>OZ018401.1:58041561-59241561 GCA_963969585.1 Drosophila helvetica
TATATAACTTAAGGGATCGGTAGGGCAGGTGTCTGCGAACTCAACGAGCACTCTGTGCCAGAGCAGAGTACAAAAAGAGTACAGTCCGAGCGCAGATACGCCAGATATGTACATGTACATGTACATTTGTATGTATGGGGGGAAAGAGATAAAGACAGCAGGCGTGCGCGCCAAAAAGTATGCAACAAAAGCGTATGCACTGTCAGAAGCCAGAACACCGAACACCGAACACAGCAACAGAAACCATTTACTTGTCCAAGCGAGAGAGACCAAACCGTGACCATCCAACCATCCATCCATCCATCCGTCCATCCACCCATTCATTATATAACAGCCTCCCAAAGACACACTCACACACACATACATATGCATGTGTGCATTTGTGTGCGTGCGTATATACTTGTATCCTCATCTACATGCAAATTTCATTTACGCGCAAAAAATTAATTATTGAAAAAATGCGCGACGGACACCCAAAGAGCGCAGGAACCACATATCCTTTAGCCTCCCCATTCCATTCTCCCCACATCCTCTTTCGACCCCTTTTGCTGGCCATTAAAAATGATGCTGGGTGGGTGGCTGGGTGGGTGGTTGGGTGGTTGGGTGCTGTGTCCATCGACAATCGAAACACAAAAGTCGAAAGGATGAGCGCCGGCAGCAGAGCAGGGGAGACAGAGGGGAGTGCCAGAGCAGTGGCATCCACAGCCGCAGAGGCAGTGGCAGCCGCAGTGGCAGCGGCAGCGGCAGTGGCAGAAAAAAAGGAAGCATTACACATATTTTTTAAATGAATTGAAATAAAATTCGTATATAAAAATGGCCCCTGTCTCTTTCTGCCTGTGTGTGTGTGTGTGTGTGTGCATGCGTGAGTGTGTGAGCGTAAAAGTACAGTTGACTCCACACATTTTTAACGGCAAATGGCAGCAGTGGCAGTGGCAGTGGCAGCGACAGTGGCAGCGACTGCGGCAGTGGCAGCGGAAGAGGCGTGGGCAGTGGCGTAGTTGTCCAGGGCAAAGGGGGTGGTCTCTCATCGAGCACCCTGGTCAGCCGGGCCAGCAGAGGCTGTGCGGCGGCAGAGATTGTCTGCCTGAACCCCATCCCCATCCGCATCCCCGCCAACACCCTCACCCCCCTGGCCAGAAAGTAGCTGCAATTTTTAATGGGTTTGAAGCCAGCGACGCGTTGCCCAAAAGAGCGCAATTATATGTTCTCTCTCTCTCTCTCTCTCTCTCTGTCTGTCTCTGTCTCTCTTTGTATCTGTATCTACATCTGTAAATGTATCTGTATCTGCATCTATGCGGGGCGTACGTGTGGGCCATGTCATTAATGACAACTTTAATTTACATTCGTTAAACTTTTTTCGCTCTTTTAATTTTTCGCTACGCTGGCACTTGGCAACAGTGGCAGCCACAGAAGCCAGCCAACCACCCGCGCACCCGCCCACCCATCCACCCACTCACTCAGTCGCCCAGCCCACCGAACCGCACGGAAATTGCATTTTTTTCGGTCGCATTCCCTTTCCCCCACTTCCCCCCCCCCCCCCCACTTTTTCTCATTTTATTGCAGCTGCCGCGCAAGAAAATTTCTCATTCTTTGCTGATTTTTTCGCCCCGTCATTGAATGTTCTTCTGGAATTGTTCTTCTGGAGTCTAGAGCAAACGTGACATATCATGAGGTGGGGGGTGGGGGGAAGCGGGAAAGAATGGGTCTCGTTTCGGGTGTAGAACATCGGAATTAATTACAGAACTGTGAGCTGGGTGTTCTTCTGAGCCGCCCAAGGTTTGGCCTCTTTGCGGCAAGGTGACTACGAGTCTAGGCGAGGGCTGGAGAGGGCTGGAGAGGGCTCCCAGGCTGGATCCAGTCTTAATCCTAACTTTGGCATTGGTCTCCTCTTAATTATGCCCTCAACTTATTCACAACATATTTCCCTCCATTGCTCGCTGCTGTTGCTGCAAGTGAAAGTCGGGAAAGACAGCCAGATTGAGGCAGCGTGGCATGCCACGTGATAGAGATGGGAGAGCCCTCTGTGTAGGGCTGAAGTGGACCCAACAATTCTGGTGGAGGGCTTCGCTGGCCTTGGTGGCCTGTGGCTATGGCTGTGCCAACGCTGCGTATGGGCCAGATACGTGCTGGATGGAGGGACGCTTGCATGGATAGATGACAGATAAATAGAGATGGTAGATGGCAAGATAGGAGCAGGCGGATGGAAATATGAATACAGGCTCTGGGCTGTGCCAGAGGCAGGCCGGAAGCTTGGGTTCACCCTCAGCCATTGGAGGAGAGTCGAAGGGATGGGGCTGGGAGACGGCAGGGGTGCGGGAGGGTCCGTGCATGTGATGTGTGTTAGCTGAAATGCTTTTGAAGTTGTCAAAAGTCAGCGAAACGGGTTCACCCACATGCCGCAGGGCCGCAAAAGTTGGGGCTCCGATGAAAAGGATTTTTTTTCGAACGCTTGCCTGGGCCTTGTCGTAATTAGCCAGGTTATGTGTACATTAAAGGGTCACAGAGAGCGGAGAATAGGAGTTGAAAGGGGAAGGGGAACGGGGACCGGGAACCGGGAACCGGAATGTGCTTTACCAAAAGTTCGCCCACTGATTGCAGCGTGCAGCTGCAGAGATCAGTCGACGGGGGAGCCGGAGTGAAGGGTGCAAGGGTGCAAGGGTGCAAGCAGTCATAGTCAGTAGTCAGGGCCTCCTCCAGTCACGCCCACTTGCATCTGCAGATTCCGAAAATAAAAGCAGAAGAAATGCATTTTTATTTCATTTAAAACAAACAGCACTCGACGGAGGGGCCGCGGAGGGTGGCTGGCCGATGCATGTCAACAGCCTATCGCGAGGCAGCACGGGGCGTATGCGTAACACTTTCATACGCCCCGTTCTGAGATCGTTCGCTCGTCTTGCCACCGAATGGTGGGTGGCAGACCTGGTGGCGAGGTAGGGAGTGCGATAGGGGGGGGGAGAGGTGGAGGGGTGGGGGGGAGTTGTTTTCCACATGACGACGACAACGTTACCATGCAATAAACATTTTACCGAGCCAAAAAGGATGAATCGAGAAAGGTGGTTGTGTGGCTGGGTGGTTGGGTGGCCATACGAATGTGTGGATGGCCGGAGGGGTGGAGGGGTGGTTGGGTAAACAGCAGACGAACAAATAAGGCCATTAAAATATTTCCAACTGTTTTTTCGGCGGTAGCGTTAGCACACCAGCCCCACCCCCACCCCACCCCACCCCATCCCGTTCTTTGATATCAGCCCGAAACCTGAAGCAGAAATTAGATCAAAGAGAAGAGGCTGCTGGGAAATCCGATTAGCCGACGGTATTCCGAGATGGCAGCGGGTGGAAAAAAAGGTATAAATATTTAAAAGAAAAACAGCAGCAGCAAGGGGGCATGGGGCAGGGGGCATGGGGCATGTGGCAGGCAAACAATTGGGGAACCTTTTCATTAATGCATGCATATCCCTCATCCAAAATGCTCCTGCTCCTCCTCCTGCTCCTGCTCTTACGAGTTGGAACAAAAAGCCCACATTTATTTAGCATTTGCACACACACACACACACATGCACGTACAGTTCTCCTCTTGCCACATAGCCCTGCCCCTGCGCCTCCCCCTACCCCACTCCAGCCTGTCCTTCCTTTCATGCCTTACACTTTTGTTCTGCTGCGTTTTCCTGGCTCTAAAAACTGCGAATGTTCGTACAAGTGCACTTTTTGTCTGCAGCCAAATAGAAACAGCATGAAAATGCTCAGTGCTTGGGGCACAATGCAGCCAGACACACACACACACACACACACAGACACAGACACAGAGCTTGCCACTAGCCTGCACCCCAACCTTCAGCAGACTGCCGTTCGAGGATGGGGGCTGGTGGCTGGTGGCCGGTGGCCGGGGGCGTCTCGGGGGGCGTTGGCAAGGCAGCTATAAAATTGTAAACCTGCAACTGCATTTAACTGCAGTGGAAACTTTGTAAGCGCCCCATAGCCCATGCTCCATGCCCCATGTTCATGGCTCTTTCTTTCCTTTGTTGCCACAAATTTGGCTCATTTGATTTACGGCCTGTCAGTGAGGGGGGGGGGGAGAGGCAATGGCAAATGGCAAAGGGGAGTATAAGAGGGCAAGAGCCTCATCATTACAATTGCTCAGCTGGTGTTCTGGTGTTCGAGTCAACGCCCAACCCATCCCATCCCATCCCCCGCCAATGGATGTCTCCAGCGTGTCGGAGTGTCGGAGACTGTTTCGGAGACCTTGCAGCGAGAAGGATCCTTCGCTGAGGTCTCATCAGTTAATTAAAATACAAGTCCTTGCTGCTCGAATGTGGAACACCGAAGACTTTCACCCACATTCGGTTCTCCCGCTGTTCTCCTGCCGTTGCATCTCCGATGTTGCATCCCCCATTTTGCTGGCAACTATCTTCTGGCTGTCTGGCTGTCTGGCTGCTGTCTGCTGTCTGCGCTGAAACTTTTCTGCCCATAAAACTTGCCGTAAACAGGAGAGATAGGAGAGGAGAGGAGAGCCTTCAACGACGTGTACGAATACACATTTCGCTTTGGCTTTTCACTTTCATGCAAAGCAAAGAAAGCGCACAAAACGCGATAAAGTTTATTAGCGGCTCTGGCAAGACGACAAACGGAAGTGCCACATACCAAGTGCAGCAGCAGCAGAAGCGGCAGAAGCGGCGGAGAGACACATACATACATACATACATACATACATACATACATACAGACATACAGACATAGAGGGGAATATTGGTAAAACTTATGTACTTTTCGTTCGTTTCACGTGCCCATAATGATGGAGTCCAGTCCCCCGGCCACGCCTCTCGTCCCTAAACTATTTAACGAGTGCTGGCTGCCAATTTGAATTTGAATTTGAATTCGAATTTGACACACTCCCCGGAGAGCCCTCGAAAAGTTGCCAGACGCAAAACGCGCATACGCCACGTTGGCCGGTTGGGTGGCTGGAATGGATGGGGATGGGGATGGGTTTCGGGTTCCGTTTCGGTTGCGGGTTCTCTTCTAGCCAACTCCTCGAGGGAAAACTATGTCAAAACTCATTTAGTTCTCGGGGAAATGTTTGGCAGAACATCTGCAAGTGCTTCCGGTGTCGGAGTGGGCCACAGTGGCAGGGCAGTAGAGTGGCGGAGTGGCAGAGTGGCAGAGTGGCGGAGTGGCTGCCATGTCTGGCAGCTACTTAGGGTCGGTTCGGTGCAAAAGGTGTCCGACCCATGGTCCCCACTAATCCTATTACTTACATAAATGCCATTAAACGAAAAGACCCACGTGGTGCTGCAGATGGGCTGGAGCTGGAGCTGGGGGTGGAGCTGGGGCACAAGAGGCAAGGTTGGTCAATGCTTTGCTTTGTGCGTTGAGCGGCTTTCCCTACCCCATTTCCCTCTCCTCTTCCCGTTCCCTCTCCCTCTCCCATCAGGGGCGGCAGGAGGGTTGTGTGCGTGCGGATTTTCACACTTTACGCATCGCCGGATTGGAAAAGCCACAAAAGACAACAAAGTAGCAAACGGCGAGGGGGAGCGGGAGGAAGTATTACGCACGACTGCATTTTTGTCACCTGAAAACGAGGCACTTGCCACAGTCCGTTCTGCTGTTAAATACTTGTGGCACCTAAGCTGCTGTCGGCCATTCCGCTCCACTGCCACAGAGATGCGAACATATTTCGCTAAATTGCATTTCTGGAGTCATTTAAGGTAATTGCATTAGACTCGTTCGCATCCCCCCAGTCACCCGTCACCCCCTCACATGCTCGTACGCTACTTGGGGCTTTGCTTAGGACAGAGAACCCTTATCAGGGAACTATCTGGGTTTGTTTTGCAGCAGTGGACTGCCCTGTGTCTTGGATCGGATCAATGAATCAGTTGAGTGAATGAATGTGCAATGCAATGCTATTCCGTGTGGGAATCTCTGCTCCACGGCCCTCCATGGGTCCCCCCACTCCCCATTCATTCATGCTCGCATGCATGTCATAATATTTGCGAATCTCCGTGTGCCTTGCCTTGCTTTCTCCTCCGACATTTCGTTTTATCAAGTCGGGAAGGTAAACAAAATCAAAATCAAATCGATAGGTTACTGAACCAAGAGCCAAGGCGAAATCACATCCACACACACATCTGCACACACAGATACACACAGACGTACAGATACGTACAGACGGGGTGCAAAAACAGCTGAATGCATTGGTAAACAACACACAGGAACGGCTAGAAGAAGACCAGCCAAGATTCTTGGCAACAATGCAATAAAAGAATTCTAAAATTAAACTACAAACTGCACAAAAGATGCCCCAGAGAGGGGCTAGAAGCGAGCGAGCGAGCAAGAGATAGCGAGAGCGAGAGAGAGAGAGATATGCACACATACATACAACTGCTAGATAGAATTGTATCTCTGAAAACTGCACCATCAAATGCCAATTCGTTTCATTTCGTTTCGTTTCATTTCATTTCATTTATTCTGGTGCTCGATCAACTCAAGGGAAGATTTTCGATTGCGTCTCGTCTCTCTTTCGAAATGGCATTTAAAATGTGCATTTTTATTTTTACCATACAGAAATTGTAACTTGTAATTTTTCGTGTTTTTCCGGCAGTTTTTGCGGTTTTTGCAGCACTGCAGAAACCCCAAAACAAAGCAGAAACCGTCGAAAGTAAAAATATCGGGCAAAAACGCCACAAAAGACACGATGTACGATGTCAGCAAATGTACGATGATACATATATGTACATATGTACATGTACTCGTACTCGTACAGCATGTGGCATTGTATTCGAGAGTATTGTTGCACAGACCAACGTGCGGGTACTACGGGTATTACGAGTATTTTTGGGCAGTACGAGGGTCGCTTTTTGCATCTGCTGCTGTTAATAAAGAAAATACAAATAAAAATACAGAAAAAAAGAGTGCGCCTTGTTTATTTATACAATAATGCTGCATACACAACATACAATGATTTACTTAATATTTGTACACGCTTTCGACCCCACTCCGTCCCTCCGTCCCTCCGTCCCTCTGTCCGTCCCTCAGCACCTGTCAGTCGCAGTCGCAGTGCCGGCCCACTGCCCCACCCCTTCCAGCAATCAACCCGGAAAGCAACGAAATCAAATGAACAATTGCAAATTTTCTGGCACGATAAAAGCAGAGCTCTTTGTGGAGCGGCTGGGTGGGGTGGGGGGGCTTTGGCCAAGACAGTGTCAGGGGTTGGCAGTGGGAGTGGCAAATCGTAATTGACTTGGCGGTTTGGTTTGGGTATTTGGTCAGCAGGTCCAAAGGTTGAGCTGATTAAGCGATGAGACGCTGTGTCGGTACACAGTTGAGGTGGCACTGCTGTGGCATGGAGTGGATTCAGCTCAGGGCTCCATGCCCCCTCCCCTCTGGGCCCCCTTCTGGCAATCTTTTTTGGCCCAATCTGCAAATTAAACCGAAATAAAAAACAGATTATACACAAAATAAAACGAAGCGAACGAGAGCGCTCCCGAAGTGCAGGCCAAACCGCGCTCCAAAAGCTGCGGGGCACAGGACAGAGCGGAGCGGAGCAGAGCAGAGCAGAGCGCTGCTGGCTGGCCCAATATTAGAAGAGTCTGCTGCGAGCAGAGCGGGAGAGCGGGAGAGCGAGCGAGCTTTGAGAGCGACACTGCACCAATACAGAGACGCTTGTGTAAGACGCAAGTGTGGCGCTCGCAGTGGCACTCACACCAATGCAGGCTCCGGCTCCTCGCCGGCAAAAAGTGGAAAAAATTTTGCAAATGTTTTGACTAAAAAAGCTTAGAGCGACCACGCGCTCTCCCTCTCGCGGTGGGGCTCGCTCTCGCTCTCGCTCTCTCTCTCTCTCTCTCTCTGTGTGTGTGTTTCGAGAATCTGAGTTCAAGCAAAAGTTGGCGCGCTCCGCTCCCTGGCACAGACAGAGGCACAGGCACAGGCACAGATACCAGCACAGATACAGATACAGACACTGGGACGGGGCAAAGGCAAAGGCAAAGGCAAGGCACCGACCGAAACAGAAGCAGAAGCAGAAACAGACGACGACGACATCGCTGAGAGTTGAGTTGAGTTGAGTCTCGGTTCGGATTCGGATTCGGAATCTCTTTCGGTTTGTTATTTTTTGGCATTTTGTTCGATTTTTCTTGCCCCACGACGACGACGTCGACGACGACGACGACGACGACATCTAATAAAAAAAAGCTGCTGTACACACATGTGTGGAGCGCTCTCCCAGCGGGAACTTCTCGGGCAGGCAGGCAGCCATCAAAAATAACCAAAAATGTAGTCGTTGAAGCGACAAAAAACACAAAAAAAAACAAAAAAAAACACACACACACAAAACTAAACTAAACTAAACTGAGCTGAAACAAAACGCAAAAAGTGCACCAAAAAACAGTCGAGAATAGAGGAAAACGGGGCAAAGGAGGCAAAGAGTGTCGCGAATCAACAATAGATAATTTACATGTGTGCCGCACGACGCGGCGTATACGCAACGCTGCCAAAACAGAGGCAAAGACAGAGGCGAAGAGGCGGAGAGGCAGAGAGGCAGAGGCGGAGGCAGTGAGGAAGGAACCGCCAAATGAAAAGTGAACTTTTGCAAATTATGTATTGAAAATAATCAAAGACGAAAACTGAAAACTGAAAACAGAACACAGAAAACAACGACAACGACAACCGTTTCTGTGATCGTCGGCAGTTTTTCCCTTTTGCAACATTGCAACTGCAGACAGAGTTCGTGAATCTCGTCGTGTGTGCGTGTGTGTATGTGTGTATCTGCCACTGCAACGTGCATTGGTAGGAGTATCTGTGCAGTCGCCAGATACGATTTTCGGTTCATTTCGGGGGTGTCTGTGTGTGAGCACGTGTGCATCTGTGTGCATCTGTGTGCGCGCTGCGCCTGTGTTCGTGTTCGTGTTCGTGGCCATTGCAATTTGCGATTTTTTTTGCTGTTTTTTTCTCGTATCTAAGAGTATGCACCACCACCCTCTCAGCCCTCTCTATCTGCCCCCCACCCCCACACCCACCGTCGCCGAGTCATGCCCATCGCCTGCCGCAATCAACTTTTGAGGTTAGTGTATTTTGCAGCATGTCAAAGAAGTGCTGGACGATTTCTAGGCTGAGATACAGATACAGACAACGAAGAGGATCTCTTCTTTGCAAGCCCCCAAAATACGGCGGACTTCTGCGATTGATGGATAGATAGATCAATATTATCATCTGAATCAAGGCCGTTCCGAATGGAGGTGTCAGGAAAACACTGAGCCAATAATTGGGTATTCGAGGGGAAGTCTTCCCCCTCTGGGCACCCAATCAATTGAAAATTATAGTTGGAGAGAGAGAGAGCGAGAGAGAGAGAGAGGTGGAGGCATGAAAATTGAATGTAAATCCACGAAAAATAAAAATACACACGAAAATGGGAAAATAAAAAGATACACAACTTGAAAATGTTTGCGCGTAAATCAAGTTGACAAAATGCAAAAGAGATTCGCCTCGGGGGCGACACAGCACACACACACACACACTACACCGGGGGGAGGAAGGGAGTGATGGATGGATGGATGGATGGATGGATGGATGGATGGATGGATGGATGGACTGCGGGGCAGAGGGGCACAGGGGCACGGCACACAAAACGCCACTAATGAGCAGAGAAGCAGAAGGCGCGCACCACACACAAAAAAAAGAGAAAAAAAACAAAAAACTAAAAGCAAAAGCAAAAGCAGCAGCAACAACATTTTCGCCACAAATCATTTGCAATTTTTATTTGCTTTTTGCTTTTTGCTCTCCGAATTTTGTGCGATTTTTTTTGCGAAATTCTCCCTGGGGCTAAATTCATTTATATTTTTGGGGTCTGAAAGAGTAGGGCATATCGGTGTGTGTGTGTGTGAGTGTGCGAGTGTGCGTTCGAGTATCTACGAATTTTGTGTGCGAATGTCAGGCCATAAAGGAATATGATGAATAAGCAAAAAAAAGAGCGAAAAAAAACGATTTTTGCAAAAAAAAAAACAACAACTTAAATCCACAAAATGTTCAACAATAAAACAAGCGAAATCACTTAATTGTGTGTGCGTGCGTGTGTATCTGTGTGCTGTGCTGTGGATCTCTGCCGTAGGCTGGCTGCCGTTTTCCGCTGCTGTTTTGGCGCTATGTATCTAACAGATACATCTCCAACTCCACTCCTAATGCATGTGTGGCGTGCTGGGGTCCGTCCATCTGCCTGCCCGCCTGCCTGCCCGCCTGCCTGCCCCACAGCAATGAAGGGGTTTTTTTTTGTTGTTTTTGCCGGCAGAAAAATGTTGTTTGTCACTCGACAGCGACGCCAGCGACGCCAGCATCGAGCGTTAATTAAATGTACAGATACTTGTCAAAAAAAGCAGGAAAAAGCCCAACAGCCGAAGCTGTGAATACCCTAATCGGGGGTGGGGTGGGGGGGTGTTTGTGGGAAGGGTGCAGAACATTAAGTCCCGCATTGATGACTGCTCCAAGTGAGCCGAAAAATTGGTTTAAAATACACCATTTTTATGAGGATAAACAAGTCATGATTGACGATGACAGATGGATACTGTGGCCCCAACCCTATAGATAATCTTAAGATGCGTTGAGTAGCCCCACAAAAAACAAATAAGTCCGAATATGAGATACCTCCCGCAATGGGGCGTAGGATAGGCATTAGGGCAGGTGCTCGTAAGCCCAGAATCGACAGCTCTGTACATATCCGACTTCCTTTATTCAATTACTGCCGAAAAGCGCTCTGAAAAATCGTCCAAATAAAGTGCCCAGCCCTACAGATAAACCCTTTGCCTCCCCACTCCCCACTCTCCTCTCCCCACTCCCCACCCTCCTCTCTCCACTCTATCTCGCGCTCTCTCACCTCTCGATTGAATAGAAACCCAAAAGGTAACCAAATTTTTGCCAAAATACTCGTAAAATGCTGAAAATTTGCCCATTTGGCTGTTTTTCTCTGTTGTTGTTTGTGTGAGTCACTTTTTGCCTTATTTTTGTATTTTTGTATTTTTGTATTTTTGTGGCGCAAATTGTTTTTATTCGCTCTGAGCTCTCGCCTCTCTCATACGAGTACGAGTGCGAGTGCGAGTATCTCTATCTTTTGTATAGGGGCACCGCACACCGCACACCCCCACCCCCAACCCTACCCCAGCCCCTACCCGTAACCGTACCTGTCGCTATAGTTTATGTGCCCGCTCTCTCTCGCTCTCTCTCTCTGATGTGCTCTCTGTTCTCGGGTCTGTCTCCTCTCTGTGTTTGGCAAAGCTTTTGTGTATTGAATTAGATTGCTGCACAAATTACGTTAAAATGTTTTTGGCGCTCGTTTTTTGTTGTTGTCGTTGTCGTTGTCGAGCAACAAGCGCAAAAAACTTTTTGGCAATTTATATATTTTGTTGTTGTTGTTGTTGCTGTTGTTGTTGCTGTTGCTCTCAGTTTTGCTGCCTTAACCTTGAGAATCGTTCTTGTTCTTGTTGTTGTTGGTGGGGAAGGGGAAGGGGAGGGGGAAGGGGTCTAGCTCTGAGTACTCGTATTTTAGATTAGACAGTACATAGTTCCGTAAATTGGGGAGTACATTAGGGGGAGCCTGGCTGGGACATTGGGGATCTGGGATCTGGGATCCGAGATCCTGGATCCGGATGGGTCCGGTGCGTGAATGGGCGGGCAACCGTACACCCGATACGCAGTAGAGCCGAACGGGGCGCAGCTTGCACGGAAAATGGGAGCAAGAGTTGGGTGGATGGCGGGTGGCGGGCGGCGGGCGGGCAGACTCCACCTACTTCACACCTGACAGCCCCGACACTGGCACAACACAGCCCAATCGACACACCACAAGACACGAGCCACACCAAGCCAGACGCAAGACACAAGACACAAGATACAAGATACAAGTAACAAGACACCAGATACAAGTGCACCGGCACGAGATACGCGAATGGGGCACGATAAATGTGCATTAATGGCAATGGAGCGACGGCCTCATTGGCTGACTCGCTGCTGCCGCTGCCGCTGGCCGCCATTTAAATAGAAATAGAAACTGAAATATCATTCTCCCCCCCCTTGAGTGGACCAAGAGCTGTGGTGGGTTGTGGGTGGGGTACGGGGCAGGAGCTGGAGCTGGAGTTGGAGCAGGGGTTGGGGCTGGGGCTGGGGCTGGGGTTGGGGGGTGCATTGACAACTTTCACTGGCAGCAGAGCGTGAGCCAGAAATTGGCAACTCGAATTGGCTCGGCGATAAGCGAAGAGACCAAAAAGTGGAGCATATGCATACGGCAGATACGAATGCGAATACGAATGCGAATATGAATGCGAATATGAATGCGAATACGAATACGAGTGCAAGTGCTTGTGTGTGTTTGGAAACGATTGCGGATGTGGGGGAAATCCGCCATTAGGAGCGAACAAGAGATCGAATGGCAGAGCCGAGTGATGTTTCAAAGGATCCATTGGGCAGGGCACGTCCTGGCCTCCTTTACTCTCTTTCTGCTGGGCCCATCTACTGCCAGAGTCTGGAATGCTCCTCGAAATGGTAATGCCCCCAGCGGATTTGTGTACTCTACTCATTACGCGCTGTGAGCGAGGGGCGAGGGGTGGCAGTGGGAGCAGTGGGAGCAGCGGGAGCAGCGGGAGCAGTGGGAGGTGCAGATAGTGCCACTCGGAGTCGGAATGGGATTCGTTCGGACTGGAAGGCGACGGCGACGGCGACCTACGACGGCAACGAACGCATAAATTGCAAATGCTGTCGCTCTGCCAATGGAGCGCAATAATTCACAAATAGCAAAGGCAGCGGCAACGGCAGCGGCAAAGGCAACGGCAACGACGACGACGACGGCGGCGGCACTGCATTTGACACGAAGTGCAGTGCAGTGCCGTGCCGTGCAGTCGTTGGAGAGCACACAGCCAGCCCCCAGCCCCCCCTCTCGGCCCCCGCCAGCCCAGGCCGAGTGCATGTTCCGGACCCGCCAGCTCTCTCCGCCGCTGAGGTTGAGGTATCTCACAGTGCGACGCTGCAGCGGCGCGGCGCGTTCACTCGCGGGTTCAAGGCAGTTTACAGCGCCGTTCTCTCGCGACCAGCAGCCGGCTCTCGATGGCCGATTGACCCAGCCAAAAACTTCTGGTTATCGCCGTGGAGCCGATGTCGATGTCGATGTCCACACGCAATCGATTCGATTCGATTTGATTCATTGGCTCACAATTTGCGAATACGTAAATGTATACGAAATATGTACATATGTATGTACATATCCAGAGATTGTTCCAGGCACATGCTCTGGTTCTTGTTCTGGTTCTGGTTCTGCCCCCTGACCCCTCACCCCTTCGAAGACGAGTCAATCATCAATGGGAATGGCTCGCTCTCTCTCTCTCTCTCTCTCTCTCTCTCGCTCTCTTATCACATCATAGTCGGCTCCTGTCCCATCCCAGCGTCATGGCCCATCGACAGCGTCTCGAAGACTTTTAATGGATATGGCCGATGAAGCGGCCTGCCTTGTGGCACCACTGGGCATATCATTCTGTGTGTCGATCGTGTGTGTCTGTGTGCATCTGTGTGTGCGCCTTTCCCCGTCCGTGTCTCGTGTCTCGTGACTGTGTTCGTGTCCGTGTCCGTGTCCGTGTCCCTGGCTGTGTGTCTGTGGCTCCCCGAGACCTTGATCCCGCATTAAAAAGTTGGCACGTCGTCGTCATCGCCGCGGCGTCGCTGTCGTGGGACAACAAAAAGAACACGGCACAGAGATAAAACCAACACCAAAAACAAAAACAAAAACAAAAACAAAAAACAAAAAAAAACACAAAAAACAAAGAGCGAGAAGCGACAAGACAAAACAGGAAGGGAAAGAAAAGAAAAGGCCAGCTTGCGGTAGGCCGCAGCCTTTAATACCCTGCCAGATCCATGGCAGATATGGGATATAGCATATGGGATATAGCATGTAGGATAGCTCATGAAACTCCCATTTATAGGTGTATATATGTACATATGTATATCTCTTTCTTATCCGAAGTACTCTTAATTTTCTGCTCAAAGTTGTGCTACCCTCTACAGGAAGGGTACGGGGGTAGGGGGGTAGGGGGGGCACGGGGATACGGTACAGAAAGTGAGTCAAGTTGCGGCCGGGCCGGGACAACAAAGGAGGAGACAACCATGTGGACAAGCAACCATTTTGTGGGCTGGCGGGTGGGGACTGGGGGCTGGGGGCTGGCTGGCAGCAAGGGGGAGGGGCTGGCGGCTGGCTGCTTGGCATGCGGTGTCCATTGGTGCGCCACTCCTCCCAATCAGCCGCTGATGATCTTCATTGTTTTTAATTTGCCAGCCATTTCTGCTAATGTCTCTCGGCCTTTTCATTTTCACTTTTGAAAAAGGCGACTGCCTGGAAATTGAGCGTCGAATGCGTTTTGCATGCCAACTAACACACACACGCACACACACACACACACACACACACACACACAGTATCTGTGTCTTTCGTCTCTAATCAACAATTGTCCCTTCCATTCTTTCACTTTCAGTTCAACCAAAAAGGATTGACGATTGCCGATTGCGCCAGTCCGGAAATATCTTTGGAACCAATTTGAAATCATCGAGGAAAACGACAAGGCGGCAGATACAATTTCATTTCAACTAAACAAGCAAACGGCAAAAACAAAAGCAAAAGCAAACAACAAAAGGAAACAAGTTTATTATAAACGAAGGAACAAATAAAAGTGACACTTAAGAAGAAAGGAATTTCACAATTTGGTCAAGATGAAGAGGAACAAATGAAGAGAGAGCAGAGGCACAAACCCAAACCCAAAGCCCAACCCGCAGCAGCAAAGCCAAAAGCAAAAGCAGCAGCAAAAGCAGAAGCAAAAGCAGAAGCAAAAGCAAAAGCCAACGAAATCAGCAGCTAATCAGCTAAGAAAGAGAAACAGAAACTGCAGAAATGTGCACCAAAAGTCAATAGAGAAGGAGTCCCAAACGAGACAGAAACCCACACAAGAGAGCGAGAGAACGAGAGAGCGAGTGAGCGAGAGGAGAGGAGAGGCACAGCAACTGTCCGGGTGTCTAGTCGAAGGACACACAGGACAGGCAGGCCAGGCAGGACAGGCGACAGCAGCCACCAATAGGATATACCCAAGGATCCCATCGAGAGCATAGGGAGAGCACAATGGCCATCAACTTTTCGGCCTCGTTCGCGGCCTGCATAGCGGCAGGCCTGAAGGTGCCCCGCCAGATCATGTACTGCATCACCCAGGACACGGGCCAGCCGTACGTCCTCTACAAGGACTCGCAGGACGCGGAGCGCAACCCGGGCGCCCTCGGGGCCAGCGCCGCCCAGTGGGGCAGCGACATGTACCCCAACATCCAGCAGCAGGCCCAGCAGCACCTCAACGCCCAGCAGCAGCAGCAGCAGCAACAGCAGCAGCAGCAGAACGCTGCCCAGGCTGCCGCCCAGGCCGCAGCAGCGGCCGCGGCAGCGGGCCAGCCACAGAGTCCTCCGGGCGGCGGCCAGGAGCCGCGCGACAACGGCAGCGGCGACGGCCGCCAGCAGCAGGTGTCGCCCTCGTCCAGTCCGTATCCCTCGGTCCAGCAGCAGCAGCAACAGCAGCAGCGGGCGAATGCCGGCGGCGAGGAGGACGCCATGAACCAGGTGAGTCCCGATCCACATCCCGATGACCAGCTGCAGATCCGCGGTTCCACTAACGGCCATCCATTGGCATCCGTTCCCTCTTGCAGCTCCAGCAGAACTCCGCGCCAAACCAAAACCAAAGCAGCAACGACCCCCAGCACTCCGGCTCGAATCCAGGGGAGGCGGGCAACCCGCACGTGCAGCAGAACGGGGGCGGCGGCGGCGGCGGACCACAGGGCGATCCCAGCAACGGCTTCCAGACGCCCGACTACTACGCACCACGACACGCGGCGCCGCAGGGCGGGATGCTGGCTCCACCCGGCTTCCCGCCGCTCCACTATCTGAACAAGAGCGTCCTGCCGATGGAGCAGAACGGGGCAGGGGGTGGAGGAGGCGGTGGCGGCGAGGCCTACTCGCTGCCGGAGCTGCTGCCGGGCCAGCAGAACGGCAACGGCCAGCAGAACGGCAACGGCAACGGCGGACCGTCGAACGCGAATGCCAATGAAGGCGCCGCGGCGGCCAACGGAGGGGCGACGGGTGCCGGTGTGGGGGCGGTGAGCGGAGTAACAGCGGGCGGGCGGACGGGCAACGGTCCGGGGCGTCCGCACAAGAACAAGCCGCACAGCGACCTGCGGCTGTTCAAGTGCCTCACCTGCGGCAAGGACTTCAAGCAGAAGAGCACACTGCTGCAGCACGACCGGATCCACACGGACGCGCGCCCCTTCCCGTGCTCGGAGTGCGGCAAGCGCTTCCGCCAGCAGTCGCACCTCACACAGCACCTGCGCATCCACGCCAACGAAAAGCCCTTCACCTGCCCGTACTGCTCGCGCAGCTTCCGCCAGCGCGCCATTCTCAACCAGCACATACGCATCCATTCGGGTGAGAAGCCCTTCGCCTGCCCCGAGTGCGGCAAGCACTTTCGCCAGAAGGCCATCCTCAATCAGCATGTGCGCACCCACCAAGGCGAGCGACAGATAACTCCTTCCTTACCGATACACCAGATACAGATACAGATACGGATAGGGACACAGATACAGATAGGGACACAGATACAGTTCGACCCTGCAGACACCATGTGTAGCACGCACTCTTCTGGCAAACAACGATTTCCCTTGCTAAATTCAATGCTTTCTTTTGGCCTCCAATCAAAATTCATGCTAAGGCTCCTCCTAGGCTAAGACAATTCTCTCTCTCTCTCTGTTGGTGTGTCGATTCGTTGACAGTGTAGTAGATACTCATATATATCTATATCTTTATCTATCGACCAATCGGCAAACCAACTGCAAAAAAGATTACCAAAATCTGTCTCTAGTTTAGCGAAAGATGTTAGAATATTCTCTCCAAGATTTGTATCTCGGCTATGAGCCAAGTCTAAGCGCTGCTAACATTTGCTCTCTCTCTCTCTCCCTCTCCCTCTCTCCCTCTCTCTATATATCTCTCTCGATTGGCTTGGTGGTGCGACGGATGCGGCTCAACACGTCCCCCCAACAGATGTCTCGCCACACCTCATCTTCAAGAACGGGCCGCACCCGACGCTGTGGCCCTCGGACGTGCCCTTCCCGGGCGAGGAGAACGACACGAAGGGAGACATTGCCGGGGCGGGCGGCGGCGGCGGATACCATGACGACGACTCCCAGGGCACGCCGGACGGCAGCGGGGGCATGCACTATCCATCGTACTTCAAGGACGGCAAGGGTGAGTGATCCGCAGAGGCAAGGGCATTCGAACGATCAATCCTCTAATTAGATCATTCCGCAGGTCAAAAGATACTGCCCGAGGTGCTGCAGCACATCGGCGTCCGTCCGGCGAACATGCCGCTCTACGTCCGATGCCCCATCTGCGACAAGGAGTTCAAGCAGAAGACCACCCTGCTGCAGCACGGCTGCATCCACATCGAGTCGCGGCCGTATCCCTGTCCGGAGTGCGGCAAGCGCTTCCGCCAGCAGTCGCACCTCACGCAGCATCTGAGGATCCACACCAACGAGAAGCCCTTCGGCTGCATGTACTGTCCGCGCTTCTTCCGCCAGAGGACCATCCTCAACCAGCACTTGCGCATCCACACCGGCGAGAAGCCCTACAAGTGCACCCAGTGCGGCAAGGACTTCCGCCAGAAGGCCATTCTGGACCAGCACACGCGCACCCACCAGGTAGTTGTAGCCTGGCCTCAGCCTCCGCCCCTCCCCGCCAAAGCGACGAGCCCTAATCCCAACGATCCTCATTCTGCTCTTGTCTCCCGCAGGGCGACCGACCCTTCTGCTGCCCGATGCCCAACTGCCGGCGACGCTTCGCCACCGAGAACGAGGTGACCAAGCACATCGACAACCACATGAATCCCAACACCACCAAGGTGCGTCGCCAGCAGCAGCAGCACCAGCAGCAGCAACAGCAGCAGCAGCAGCAGCAGCAGCAACAGGTGCAGCAGCAGCAGCAACAGCAGCAGCAGCAGGGCAACAGCAACGCGGTGGCCCAGGTCGCCTCCGTGGCCAATCACCTGATGAACGACGCCAAGAGCCTGGCGGCCCAGCAGTTCCTCAACAACAACAACCCGTCGGCGGTGGACAACAAGGCCAACATCCTGCCGGTGCGGAGCATAGCGGCCAACGCGGCGGCCGCAGCCGTCGTCCAGCAGTCGGTGGTGAAGAACGAGCTGTACTTCCCGCAGTGCTACGGGCCGCCCTTCCAGCACCCCTTCCAGACGCAGCAGCAGCAGCCGCAGCAGCCCAGCGTGGCACACGCGAACGGGGGGCCCACGACGCCGGTGACCGTCACGGTGGCCAATTCGGTGGCGCCCGGCGTGGTGGTGCAGCAGAACCCGTCCGCCTCCGTTGTGGCCCAGTGACATCCCACCACTGGAGCACCTGGAGCACAGCAGCAGCAGCAGCAGCAACAACAGCAGCAGCAGCAGCAGCAACAGCAACCGACGGCGCCCCAACAGCAACACCATCCGCCACCCCCACCGCCGCCCACATCGTCCGCACACCATATCACAGCAGCAGCGGCGGCGGCGGCGGCAGCAGCAGCTGCGGCCTCGCCCACCTCCACGCACGCCCCGTCGGTGGCGGCACCGCAGACGGTGACGCTCTCGATCACCTTGCCGCCACCGCCGACGTCCCACCCGCCCCATCCGGGCCATCCGGGACATCCGGGAGTGCCCAATGGGGGTGCGCCCCCACCGCCGCCCACTCTAACACATGCGATACCCATCCATCCCCACATACACTCGATATTCGGATCTCTATGATGTCATCAGTAGGAAGCGAGAAAGAGAGAAGGAGCAGGAGCAGTAGCAGGAGCAGGAGCAAGGAGAAGGAGAGGAGAGGAAATCAAAATTGAGGAACACACTATTCACAATATTCGATAGGTTCGATAGGTTCGATAAGTTCGATAAGTTCTCTAGTTATAGACGCATACAAATTCTCTTAGTTTTTAAAACTAATCTTTAATCTTAAAGCCACAAAACACAGTTTTGGTAACAGAAAAAAGGGGAACGGGACAGAGCAGAGCAGAGCAGAGCAGAGATCATCAGGAGAAGAGGAGCTGAGCCAGGAAAACAGGACGAGGACGGGGACGGGGACGAGAACGAGTACGAGTACTAGTCTTTTCGAAAAGGACTCTAAACTCCTTTGATTACGACCATTAACATCAAATGCAAAATGGTGAACGATTGAGAGCTACAGCGCCACAAAGAGAAGTGCGATAATGAGAATGAGAACCAAAACACAACGTTATACGATTCCTTTTTGATAATTTCGTTTAAGGACCCTAACACCTCTTAAGACTACCAATACATCAAATATTTATACACACCGACACACACACGTTCGTCAGACAAGATGATAGGGATGATCGGGATGATAGGGATGATAGCGATGATCGGGATGATGATTACTGAAACAATCGACAAGAGTTATACGATTTTAGGCGTACACTTAGGATAACTCAAACAGAGAGATAGAGCGAAAGAGAGAGGGGGAATGAATGGATACGGAAACGGATATGGATATGGATATGGATATAGACAGGTATGGAGTGATACGAGTAGGAGTGAAATATAGGGCAGCTAGAGGGGAGAGCAGGAGGGGCGCCACAGACGCCGGCTGGCGCCGAGCAATTTGTTTTTCGATGACACAGCAGCTAAGTTTTGATTTCGTTCTCCAGATATGTTGAAGTATTCGAATTTTTGTTGAATGAATATGGAATATGGAATATGGAACCCTTATTAGAGCCTTCTAATTTTTTTTTTTTTTTCAATTGATATGTGATTTTTGTATATGTATAAAATAACACTAAAACGCAATCTATAATTATACAACGAGCAGAGTAAGTTGTAGAAACCTTAGTACATTGAACTAGGCTTCATTTGTTGTCTTCCCCAACTAATTGTGTGTAATTTATGTTGAGTTTTTATTTAGTACGAGTAATTAGGCATACGTTTAACCCAAATATGTCCACACAAGTGCACGCACACCCATAGGCAGACAGGCAGACACAGGCAGACACAAGATAGAGAGAGAAGGAGAGATAAAACGAAAGCGAACGGGGCGGGAATAGGATCAATCTACTATATATAGCAAACGCAATTCAAATGTGACTCTTCAAGTGCCATAAAATCGAACAATAGTCAAAAAGTTATCTGAATCACCACCACTAGCCCAGCCCAGCCCCCAAATACCACCCAAAACCAGAAACCGGAAACCGGAAACCGTAAACCGAAAACCGAAAACCCCAACCACTGTGTGGATGTAGATGACAAATTTAGTTTCATATCAAATTTTCCAATGTACCGTCAAAGCATTTATGATTGTTATTAATCTTATAGCGTATGCTTCCTGCGTAATACGTATACGAGATGGGATCGATCGCAGAAGGGAGAGCGAGCGAGAGAGAGAGAGAGGGAGGGAGCAGAAATTAACTCTAGTTTAGTCGTTTCACCTTTGCAAGTACTATCTACTCATTATTTAATACATTTAGTGTCTAGCCAATTAAGTTGCGATGGAAGTGAATCAGAGAAAGTGCTCGGAATACGATTTGTTTTCACTGTTTTTTAGGCTTACAGATTATCAATTATGTTTGCATATATTATTTAATGATTTCAAATAAAACAAAAACACAATTATTTTATTTCCGATTTTTCCGGTTTGTTTCTTCCGTCTTTCCGTTTTTCCCTTCTGTTTTTATCGTCGATTATTATTTTACCCCAATTTGTATCCGTACATACATACATACATGTATGTACACATACATTATTTTATTTTCCCCAAATATCGGGGTTAACGAACGACATTTTTGGCATTGAACAGGACACTTTTCGGCTTGGACAGGCGTCTGGTTTTTGTGATACGAGTGGGGCTCAGTTATGGCAAATGTTTCGGCAACAATGGGTTAACCAACGAAAATTGTACATAGAACGTTTCGGAAACAAAACTGAAAAAACGAAATTACGCACAAAAGTTTTATAAATAGTTTGAGCAAATTTTTTTGGCATTGTAAGAGTTTTATTAACACCTACACGGTTACGGTAAAGTTAGTCCAAATTTTAAAACACTCTTTAGGCACATTGAAAAATCTAAATCTAAATCGAAATTGAAATTGAAAATATTGAAAATGAAAATGGTAAATGGAAAACACTCTCCAAGAAAAATTTGCATGTTTTGGCACAAAGGCAAAAACAACATCCAAAAATTGATACGATACCCGAGATATGGCGGCTTTTATTGGAATTGGACTTGGATCCGCCTGATCGGATCGGATCGGAGCGAACGATCGGAACGATCAGCATGATTTGCTATAAGGAATACGACAACTAAAACGAAACAAAAAACAAAAACAAAAAACAAAACAAAACAAATTTAACACTAAGCTAAAGCTCTACTCTAGCATACTTTTAGGCCTTTTTAGACAAAATTTTAACAATTCTTTCGGCTTTAAACGAAAATCGAAAATCGAAAATCATACGAACACATAAACGAGCGAACGAACACACACCCACACACACACACACGCGCACACGCACACATACACACAAAAACCTTTTGGCTTTAAATCAAAATTATGTTTAGTTTTAGTTAAAGAAACTAAATGGAATGAAAATCGATGGGAATGTTTATATCAAAGTAAATTATGGCAAATTATGCTATAATTCCAATAAAAGCAAAATTTAGACTGAATGTCGCTGTGATAAATGCAAAGTAAAAACAAAATGAAACGAAACGAAAACGAAAACAAAACCAAAACTAAAACATAAAACTTTTGTACATTTTTAGGCATAAAACAAAATTTAAAGCATACACTTAATCAAAAAAACGAAAACGAAAACAAAACAAAACAAAAACAAAAACAAAAAAAACAAAAACATACCTTTAGGCGCTATAAATTCTAGCATAAAGACTAACAACAAAATTTTGAAACGCTCCACAAAAGATTTGCAGTCCGCGAAGGGAGTCCTGGGAATCCTGGAGTCCTAGAACTGCCTGCAAATCGAAAATACTTTCCACCTTATTTACCAATTTTTTGTATGATTTGTGTATGAGTTTTTTTCTTAGATATGTATGTATTTTCTGTTTTCACTTTTTATTGAAGGATCGGATCGTTTTCGTAGTTGCAAACAAAATTCAAAGAGAAGAGAGAAGAGAGAAGGGAGAAGAGTACGCAGAAAGCTCCAAAAATGTGTAAACCAGATGCTTCAGTGGAACCTAGGGACAAGGGAGGGAATACAGACCCAAGAGCACACCGGCCATGACAAAAAATAAACTACCAGCATACCGAATACTATGTATACTATGCTGAGATACTGATATACTGATAAACTGATCAGTGATCACGAATCGGGCATTCCTGATCGATGACACAAAGCCTAGACAGACAAAGGGGCTACCACCTGACGGAACATAATATAACATAATAGAACAGAGCAGAGCAGAGCAGAAACATACCATAGGAGAAGAGCCTCGACAGATCGTTGAAGGAGATAAGATACATAAATACATGCATACATAGATACATAGATACATACATACATAGATACATATGGAAGACGAGCAATGGCAGGGGTCAGCGGCAGATGCCCCTGCTCAGAGAGTCAACTGCGGAAGAGAGAGAGAGACAGAAACAAAGTTACAAGCATACCTAACAACCAAACAATAGCCCAATTTAAATAACCAAGAGTACAAATACAAGTAATTTTTATAGCAGAAATTTTAATTGCAGTCTCAAAAAGCCATAATAATTAAACATAAGCAACATGTACTGTACTATAAAGCGAACAACCCAAAGACAACTCACACACTCACTCACACACACACACACACACACACTTACACTCCTACACATCTCACAAAAGAAGAGCAAAGGCATGAATATGAACTATGAACTATGAAAAACTTTGAAACATCATTGAAATCAAGAATGAAACAAAATCAGAGAGGAAAACGCGAGAGAGAAATTCGGAGCTCGAAAACTGCTTTTCGATGACACACAACTTGACAAGCCAGAAAGCAAAAACTCAAAAAAGAAAAACCAACCGCAAAGAAAAATCCTTTCTTCTTAAAAATTAATATAGTGAAAAATTATAATACCACAAAAAACAAAAACGAAAACGAAAACATATAATGAACGAATGTCATGATAAAGATATTAAGAGAAAAATGAACACATGTTTCAATATAATATTTGAGAGAAATGCTATCAAATTATTACAATTCCGGCTTACACTTCAGACTCAGACTCATATATTCAGATCCAGATTCAGATTCAGACTCAGATTCAGATCCAGAGACAAGCCAAAAATTCATAGTAAATGCCGAACAAACATACAGAACAACAATGAATCAACAAACTCCAAAAGGGGAAAGGTGCGGCATGCCGCACCAGATCCTGCCGGGGGGGAATGCATTATAATTGAGTACAGCCGCTTTCTGCAATAGTGATAATAGTTTTTAAGTCAACCACCAAGCGTCAAAGCAACCATCAAAAAACAAACAAACAAGAAACACACAAATAAACAAACAAACAAATAAAAAAACAAACAAACAAACAAACAAGCAACAATTCAAGTGAATCAGCAAACAGTAAGGGAATGAAACGATAGGAAATACATACACTTTCAAATAGAAACGGTAAGCATAATAGTAATGATAATGATAATGATAATGATAATGACAATGATAATACTGAATTATGATAATACGATGCGATAATATTATAAAGCGACAAATGCCCATTGAACAGCTGTTTGATTTGATTTCAAATTGGAAAACAGAGACGAAGACAGAGACGGAGATGGTAATGGTAATGGAGATGGAGATGGAGACAGATGCATTTAATTCAAGTCTCCGAATGATTTTTAGTTAAATTCTCAAATATCACTGAAAATGAGGGAGAGATAGAACGAAACCCGAAGGGGGGAATAAAATATTTGAATGGAATATTTGAATCGCTCCGAAATACACTCTAAATAAAAGCAAAAGCAAAAGCAAAACCCAAATGTAAACCAAAAGCAAAAGCAAAAGCAAAGCAAAACAAAGCAAAGAAATATAGCAAATAGTGCATATGGAAAACCCTAAACTCTTATATTATATGTATGGTGTATTATATTTTTTAACGTATTTAATGCATACTCTCTATATATACGATATATCTACTTATATTTGAAGTAACCTTAAACAGTTTGTGCGAGCAGCCAGCCGAGGGAATAGGAAGAATTACATAACGCAGACCCGCAGACTATCCATATTACTGACTCATCAGTTGTAAAATAGCCCGAAGATAGAATAATCTCTGTTCCCCCTTCGAAAGGTGGGGGGAATCCGAAACAACAATAGCCTCGTTAGTTTATAATCAGATGATCAAGTTGATGAAATATCAGTGAAATATCTCTATACAAAATATTGCAAAAAGTCGAAGACCTTGGCCCAAGCCAGGCTCCAGGTTCCAGGGTCCAGGCTCGAGGGTCCTGAGGTTCGCTCAGGTTAATTGAATAATTGAACCACAAATTACCAAATGAATTTGTGGTTCAATTATTCTGCCCAGAAAAAAATATCAATGATTTATCGTTCCTAGACGGGGCAAGGATATGTTTTCAGGCCCAGACACTGGCTTGACCAAGGGAATAGACTTTTTGCAGTACACACAATGTGCCCATAGAACAAGTAATTTATGACAGACAGAAATCAAACGATTTATTTATATTATTATATATGTACGAACTGTTGTTATTGCAACAGGAACGAGCCACAAGCCACAAACCACAAACAAACATGAAATAGTACCGAAAATATTTTACAGAATTTTTACAATCAAACCAAACCAAACCCAACCAAACCAATGCGAATCATACAATAGTTACAGTACTTGAAGGAATCCAATCCAGCGAGCGGTTCGCAAACGAATGGAAAAATCAGCTAAACTAAACAGCAAAAAAATAGTAAAAGTCGACGCCCGAAAGGGATCGGCGCAAAAGCCGAAAAAAATAAACCAAAACTGAGAAGGATATAGTAACATTTTTTTTTTCAAACAGACATAAAGAAGGTACGAGTATGAGTACTAGTACTAGTACTAGTATATTCGATTAAGTGTTAAGTGAAGTATGGAAATGCAAACAAATATTTTTAAAACTTGCGCTCGCCTAAGTGTAAAGCAGAGAGTAACCGAAGAAATGAAATCGTCAGATACAGATACGAAACGAAACGATACGAAACGATACGATACGATACGATAAATTACGTAAATAAGTTCTGATTAAATCAGATCAGATGAGAGAACGAACCGAAACACAATTTGTTGTTATGTTGACATTTATTTGATGGGAATACGTATACGTTTGTAATTATTATGAACAATTGACAGGGACTACCATGTAATAACTACCATAGAAATAATACTGAGCAGAGGCAATAGAAACAAATTTTATTTATGCAACAATCAGCGTCGCCGCCGACCCTGACCCTGATATGCACTTATTATTAATTATATACTCAACTGAAACTGAAACTGAAACTGTACATAAACCAAAATCAAAACCAAAACCAAAAACCAAAACAGAAACCAAAACCAAAACCAGAAACTGCAACTGCAACTGCAATAGTACCGACATAAGTAAATCAATTATTTCCCTCAGTTTGCTAACGAATAGCTAATGCAACAGGAGGTACGTACGTACGTACTGAGGATCGCAAGGAATCGGAGGAGAGCAATCATTGTTCAATCGGTGTTCAAGTGCGATTAGAGAGACAGGAGCCGAGCGAGAGAGAGAGAGTCCCAGGAGTTCTTATTTTCAGTTGAACGCGACATATCCACAGACGAGTGAGAATATGATCCATATTCCAGACCCACCATCCATCACCACAACAAAAAAACAAACAAACACACCACAACACACAGAACCTTAAATTGCAACCTTTTTATCAGAAAGTGAGAATAAGAATCGAATCGAATTGAATCGAATCGAAGACTTATAGTACACACATACACATACACACACACACATATTTGTTTGTTGAGCAGAAAGTTAATCAAAACGAAACGAAACGAACCAAACCACAAATCAAACCACAAATAAAACCAAACCAAACCAAACCGAAATCAAATAGAATCAAACAAGACAAAGCAATAGTGATACTAAACTGCCAGGATCAGGAGACGGAACACGTACCTGGCCTGGGTCAGCCATAAGCCATAAGCCATAAGCCATTAATTAACCAATAGCCTGATGCAAATGAGCAACAATAAACCGAACGAATCTCTTCATTTACAACAGATACTTACAACAAATGCCCCGGATACCGCGGGCAGCAACAGCAACCATAGTACAATAACAAAACATTTTTCTTATTGAGCGACTTTTATACAGCAAAAACCAACCGCAACAGGAACAGAAACAGAAACAGCAATTGAACGAACAAGCAATAGAAGACAATGATGATTAGGGGATCCTGCAGGAGGCAGGATGCAGGTGCAGTGCAGTGAAGGTCGAATGCGAATCAAAACGGGGAATACCCGACTAATACAAAGGCAATTTTAAGTATACATACAACAAACAGAGAGCAGAGCAGAGCAGAGCAGGAGAGAGCAGAGCATAGCAGAGCAGAGCAGCAACTATATACATATATTTTTTAAAGATGCAGCACTAACAATAGCTAAAAGATTGTTAAACATTTTTATATTTCAATTGTATGATTTCCCATTTATGTAATTGAGTGTAAAAAGAGAATTATACATACTATATAGATGAGGAAAAACCAAAACCGAAACCAAAACAGAATCAGTGAAGAAAACCAAACCAAAAAACAAAAAAAGAATGAAAAAAAATATATAGAAAACCTTTTTTTTTATATTACAAGAGACATAAAAAGCAGAGGAGGATCAACCGACAAACAGAACCACATAAATCTCACTTTCCTGGTAAAAAAAAATCAAATCAATTGGTACAACAACTACAATTACAATTACAACTACAAATACAATTACAAATACAAATACAACAATTACAAGAGCAGATTGCACGTGAACTAAACAATAAAACTGGCTACACAACAACAACAGCAAACGATGTTTATTCGACTTTTCGTTCGCATTCCGTTCGAATTTCTCCAATCATTTCACAATCTAAACCAATCCTTAGTTAATTGTCAAGTTTTCCAATCCGTTTTTTTTTTTGTTTTTGTTTTGCACACATCAACAAGAACAACAACAACAACAACAAGAACAACAACAACAACAACAACAACCAGAAAAGGCAACAACAATTTCAAAAACGAAAAAATAATAAAAAGGAAGAAATATATATCAAACATCAGGAACACACTGGCATGCAAGTTTCGGGACTCAAGTTTAAAAAATATTTGTGGCTAATCGAACAAACAAACAAACAAACAAAAATCATATTTATTGAAATCATCTTAGTTTTGGCTGAATCGAATATGAGGTTCATAATAAAATAAAGTATTTGGATATAACAAGCGAAATGAATGAAAGAAAATTATTCGGTATTTCCACGGTATTTCCAATCGAAACTGGAGGGAAAACGTTTAAGGGAACATACATATGTTCGAGTCCTTGCAGAGGAGCGTCAAGGAACCTTTGGCATCTAAAAGAGAAAACACTTTAGAGATCGAAATCCAAAATAAAAAATGATGACTTGTCCAGAGGCAATCAAAGAAAAGAAAACCACACTTAAAAAAAAACAACACAGAACAAGTAAAACATAATAAGTGGCAAAAAATATCTCGAGGATAGAGTTACAAGAAAACAAACGAAAAAACTTCTCGGCCCATTCCAAAGTATATATTCTCGGCAATACAAAGAAACGACTCTCGGCCTTTCAAAAATCAAGAATCAAAAATCGATTGCACAGACCACACAGTGAAAACTCGAGGCAACTACTTAAAGGCAGTTCAGAAATTCAAATTCACATTAAATTACATTTTTCGGAGCAACAAAAACTGAATGAAAATTTGAATTTAAATTTAAGCCAAATGTATAAGCATCATTTTTTACATAAAAATTAAGTAATACTAAAACTAAATACTTTAGGTAATAAATGTAAGAGAACGCGAATTGGGAAATCGAAAACAAATACCAAAAAAACAAAAAACCAAACACCAAACACAAAAAAAACATTGATCAATTTCGAAGAAAATAATGAAAAATCGAAAGCTCGAGTGGAGCGAAACTAAAATACAATACAAATACACAACAAAATTGATATATCAAGAGAATACAAATTACTAAAAATTCAAAATTTTAATTGTTGTAAGCAAACTAAAGAAAACTATATATACGAGCATATAACCAGAACCTTTCTTATACTACCCCCCAACCACCACAAGCCCACACCATACACGAGCTGCACCCAGCCAGCACCCACAACCACTACCCCACTACCCCACAACCCCACAACCCCATAACCACCTACCCCACCAACACGATGATCCCGGCAAATCTCGGACCCCACCCACAAAAGTACACAGCCACCAACCCACCCAACACATGCCCCACACACACACACACACACACACACAGATACACACACACACATACACCTCTTCTGACCCACACACCACCAACACCTTCCATTGGTTTAGATTTTAAGCATAATTTTTAACGTAATCGTCAGCCAAAAAGCAAAACAAAAAAACAAAATGAAAAAGATAAAGATAAAGAAGAAAAGAAAAGAAAAAGAAAAACCTATTGAGGCAGTCCAAAATTAATCGAAAACGAAAATACGATTTTAAGGCAAGCAAATCTTAATGCATCAAAAGCAAAATATTTAAGCGAAAGTCGTCGTCTAGTTTAATGTCGTCAAATTTTACTTTTTGTAATAATTAACATTAAATTAAAATATATATTCTATAACACAAGAAAAAGCAAAAGTACGAGTATTGTAAACGTCTATCGACCTACTAATTTCAAAAAACAAAAAACGAAAACCAAAACAAAAACAAAAACAAAAAAAACAAGAATCCAAGCAAAATAACTCTGCAAACTAAACAAAACAAAAGAAAAAAGCGAAAGCAAAAAGCATCCAATGCCACGGCATGTGCAACCAAAAAAAATAAACCCACAATGAATTTCCGGCATCAAAAATATAGAAACTACTTAAAATACGAACCTATATTATTATACAAGAAAATGATTTGAAATAAATTGAATCTTGTAATATAGCCATCCGAGTTTTATTTAAACCATTCACATCTGTAATTTCGGGAAAGACCTGGGCAACCGGGCAACCGGGCAACTGATCCGAACTGATCCGATCTAAACTGAGAGCTGGTCAGCAGGTCAGCAGGTCATCTAGCAGGTCAAATCGAACTTGACAACACCGTCGTAGTCGGGGCCGAACTCCATGATGGCCTGGCTCTTCATCGACCGGTTGTAGGAGGCGCCATATGTGGTCTGTGCCCCGGTGGGGAGGTGGGCCAGTAGCTTCTCGCACCTGAGGCGCCTGGCATAGTTGTAGGTCTTGGTGAGATTGCCGAAGGATTGCAGCAGGTCGATCTCGGTCTGGCGCGGAGGAGGGCCGCAATGTCCGCTATCCAACTGCTTTTGCTTGAGGAATCGCTGGGGGAGCACCTCGAAGGTCAGGGTGCTGGTGGTGGTGAAGTTACGCTTCAGGGAGATGTGGTCCACCAAACTCATGTTCGATGTCGAGCATTTCCGCAAGTTGCGAGTGGCCTCCTGGCGCTGCTCCAAGTACTTCTGGACCGTCTCCAGTGCTTCGAAAGGCGCGTTCGTGTAGGTCTTTTGGCTGACGGACTGGTGCTGCTCGCAGCCCTCCAGTGCTCTCAGCCCTGGCAGGGCGGCGTTGCTCTTCTCATCGATCGCATAGCGGCGCTCGGACCAGTTGCCTATAAGGACCTCCTTGCCATACGGCGACGAGGCCAAGTTGTCGAAGGCCATGTTCTTCTTCTGGCTTGTTCTATCCATTCTTCTAATACGAAAATCAATTTGGCTGCGAATCCAACTGGACGAGTATTGTGTGTTAAGAGTAAACTAAGATGAAAGATGAAAACAAGTGAGCCCCGACCTACTATGCACCCCACACCCCCACATGAAAAACATTTTCAAATCGTATTCTAAGTAGTTTCTATATTTCTGATGCCGGAAATTCCTTCAGAGGTGTTAGTTTGCAGAGGTTTTTTGCTTGGATTCTTGAATTCTGTTGACCAATGATTTGGATATGGGTTTTCTACTATAATATGTTGTATTATATTATTTGTGGCTTGTATTCTCAATCTTGAGGCTCTTCAGGTCGTCGTGCATGTTGCAATTCATGAAGACAAACTTGCCGCGATCCCTCTTCTTGGTAGCCTCGTCAGCGGTCGTCCACTCGCCCAGCCCCTGCTCGGCGGGCTTTGGTCTGATTTTGAAGGCCGTCATGTAGCTGGTAGCTTCACGATGCGGGCGCTCGCTGAGCATCTTGCACCGCATTTTATTGTTGAGTCCGGTTTTGTTGCCATAGCATTCTGTGCCGTCGAGCTGGATGGGCTGGTACTTCGCACCTGCCATCTTTTCGCACTGCTCCCGTCGCATCTTGGGCAGCATTTTGAACATCAGGGTGTTCATCGTGGTGTAGTTGCTGAGGTAGCGATCATCGTGGTTCAGTTTCAGACGCGAACTCTGCGAATCTCTGATCCCTTCCAAGAGGATCCTGCCCTCGAGGTGTTCGTATAGTGTTTGGTCTCTGGGGAACGGCGTGTACGTGGCCTGGTTGCATGTCATGTGCCGTTCGCAAGCTTCCTCCGACGTCAGCCCCGGCAGTATGGTCTTCCCGTGCCGTGTGTCCTTCAGATAGCGCTGATTGAACCAATTGCCGACCAACACATTGCTGTTGTAGGTCACCGGCTTCTCCCTAGTGTACGAGTGACGTTCGCCTTGCGACAACATGTTGTGTTTAAACTTTAATGTGATATGTAAGCTGAACTAGCACAGGGGCTTGAATGAAAGGAAGTGCTGTGACATGCTGTGCTGTTCCAGGACTAGAGAATCGAAAGGGTAAACTGATGATATACCATATGTAACTCCTAGGCCATTAGGGGCTGGTGTAAATAAAATATCATGAGAAATGTATGTAAGAGGAAATCGACAGACATGCAAAGTGGCTGGTGTAAAATTTTAAATTCAAATTCAAAGAAGACCGCCAAACGGGGTATTTTCAAAGCTGCCAGACTTCTAAAAAAAAGGTTCTCGCTAAATTGCATCCCTGTTACCGATATATTCCACTTATCGTAGAAAAATTTCACACCTTCAAAAAATATATATCGTTATTTTGAAATAAAGATATCGCAGTAATTTTTTTATGTATAGAGAAGGAATGGATCTATAAGAATAATTATAAAAAGTATTATTTTCCGCGGCTTAACTCAAGTTGTCCCCCTGTTCACCTGAAAAGGGGGGCTCGTTTTTTTCATCGATATATTTACGGTATATTTCGGAATATTTCGGTATATTTCGGTATATTTCTGAGAGCCAGACCGTATAATCTTTCGATAAACGCACTGTCAATCACCGCGATTTGCAAGAAAAAACATAAACAATGGTGAGAATTCTGAAATAAAACAAAATGCAATATAAAGTGAACGAATCCATGTTGCCCACAGCTCTTCTACTCGTTCTTCAAGTCCCTGGTCGGCAAGGAAGTCGTCGTCGAGCTGAAAAATGACCTCAGGTGAGTGCGGTTCCTGTGCATTTGGCGCGTGGAGCCGGCTGCCGAAATCATGCATCTTCTTCTCCCGCCAATTGACAATCCATCCACAGCATATGTGGTACACTGCACTCCGTGGACCAGTATCTGAATATTAAGCTGACGGACATCAGTGTGACGGATCCAGACAAATACCCGCACATGCTCAGCGTGAAGAACTGCTTCATCCGCGGCTCTGTCGTCCGCTACGTCCAGCTGCCCGGCGAAGAGGTGGACACCCAGCTGCTGCAGGACGCCGCCCGCAAAGAGGCCGTGGTGAGCACGCGGTAGAGACAGACCTTGGCGGCGCTTCCACCTCAGTCTAGCTCCTCTGGGCATTTATTTTTTTTTTTTGTGTACTTCGAGGCGTATATTATGTATATTCTTGTGCTCCTGCCCTACACCTAAGCGAAACATTTGTTATAGCAAATGAAGAAATTTTATACAAAAATAATAGAACCATTCAACGAAAGATTATATTATATTATTATTATATATATTATATATTATTTTCCAAAATAAATGATGCAGCAGGAGAAATTGTATCAACAAAACCTAGTGCGGATTGTATCTACAACTCTGATCATCGATTTAGTTCGACTTACAGATATTTCGGAGCTTGTAGATACGGAAGCTTGAAGTACCACTAAATGTATGTACATATGTACGTACATGCATATACATATATGTATGTAACCGTGAGCAGCACATTGAATCCATTTATGTGTGTTATTTACGGCTCATCAATTTCTGATGAGTCAAGCCTGAGGTTTCGGGTGGACCACGGAAGTCTTTCGATTTTATGTTGATATGTCACGAGGGCAATGCCGATTCCATGCCCGAATGGCGACCGGGGGTCGCAGCTCCTCCGCTTAGTTTGCGTCATGTTGATAATGGCCAATGGAATGGCTCCATAAAATTGTATAATTGCTGTGACGATGTCTTGTCTACTCCCCGTGGGTCAATGGTATCTACCGACAGAACGACTCAAATGTCTCGATTAATGTATGTACGTAGTACGTACATACATATATTTCGCATTTTACGATTGTTCCCTCTGGGTGGCTCTCCAACTGCTGCCGTCCACGAGGCATTTTGAGTTCCTCAGGCATTGCCATTGCCATTGCCATTGGCATTGTCATTGTGATGGACCGGACCCAGTAGGACAGCAACAACAGCAGTTTTTGGCTATGCCAATAAAATTGAGAGCAGCAGTGGAATGTTTTTAATTCCTGGGGACCCCCGCTCCGCTCCACTCCACTCCACACCACCCATACTCGTACCTAATATGGGCCGTTAAGTGCGGCCCCTTGCCCTTTCCGGCCGTCCTCAGGATTGCTTTGTTTGAAAGAATGTGTACTTAAAAATGAAATACTCGTTCGTAAAACATTTCTGTGCACTCGATGCTTACGGCATTTACATTTAAGACTGCCTGGACCCCGGCAGTGCGTACTGGGTGAAAAATCGTGCAATCAAAAGTTGTACGTGGCAGAGAAGTCGCCGTCTGACTGCGCATAATTGACTTAGGAATGGGGAATGGGGCCTAGGACATGGGGCTTGGACGAGAAAAACATTTTCGGCCATCGCCGTGCACCCTCACCCGCACCCGCCCGGGCACGGGCACGGATTCTGTTGGACGCAGGACTTTCATTATTTGTGGTAATTCGGTTCCGGTTGCCGCCGTAGCGCAGCGGCTAAAAACTTCGTGCCGCATATTGGGGGACAGCACCCTCCCCCACCCCCCATTGTTCTTCATTTGAACAAGGACTGCGAAATAGAAACAACATCGGAGCAGTGGATCCCAACGTTTTTTAAAGTGTCCTCGCCGATGCTGTGCTGCTGCCTATCATGATGAGCGGCCTATGAGTCTGTGTCCGCGTCCGCGTCCGCCTGTGTCGCACATAAAATTTTGTAATATACTAGGCGTAGAGGGGGGAGGCCTACGAACGTGAGCCCGGCGGATTTATGGGCCCCCCGCCAGCGCTAGTTCATCAACGTGTTGAGCTCTGCCTCTGCCTCTGGCTCCGACTCTGGCTCTGTGCGGGCGTAAAAAGTTGGCTCGTAAAGTCTCGGAAGGATCATTCGGTTTTTATTAAAAATAAACTATACAAATTTGACACAGATTATTTATACATAAGTACACACAACGTACGGTGCACATGAATATGCGAACAGGATGCTGAATAGATGGGCGATGGGCGATGGGCGATGGGCACACACGTAATCCCACAGAGTTGTCGTCCGGACTCCGAACTCCGGTCTCCGGACTCAGGAACCATTTGTCGGTGGCAACCAGCTTAAAAAGAGTACGAGTACGGCACTCGTGCACCGTATTTCTCCAATCCAATCCAATCCAATCCAATATAAATATTTTACATACCCTCTTTGATAACTTCTTCGACCAAATTGGGCAGAGATTTATATAGTTTTCGTTTGACATTCAAAATACAAAAATATTATTGTCTTCAAATAAATACATTTTAAGGGAAAGCAACTGGTAAAAGGAGAACAGTAAGAGGCTCCGAGGGACTCCCAAGACTGTGGAAATACTTTTCTTTCTCTCTTGTATGCATGTTGGATTGATATTAGTGTTTGTTTGGGGATTCTGTTTGCTATCTGTGGGAAGCAATTGCAATTGCAACTGCGATTGGAGGAACTGGTCAAGAGCGAAACGTGTCTCCCGACAAATGCACATTCATATATATTTATAGTTAAATGTATTAAGTAATTATTACCCTGATTGGCTTTTGGCTGAGTTAGACAATTGATTTTCAGGAAAAAAGACTAACGCGAACGAGCAACTGAGGGACGAATCTGACAGGATTCGATCCGCTTAACAAACTTGTCAACGCTGCAACGACATGGAAGCGGACAAATTGATTCCGGAAAGGTCAATGTGTCAGCTCCATGAAAAAGACTAATTGCTAATTAAAATACTTATCGTTGGAGCTGCATCGTGGCCCCCGCTCGCTGCTTATCGATGAGTACCACCTCCCCACCCACAGGAGAGAGGACCGTACAAACTAGGCATAAACACCCTACTCTAAGCACACCCATTGTGTTTGAAGACTTAACTCTCAATTGGTATTAGCTACCCACACGTTCCTCGGCTCGGTGATCTGATCATCCGCCGCCTCAGCTCACACGCTTAACACACGGCTCATCCTGTTCCAGGTGCACCTGTTCACTCTCACTCTCACTCTTACTCTATGCGATCATCTGATCATCTGATCCTCTGATCCTCTGATCTCCATGGCAGCATCACTGCACTGGAATCTCTTGGAGTCCTTGCTGCCGCCGCTCCAGCTCCCTGCTCAGGCAATGGCAGCAGGAGCACGCGTCCTCCGACCCATTCGTCGCCACATTTTCCACTGTCGCCGTCGCCGTCGCTGCCGCCGCCGCCGCCGCCATCGCCAGCTCCTCTCACACGCTCGACACCCGCTCGTTGTTGTCCAGCAGCGCGGTCAGGTGCGCTCCACTAGCCACGCCCACGCCTACGCCCCCTCGCTGGGCGTCGTAGTTGAGGACCACTGTGGAGGGGGTTGTCTGCAGCAGGAGGCGCTGCTGTTCCTGTTCGCGCAGGCAGCTGGGGTGCCGGGCCAGGATCGCCAGATGTGGGTGTGGACTGCGCACCGACGAGCCCTTCCGCATCAGCTGAGGCGTTGCACTGGTGCTGCCGGACACAGAGCCGGGACCAGCACTGGCCGATCCCGGACCCACGTGCAGCAGACCCACTTGCTCCTTGAAGGGGGGTCCGGCACAGCCGTTGCTCGAGCTGCGGTAGTAGCTCTGCTGCCGGAAGCCACGCATCTGCCGGGAGCTTCCACCGGTGCCGTCCACCTGCGTCACGGCTGTCAGCATGGATGGAGTGCGCTGGGAATCACCTCTGAGGAGGGGGAGAGAGAGAGAGAGGAGAGAGAGTGGGAGTGTGAAAGGAGTGCTCTTGCCAGGATGGCACACGCTGCCCCACGACTCACCTGTTCAAGCTGTAGGCGTTGTTATTGCCGCCCCCACTGGACTTGCTACCCTTGCCCGGACACAGATGAAAGGCGCCGTAGATGAGAGGGTTGACGAGGCTGTTGGACATGCCGAAGAAGAAGATGGCGTCCTGCAGATCGTCGCCCAGCTGCAAACAAATGCGTAAAATTCCAATTAATTTTCTTTGCTGTCCCTTTGGGGGGATTTCGTATTTCGGCAGGCGGATGATTGTGGTCTCTTCCCTGGGGCCTTAAACAATGCCAGCTTTGTGGGGCACTTGCGGCTGTCTCCGCCCCCTCTGCATGTCCTTTGTCCACGGACATTGGTGATATCTAACGTCGCTTATCACAGGTACAGGTGCTGGTCGTATTGGCCACAGAGTAAGAGCATGCAAATGCTCAATAAAAGGATTTCTCAGCCGCCGCTTTGATATTAAACGGTTTATGTTTTATAGGACACGCAGGCGGCGGCAGCCCGAGCCATAATCCTGTACTTCGGGTACACGCTTTACGGGCAATCACAGGCGGCAGGACAGTCATCAAAGTTGGCTTGTCCTCCGTAACCGTTAGGGAAAAGAACCAACACCGCGGTCCATGTCCGGGGGCCGCACGATTAATTAAAAATTGAGCATAAGAAATCATTTTTATGTGCCCTGGCCCGCTCCTACGAGCCTGGTGGCGAACGAGTGGAAAGATTGCCCAAAACGGATTTAACATCTGCGACTTGGGCGTGTCGGGGTTGGGGTTAAGGTCGGAGTCGGGGTCGGGGTCGGGTTCGGGTCTTTCCTGCTTTACAACCGCCACAAGCCGTAATATTAGACAAGAATAAAAAAGGATGCCACTGGTGTGGCTCGGCTCGGCTCGTGTTGAAGTGAAACAAGCTGACAAATCGACTTCTGATTGATGTGCCATCGAACTCAGCCGATACTTAGAATCGGGTTTGTTCTGCCTGTCAGTCAGTCAGTCAGTCAGCAGCCGGATGTTTCCGAAGTGCCCTTGGACCCTCTTGAAATGGCAATTCTCTGAAAAGGGAAACAACGCCCACGCTGTACTCACCCTTTTGTCGGGATTCAGGAACATGAACATAATCATCATCACGTAGTAGGGAGTCCAGCAGATGAGGAACGCTATGATGATCACCACGGAGATGCGCAGCGATTTCATTTTGGCCTTGTGTATGAGACGCTGCCGGTTCGTCTGGGTCGGGAGCTTATTCGTGGTGTAGTTGGCCAGCTTGGAGCCCTGGAACATCTTCTCGCTGCCTGGTGGGGATGCACATGCACATGCACCAAAGAGCGACGATTATGTATGTATTGTGGAAATCAGTAGCATGTATTTATGTATGTATGTATGTATGTATGTATAAGGCTGCAACTGTCCGAAACTTACTTGATATTGTGCGGAAGGTCGACATGTACGTTCCAAACAGTATGCAGAGTGGCAGTAGAAAGGTGAAGACCAGAGTGAAGGTGGCATACATCTGCTCCTGCCAGTCAGCCGTGTAGAAGCCGTGGGTGACGCACTGGTAGAACTCTTCCACGAACGGCCCTCGTGCCACGTGGAATATGAAGAACTTCAGTAAGAAAGAAGTAAGTATAAGTATCTAGTATCTGATAATTATCTACACAAGTATCTGTACCGTTCCGGTGAAATTGTCGGGGAAACGACAAGGATGCGAGACGTGCATATGTATGTAAGTTTGCTCAACCTTTTCCTGATATGGCCAAAATGGAGGCCAGCTAGGCCATAGTTCAAAATTGCTGACTGAAAAGGCTGCGCTGCTTTCATTTGCGAATTTGCGAATTTGCGAATGCCAGCAGTTTCTGATGACTTCCTAAATTCCCTCGGGTTTTCCCATTATTGAACATGAATAGGCCTGTAAATTCTGGGAACTCTATGCGAATTGCACACACCACATTCCGACATTAGCCCTCACGTGAGCCCACCTGTCTATCTCCTTATCTGGCTCTGGCTTCACACGCTCTGGCCAATGCATTGGTCCAGGCCTCCAGCTCTGGCCAATGCTGATAAAACGGAAGTCTGGTCCTGGGGACAGATGGGTCAGAGCTGTGCCAATACGCTAAGACGCATTTTATTTCTTCAGTTTATGGGTTTCCTGACGCCGCTCAACCGTTGCCAGTTTGCCAGTTTCCCTGTTCGCCAGTTCGCCAGTTGGCCTATTCGTTCGCCTGCTGTTGCTGCTGCTGCTGCTGAAGCAGCTGACCCAAATGGTGAAACTTACCACGCACCACTAAGCGGTGCAGTAAAACTATATAAGACACTGGGGGACTTCGACTTGGACTAGGCGAAGGAAAGCGGATAAGCGCACAATGGTTGATTTTTATTAATTCGGCACATTTATAACTTCCGAGCCATTGACTCGACAACGGAGCGGTGCTCGAAATGGATATAAAAGATATGGATCGATACAAGCCCAAGTGAGCCGAAGATTCCCCGATTGTCTTAAGTCCAAAAGAGCGATACGAAATATGGGGTAAATGCTTCTTTTGAGCCAATGTGTGTATGTATATATTTGATTGATTATTTGATTCTGTACGTTGTAGTGGCTGACATGGGATGCTGCCAAATTGTTGTGAATCATGAAATATAACCATATCCTTTTAGTTTGAATTTATTTATAATTTGATGCAGCTTTTTGATCGAATATGCAGGGTCTGTTACACTAGTCAACACGACATTTCCGCTGTGGCCAGAAATGACTTTTTCTAATAGATTTCGGGATTTAAAGTTTTTGGAAGAATTATGGTTTATTTTATTTAAGCTTAATAACTTCCAGACCGCAAGCTGGAGCTACAAAGTGTTGAGGTCTGGCTTACAGCTGCACTTGTCAGCTTTTCACAGCTTTTCACAGCTGCAAAGTTTATTAAAGCCAGAGGTGAGAAGGTTAAGTTATGTGAAAAATAGAAGCAAAATAAAAAGTTCGATTTTGTCGAGTAGTGTTATAGACAGCAGGCCAGAACCACCGAATAAGTATGCAAAAAAATGCTGCGCTATTGTGGTGATGGCTTTTCCGGTGAAAATAAGCATCCAATTTGACTTCCAATGGTTTTCCAATTACCAGAGAGTTCACATTCATTACAGCTTCAAGTTTCTGGAAATTGTTGCCACAAGTGTAGTACAAATATAACTTTTTGGGTATATAATATGTACATATAATATCAAAGGCAGCAGGCCTTTGAGCGCGTTTTTCCAGGATCGTGCGAGTATCAAGCCACGTAAATAATTGTGGCAAGTCTTACAGTCACCACTGCGTGGAAAACTCAAAGGAAACCCAACCGCAGGAGTAATGCGCTTCTCGCACAGATGTTCCACAGGAACTCCACAAGAACTCCTTATTGTCAGCATTCTTTTCGGGTCGCTGTGCAAACTTCGTATCTCTCGTATCGAAAGTTATTCTGGAATGTGTGTGTGTTGGGGGGAAACCAATGCGTGAATTTTCTTTTCAGCATTTGTTGTTTATTGACAGTCAGACAGTCAGGGACTATTTGCAGCAACGAGTCGCACCGACTCATATTGAATTCATTGTGATTGCTCATCAACATGTGCCCTGGAAGGGTGTGTGTGTGGTGTGTGGTGTGGTGGTGTTTGGGTGACAGAGCGTGTGTGGCAGCGGGAAGGCATCCGGAAAATTATTTAAAACGATTCCTCCTGCAGTGCGGAGCGGTTATTTGTCCACCCTCCCATCCCCTCCCGCCATTTGGGCGCTGGGAGTTGCGCGCCCGTCACGTCTGTGTGGCGCATAAATTTTATGCCGCATGTTCAATAAAACGAAATGAAAAAAGTTTGCCTTGGCGCCGACTCGCAGCGAAAGTGCACCATAAAATGAGACATAATGATTGCAAAGTTTCCTTTAATTGGGTGACAGTGGCCTTTTAATTATGTCACTATATCGGGCCGCGATCCAGAAGGCGCAGAGCCATGGGCATTCATGGGCTCCAGAGGACTCTGTAATGAATTGTTGATATTAACTTGTTCGGAGCGCTCGGAGAGCCAGTTGTCTGAGGCATACGGTCGTTACAGGAGTCACGGAGTCAGCGAGAGAGACAGAGAGAGAGAAAGACAGTCGAAAAGAATGACTTGGGCAACAGACGACTGTCGGCAGAGCTTTCCGCTCCAAAGACTGCCAAAAAGCGGCTTAATGCCTCTCCGGAACGCCCTTGGGGTGGAATGAGTAGGTGGATAACATAAAAATGTAATTAGACTTAACATTTTTTGCGGCATTTAAACAAGTCAGACACTTTGACAAGCCGGCACGCACCACAGGCAGGCACGCCCACACGCACAAATCACTCATACGACGAGTAAACATCCCCGTGGCAGGGGCACACACCCTCACACACTTGTATTGAGGCACAATCCTGCCTACTAGTGGCAGCAGGCCCGAAATTACCATTCGAGGCAATATTTCACTCTGATAAAGATAGCAGAATCTCGAGCGGGTATCATGTATAGGTCCATTCCCAGTTAAATAAAGTGGGCCTACGCGCGTATGGGCGGATTCCCCTAATTAAATGCAGCTGCCGTTTGAGCCCATATAGATTACTGAGAAGTGCCGCATCTGCATAAAAAGAATGGGATAAAGGTGATTGGGACTCGAAATTGAGGAAGGCACGAAACTATTCGGCGTGCGAACTACGAGAAGAAGCTCATTTCAAATTCCGTCTGCCAGCAACACACGAACACGGAATCCCTCTTCTGTTGTTATTCAGATGCCCGAGCTGGAGCCCACTGTGAAGACTTGTTGTCTATGGCAAAAAGTCACATTCCAAACATCCTTTGTTCCCTTATGTTGGCTACATGTCAGGACTTGGCTATACAGCCCGAGGCTGCATGTGGTTTGTTTTTGCACCGCAACAGAGGCGAACGCAATGCCTGATTGCACAGTGGGTCGTGTTTCCATCGAATTGCTTTTCAATCCAACTTAATTAGTTCCTGGTTCCATGGAAACTTACCGATTAATTGCTTATCTAAATGCGGATATTTCTACTGCTGAGCAGCGTACTGTACAAACGTACTGTTCTCTGGCCAAACTGACAGACAGATCGATTCTGGCCAAACAGCTTCTCGTGCCCTGGCCCATAAATCAGGGGCAGGCAACCACAGAGCTGGATTCGTTATATGTAATCGGGCGACACAATACAGAGGCGCACCCGAGGCGCACATTATGCAATCAGGGAGAGGAATGGGCGCCAGGCAGTCCAAGAACAAGCTATTAATGCAGTCCCTGTCGGGCTTATCGTCCAGCTGCCAGAGAAAGGAATATATCACAGGCCATCTTCGTGAGGAAAGGCATCTTCAAAGGACCCTCGCGCACAATGAGAAAGGAGAATATGAATAATGCCACAATTTTTTTCTTTCTCTTTTTGGGGCAAATGGTAAAAACCCTTTGCACACTGACGGCTTGCCAACCTCCAGCGACCCCAGATTTTCGATTGGCAGCAGGGGCAGACTGTCCCCGCGTCGAGCACGTGTGTGGGCGTGTCACTGCTCAAAGCCACATTTAGTGCACACTTATGGGGGGGTAGGGGAAGGGGAAGGGGAAGGCAATCATGTTTAATGTCTGCACACATTCTGGCGCCTACTCACGACTACTTGCGCCTTGCCACGGGGCGTATGCGTGTTATAAAGTAAACATATTACTTCAACTTCATCAGAATGCCGGCGGAGGTGTGCGGTGAGCTAAATTCGCAACTTAACCTAATGGAACGCCCCTCCACAAGATACCAACTGCAAGTGGCACAGATTATTTCAGACAGATCTCAAGCATTTCAGCCATTTTTTGAGCCATTTCAGATAGACAGACAGACAGACAGGAAAAGGATATTAGCGTGAGTACATAGCACGTTTCGCTGCCAGGAGTATGAATGGAATGGAAAGGACAGCACTTACCTGGGGCAGGCTGAGCACCAGCGAGAGGATGTAGGTGCCGCCGAGCAGGCGATGGCAGCGCTTGGCCATGTTGAGCGACTTCATGGGATATTTGACTGCAATCCAGCGGTCCACGCCGATCAGGACGAGAACGTACGTGGAGAGATAAAGGCTGAACATCTGGAAAAGCTTCACCAGCTTGCAGGTGAGCTCGTTGGCCAGCCATTGGACCGTGTAGCACCAGGCGGCCTCGCCGATGATGCAGAACCACGTGACCAGGACATCGGCGATCGACAGGTGGAACATCAGCGAGTAGATGGCGCTCCACGTGTGGCGGGAGTTGCGACGCGAGATGCGTGTCTTATAGATATTCCAGATGGTCAGCAGGTTGCCCAGGAGCGAGAAGAGCGCCATCACTGCCAGAACGTAGACCTTGAGCAGACCGGAGCGAGACAGCTGCGGGGCATGGTCCATCATGTGCTCGGGCACCTGCTCCGCCATCGGAGAGCCTGCCTCATGCAGGCCATCGGTGTGGGCCATCGAGGAGCTGTTCGTGATGGCGTAGGCGGGCACTGTCGTGGTGGAAGAGACGCTCACATTGGCGGCCTCTGTGGCCATGGACACACTCAAGTCGAGCATGTTGAGCGTGTAGTTGACTAGGTCGGGGGCGGCGGCGTTGAAAAGGCGTGTGAAATTCGATAGAGTCGACCAATTGCTGGCCAGATCGTTGTCCGCACCGCTTGCGGCATCGGAAAGGATGGGCAGACGGGCATCCGTGCCCCACACGAACTCCATGATTCCGGGGACGGGCTACAGCCTGAACTGGTTTTTTCACTGGCGCTGGACGGTGGTTCAGGGGCAGGCGATGGTCCGTACGGGATGCAGTACAAACATCTTAGTTTCGTTATACTCTGAATGACGTCAAACGCTTTTTCACTTCATCTTTCGGCTCGAGTTGTGAAAAGAGCATACTTTCCTGGAATACTTAATTAAATCTGGAAATACATATGTATGTAAAATACTTTGTTAAAATTCTTTGCGGCTCATGGAAAACAGAAAGACGTCATGGAAAATTAAATAAATAGAATATATAATTGCATCAAATGTCTTGTAAATTAAATATGCACATGTCAAGGCCTTTAATCCGTTTAGGCTTATTTCGTTGTAAAATTGTAAAAATTTTTTTGGGGGCGTTCAATTGTGTCGCCTTGACGGCAGGAGAACTTGACACTGAATTGTGTGTCCCCCTCCCCACAACCAGAGGCTGACTGATGGGCGAGTCGGGTTGCCGGGCGTCTGGGATCAAAGGTGCTGCCTACAGTTTTCCGGGAATAGCTGCTGACCCGACCTTGATCTCAGGTGAGATCAAGTCACATGTCGTCGGGGTCAGCGTCGGGGTCGGTAATTATCAGATGCAATTATCGAATCGCGATTATAGATAGAGCCATGCCCTCGAAGGGGGCTGTGGCTGGGGGCTGGGGCTGCCTTGGGCTATTAAGTTATCCGGATCAGAACGCGCTGCAGCGCTGCAGCGCTGCAAATTAACTTTAATAGATTCCGCACCGCGCCGACTGTCTGCGACTGTTTGTTCGGTGGCTGGTGTTGTCGTAGTCGACTTTGGTCCGGCTTTCAGGAACATCGAGCGTCGTTATGCAGTGGGGGTTCAAAGTGAAATTCCATAAAATTTCATTTTCCAAATTAATTTATGAACATAAATTAAATTGGCCGCTTGGCTGGGCCTTTGTTATTGCGTTCGTTGCTTTCTGCCTAACGCGAAAACAATAAACCCAATTCGAGGCACTCGAGCAGCAGAAAAGCGCGTGTCCGCGCCATTGTCAACGCCAGCCAGCGCCATCCAACGCCATCCAACGCCATCCAACGGCAGCCAACGGACGGACGAGGCAACAAAGTATTCCTGCTTCTAAATTGATACACATCAATTGAAGGCAATCGGTCCCAGAGCCCAGACGCAGACCCAGACCCAGAGCAAACGAGACGGAGAGCAATTGGTTGTGTGAAGCATTTCATTTCAAAACTGGAACCTGCTAACTATAGTACATGATAATTACACTTCATCGCAAATTAGCCGCATAAGCCCGCTGCAGTGCCTTGGGAGCTGAGCTGAGCTGAGCTGGCTGGAACGACCAGCCCCATAATGGCCTGGCCTGTTCGTTCTGCTCTGGGTTAACGAGAGTTGTCTCTCTGCCTCCGAGAGTTGCACACTCCACACTCCACACCCCACACGTCGCTCGTCACCCTCTTAGAGGGCGTTTAATCAACGCGATTAATATACAAATGCGCATTTGATGGATCGGCAGGCGGCCGGGGCCAGCGGCTTCTTGTGGGGCTGTGGCACATCTGCTCCACGCACATGGGATATGGGCGCAATAATCTGAGCAACAATCCGTGTGTGGCGACAGCCAACATGTTGGGAGAACTTTGCCGTAAACTTTTAAGCCAATTGCGCTCACGATTTTTGATTGATTTGCATTCCTGCACTCAGACCAGAGCAATCGTCCAGACGCTTGTTTTTTTTTGTAAATCGGCTTTAATCCCATAGCACCCATACCATGCATACATATGATCAGACTGACACTTGAAGCTTTCCCGAGAAAAGTCGAGCAGATTCAATATTCAATTTATCCCAGGAATATCGGATGCTGTCATTTAACATGCTTTGGTGGAGAGCGCTTCTACAATTGAAAAAGGTTCCAGTTGAATGAACTCTTTACACTTAAATATTTCCTATTCAATTTATTTGTTTCAATGTCGACCAATTTGCATGTGTGACAGGAATTTATTCCAACAATTGCCTTCTGAAGTCCGTTTATTCGGAGCCATTCGAATGCAGACAATTTAAGTTTCTTTTGTTTATTCTTTTATTATTCATTTAGAAGCAGTGTTACATCAAAATGGCAATGCCACAGCCATTTCTAATTGTTTCGCATTGAAAAGCCATCGGATGCATCGGTGCATCGGTGCATCGATGCACTGCTTCTCCGAAACAAAGCACATGAATGAGCTCCAATTGGCTTCGAATAAACATAGAATATTCAAATGGGCACCGCATTCATTTATGTAAATACATATGTATGTAGGTACGAGCATGTTGCTGCACTGGAATTTGCGCAATTGGCAGATTCGATTGCCAATTCGAATGCCACAAGACACGTTCAGTTGGAACTGGCTGGGAAATTATGCACATATATTTTGTCAGGATGTCAGCAGCAATTGTTTTGTTTTATTTTTGTTGTGGGCAAAAGTATCTTCAGGCCATAACTATTTGTCCCTTTCAGAGATATTATTTGCACTGTTAATTTTCAATGCCAATTCCGACTGCAAACAATTTGTGCCACGGGGCAGTCCCAATAAGAGTTCTTGTTGTTGTGTTTAGCACTTGAATGTTGCTGGCTATTGCTCCGGACTCCGGAGTCTTGTAACGGGGAAAGTTTTTGCAAATGACAGAAATTTCAAATGCGATTTGCCTTTAGTTCATTTTTTGCCAGTTGCCTTCAAGAAAACTTTCTCCATTCCTCAGAAATGCCAAGGATTTAATTTCTAGAGCTGTTGGTTATTATAGGAATTGCCGCTGCGCTACTTTGTAATTACTTGGAGAGTCCATAAAGAGGTGCCCGGACGGAAGGAAGACCATGCCTCACACCACTCACAACTAACGGACGGACTCGAGTTCCATATTTTCGACGGGCACAGTGTCCAGAGGGCGTCCGCTGGAGGCTGAAGTGGGGGGGGGGGGGGGGGGAGGGCAGGCGCAGGCACCAACACTTTGACACAACACAACACTTTCCGCTTTTTCTAATATTTGCCGGGCTTATGGGTAATATTCGGGTATTCGGGTATTCGGGCTGGCATTCGTTCGTGTTCTTATTTGTATTCACATTCACATTCATGTATTGGGAGCCTCTGGTCGGGGTTTTGTCTAAGCCAAAACTGCGGCGCGGCTATTTGCACAGTTGGAGCGCCCGCTACTCGAAACAGAGGAGCACTGAAAGCCACAACAGCTTGTATTTTCAGGTTAAATATTATCATGTCATTAAAATTTCGGCAGCTGCACCCCTGCCAGATCTCGATCTCGATCTCTGGCTGTCTGTCTATCGATGTCCGTATCTATCCCCACGGGCTTCTTTACTCGCTCGTGTCCGTATCTTAATGTGTGCACAATTCACTGTTTGCCCCATGCCACATATAGCACATGTAGTGTGTATAGCTGCGATGCCAATTTGATTAATACTCCGGATTCAATAGACACAAAAAAGAAGAAGAAAAAATAAGAATATTCGTGCATGTCGATCAAATGAACACACCGATTCGAAACAGCTTTCACAGCTTTCCAAAGATTATTGTATTTTAGGATCTGCTCGTAGAATATGATTGGGAACTTGGGTACAAAAACTTGCCTTGATAACTTGTTAGATTCTTTACTGATTTCGTTGCTTGTAGAACTTGGTTCGGTTTTCTGTTTATATCTTTACAGAGATATCTCAATATTTATACCGCAAAAAACGTACACATAACATAAAAAAAATGTTTCATTTTCGCTGGAGGTTTTCCTTTTCACTCGTGCATTTCACTTTCACTTGTTATTCCAAGAGATAGCTGTACCAGAGAGTTCATTCACTGGAATCCTGTGCCCAGCTATGTCTTCCACAAGCGTTCTTTCAACCGTTGCCGCGCGTCGAGTTCTGACAAATGATTTCTGGCGAACGCCAAAGAAAGCCCCAAGTTTTTCTGGCCCCAAGTGCCGTTGGTTCGAAGCCAGCTCGAACATGCTCGGCCCGGCTGCGAACGTGTTGCGTGCTGCGTTCATTCATAAAACCTTTGGAAGCCTTGTGGTGCGAAAACCGTGCAGACATTGCTAATACGCAGAGTGGGCCGTCGCTAATTTGAATTTGCTGCATTAATAACTTCTGAACGAATAAATATATTTCTATGAAAAAAACTGTGCTTTAATGGAAATTGTTCAACATTTTTGGGTGCACGAGAACACGGTACTAGAATGTCTAGAAGCCTCACACTGCATTGTAAAAGTTGACCTCTGTTGTTGGTGTATATGTTCATATTTAAAATGATCAATTTTTATTTTTTTTCTTTTTTTTTAAATAAATGAAAAACATATAATATTTACCCTTTAACTTAATTGAGTTTAAAAAATTCAATTCAGTTCCAAGTTCAAAAATATTCTGAAAAATAGTTTGAAAAATACAATTTTCTTTAAAATAATCCAACCAAAAATACAATTTTTTTTAAAATTAATATTAGAATACAGCAATGAATACATATGATATGTTTTAGAGAAGAATAGAATTTTTCTATTAGAATTTAGTTTTTATTCCACCTGAAAGCAGCACTATGTAAATAAAAGTTTAACGAATTGTTGCTCTCAGAAAAAGTGGCGAATAGAATATGCTCAAATCTCCGAAAATAATCCGATTATTTTAATGTATGCACTTTTAAAAGCTCTGTGAAAGCCAATGTGCATTTCATTTCGGCTGAGGCCCCACTGTGCCGTTGCTGTTGTTTAGTAATCCTTCCCCAAAGGGCAGGCAGCACAAGCCCCTGTTAGCCTGGCATCATCATATCGGAACCATTCGGAAGGCCAACATCTTGCTGGTCGTTCGGCCTAATCCTCTCGAAAGTCTTTTTTTTCTAGTTCGAAGTAGAGTTTTTTAGTTTTAGGCTTCTCAATTAGAAACTTTTTCATAGTCCAGTTTCAAAAGCAGAGAGGGACTGGATACTAATCCAACAGGTTGTACAAATGAGGTTGTGCAACACCAACCCCAACCCCAACCCCAACCCCAACCCCAACAGCACCATTAATGAGCGAAAACAACATCGGAAAACAGAGCTGATCCCACTCCTCCCTTTGTGTACTTGTGTGCTCTCGGAAGGCTCTGTAAATGCAAAGGATGGCTTTGTTACCTCTCATTATCGATTGGAATGCCATAGAGAACCGAACCTACCACCGGTAGCCCATGTCAAATGAACCATATTGGGCGGGGGCTGACGCGGGGGCTTGGGCGGGGGACGCTAAATAGGAAAAGAATTCATTTTCGGCGATGGGAACCAGAGCAAGATGTGCACATGCCATAGGGGATACATAGGAGATGGGCTGCGGGAAGCAAAAACCACGAGCCAGCATGACAAATGACGCCAAAAGTGGCAGCCCAGTCACGTGTGATGAACCAGCAACAATGTCAGCTAATGTGCCGCATCTCCGTCTCCACCTGCCCCGAATCCGCTTATTTTCGGTTGTTTTCAGCCATCCCCTGGCATTGTTTCCCAGACACTTATGCAGGAAGCGGAAATCGCTGCCAGCACTCGCCATTGAAGCTGTCAATGTTGATGCTGGTGGAAACCATTTCACGATCCCATCCAACGAGCACGAGCACGAGCACCGTGCAACTTTGACAACTGATGACTAAATAAATTTACATTGTGTGTCTAACGATATCACAAAAAAAAGGTGGCAGGCGTATCGCGAAAAGTGATTTATGCACAATGAGCACTTTGATGCGTGCTATCCAGATGAATAAACATATTTGACAGAAATTGCGACTAGATTCCCTGCTTCGCTTGGGCACAATAATGATCAAGTAAATGATTTACCTCTTACTCTTTGGCAGAACTATCTTGGTGCATTTTGAACAAGAGAAACAACACATTGCCGAGGATCATTTCATCCAAACTGGCAGATTGATCACCGCATAGTTGAGCCACGAATTTGGCACGGATTAACAATTGAAATGTACCCACAACGCCCCACACCATGCCGGCCGACACGCGTTTCAAGAATGACGCGTTTCCCGCACATTTTCCGGGCCTCGAGCTACCAAAAAGTTTGAGAAAAGACCAACTTTTCAGCAAACGCAGAGTGTAATTGAATTATGAAGAACATTCGTATTAACTATCATGCACGTGTGCCCCTGGAAATAAACCCGTGCGGTATCTGCTCTGGTCTTAACTTTAAGACCGATCCGGGACGCTCGTACCGTGCTCCCAGTTTCGTTTGTGTAATCCCCGCAAATGCATAATTTGGTACATAAAATTACGACATTGGGTCTGGGACTACGGCTTCCTGCTTTTCTCGTGATTTATCTCCATTCTGCGCAATGTTGTCACAGCACTTGACTCGGCTGCTGGGATGCCGGGATGCCAGGATGGTGGCTACATGTGTGACAGGAAGCCGCTTCGTGCATGTGTGTGCGTATGTATGTATCTGTGTATACATGAAATGTGGGAATGAAACCGAGGACAGTATTCTCCGACTGGCAAAAGTTCGCCACTGTTGCGGAATCGTTCAAGCTGTATGTAAAGCATCTCTGTCCCTAAGCTCGACACAATAAAGGTCGAAAACGCAGAACGGAATGTCGTGTCGCATGGAAACAGTGCGGTTACTTTAAACTTAAAAGGGGGCCTGGGGCTAGAGTAGCAGGTGACACCCAGGGAGAATGGCTCCTTCCTGGCTCCTTCTTTCGGCATCAGCATCCCCGACCATCATTAGCTTCGGATGCTCCGCTGATTACACAGCCGCCCAGTAAAAATAAACAAGCGCTCCCCAATATTGGCACTCGTCCACGTCCTACACGTGCCAGCGACTAATGTGCTGCTAGAGTGTGCCGCATAAATAATGGAGTTTATGGGCAGCAGCAGCAGCAGCAGCAGCAACAGCAGCAGCAACAGCAACAGCAGCGGTGGTGACCCAGACCCAAATCCAAATCCCAGATTGGAACAAGCCTTGGCCACGGGCACAAGCACAGACACAGGCACAGGCACAGGCACTCACTGCCACGAGTACGAGTATGCGGCGGATGAGGGCTGATAACTGACAGTAAAGTCCATTGACCCAAATCAAAATTTTGCATTGCTGAAATTAAGTTTTCCAATAGCATTCCAATAGGAAAGTTGAGGACCATACACACGATACAAGTCCTAATATACAAGTTGCCGTTTTTGTGTAAACCTTCTCCGTCATTTATTGTCTCCTAATACTCGTATTGCCTACACTTCATTGGGTTTGCTCCTTCGCTGCTTCGATCCACTGTGCGAGATGCCGGAAAAAATGTCGAGCAAATTGATTTTCGGGCAGCTTAGGGTCCAGCTCTCGGCTACTGCGGCTTTGGCGGTGGCTGGATCCTATTGAAACTGTCGCCCCAACAGCGGTTAGGCTTTCGCTTTGCGGCAGCTATGATTTTCGTTTACTTTTTCCTGTGTTTTTGCCGTTGCCGTTGCCGGAGCCGGTGCCGGTGCCTATAGCTATAGCTGCCACTCCGGGGCTCTTTCCGGACTCACTCATTGGCATTGGCATTGGCATTGGCATTCTGGCGTACGGCGATGTTCATTTTGTAAAGTATTTGAACACATTTTTTATGTTGTTCAGACGTGGGCTTATGCCGGCTCCTGTTGCCGGCACTCGAGGCCCGCCTCTGCCGGCCTCTTTCGTCCTCTCTCGTCCTCTTTCGTCCTCTTTCGGCCTCTTTGGCATCTTTTCCCTCCATTTTCCGCTCCAAACTACATACTTTATTTGGACATCTGTTTGTTTGAAGTGCCTCCCTGGTGTCTGGTGTCTGGTGGCTCTTGGTGCTTTTGAGAGGCTTTAAACCAGAGCAGAGCGATTGAAGCGTTTCCGGGCGCACATGCAAAACGGAATCATAAATTCCCTTTTCTGGCATTCCCAGCATTCTATTCTCCGCGGATGAAAAATGTAAATACGTTCAGCGTAATCAGTATATTATAACAGGCCAGCAGTTTTCCACTAAATGATATTAACGAATTTCCACCAGCTACCGGTTTAAGTGTGAATTCATTATTAAAAATGTTGAGCATCTGAAATAATCGCCACAGTCTTCAGATACATTATATCAATCAAACTCGAAGTCATCAATAATTCGTTATAATAATATCTGTTAGTAGGCAGCAATTACTCGCTCCAGCACCAGTCCTCATAGCTGTTTATTCTTGTCAATTTATCTTCTGCCCTAATACCCGACCATTACGGAGAAAATAAGATGATTTAGTGATTCGTATATGAAGATTGAGTACGGATGTGGGCGGAATATCATCCATTTCATATACAAGGATACGATCGAGGAGACATCCATATCTGGGCATTGAACTTGAAGAAAAGCTTGAAGGGTGCAGAATTAACTGTTCCCTCCTCCTGCCGATTCCCTATGAGCAGGCAGCAACCTGCATCCCTCGGGAACCACATCCTTATCATCTTCGCCAATCCTATGTCAGCAATTACAGGGAAATCATTCCATTGTCAATCAAATTCGGCAGCACAGTCGGGCGTTTCCTGCATGGGAGTCCCAAGGGGTTTCCAGCCCAATCAGAAGGGACGGACACGGACACGGACACGACACTGTAGGACACGGAAAAGGTATCGTAGCACAGGTATCGTAAATGACGTAGCCTTGCTAGTCAAACGCTTACGATGGCCAATTTGTATAAGCAACAACAAAACACAATTGATCTTTTCGTCAGTTCGTAGGCTCCACATTTTTCCAGGCATTGTTGGAGCTACCGAGAAGGATGACTATTTTATTTTTCATTTACTAAAGGGCTGAAACTCCCAAAATTCTTATCCAATCTGTGCTCCGGAGCCATGAATACAGGTTGGCATAAACATGACCCGAAGGACTTTAAATATCCCAATTAAAATGAACAACTCCACGGTGCTCGTATGTGTATCCCGAAAGTTGAGTAGGAACGGGGGCAAACGACGTGTGGAGCTCATGGAGAAATTTGCCAGAATGACTCGCGAAGCGCTAATTAAACATTTTAATGACCGTCAAATAAAAGAGCCGTAAACGCATGCAAATATATTCGTGCCCCGGGAAACAGATGGGAATACAGCTCAGCAGCCAGTCCCAGAGTCGTGCCCAGAATCCAAGTTTTTAATTGTGGCCTGATACGGATACATGGCTATATCGGGCCCATCTGCGGCTGTGGCTCTGGCTCTGGCTGTGGCTGCGGATTCGGATTTGGATTTGGAGTGGCTGGTGGCCAGTGAACTTGGCTGCCATTCAACTCTGGACGCTCCCACGTCTCGGCCATTGACAATCTGGTAACCATAATTTCTGTCTGAGCCTGCCCATGTCCCGCTGACCTTTTGCACTTAAATAAAACAAAGCAAAAGGGTTGCGATTGCCGAGCCTGAGCATCACTTTGGCTACCAAGCAACTACATTGCTCTGGCTCCTTCTGCCCTCTCTGGTACTTGGTACAAGTACAGAAAGATGTTCTTGTAAAGGATTTTACATAAAAAAACTTTGACAGAAAGACGTTTGAGTCGTGGTCGTATTTCATGACCTTCTAGTTGACGTTCTGTGCAACCCACGTGGTCCTTAATTAGCTACTGTTTTCTTCACTCTGTCTACGATTTGCTCTACAAACGATGTAAGGGCTAGCTAATAAAATAAATAAATCTAAGTGTTTCACTCTAAATAATAACCAAATAATTCCGTAGCTTCCATTAGCCAGATGGTCTCCAGCAGCGAACTCCAGCTAATAAGGGAAATATCGCGGGAGCCAGGGCTCCTACACTCGCTCCTTGGCCCATTGCTCACAGAGGGAAACGAGGCCTTCAGATATTTGAACTGCTCTCGACAACTGGTGCGTTGATATTCATTTAATCAAATGAACAGGTGCCAGGCGAAATGAGCTGGGGAAAAGAAACGTAGCAGTCGAATTGATCTCCGAGGCCTATTGGTGCGGCCTGCTTGCCTGCCAACCAGCAGGGGCTCAATGTTGGCAAGCCACGGAAGCCAGACTGAAAATGAACATCCCCAGCTGCCGTTCATGGGGCCCTTTGTTCAGCTCTCGGTGGGCATGGCTGTGGCTGGGTGGCCCAGGTACAAGTGGCAGTGGGCGGTGAGGTACGCGTGGCATATCCAGCCATTGCTCACTCTACGGCTGCCATGTCAAAAGTCATGCAAACAAGGAACGGAAAAGCTTCTGTTTGTTTGTTTGTGTGTTTGTTTGTTTTGTTGGGGCAGGGAAGAAAGAAATTGAAGAGAAACGAATTGACTTGAAGGAATGCACCTATGTTCTATATTACGACACATACAAGTATATGACTGTGGCTATTTGGATTGACAAGCCGACTTTATTTGAGGACTAATTACTCTGTCATAATTCAAAGTCCAATAGAGAGGTAAAGACGAATGAACAGAATCCGTGACATGACACCTATTGCACCATGTGAGGTGCCGTTAAATGTATTGTAAACTTTGTATGTGTGTAGGATCCAACTCCTATCCTCTGGCCTCAAAAGGGGGGCCTAAGAAGGAGCTAATTCGCATAACATCTCAGCTCCCACAGATCTGTCATGCTTTAAATTTCCTATTGAGACAGCAGTGACAGGCAGAGGGCTCGCATGCAGCAGAGGCACCTGCAGCGACAGCGTCAGTTGCAGCAAGCCGCTCCATCACAAATCCAATCCATCAATCAATCTTATTATCACAAGGACCTTTCTGATGAGCGTGGCTCGATGACTCACTGAGAGAAAACATCGATCCAATCGGAATCGATGGGTTGAGAAATCATTCTTCAAATACCGGTCAAATTACATGTAATTCCGTTGTTTTCTTGGTAGTGGCTCAATCATATGTACATACATTTCAATTATTAAATTCGTCCTCATGGAGGCGTAGGTGTAGGTGTGGGTGTAGGGTGACGAATCGAGGGGTTTCTCCAATTAGGCGAAATTAGTGAGCGGCCCTAGTCATGTGTTTTAATTAAGGCTAAACGGAGAGCACGTCCGTCCTTGTTGCCGTGCTTGCGGACGGCCCACACATAATTGTATGCGTGCCACTGCCATACAAATCTGTCAAATACACATAATACTTGTGCGCTTAGCTGTTGTGGCCAAGCACGAACGGCATAAATGAAGCGGCTAATAGGCCACCCACCACCGCACCACCGCACCACCTCACCACCTCACCGACACACCCTCTCGATGTATTGAAGAGCGAAGTGAATACACAATTATCCCGACTGCTCCCAGGACCCCAGCAATGTCGTCCTGGTGTGTGGAACTCAGCTGGCACACTTGAGGCGGCAGTGGAGTCTGTGTGGCTCTGTCTGATTATGCATCAGGAGCTGCCCAATGTGCCGTGAACCAGGCCCGAACATGGACTATGGCCGGCCATCCATCGATGGTGTCAAAGGGAATTGGGCGCAAAATGAGGCGCAACCAAATGTCGGCCGAGGCACGGAACCCACGGGAAGCTGACAGCTGGCGGATCGATCCGGCAAACTAAAACTGTCGACAGACAGACCCGCAATTGTATATAAAATTTTATCTCCGCAGAAATACCAAAAGAACAGGAACAATCGCAGTCAAGAGGCATTGACCGGGGGCTGAGCACCCAACAGCTCCTACAGATGCTGACTTTCTCAGTAGAGGGGATGGGTGTGGTCGGCTAGATCTGCTCTAGTTTCCAAGCAGAAGCTCTTAATGCGCTTAAAAATGACACTGCTTGCCGCGGGAGGAGCGGCAGCAGCGGTCCATCCAAGCGAATGTAAAAAGAAATCGTCAATAGCATCACCTTTGTCCGGGGTCCTGAGCCGGGCTAAACCTCTCATCGGGTCCCTAATGCTCCCGCAGGTGCTGGGTCAGAGAACTGATACACAAATATTTGCGGATACAATCCTAAGCGGATTACCCTTTAAACAAATCAAGAGGCTGGAAATCTGCTGCTTGGGATCTGCTGCTATTGACTCATATCCTGGTACAGCGTAATCCCTGGCAGTCAATGAGCTCAATCCGAGCCCGCTGCGACAACACGTCCCTGTCGTTCTGGCGCTTTAAAACAACCTCGACAGCCAGGCGTAGGCGTTCTCGTGGGCTATCACGGATCAGCAAATAACTCAATTTGGGGAACACTTAACTTTTACCAGCGTGAACAAACTCAAACAAATGTCAAAATCAAAGCGAGAGTGGATTGCGTCGAAAATTAATGGCGGGTAGGCTGGGGAGCCGGAGCGGTAGTCCAATCAAAATCAATACACAACGCAGGTAGAGCAAATTGCTAATACATTAAGTATACGCCGTGCGGCCACGTCCATTACACACAGTCAATTGGCCCACGCCCACGCCCACGCCCACTCCACGCCACGCCACGCCACATTTGTGGACCAAACTTCATGGCCAGAGTCCTAGTTCTCTCGAATATCGTTAACCGCTTTATCAACAGGCATGGCATAGTGAACCAGAGCCAGAGCCGGAGCCGGAGCAAGAGCCAGGCCCAACTGGCAGGCTTCCGAGGCCAGAAATCCAGATTTACCCAGCTAAAACGGGAGGGCGTGGAGCCCTCCATCGGGATGGAGCAGCCTGTGCGTGCAGTACACTACACATTTATTAGGTAGGAAAAGGGAAAACCATGCGCTGCCGATTCTGTTTTTATGCCCGGGTATGGCAACATCATTAAAATTATAAATCACCAAAGCAGGGAAAATTCCCGAATTAAATGACTGACCAGTAGGTTGGGTGGAGGAGAGGGCAAGGGCGGTGGTGGGTGGTGGGCGGTGAGCCGAGAGCCGAGAACCGAAGGCGCAATCGGTGGGAGCCAATGTGCGGAGCATGCTCAATCAAAGCACCTGGCAAGGTGTTAAATCAAAACACAGAAAATGTATAGGTACAATAATAAAGGGCTTTCCCCCCCCCCCCCTCCCCAACCTGGTGTGCGTTGGACTGGTGGTCGGGGCTTAGGGCACAGAGCGTCCATTTAGGACGAGAATTGAAGGCCCACGCTCTGCTTAATGGCGTTTGGGTGAGTGAGTGGCGAGGCTCCGGCTTGAACAGGGGATGGGATATTTATTTAGTTTGCCGCCTAAACCTATTTAGCCCTGTCCCTCAAGGGTTCTGTTCTCCCTTCTTCCAGCGAAACAAATAGGAACTAGTGGTCCTTGGCGAACAGGAGGAGGCCTGCAATCCTCTTGGGCGCGTGTACAAGTGTTTAGCTGCCCATTGGGGTAGCCTCGCCTGCTGCTTTAAATGCAAAGCAAATAGTCTGACAACAGGTCGACTCGGACCATTCAGGGTAAACACAGACAGTGGCAGACCGTTGGTGAATGCCCGGAGTCCCCGGGCCCCAGGCCCCAGGCCCCAGGTATTGACAAGGCCTGACAGTCCCCATAGCTCGACAGAGTGTCGAGGTATTTCGAACACAATGAAATACAGCAATATAAGCGTACGTGAAAATCAAACAAATGTTCGTTCTGGCATCCATTCAATCCTACACGTATGCAGACCGACCGACCGCCCGACCGCCCGACCGTCCGACCCCCACATGGCCATGAATATGCCAAACGTCAGACTGGCAGAGGCATGCTGCCAGAAGGTGTGGCAGGGATTTATTTTCAACTCGACTTTTTTCCACTTTGCAGGCCATCAGAGCCGGTGCAAGGAACTCGAGTTCAAGCCCGAACTTCGACGGCCAGGATGTGTGGGAGTGTGACTAAGCCTGTTCTGCACTAAATAACTAATCAAGGGACGCGTTAAGGTGAGTGGAAATGTCTTATCCTGTCTGCAGGAATCGCTTAAGGGCTCATTCCACTGGAAAAAGTTCTCAGGGTAGCACAGAATCAGTGTGGAATTGATCCCTCAGATGGGCGTCTGGCTTGACAATTGAGTCGTCCCGCCCAAGACACAAAGTGTACTTAAGTATTCAATCACAAACGGGCCAGTCGACCACACATTCACTCCATTAATTACCTGCGCCTGTACTCGAATCTGTCGGGACGAGGACGAGGACAAGGACTCACGTTTCGGGGTAAGGACTGGGCGGGCGGCTGTGGATGGCACAATAAATAACAACAGCCAGCATTATACCAGAGCCAAAAGGGTTAAGGAACTCATTCGTTAAGCAGAACAACAAGCCACAAAGTACAGCATTTTTCGCATCATCCGAGCATCCTTCATCCCGCCAGCCAGCAGTGACTCCCTGGGAGCAGGTGAGTACTTCGCAGGTGGTAAAACATGGCAGGATCAAATGCAAAGTCTGGCAAGTTCCCGTGCTTTTCCAGCCGAATAATTCGGCTGTGCTCCGAGTATTCAAAAGGGGTATACTATTTTTGGATGATTTTTGTTCTACGAGCGGTTTGCGAAGCATTTACTGTGAAGTGTGCACCCCGAATATCATATAAAACGATTTTTTTAATTATAGCAGGGGACGTAGTTCGGGTGGGGCCTCCGTTTTTTTTTTACTCAAAATATTAATATTCCGAAATATTAATATCTATGGTAAGCTGGAAACCTTAGCTACCAACCGGCGAATAACATAAATGTATTCTGTCCACTATACAAATATTGTTGAATATTTAGTTAATGGTCTTTTTTTAACACACAAAAAATGTAGCTTCGGGTGTGGCCACCTTGAAATTTTTCAGATTTGATACATCTTCTTTCTGTACAATATTAAGTAGGGGAGGGGCCTTATCCGAACCCTGGCTACGGGGGAGCCCTTTCCCCTACAAATGTACACATTAAATGTGGGGTTGGATAGGCTTGGATACAGAAACGTTGCCAACATGAGGAAGGATGCTAGCGAATATGAATCAGTTTATTTGACCATCAGTTTTTGGGCAAACAAAAGGAACCTTGGCTGCAAAAGGCCATCATTTATTGTTAATGAACGATAATCCCCTGGAATTGGAGCTCTGCAAAGATTGATTTACAGAAAAACTCTGCACAAATATGCCAAATGCCCGTTGGATGTTTGTCGAAGGAAAAGAAGCGTTTTTGGGAGCACATGTTGCGGTCCTCAACTCGTTTCGCCCACAATCACAATCACAGCACACTGCAGGCACCGCAAATTGTGATTAGCAGAGCCAATTAGACAGGGGAATAAATAAACCAACAATCGGAATACAGGGACTGCCGAGAATGGCCGCCGGAGTAGCGATAACAATAAGAAGAGCAACAGCACGATAATACATTTAATGCAGCGATTTAATTAATGGAATGTGCGACAGCGCCAGGGCCAGCGCAAGCTCTGAGTCCGGACCAGAACCCGAACCCGGACCCGGACTCGGACCCGGTCTGGGTACGTGATTTATGGGCAGCGCTTAATTATTAAGAAGTTATGCAGAGTTTAAACATTTATTGCAAACAAAACGGCGACGATGCTGCGCATACAAAACGGTCGCCATGGATCGCCCCCTGGATTGGTGGGTTGGTGGGTTGATGGAGCCCCTTCGGAGACCATTTCGCCCACTGGGTATCGTCTATTCGGAATTTATGGGGTTCTCGTTGAGTGTTTCGGTATTTGGACAGGTCTGCCGTCGCCAGAATTCGGGAATTCGAGCGTTTTATGAACCTGGCCGGTCATAAATATTTTATGTGTTATAAAAATCGTCGGCCAATGCGACAAAGTCGAGCGTTTTTAAGCTACTTTTGGTAATTAGTGGTATTTAGTTGAGAAGGCAATAAATACCTAGCTGTAAGGCGGATGGCCGTGATTTATGTTCAAGTGCTTTCATATCGAATGCATTGCTAATTGGCAATTACAGCCCAGCCTTACAAGCCGCCTTCCCGAGTAGTTGGTCACAAGCCAGCAGATGGACGTCTCCTTGGGCGGATGCTCAATGAATACGGAATACGAGAAACGCCCAACTCCAGGCGGCAAGCCTTCCGGGGCTGGATCTGTGGCAACAGCAGTTGATCGCAATTACGGGGATCAGACAAGACCAAGTGGCTCCCGATTGCAGTTAAGCCAGGAGCCAGGAGCCAGGAGCCGGGAGCCAGACGATTATGGAAAACATTTACAGCGTCCGCCGTCACGGAAATGCGAAGTTAGGGCCTTTCCCATTAAGCGACACGGCGCAACGGCAGCGGAAATTATTATTACGGCTGTGCGGCCACAAGCAGGAGCACTTTCCCGGACTTGTCCTGGCCGGACGGACAGCCTAATCCATGCCTGCTAACGGTAATTAATTTACATTATTATCATAACAAACTGCTCAAGAACGAGGACCACCGCGGCGGCCCCATATCACGTGCAGCGCCAGAGCCAGCCCCCGCCCCCGCTCGGCCCCTATGCGGCCGGGACGCGTCTTCATTAACGGCGGGGCGATTCAATTAAAGTGAATGAATGGACACGCAAAGTTCTCCATTGTTTGCGAAGGCCCTCCAAGGTCACTGTCTTCGCCTCTTTGGGCCTTGCTGCTGGGTGGGTAATTAGTTCGGGCCTCCTCTACGTTCGGGCACAAATGTAACTTAAAATCTAATCCACAAATAAATACATTTCCAGCCGCAGGTCCTTAGTTCTGTGTGGCTCCATTATTTATGCACAACGACTTTAATGCGAGAGTGTACGTAGTACGTACCCAAACTCTAGCAAATGCGATGCGTGAAGTTTGGCCAAGTATGTGTGTATTTGGGAGCTAAAGTTTTCCCACATGTGGGCAGGCCGGATGCTTCACTAATCATCATCCCAATAGTTACCCCTTTGGGCTCATTAACACATCATCAGCCAAGCACAATGGCCCATGGGCCATGTTCCGGAGTAATCCCCAGGCTTGGTGTTGGGCTGGGTTGGGCTATACTGGCCCTAGCCGCAGTTCGAGTTCTCTTAAAGCCAGCTGTCCAATTTTGGGAAATTTTCAAATTTTCAAATTTTAATTGGAAAATTACCTATTTGCTTTGCGGCTCTGGCATTAGGCACACACCCAACCATCTACATACATATCTGCTGGTGCAGGAAAAAGCATCAAAAAATAATCAAAAGATTCAAATGAATTCAATTCTGATTCGATTCACATTGGCTTTCCTTCCATAAACAAATAAACAAATAAACTATAAAGTCCATCAAATGCTGTATTTGCATTCAGCTATGCCAAATAAATTCTATTAACTTTATACATATTATTTTTCCTTTAAAAAGCAAAAGCATTACTACCCCTGCCCTTAAGCCCAACCCAACCCGTACCCCTATCCCTGCCACGCTGGGAGAGCGGCTTTCCATACATGTTCTGACCATGAAAGCACTCGTAGCCAGCTCGGAAAATAAATGTATCATCCAAATTTTTCAAATCATGTCAGAGTGTTGTTTGCCAGCAGATGAGCCAGATGCTACTCGGAAAATAAATTTCACTGAATGCGAGGGGATGGCGCCCTCCCACGCGCACCCCCAGCCCAGACGGAGCCTCCGCCCCGTATCGTATTGTACCGTGCTGTACCGTACCGTACCATAAAATGTTAATGCCTCGTGTGAGCCCTACTTCCTGTCCAAATCTCTATGGAGTCCAAACCCCCCCGCGTGCCGAGAGGCGGGGTGTTGGATACCAGCGCCTCGCTAATTCGTCGTTGCTCGCGAGTTATGTCCTTGCCCGCACTTTTTTGTCATCGCACTCATCCTCCCACTCATCCTACTCGTCTTGCTCCATTTTTTCCAAGTTCGCAGCAAATTCCAGTCGTTATAAATAAGCTCAACAATTTTTCGTCGCTTCCTCTGTCTGTCAGTATTTGCGCCAGTTTCCCTTTGTCTTTCTTTGCCACTTTAAAGCCCACACGTGACACGCGATGGGGCACGCCGCGGCGGAGGAAGGAAGGCATTTTCCTCTAGGGAGGCTACCATACCAGCATATCCCTGAGCCGGCACGAGCATTCGATTTCAAGGTTCATTAAATTTGTGTAGTGCGTGTATCGGAATATACGAGATTCGATGCGATGGTGGGTACACAGGACTCTCCATGTGCAAGGCTGGAGGATATAATGCACTTGTTCGTTTCGACGCAGTAAGTGGCTTGCTCCCGTTGCAGGAGCATCGCAAAAGTCTTTCTAGAACCTTGGGCCTCAGTGCCGTTTGCCGTTCTATTGCTCTCTTGATGTAAATATCTTCGAGTCACTTTAGGGCATCTTGGGGAGCAGCACCTCTGGGTATCCTCCGATACGCATTCCCCATTCCGTTTGCGCGCTCCCCAATTTGTTTTGATCAAATTTTCATTTTGTTTCCAACGGCGGCAGCGGCGGCCCCTCTATTTAAAAGCGTCCTAGTGCCAGCAATAAAATATTTATTACATACTTGCTCCAATCGCCGATGGAGGAATGGAAATGGCTTGACTGGAGTTCAATGCAATGAAAGTGTTCAAGAACCCCACCGCCACTCGCCACTCGCCGCACACCCCACCCCACCCCACCCCACCCGAAACGAAGCGAAACGAAACGATACCCGAAACGAGCCGAGTCAGCGCGGTTCAATTAATTGCAGCTCAAAGTATTTAAAACTTTCCGCGAACGCTTCAAAAGTTTCGCAGCCTTTTCAAAAGTCATTGGCAATATTCGCGTTGTCTTGGCCCCAGTCTGAACTTGGCAGACTGGCGCCAAAGGCAGTCGCAGGCACAGCCGCAGCCACAGCTTCAGCCACAGCCAGGATTTATTTAATTAAAAAGTGAAAGCGTTGCACATCCATGCCTGCTCGTTGCCCTTGCCGTTGCCCTTACCGTTACCGTTACCGTTACTTGCCTATATGGCACGGAGGCCATTGACACGACTCTCAGGAACTCTCGCGGAACTCGGAGATCTCCCAATCTACTGCCTTCCCTGCCTTGTGGGCGGTGCGTGATAATTTTATGCAATTGCGGTCACATTAATGGCTTGAATTCGGTTTGATTTAGGACTAGAGTGCGTGGCGTGGAATTTGCAATTACACTACCTAATCCGGCCGCCCTGCCGGGGCTCTACTACGGGCAGAGGTAGCTCTGCCCCTGCCCTCAGCAGTGCGCTGACAGCTCAACTTTGACGGGACTTGCCTTTACGGCGGGCACGTGTCGTGTTGTTGGTATCGTGTGATTTATGCCTTATGGGTCCCGGGTCCCGGAATACGAATACTCGTATTTGTAGGCAACACTCTTCCGAGCTGAGTTGGCAGGATGTGCGTGCCTCCAGTTTTTAATTGCTTTCCCGTTGCTGGGGCCATACCTGAATTATTGATGTAGGTCAGGGTGCACACGGTATTGCCGGAAATAGCCCGCTCCCGACCATCGAACACCCCTGCATCCATGCAGAACGTGCAAAAAGCGACCCTTTCATATTGAATTTATTACTTGGAAATGTATTTATAGGTATTTATAGAGAAGCTTGCAAGTATATGTATTTATAGATGCACTTCTTCCCTCCACTACTCTCTGATGGCATCCTCTTCGGAATTGATTCAAAAATAATTTACTAGATTCTGGCCGGAGGAGAAAATCCTTTTTCAATCGTCGGATCTGAGCAAACGGTGTGTGTGTGCGTGGGTTTGTGTGTGTGTGTGTGAGGTGGGAAATTCCAAGGAAAAGGTTTCGTGGCACTTGGCACACAGGAATTATGATGAATCGATAAATTGAAAATATAATCATAATGCCATCAATTTGAAGCAAAATCTTTCATTAGGGCATTAGTAACTTTTCAAAGCGGCTTATCCGGAAAGAAAACTTGACAGCAATGGGAAAACGTTCAACAACGAGAGCAGCCAGTCTTAGGAAGAGCTTACGCCGGAATCCAACCGCTTTGGGCCCGCAGGACTCGCGTCCTGCTGTTCTAGAAAATACACAATAGATAGATAGGTGGGTTGGTAGGTTGGTAGGTTGGTTGAACGCACCGCGGAAAGGGTATGGGCAGAGGGCCACTCTTGTCGATAACCAATGAGTCAACTGCTTATGCCCTTCAGACGAGGACAAAGTTTTTCATTTAAAAGTAATGAAAGGCCTTTTGGGCGTGAAAGTACAAAGAACGGGAATACGTACGCAAATAACAGCACAACGCACAACGCACACAAGCCACCCACGCTCTGACAGGCAGGCGCACTTCAAAATGTTCATCTGCACCACACATTCAATTTGAGAAACGGCACAAAAATGTGATAAGATTTATGGGGAATCTTCAAAGCGGGGACAGACAGAGGCGGCACTCCGGCACTCCGCACTCCAGCACTCCGGCAAGCGCACACCCGTTGCCAAAGCGTGAATCTCATAAAACAGGCAGTGAGTGCCACGGCAACAGCAACAGCACAGGGAGCAGCAGAAATACAACGACTTGTCCGCATACCCATTACACGCATACATCGAGGGTATATTCGATTCGTGTAGAAGAAGAAAGCATTCTTGACGGATGGGTATCCTGCAGTTGGAACATCGAGTGAAAAGCGAGTATCATGCTTGCTTTATATTAAAGCCACAAACAACTGCACACATGTGTAGTACACACAGCTACAAGTGTGTCTGTGTGTGTGTGTGTGTGTGTGAGTGTGTGTGTGTGTGCGGGGCCACAATCAGAGACGCACTCACACAATGGAAATTGTATATATTTGTTGGGATTGAGTTTAGAAAAGTTCTCCGGCAAGCCGGCCTGCGTGCCTTACGTTTAGTTTCCCGTTCGCGTGTGCCCTCTCCGACACGACACAGAGGGGGAGCCGGATACCTATTAAGGGGCCCGCAATGTGTTGACAGGCTTGGGCAATCAAATAATAAAGTTTTGCTCTCCTGACGTTTGTCTGGATAAAGTTTTAGTTTGATGTACGGGTATTGGACCACAGCATCAAACACGACAGCGACAGCGACAGCGAGTAGCGCTAACTGCAGCACGTAAAGTGCTTAATCGGCTGGCAAGCATTAGGGTCGGGCTGGGACGGAACGGGACGGGATGCCGCCTATTTTTCCCGGGGCCAGGCCCTTTCCTCGCACAACGCACAACGCACATCGCACATCACACATCCATTTCCCGACGCACGAGTTCATTTGTTGTTCTGTCGGAAAACTTAATTGATTTAAGCGACGCCAGTGAGTCTGTCTCTGTTGGAAAATGTAGGCACACACTTGGCTAAATGTAGCCAGCCCACTTTAACCGGAAGTGTGTGCACAGACATACACACATCTACACTCGTTGTGTGTCGGGGAGCCATTTTGAACAAATTCCACATGACGCGTCGTGGCGGTGCTCAACCTATTGCATACTTACAGGGGCGCCCGACAGTCCAATCTTCGGGAATGAAATTGATGAGATATTAGGGCGGGCAACTGGAAAATAAGATCTCCTTCAAAACTATATGAAATCCTTTACTTGTATGTTCTTCCGTACCTGGAAATTCTTGTGTGTACGTGATTAAAATGCGCTCAACAGTTTGTTCCAGGAATATGCAGAGTGCGTTTGCCTCTGAGCTTTCACTGAAATTTTCAGAGTAATTGGCCCAAACATTGAAGACATGTGGGCCTTTCCACGAACCCCGTTTTTTTGTTGCCTAATTGTAGTAATTTGTTTGCCCCAGGGGATTCGAGGCAAGACCGCACAGAAACCCACAAGCGAAGAGCAGAGCGAGGCGCCATGAAGTGTCCTCCATATGCTGTTTGCTTTTGAGGACAAAGTGCAAAGTTCTCCAAGATGGCCACGTGTCCGCCTGAGAGTTTGTTGGCCGCTTGAGACTCCCTGCAAAGGATTCGATTCTTCGATTTGTGCTCTGCTCTCTGTTCTCTGTGTCTTTGTGGCTGCCGTGCGGCTGACAATGGCTTACTCGTTAAATATTTATTTATGTTTTTATGCCGAAGCCCAAGGAGAACGCAGCAAGAAATCAACAAGTCCGTTGAATCCACCGGGGACGCTGACCCATCCCACGGAGCTGCGGGAGCTCCAGGGGGTCCTAGTCCAAGCCCAACCGATAAAAATCGGTGGATCCCATATATTCTGCCAGCATATTGAATTGCTGTTTGACTGCCGCGAAGTGTGCTTAAAGTTGAGTCGCAGATACTTGTTTAAATCCACCGGAAGCTGCCATAAAAGATAATCGAGAGCGCTGACGGATAACAGTCGCAGGATGGGCGTACCCTTCAGTTGATATCCTTCCTAATGTTAGAGTCTAATGCAAGTGGAAAGCTGGTGTGTGGGCGGGCTTTCACTGTCCTTCAAGGGCATTAATATTAATGTCTCCATCGAAAAGCCATTCAATTTAAATGCTCAACTCGATTTAAATGCAAATTACCAACCGCATGTGCACCTTTTGTGATGAGATGTACAAATAAAAAGGAACAATTAAAATTACAAGCGAGTAAAACATTTGATGATTACATTTTACATTATTTTTTCGCCCCCAAGTTGTAATGTTTGTCTGTGTCATGTGATGCGATAGCTGATAGCTGGCTGTTTTTTCCCGCTTTTAACATTACAGCGTGTGACCAAATATTTACGTATGAAAAATTAAAAAAAAATGTGTCAAACATTTGTCTACAATTACATAAACAAATGTATGTGAATCATATTTTTTGAAAATTGTAAAAGACAGATTGGTAATTTTGCAGGGCCGTGTTACGTTCAAGGAAAAAAACAACAAAAGTTGTAACAAACGATTAAATGTAAAAAAACTTTGCTTTAAGTTTGTCTTCACACTAAATATTTACTTGTGCATTTTCAGTGCCAGGCGAAGGGAGAAAGAGTCTCGGCTCTGCCGCTTTCAAACTGCCATTTGATGTTGCAAAACATTTTAATGAAAGAGTTTCTTTTGCTTCTTTCTGAGAAGAAATATTGCATTTAAATTTGTATGTGCTCTGGCTCCATGGTCAGCTGTCGGTTTTCCTTTTATACTGCGTTACATTATGCAAACATTTTGCTTTTATCAGAGCTTGTCAAAGCGCCGCAGCCTTTAGAAATTTATCGGTCAGAAAATGCGACAATTACTGAGCCTTTTGACCACAGCCCGACACCAGACAACGCCGCAGTTCCGCTCACTGATTCGGATTGGGCTGAATCTCGACAACGGAGTATAAATTAAATTTCCATTTTAAAGAACTCAATAATAGCCATTTTTATGGTCGTCAAGCATAAGTCCACATTTTATTCATCTTCATATTTGTTCTCCATTTTCCTGTAGCTAAAATGGTGACATAAGGTGAACAGTGCTTTTCGCATCTTCAAAATCTTCAAAATTTTCGACTCCACAAAATTGTTCATTATTGAAAAGTGAAGTAAATTAGTTTATCGACACAAAAAATCAACAGCGCAAATTTAATGGTATTAATATCAGAGATAAACGTTGGTTCCTGTTTCTGCTTAGTTGCTAGAAAATTACGCTTACGAGTATGCTAAAAAAACAAATCACTTCAAAAAAAAATTACTTTCACTGTAGTTAAACGAAATTTAAACTCGATTGCAGGGACAATGTTTTTGTAGCAAGGGAAGAGCAGCCCGGACTCGGCACCCACAAAGAATAGCCATAGCTATTTTATGTCTATAGTGTATCCGTGTCCGTCCGCTGGTGCAGTGCCTCTGTGCGTTCCGTGGAGAAGGGCTCCGCTCCTAAATGTATGTACAACATAGGTGGTACAGCTAAAGATAAAATACTCGTACAATTAACAAAAAAAGTGAGTGTGAGTGTGAGTGCTGGTAAGGTAAGTGTAAGTGTAAGTAGAATACAAAAGAATCCGGAGACGACTCGGTCCCGGTCCTGGTCCTAGACCTGGTCCTGGTCCAAGTCTACGAGTAGAACGTCAGCACGCTCGTCTGGTTTCCGCGGACAAACAGGAATGGAGGCATGTCGCGGCTGAGACTCTCCAGCCAGGCCATGTAGAGGGGTGCGGAGACAATGTTCTTTCGGGGCATGGGCAGGGTCATGACCACCAGATCCGACTTTGTCGACTGCTCCCGCAGGTACTCGCGTAGACGGAGATAGCGATTGGTCTTGTCCTGAACGGCCAGCAGATCATCGTCACTTATGAGAGCTGAAGCGAGTGATTAGGGGGATTGATGGGGTTGATTAGATCCGGAGGCAAGCACACGGCTGGGACTCTTACTTTCGTCCTCGTTGAGGGTTGCCCTGCTGCTGTTGCCGTTCTCGGTGTCCTTTTCGCTCACCACAAAGTCCTTAATTAGCTCGTTGAAGAACTGCGTAGACGATTCGAGTGGCTTCTTGGTTATGTCTGGTATCAGCGTCAGGTCGGAGTAATCGATGCGAAACTTGGACAGGAGACTGGCCATGGAACGCTGCTCGAACTCCAGTTCCGAGTTCTTGTTTGCCAGCGCGTACACCCTGTGGGGCAACAGATTGAAATGAATGTTAATCTGGTCAAAACTACCACATGTGTATAAATGCCAAATGCAGTGCAACAAAAGTTTGCACCAACCACAACCACACCCACACCCACACTAGCCGCTACATATGGGTGTAGCCCAGATTCAATCTCTTGCTGCACGTATCAAATTAGAGTTCCTGGGAAATGAGAGTCAAAAGCAAAGCGGGTTTGCCACATGGATATTCATTAATTCCAGATTTTCTCTTCTTCGAAATGTTCTGGGCATTAGCTTAAACGATTCAGTATTCAAGGATTCTTACTTAAAAACAAATCTCACTACTGCGATACTGCTGTAATTCTGTACTTTTTCATCAGCACATCAGCACATCGAATTTTATAGTACGCTCATTTATATTTAAATAACAAAAAATCCCATGCAGCCTCAACAGAAGGCTGACGATTTCCCACATCCCGAGAAAACAGTCCTGGGCGCCGAATTGTTAAATTCTATTTTCCGCGAGAGCGGAAATTAATATGAGAATATTTAATCTAAAAATATTTTTGTAGGGGTGAGTGTTTCATTTTTTTGCAGTGTTGTTAATGTACTTTCTGATTTATTTTCATATTTAACCAAAGTGCATGCCAAACATAATTTTTTGGTCTCTTGAACTTATTATTGTTATTTCGAAGTAGGGGCCACCTCATATAGCCCGTTGGGAGCCCCCTGTTTTGGCGTGTGTTTGGTCGAGAAACTGCTTTCTCTAATTGTCTATGTCATCGAGACATATTTGAACACTGTTTTCATGCATTTTACCTAAAGTAAACACCGGGAGAATCACTTAATTAAAAATATTCAAATCGATCAATTAATTTAATACAAAATTAATTGCAACTTTCTACGCCTTCAGCCAAGCGCAGCAAGAAAGAGGAGGCCAGTGAAGGCTCTGAAAATGAATACATTTTAATTTTCTCTTTATCTGTCGTGTTTTCCTTTCAAGGGGGCCCCAAACAGGCTTTATAATTTGTATTTTCAGAATATGATCACCTCAGTGAATTCTTGATAACATTTTTCTATTCGGAGGAATCAATTTAGTTTCTTCACTGACGTTTACCGAAGATATCTGGCTTTTACCCATAACTGGTACGTTTCTCCTATATTTAAAATCAATATATTTCATATTTAAGGTAAATATTTGCGTATATAAATTAAATATTGCGAATATACGAATTCCAACCAACCCAAACCCTATCTAATTTCACTATGACTGCATTTACACACGAATATTTTAATTTAAATACAGGCGTTTTGGTTTCTACTTTGCCATGTCAGTGAAGTCAGTTGGGGCTCCGCCCCAACCAGCAGCACTTGCCCTCGCGGTCGCAAACAAACTCTGCGGAGTGCTGGGAATTCACTTTGCCCCAGATGAAAAGAGATAACATCCGGAATGGATCCGCAGACATTTGTACATAGATACTATATGTATGTTTCACTTACGAGCGACTGCATAAATTCACAAGCAAGGAGCAGGCGGGAATGGTGGCGGTCGTGCTTACCTCAATTTGCATGATTGCCAGGTGCGTCGCGTACTGATGATGTAGGGCAGCAGGAGCGTGAGGCCGCCGTCGTCGTACAGCCACCAGACATCAATGACGGCATGGCTGCGCTTCCTCGTGAACTGGGTGAGGTCGGAGAGGATCTCCTTGGGCAGCTCCACCCCGCCGGGACCCTTGTAGAGGGAGGCTGGGTCGTCGTGCTTCAGCTTGGACTTGCGCAGGGTGTTGGGCTGTGGCGAGCGGGGCGGCGCGGCGTTAATAATTAGCATACTGCATTTTCCGGATTCACTTACTACGACATTGGCCGCCTTGGCCTCGACAGGATCGGGGGAGCCGGACACATCCTTAGCCTGATTGCTGGCTATAAACGAGAGGTCGCTGGTGCTGGAGGCTGTTGGGAGGCGAAGGGGCAAAATCAGTAATGGGCTGCAGACACGAAGAACGCGTAGACTCTGGGCAAAGGCAAGGCAAGGCGAGGCAAAGGGTAGATACAGCGAAACAACATTTCATTTCATTCAGGGCATGCACAGACGACAAGAGGCATGAGGCAAGAGGCAACAGGCAAGAGGCATGAGGCATGAGGCAAGAGGCAAGAGCGGCTCTCTGTCGCTTTTCAATATCCACATTTCCTGATTTATCGTCAGAGCAGTACTATATGCAAACATATTTAAATCAACTTGTTTGTTCTCCGATGCGGCACGTGCCGTGGCCATGTCGGGAGTGGGAACAGGAGCTCCTCTCTGGATTTGCAATCCTCTTGTAGCCTTCCACATGTCTCCGGCATCCGCATCCCCGCACATCCCTGCTGGACATTTTACAATCTAAAATTCAAATTTACGAGCATTGCATTAATTTTGCGGCATCAGATGGCCGAAAAGGTTGGCCCCACAGCTGCTGCTGCTGCTGCTGCTGTCGAGCCATCGACGGGTTCGGAAGGCCAAGAAGAGCTCGAGCGAGAGCCACCAAAGCCATGGCCATTAGCACCTCGTGTGGGACACCGATGGGACAGTGGGACAGTGGTACAGTGGGACAGTGCGGCAGCTTGGGATTAGTTTCGATGCTGAGTGTCGTTAATTTGTTGGAAAGTTTATGGCTTAATTGGGACAACACGGTTTCAGGCATCAAGACAACAGGCAACAAGAGCAGGCAAAGGGTAAGAAAATAACAGAAAGGGCAACGGCAAGGGCAAGGGCAAGGACAAGGACAAGGCGCATGCACGGTTTCGGGATGCTGGGTGGAGAGCGTGGAGTGTGTGTGTGTGTGGCAGTGTGGCAGGGTGGCAGGGTGGCATCTCTGCATGTAGTTCATTCGTATTCGTATATTTACCTACTCAGCCTACAACAACTTCACATTCCATTCAAGCACTTTAGGACACGTAAATCTTAGCTTAAACACAACTTCACCTGCACCTGGCCAGGAGCGCATTCTACGCAGACTCTGCTTAAAGCGCACTGAAAATCCCAACGGAAACCGAGAGCCGAACACGATACGGATACGGGTACGAGTACGGGTATGGGTACGAATACGGGTACGGGTACGAGTGCACGGTTGCACAGATTTTTGTGTGGGGAAGGAAGAATTTGTGACATTGGTGACATTGGCGACCTTTATATCATTCCACTGGACATGCTACTTACATTTGACTATCTTCAGGCTGTTCTCGGCATGGAGCAGGGCATGGCGGCCGCGGTCCTCTGTGGGATTACAATTGTGGTGCAAGGGTGTTCGACAGTTGTTGATTGCAGGTGCATATTGCATATTGCATATTGGTGAAGGTTAAACAGGTGCGGGTTTGGGGGGTACACATGCAAGATATAATCAAAGACAGCATTATTCATTATTCATTGGACTCCTGCAGCCTCCTCCTGCATCTGCATCGGCTGCTGCGTCGGCTGCTGCATCGAGCAGCTGCGTCTCGCATCATTCCTCACCTTGCGACACCGAAACGTTGCGGCTCAGGGAGTCAATACTGCCACCCAGGCCATTCCTGGTGCTGCTGTCGGCGGCCTGCAGGTCCCCAGAGCTCTCGTTGGGCTGGAGCGTGCGCGGCACTTCCGACACGGTCTTCCAGCCATCCTGCGACCCCAGCAGCTGCGAACAGTCCAGGCCTTGGGGCACTCGAAGAATGGCCACCGAGAGATACATGTCCAGGGCCTGTGGCGGAAAGGAAATGGCGGCGTTCTTTGGCTGCGTGTCTCAGGGAAACGGAAACGGAAGTGCCACCCACCTTGTGCATCACATTGAAGTATTGGTCCAGCTCCTTGTGCTCGCAGGTCTGCCAGTCAGTCTTGTAGCCCAGCAGCAGGATGTTGGGCTTCAGCTTGCCGATGCCGGTGGCCTGCATGAGAGCGCGCGTCCCGGATTCGAAGTCCTCCCCGTCCACCAAAGCGTAGAAGCCCTTGACGCGGTGCTTGCGGAACCAGTTGGCGGCCCGCTCCTGCAGGTAGGTGCGATACTTCTGGGAGCTGGAGCCGCGCAGCACATGCCCGCAGACGAGCAGCGAGAGGTTCTTGGTGAGCATGTAGGCCAGGTCGACCAGCACCGGCCTCGTGTTGGGCAGCCCGGAGAGCACCAGGATCTGCGGGCGGTAGTTCTTCACGTGCTCCTCCACGTTGTTCAGCTGCTGCACCGACATCAGGGCGTTCTTGTACGTCTGCGCCTGCGTGGTGGAGCCCCAGTTGACGTCCGGCTTCCGGTAGGCCACGATTAAGTACAATGCCAGCACTACGGAAAAGGTGATAAGTGCGGTGGCCCACGAGATGAGGAACATGACGGCCACGCAGAGAATGGAGCCCAGCAGACTCAGCCACATGTTGTAATACTGCACCAATCAATACTGGATGAGAATCATATCGAATGGAGGCGGTGGGGGCGTGGGGGCGTGGGCTTACCTTGAAGGTTGGACGCCAGCCCACCGGCTTGGCCAGACTGGCGTGGAAGGTGCTGAAGTTGATCAGCATGTAAGCGGCCAGAAAGAAGTTCGAGATGAGCGGGGCAATCAGGTTCAGTTCTCCGATCAGAATGAAGCTGTAGGGGAACAAAACAGAATCGGAATCAAAGAGTGTCTCCGTCCGACTAGAATCCTGCTCCTTACGCTGAGGCAATGATGAAGGTCAGCACGTAGCCCCGAACGGGCTCATTGTTCTTGCCGAAACCCTTGGCGAACCACACGATTTTCGGATAGAGCTCGTCCTTGCAGAGTGCCTACAAAAAACCACCAGACACAGACACCAGTCAGAACTCCACCCAAAACTCGGATGCTCGGATGCTCGTGCTCTGTCCTACCTGGAAGACCTTCGGTGCGGAGACCAAGCTGGCGAGGGCCGAGGAAAGCGTCGCCGCGAAGCAGCCAGCGTAGATTAGCGGCCCAAAGCCGGACACCAGCTCGATTACCTGGAATGAGTTCTGCAGACCGAACTTGCATCCACCTGAAAATGGATCGAGCCACATCAACCATCAATGATCAGTTCAACCAGACTTCCATTAAGTCCCCGCCTACCATCCGCACAGTCCAGAAACGCAAAGGAGCCGTTGATCGCATCCGTGATATTGCCGGTGGCGTCGCGGACCACTGCACCGCCGCACTGCAGGACCATGATCAGGTAAGTGGCGGTGGTGATGACGATCGCCAGGATCGTGCCCTTCGGAATGGATTTTTGAGGATCCTACATGGAAGCGATGGAAGGGAGTGAAGTTCATAGACTTTTGAGAGTACGGCATGGAAATACGAACCTTCAGGTCGCCCGATATGTTGGCTCCCGCCAGTATGCCAGTGGCTGCGGGGAAGAAGATGGCGAACACCGAGAAGAAGTCATGCTGCACCCCCTTCTCCTCGCGATAGTCGGCAAAGAGGTTGGTGCTGAAGGTGGTGCCTGTGGAGAACCCCATTGGGCATTGAAATCACCATGCAAATGGGTGGCACGCGCCCACTCACCATTGTAGCCTAGGAATCCCTTGGCCCGATCCAGTTCGTTCTTGGGGCCAATGAAGCTGCCGATGACAAAGTCGGCGATGGCCACCAGCAGGATGATCAGGAGTCCGATTTGGGCCTGGATGACAAGAGGAAGGATTCCACGACTGATCGTTGGACTATAAATCGATCATACTAACCTTGGCCTCCCACTCCATGCCGACGACGACGATGATCAGGAGCAGCAGTATGGTGACGCAGCCTATGATGCGCACATCCTGTACGCCGCCGTCGACGATTTGCCAGTCAAAGTCCGTCATCATGGCCAGCATTGACTCGCAGAAGCCAACCACGTACATGGCACAGGCCACGGCGTTTGCCAGCGAGAAAATGAGGCCAATAGAGCCGCCAAACTCCGGCCCCAGGGATCGGGATATCATGTAATAGGTGCCACCTGGGTGGGGTGAAGGTGGGTAGGTGGATAGGTAAGGAGTGCATTAAGACCATTTATAATATCCTCAAAGCCCACGACTGGCACTAACACTGGCACTGGGGCTGGCAGATGGGACTTACCTCCTTTGATGACGCCATTAGTGCTTATCGCCGACATCGACAACGCCGTGATGGTCGTGACAGCGGTCGTTGTCAGAATTAATACGAAGCCCTCGATGATGCCCGCCTGTCCCACCACCCAGCTGAGGCGCAGGAAGAGCATGACACCCCAGATGTTGAGGAGGCAGCGTATGAGCACTCCTTTGATCCATCCGAATTTCAAGATGCCATTCATGACGCCCGACTCGGGGTCCTGATTGCGCGTCAAGCTGTGAGTGTTCTGTGGGTGGAACGTGGAAATTTGTGGGTGTCTGGGTGCCAAGTGGGAGCCATGTGGGAGCCATGTGGGAGCCATGTGGGGCGTGAGCCAGGTATAGCGGTAGGAAGGGGCAGGCACGCTCGGTTTTAGGCTTGGGGTTCGGGGTTGAGGGCTGTGGGTTTGGCTGTTTGCAAATTTCAATAAAGCTGTCTAGTGTTGATAAATGATTCGCCCCGACAACATGCCTGCTCTGTCCGGGGGATTGGGCAAATATCTGGCTCTCCCATGGAGATGTGTACATATTTGGATGGAGAGCCACGCAATTCCACGAGCGGCTTCCATTGGAGCGAAGCTCGGAGATAGCCGCAGATGATTGCAACAGCCAGGAATCTGACCTGACAGCACCCACCCAACCAATGCTGATGATGATGATATTCTTAATAAATTAATCATACGCCACCGAGACCGAGACCGAGACCGAGACCGCAACCAACCCCGCCTCATCAGTTAAACCAATTGAACTTTTGAACTCAGGAACCTTTGGCCCGTCTCAATTGCTTATTGTTTTTAGAAACTGTCCTGCTTCTTCAGTGGTGTTTAACAAATGATATTTAATTAGTTGTTGGCCGCCCAAAGGGTCTTGCCGCAGATATCAATGGGGGCCCGTGGAAATTGTGCTCGGTTGTGCAACGCATTAATTGCCCAATCGAACAACCGAATCGGCCCAAAAAACAATTTAATTTATTTACGAGTTGCCTCATTGGCAGTCTGACAGCTTACGCTTGCCTTCAATTGCCAGCAATCATGCGGCCAAGTGTGGAAATCAATTAGAGCCAATTGGTGTCATTGCATTTGGTCTTTGCATCCATCCCATCCCCCCCCCCATCCCCTCCGACGGCATGCCCCTGTTGCATCGATTGGAAACACTGAAAATTCACTGCTCAAAAGTCAGATGAAAAATCAGCTGAAGAGTCAGCGCCCTTTCGTGTCAGCGCCGTCGTGTCTCAGCAGCAGGCGTACTCGTACGCCCCAGCGACGGCGGGAGCATCGTCTTCAGCTGCCGCACAAATTCAGTTAGGACACGCGTCTCGTCCTTCCCGAACCAATGCATTTTTTTGGTTTTTATACCCGGTACTCGAAGAGTAAAGGGGTATATTAGATTTGTGCAAAAAATTAATGTGTGTAACACCCAGAAGGAAGCGTTTCCGACCCCATAAAGTATATATATTCTTGATCAGCATCAATAGCCGAGTCGATATAGCTATGTCTGTCTGTCCGTCCGTCTGTCCGTCTGTCCGTCTTCATTAGCGCCTATAGCTCAAAGACCATAAAAGCTAGAGGAACACTATTTTGTATCCAGACTCCTGTCCTATCGCACTGTTACAAGTGTATTTCAAAATTTCGCCCCGCCCCCTTCCGCCCACTCCAAGGACGAAAATCTGTGGCATGCACAATTTTAAAGATACGAGAAAACTAAAAACGCAGAATCGTAGAGAATGACAATATCTATCAGAGTGTTGAATCTGGATCAGATCGACTCATAAATATAGCCACAATGAAGAAAACAATTTCGAAATGCATCGTTCCCTCTCGCTCTCTCTCACACACAGGGGTAGGCGCTATGCCTGATCGAATTTTTTGACGCCTAGTTCTCAGAGACTATAAGAGCTAGAACCACCAAACTTTCTATCCAAGCTCCTGTGATATCAAACCGAGACGAGTTTGTTTTAAAATTTGGCCACGCCCCCTTCCGCCCCCACAAAAGATGAAAATCTACAATTTTGAAGATACGGGAAAACCAAAAACGCAGAATCATAGAAAATTACTATATCTATCAGAGTATTGATCAGATTTGGATCAGATCGGATCATAAATATAGTCAGAAGGAACAAATGAAATTTCAGTGGCCTCCCAAGCGCAGACTGATTCCCTCTCTCTCTCGCACACAGCCGTGTATGTATATGTAGGAAGTAGATAAAAACATGTAGAAATGGCAGATGTAAAAAATTTATGTTAACCAATATGGAAACATCTAATAGATAAAAATCTCCGAAAAGGTTCGACTTAAATTGTTTTTTTTTGGCTAAAATTTAATTTTTTCCTTTTGCGAACATGTAATAAATTACAACAAGCTCACATACATATATACTGACTGAGTACCGGGTATAAAGTAGAGCCGCGGCGCAGACGCGGCTCATAACGTTCCCCCTCGTTGGTTTTCGCTTTTTGTTCTCTTGCGAGCTTGAGGTGCCACTGGCACTCCCGGCACAATTACTGCAACTGACAAGCGAATCCCCCAGGATTTGGCCAAGCTCCTCGGCGGCCGGCGGCAGGCCGCAGTGCTAACGACCTCGTGCGATCTAACTTTCTGCGGTATTTGTCAGTCACGCTCCGACCACATGACACACGAAGAGGCGAGAGGCGCCACTGCACACACACACACATGCACACACACGCATAACAGCGGACAGAATCGATGGAAAGTGCCGGATCCGGGTCCGGATCAGGGTTCGGGCCCGAGCTCGGGTCATTTGATGTAGCATTGTATTGAATTTGTGCAGGATTGGTGGCGGTGGCGGTGGCGGGGGCGGGGGCGGGGGCGTGGGCGTATAAATATAAATTTAAATTTGCGACTCGTAAAGCATGCGTATTGTTATTTTATGGCGCCTGCAAAATTGTAATTTGTGGGTCTTGCGGGTCCCTTGGCTGGGCTTATGGCTCCGGCGTTAATATTCATTTAAATCGAATGCGGAATGGAACCCGTCTAAAAGGGAGAGTGGAGAGGGCAGAGGGGAGAGGGAAGACTGAAGACTCACCTTGCCCGTCAGCGTCGCGTTGTGCAGCTCGTCGAGGGTGGGGCGGTAGGCCGCTTGGATGGACATCATGTTCCGGTAGTTGTCCAGACGGGGCAGGGCCTCGCGCGTGAAGTGCCTGTGGGGATGCAGCGGAGTTTGGGGATTGGAAAGGGGAACAGCAAGAGGGGGGGACAGGCCACGACGGTCGTCAGTGGCAAGCGGCGAGGGAAAACTGACCGAAAACTTTTACCATATTTCGTATCGTATATTTCGCTGTCCAGCAGCTCGCGCTCCTCCTGCGAATCATTGGACTCGTCCGACTCGCCGCTCCGGGGGTCCACTTGAAAGCGTGTCGTCGTCTGCAGGTCCCTGAAGCGCGACGGCTTGTCCTTGTCGCGGAAGCTGCTCTTGATGGATTGCCTGCCAATTAGAACAACGAAGGGTTTTATCAGAGACTGTACCTTTTTCCTCCGACGGGCGCGACATGGATAGCGCATTAGCTGAACTGTTGTTCGGCTGATACTCCCCTAAGCTGCGAACATCTCCTCAGGCGCAGACAATCGACTGAACACAGCCTCGCAATTTAAAAACCGAAATCTAATAAGTCATTTCAATTCAATTGAATCCAATTCCAGTGCCGTCCCTCGTCCCTCGTCCCCAAAGGCCAATCGAAACTTGCAGTTTTTGATTGCTGTTCATTGTGCCAAAATGAGCTATGATCCAGCCTGCCTGCAGACAGGCACAGGCACAGGCGCAGGAACAGGGACACCCACGCACCGAGACGGGAGTTCAGCCACACCGCCCCTCCCCCTCTCTGCACTGCTGCATGACTCATGACTCTCTGAGTGCCAGCGTCTGGCACCCCACTGATTACAAGCGTCAATGGCGGACAGCACACTGTTCGGAGAGCTCTCTAAAAAAGGCTCACTGTGTGCCCAAACGTTCCTGCAATGAACCAGAGCCAAGGACCAAGTACCAAGCACCAAGTAGCAAGTAGCAAGTATCTTGTAGTCGAGTGTTGACTCTGTGTACACATGTGTATCCATATCATCCATTGCCCCCCATGCTCAATGGCCCCAAGATATTTGTATGATATATAAGGCGTGTGTTTTGTCAGTGGAACAGTTTATAGGTCTGCCTGCTCATGTGTGTGTGTGTGTGTGTGTGTGTGTCTGACTTTTGCCTTCTTTCTGGATATGCGATGACAGCCGCAGGCTCCCAAGCGAACCGCCACTCGATTGTATGTGTCAATGGGATTGATATAATTTGTGGCCCGGCGCTAGAGTCGGATTCGGAGTCGGGTCGGAGGCGGGGTGGAATATCAGAAATTAATTATCAATCTGGAAACGCTAAATCACTTGTTTAAAATTCAAGAGCATCCTTCAGCGAGCTTAGCATTTAATTATTCAGGAACGTAGCCCCCCCCGACTCGATGGCTGCCAATTTGAGACGATTAAAAAGCACTCCTGCCTTACTCGGAAAGCAGGAAGGCTGGAGGGATACGGGAGAGCGGGGAACGGTTGCCCACGCGACCGACCAGCAGTGGGAGGGAGGGACGCGCTCATCTCCGCGGAACGCTTTTCGTGACGAGTGACGAGTGCCTCCAAGTAGGCAATAAACGGGGCTATAATAAGTATTATCATAAGCCTCATTAACATAGCCCTCGACCCGCGACCCTCGACTCTCGACTCTCGACTTGACTGCTTTCCAAGACACATTCCATTCCATTCCATTCGATGCCGCCAGGTGACGTCACGGCGACACATTGAAATTAACATTCTATATACATATATGTATGTACAATACGTACGTACCCCCTCCTGCCCTGCCCTGTCCTGTCCTGTCCTGTTCGTTTTGGTCACCTACAAACATTGCACGACATCGGTCCATGATGTCTATGCAAATCGCCTGCCGATGGGGACACAGGCGTAAATGATTGTTATTAGGAAAGTCTGCGATTCGACATGGCATTAACGTGGCTGAATCGACTGCCAGCCAGCGCTGCAGCGAGCTGCTTTTTGCTTCTTTGGTTCTTTGGTTCTTTGGCCCTCGACTAGCGAGTGTTGAACCTGCCCGGTGCTTCTGGTGCTTCTGGTGCTTTTGGGGGGTCGGGCCAGAGGTCGTCCAACTTTTGGGTAACTTGATAGATGCGCCTGGTCACGGTCACGGTCACGGGCACGGGCACGGGCATTGTGATGGCCACTCCCGAGCATTAAGTTCGAAAAATTCCACAAAATTTAATCAATTTTGAATGATGGGCCACAGGGCCTACAAATTACTGTTGTAGGAAATGTGGCGTGAATGATTAAAAGGCATTCCGCAACCAAAGGGCGATGCGATGCGCAGAGGGAGATCCTTGTTAAAGCGGGGGTCTGGTCTGGTCTGGTCTGGGCAATTGCCAGTTATGATCTGAATTCTGAACACTGAACACTGAATACCCGAAAACCGACTCACTCATCTGCATATATGTAGCACATTCGTATGGGACCGACCTGCGCCTTCCAGAGCGATGATTCATTTGCATGTTGCCCCAAAAGGTATGCTATTTCTGGCGATAACCTCTGAAGCATTTCCCCAGCATTCCGGCCATCTTACTCTTCCGGCTTCCTGCTTCCTGCCTTGCAGCTCCGGAGTGCGGAACGAGTGCGGAATGTTAACGCCATAATTAAGCGCCGACAAAATACAGGAGGCGACAAAAGCAAAACTCGTTTGATGAAACACTAAACAATTACCAGAAAATGAAAAACTCAGGAAATTTCCATTCTCTCGCACAATGGACACTGGGTCGAAAAGGTCGAGTCCGAGCAAACCGCACCCGGAATGGATCCCATCCCCCACTCACCTCTGTTGCCTGGGCTGGTGTTTGTTCAGCATTTGGGTCGCATCGAAGGCATCGTCCTCGAGCAGTTCCCCATCGATGTTTGTCAGCCGGCGGTAGACTTCGTGGGGTCCCTCGCTGTCCCCGGTCCCGTCGGCCGTCGCGACCTGTGTCTTGCGACTATTGCCGTTGACCGGATTCACTTGGAACCTATTCGGGGGTCGGTCGGAGGCCGATCCCAGCTCAAAAGAGGTTGTGTCCGACATCGCGTGTTTCGTGTCTTTGTTTGTTTGTTGGTTTGTTTGTAGGACGCGGCTCAGGCTGTGGGTTGGGATCTGGATCTGGATCTGGGTCTGGGTCTGGGTCTTGGTCGGGCTGGGTCCTCGCCTAGGGGAGTGCTGTTCTATGCAGGGGACTCTGCGGTTTCCGTGTGCGGGTCGGGTCGGGTCAGGTCGGGTCGGTCGGAGCTCTCTTCGTATTCAATCTTCGTATCCGGCTGGACCCATTCACTGCGGCTAATTGTGGATATAAGCCGTCCTGCGTGTCCTTTTCGTTTCGTCGGGCTGTGGGCAAAGCAAGGTCAGAATATCCGTTACTGGCGTTTAAAGTGGAATTCTCGGAGTAGAACTCTCTCTCTCTATCTCTCTCTCTGTCTCTATCTCTCTCTTCGCGCCGCCTCAAGCTTAAAGCTAGTCAAATCTGCAAAGAGAAGGAGGGGAGAAAAAAAGATTCATATAAATCAAACTGAAATAAAAATCTCATCAAAAATGCCGTCTCCAAGGCCCCGGAATATTGCTGAATCAGTAAGTGGACCACAAAACGAAGGGGCCAGGCCATTCGCTTGTGTGGCGTACCGTACCCGCTCATTCATATCAAATTAAACATAGTTTTATAATATGCACATAATACATATGTGTGTATGTATGTATGTATGTATGTATCTCTCGGCCCTCTCGACCCCCCCCCCCCCCTCCCTTCTCACTCGAGAGCACACTCGAGAGAAAAGTTTTCCTGCTATCCAAAACACAAAAAGGACGCAAATATGTATGTTTTCCATTTTCTTTTTTTTGTGGCAACCTTTCCTTTTGTTTGATTCTTTTTGTGTCTGTTCCGGATCAGATGCTTAGCCTCACATAACGCTTTAACTATTTTTAGATAGCTGCTAAAAAGGAAGAAGCCATTTAAAGCACGCAACCTATGGGAAATTCGCATCGAACTGCGAATACTCTGCACCCACATACTCTGAAAGCAATCTTCAAAGCACTTTTGCCACTCCTCTGAGGCGAGTGTCCTGCAAGGCAATGTTGAATGTATCGTGGCCCCCGATGAATGCTCAAGGATTCATGGCACACATCCCAATCCCAGTCTATTTTTTCACGAGATTCGTTCTGCAGAAAAAAGCAGCAAAGGACGCGCACTACTGAATTGAACATGCAGGATGCTGCCTCATCACCAACCAAGTTGCACTAAGTTGATCGAAGTTGAGCCAAGTTGATCGAAGCATTCTAGCCTTTTGAAAATTCATGTCAAAAGTGGTGGCAACTATGCATTCCTCGTTCATCGTTAAATGATATAAAACGCCAAGAAATGTGAAAGCAGTTAAAGTGAAAGCATATTTAAAGACAGATATTGCTATTGTCATATTCATATACAATGCATACGTACAATGTACATTGTACATTTGTACGTATTCTTTTTGCATAAATATTCGGCCCCGGCCCCTCGGGCGGTCCGCTTTGAGCTCCCACTCCCTTCCACTCCACGGAAATTATTCTTCCCTTAATGGCTCTTTGCGGCAGAGTGTAAAAGCTCTCTCCTCCGTGAAACGATTAAGGCGACGCAGTGCCGCTGGCTGTTCGGCTGCTTGGCTGGCTGCCGCTCGACTAAAAATAGCTGCTGGGGGCCAATTGATGCAAATTAATCATGATTAGTTCCCCGATGCGGTGGCCGTTGCCAGGTGCGATGGATGGATCCCAAATGTGTGTGTGACGGGTGGGTTCGGTGGGACGGGGCCGGAGGCTCGCTCCATTTTTTTTTTTTTCGAGATATACAAAGCCTCAGGATCTGGAGCGCTAATTCCCAGGACCGAAGGAGTCGTCGCACCGCCATCTGATGACAGTCGGAGGCCATTTGTCACGGCCGTGGAAGCGGGACGGCCTACATGTGCGATTTATGGGTCAAGTTGGAGGCGACAAGTGCGAAAGGCAACAAAGCCAACAATTAGCATAACAAAACGCCCGGCAGCGGCAGCAGCAGCAGCATAATGGAAGAGTCAAGCAGGGGCCAGGGGGGCGGCAAGGGGCGCGGGAAAGAGAGAAATAGAGAGAGAGCGAAACGTGGGGCAATTACGCCAATTACGACATTTTTACAGAATTTGTGGGAACTTTGTTCAGCTGGGGATCAGAATTTGCACGAATTTATTGTGGCAATTAAGACCTTAATTCAATGAACCCACTCGAGATGGCAGCCAAGCCAGCAGTCGATCCCGATGGGAGCCGAATCCCGCCATTTGTCCTGGACAGGTGCAGCCAACTTCCACCGAGATTACCAGCACGGGCAGCAAGGACCTGCGAAGAGTTACCTGTTGACTCCCTTCCCCTCCCCCACAGACTACTGCAGGCCATGACCTGATAAGGGCGATGCCAGAGTCAAAAGTTTAGCAACCATCAACAGACGCTGGCCCGCGGCAGATAGCCAGGCGCCACTCCTGCTGGCCGATTGGCGGACTGGCTGGCTGACTGGCTGACTGGCTCTATCGCCAAGTCTGGACCAAGTTCCAGCGGCACTCGGGTGATTTATGAGCCCTTTTTCTGATTGTTCTGTTCTGTTCTGTTCTGTTCTGATTAATTGGGCCATGAAACCCATTCCCAGCATCAAAGGAGCCGTTTAACAACCCATTCGCAGCGAGCTCCGTCTTCGCGAAACGACAAGCAATTGCGTCTAGTCGGGGGCCTGTAAAACTGTAAAAAAACCTACGTACGTACGTATCTGAATAATTGTTGACACTGCCGCATCCGCTTAACGGCCACCTCCTTCGATGGATGTGGCAATGGCTCCACCGACTGCTGCGATTGCTCCTATTGCTCCGATTGGGGGGGGGGGACTGTGATTCCGGCCTGACTCCCCGGGGAGGCCTTGTTGCGGGGCTGCTGCTCCGCTGCCAATTTACTGTCGAATGGGTTTTCCCGGTTCTCCCGGTCTTCTTTTCATTGCTCAATTCAACGCCCATTCGCGTTTCAATTGCCTCAATAAAATACGTTTTTTTACAGCTTGTTCTACGCCCTTTACTATACGGCCGGAATTAAATGTGGGCTTTAATGGCACTGGCGCCAATTTCCCCCGCCCCATCCCGTAAAGCGAACCCCAGCGCAGTGCTGATCGATGCGGCAGGGAGGAGCTTCAGCCGAGAACCCGAGAAGCCCTCCAAGACAGCCCTTCAAAGGATTCGCTTTGCTCTGCCAGTACCAGAGTGCACTGCAGTCGAGTGAAAAGTCAGTTAGAGAGCACTGCCAGAGTTTCCCGACTGCACAATGAAATGTCACATCTTTGAGCCATTTTTTGATGTCTTGGCAAATGTGTATATCGGATAACATCAATGCTAGAAGATATGGCATACATAGCTTGTGCACAGTGGCCAGAGTACAGTGCTGAATGCTGTGTGCCGCATACTCATTCCATTCACACCAGTCGGAAAGTCAGCGGAGAGGCCATCAAAACGAAAGAGCCTAGAAATTTTATTGCACGACCTCAATTACAAGATGCTCAGCAAAAAACGCAGCTATAAAACATCGGGATACGTCGTCAGTAGGAGCAGAAGCTCGAGGGCTGGTACAGAGGAGAGAGAGGAGCACGTGGAAGTGGACCAGAACCTAATGACCAGACATCAAGCACATCAGCATGTCACGCTATGTATGTACGTGTCATTTGGTGATGTCCTGGGCCATTTCAGGACATATTGCCTGATATTGATATCAATCGTTTTTATCCTCGTAGACGGTATTCGGAGCAAAAACCAAACCTCCTTTTTTTTGCCCACATCCGGCTGACTGATGCCAGCAGTGTCTGTGGCGGCCGTATCCGTTCATCAGCAGATGACAGGAGGTCATCTGGGTAGTCGACCTGCCTGCCGTCGAGACACACACACACACACACGCACATAGACACACAGCCACACAGGCTGGAATACTGAAATACTGAAATACTGAAGGAAGTATGCGTATCTACACGGCCAGGATACGCATCAAAGCGGATTAACAAGCCAAAGACCCAGCAGGAGCAGCAGGGTGATACGGAGGGGAGCGAAGGGAGTGGGCCGGAGAGGAGTTGGGCGGAGAGGAGCGGAGCGGAGAGGCAAAGTGTCAGAAACACACAAAAGCAAAAGTTGAGCAAGTCAAGCGTGCTGATCCGCATTGTATTACATTACTGTCCGCCCACCGAAATGGCCAGAAACAAACTAGCAGCAAGCAGCAAGCAGCAACTAGCCGGATAACAGGGAAAGGAAATCGGGAAATGCGGGAATGCGGGAATGTGGGAAAAATGCAAAGTGGCTTTGGGGGCTGCTGTTGGGCCAAAAGCCGAATAATGCAAACGGTTTAGTAATAAACCAGAATGGGTGTCCATTTGGCTACCAGGCTAATTCTTTAAGCCCACATTTTGCGTCGGCTCAAAGGGTTGCCAGCTGTCTTCTGCCCGGGGCTTTCGCTCCGAGCGTCAACTACTTAAGCGATTAAGGAGCTGCCCGAGCTACCCGAGCTACGCGCCCGACTGACAGCCATTCAGTCGCTGTCAGAGCCCAGAGAAATGACGCAACATTTCTCATTCCCAGGAACATTAACACTTTAATGTCTTGCCAGTGGGAGCCAGTGGGGGCCAGTGGATCTGCTGGAGGGGCTTCCAGTTTACGTTTGCAGGGGCTCTCATTGCTGACAGCAGCTACGATGCCCAGCATCGCCATAGTTAGATCTCCGGATTCCGTTGAGGCCAACACCACTTGGGGCAGTGCATTCCCATTTAGTGCATCACTCCTTTGCGAGGCATTGCACTAGATTACGCACTAGATACTTCATTGCCACTTTCAAATGGGGGAAAACAAATGATCGATTTCGATTTCGAGTTCGATTTAGAAGTCGCTCCGACCAGAGGATACACTAACAGAGCAGAGCAGAGCAGAGCCCCAGTCCCAGACCGATTCCAGTTACAAATTTCTGCTGAAAAGTCAGTCTCTTTGTATATATGAATATCAATGCCGGGAAATGACCCATGGCGCAAGTTTAATTGGTTTCCAAAGATTCTCTGCTTTCTTTTTGCCCAGATTTCTCCTCGCCAGCCAACGATTACATTTGCATATACCTTTTTTGCGATTTAAATTAAAATTTTCCGTCGAAAAGAGGACTTGCGAGGACACAGCTAATGAGAATGCCAGCCAGCTTTTCGTGCAACTGGCTCTTACCCACAATAAACATATGTACCTATGGGAGCTGTAGTTCGGGGTAAATACGATTTTACTTTTCTTTCTCTTGACAGTTGCATGCTTTTCCACCATGCCAGTAAGCTTTTCCACTCAAAGAGCATTTCAATGTACTTTTATTCTATGTTCTCGCATTCAACCTGTGCGTTGTTCAAACTTGACCCAATTTCAGTCGAGAGCCCCGCCCCGCCCCGCCCCGCTCGTTTGCCATAAACAGACAGCCAGGCAGACAGACAGCCAGCCAGCCAGACAGCACAGACAGCACAGACAACAGTTTGCTGAAGTCTCAATTAAGATTGAATCGAATGAGGTACGCGTTCTCAATGATGCAACCGAAGCACACAGCTACAGCTACAGCTACAGCCATAAATAAGCCCCTTCCGTTCTCTCCGAAATCCAAATGACTATGCCCCCAAGTGTGCAATTCATAAGCTGCCCAAAAGGTAACAACTTTTCAAACTACCATTTCCCTTAGGTATGCAAAGACCTGCCTTGGAAATATCGATTTCGTTACGCGAAGGCCCGTGGATTTTGTGGATCATATCTGTACAGAAATAGCCATACATTCTCACGATTTTCACCAACTGAAATACAATTATTGTGTGGTCGATTTTCACCAGATTTCTGTTGTCAATATGTGAATCATTCTTTCGTGTCTGGTGTCTGGTGTCTGGTTGAAACTGGGTTAGACACAACGCCACCATGAGTCTGCTCTTGAAGTGAGTTGTTTTGGGGCTCGTGATCACTGATCAGACGAATAAGTAGCTCCCACATGACACGCAGTCAGACAGTCAGACAGTCACACACCAGTTAAGGAAGGTAACCCCTCAGCCCCTGAGCACAGCACGAAAGAGTTGCTGTTGCTGCTGCTGCTGTTCCACTCACTGATTTCTAGACCATATTTCGCACTGTTCTCGAAACCAGTTGGCGTCATGAAGTCCACGAAGTTCCCTGACTAAATACGCTAACAACTAACTTTCAAGCTATCCCTACTGCCGTCCAGTGGCATTTCCAGTACCCCAAGCAGAACCAGAACCAGAACCGGAACCAGAACCAGGATCAAGGGACCTGCTCCTCGTCTTGTGTGCGGCATGGCATGGCACGGCACGGCAAGGCACATTTGGTTATTTATTTCATATGGTTTTTCGGTTATAAATTTCAAATGAAAAGTGCCATAAACAATATTTGGTGGGCTTTTATGCCGCCAACAGAAGAAGCCCAGAAGTGGGCCACAGTGTGCCGCAGTGGGCTCCGGGGTCGGGTCTCTTGATATTGGTCTTGGACGATGATGCCGTATGATGTGAGAGGCCAACGGGGGTGGGAGGTATGGTATGGTGACTTTTTATGATTTAAAGTCGTAAAGTGCGAAACGCCGGCAAGTATTTACGACTCGGAAATGGAAATATCATGCCGTTGGGTAAGTACCCCAGCTGACTGACTCCAGCTCTCTCCGTGGACTCAAAAGATTCCTCTTATTTTGCCTCATTTGTGGCAACATAAATTAAGTGAAAAGAAAGGCCCACACAGAAGCAAATAGCAAACACAAGAAAAATCACACACATCACACAAGCAAAAGCGCCACAATCAAAAGGTTAATAAAAATGTATTTCTGGAAGGACATATAAGACATACATACTACATATACATACATGTATATATGTGGGATTAACCCATGACGGGAAATTACTCGGAAGGAGTCGAATCGAATCGAATCGTAGGCCGTTTATGGGGACTATGAAATTCGCAGGAAACAAAAGTTCGCCAAACGAAAACAATTTTTAACAAGGCCCGATTCGAATTTCCCGAAAAGTGCGAGTAGCAAAAGCAATAATACGACAAAGCAAAACGAAAAGGCAACACCAATAAAACCAATGCGAATGGCGCTTTTAATAACCGAAGAAACTAAAGCCGAATTCGTGGAAAAAGTTGACGGCAATCGATGAGTATTCGTCACTCGAACCGCTCTCTCCTCCTCCCTTTCCCACTGACTACATATTTGCTTTCCGCTGACCCAGCGAAAAGATATTTCAGAGGCGACGGCAGAGCAGAGCCGAGCAGAGCAGAGCAGAGCCCAAGAGTCGTGCTGATTGCTCAGTTTTCTGTTTTCTCGGCCGGGCTTACTTATTATTAAAGCATGCACCGGCCAGAGCCCAAAGTCAGAGCCAAAGTCAGAGTCTGAGTCTCAGCGTTTCAGCGTTTCAGCGTTTCAGAGTCGTAAACTTGAGCGGCGTCTCACATGAATATTGTCGCCTTAGCCGCAGCTTAATGACCGCCTAAGTGTGCGATAAAAATGGATATCGGTCATGTGCGAGTGTCTACCTTCTGCCTACCGCTTCTAGCTGTCGTCCCCTGTCGTCCCCTGTAGCCCCCAGTCGTCCCCAGTTGTCAGCTAATGCCTCTCACATGACCAGAATGCAGACGTTTAGCATTGGGAAGCGCCACTGCCATGTGCGCGACATCAAAGCTGCAGTTGCATTTTGCGGCTGCATGTTCGGCATATAAGCACGTACATACTCGCATGGTGGATGGCGAGGGGAGGTGGGTAGGTGGGTAGGAGATTGGGTGTTAAGCACAGATTTTTTGGAAATATGTAATCAGCTCACATGGCGCTGAAAAAACAACCAACTGAAAGCCAGGCTTACTTAAGCCGCTTGCTAGATACTTTTCTGGATTTTACTTTCTCGCCGGTACACCGGAACCGATTTCCCGGCTGAAAGCCGTTCTGCACTCGAGCTCTTTTCCCGCAAGCAGATGGAAATCTTTTCAGGATTAATTGCCATAATAAAGGCTTACATCGTTTTCAATCATAAATAAATAAATACACATTTTTCATGAAACCAAAAAGCGTTGCAGATAGCATTTTGCACAAAATACATTTTGTATGTTATTCTAATGAAAAAACCGAGCTTCTTTTTCCATTGTGAAATGAAGTATTGTATGCGTGTGTACATATGTATCTCTATAGAGAGATATACACGCCTATATACCGCTATAACCCATGGAGCAGCGGGGGTTGGCTTCAAAGGGGCTTATGACGAAACCAACGCATTGGTCGGACACAAAAAAATCCTTTCCCATTAAAAATCTCAATTATTATAAATTGAAAGCATGCAAGAAGGTATTGGTTGGTTTAGAGAGGGGGGAGGTCTATGGCCATTACAGTGATACTCAAAGCACTATTATGTAAAAGTTTGATGGGAAATAAGCCACGTTAATACCCTCAAAAAAAGCTGTTGCCAACTGTTGCAGCAGGCCGATGAAGGCACGAACTGGGTCTAGACGTTGGGTCATTGGCACGTTCCCCCAATTAATTTGGATTGGATAGTGATTGGAAATGGTGATGGGCATGGGGATGGAAAAACATAACTTTTCCGGCCAATTAAGAAACGCTAAACCGTCTAATCAGCAGCGACGCGGTCACATCGCGCCACATCTCAAAATCGGCATCCAGTTGGGTGCGAGGCGGGCGTCAAACCCGTCTCCAATTCAGGTTTGCTATGCAAATCGAAAGGTCTGCTATCTACTACCTACTTTGAATGAACAAACATTAAAAAAATATATATACATACATAGTACGTACGTACAGTGCGAACCAAACAAAATATTGATTGTTGGCAGTCGGGCGAGCGAAAATTCCGTAACTTTCCATAACACAACAGAGAACCAGAACCCCTTCGAAAACAAAACGTTAACACATGAACAATTCTCCCGAAAAACATTTAGTTCCAAGAAAAATTCATTTGCGGTCTAACATTTAAAGCTTCCAGAGCCACAGAATTCAAGCGTGGCTCCGGCTCGTATGAGTGGGAGTATCTCAGAGAACCAGAGAGAACCAGAGAGAAACAGAGAGAATCCCTATGAATACGTACATATATATATATTTAGTACGTTCGAGTGTGCTTATCCGTACTATAAGCCACATAATTTCGCAGGTCATTGCACGATTTGCGGAAAACCGGCGTCAGGATGATTCACGAACTTTGTCTTCGGCTAGTACACATTTATATACTTTACAGGGATCTATGCTTAGCGGAGAACAAAGCAAAATATGATAAATACAAACCAACAAACAAGTATTCGTATACTCGTAGTATACATATAGTGGGTATTGTGAAAATTCAAGTTTCTGGCCCACAAAACAAAAAAACGGCCAGGCCATAAAGAATGCCGAAGCAAAGCAAGAGAACAGAGAACCGTTTACCTGGCCAATTGGTTGCTGCTTCTGCTGGCTCATTAGTTGCGATTCTCCGCGAATACTTATGCATATACATACATACATACATACATACATATCTCACAGTCTCAATGGGGGCTTTGAGGCCCGAAGAGGTTGGCTTCGGCTAGCCGAAAATTTAAGTTTAATCTCTTGGCCTGGTCTGGCCTGGCCTGGCCTCTCGAACAAACGTGTAACCCATTAACCATCCATCCAGCAAACATCAAAGCAGCGGTCTGGGTATGGGTCTGGGTCTGGGTCTGGGTCTGGGTAGGGGTCTCTAATCTCAAATTCTCAACGCTAATGCACAGTGGATATTTTTGGCCAGCATGAAAGGGATCTGGGGTGCTGGATCTGGAGCTGGAGCTGGAATCGGAGCTGGCCTGTGGCTTCGGCTTCGGCTTTGGCTTTGGCTTTGGCTGGAGCTGATTTTTGATTTTGATTAAACGCGTATTCAATTTATGAATTCTTTGCGGAATTTCGCTGGACGGGGCACACGCGTCACATCACTTTGATTAGCGGATTTCTTACGCAAAAGATGTTTTACTTTCAGTCCGGCACTCGACACACGCCCACGCGGACCCCACCGCCCGCCCGGGTAGGTACGGCGTTGCCGCGTCGCTGCCGTTCCGTCAATTGTCATAAATCTTGATTAAACGTGCAAAAGACAAAAGGTGAAAATTGTCAACGCTGCAATTCGAATTCGCTGCAGCAGCGGCTCTGGTCGCTGGTCGCTGGTCTCCACGTCGCTTGACGTGGATTCCGTGACTTGGCGGACCGCTTTGCATAATTTTCAGTCGCTTTCCGAGTATTCATATTCCCATTTCCGCCGTGGTCCACGTCCACCTCCACGTCCACCTCTACGTCCACGTCCACCTCCACCTCTACCTCCACTACGAGTACGAGTACGAGTATGAGTATTGTACCTCTTGACTACCTCGCCTTGACTGTCTAGCTAGTCGCCAAGTGAGTGCCATACATCCCATCCATCCAGCCATCCATCCACCCATCCACCCATCCATCTATCCATCCATCTATGCACATTGGGTCGCGTCGTAGCCGCTGCTTGACTAACTATTCCAAAGCACTCACTCACTCACTCACCCGCTTTGTCAAGGTTCGCAAGGTCAATGATTTACGAGTATTAGTTCATTTTTTCGCCATTCCATGCCGTTCCGTTCCGTTTCATTCTATTCTGTTCTGTTCTGTTCTGTTGTGATCTCTCCCATCCGTTGTGCCTCGCCCCGCCCCGCCACGTCCCGCCTTGCCCTGCACTGTACTTTAGACGTTCGTCCTACTGCATTTGTCATTTCCACCGCATTTATTGTCTGTGGCTGACAAGAAAAGCCCCTTGGATCAGGCCAAAGCGCTAGCGCCAGCTGAGTTGCAAATCCTCCTCCTGCCATCACCACCATCTACCATATACCATCTGCCAGACGCCGCACAGACAGTCACCCACTAGGAGTGGAGTCATTATTAGGAGAAAGGGCAGTGGCAATCCGAGCGCTGCATTTCCATTAGTTACATATGTATGTATGTATGTATGTATGTATGTATGTATGTATGTATATGTATTGTGTCAATATTGGCTACGGCTGGGCCAATGGACAAGTTAATCGAGGCATGTGCTTGGGGCTTGGGTTCGGTTCGGCTCGGTTCGGTTCGCCTTTATCCGCTCTGACAGTCGTTGTGCTCCGATCCGAACTGGAATTTTTCAGTCCATTCAGTCCATCCGTGCGCTCAGTTTATATGGGTGTATGTATATAGGACACGACCTTCAAATGCAACCAACCTCCCCTCGAATGCGGATCGGTAGGGGTCTAGTTTAGGGGTTGGACAGCAGCAACCCTGAAGCAGGAATTGGAATTCCGCTGCAAGGGCTGGGAATATTTTTGTGTCTAAGCTTCTTCCGGGCAGCTGCCTTTTTCTTCTGCTTTTCCTTAGTGGAGTTCGTATATACATATATATATATATATATTTTTTTTTTATTGCATTTTTGCAGGTGTTAAGCCACAAATATTTGATTTTTGTATTATATTGAATAAACTGACTATTCAGGCGAAATTGATTGCAAGCCCTTGGGACTTGGGACACTCAATTATACAACCAATTTAAATAATACTTTCAAATGAAATATTTTGATTAATTAATTGGCTTTTCATGTACAGAACTTTACTGAGAAAAGGTCTGTGGCATTTGCAACACGTGGCAAAGTACAATTGTGCAAGATACGATTACCATATTGCCCCAAGACCGACAAGTGACCGCAAAGCGTAAGCGCATATGTACATACATATGTATGTATGTAATTCCTGGCGATGCCATAACTACGGTCACGTACGTCAGTTCCAGTTAGTTCGGGAAAATGATACGATACATACATATATGCATACTCTGTCCATTGGCCCTAAAAACAATTGCCAATGCGATGAATACCATGAATGGCAGACATCGTGCTGCAGGCTGTACAGTCTATATAGACTCTCGGCAGAGGCAGAGGCAGAAGCAGAGGCAGAGACAGAGGCAGAGGCAGCCAGCCAGCACTTGTTGTGTTTCCTCATATTTTACAAGTTTGATGAGACAGGTGCCGGTACCCGGAAAACCCGCTAATAGCTTTCAAGTTCAAGTGCACTCGAGGCACTTGGTGTGCAGTGGCCAGTGGCAGCAACACGCAACATTAAACATGAATTTTCGTAAAGTGGCCGCGGAGGCAGAAATGATAAGAGTGCTGCTGGCCCATGTGGATGCTCCGGGATCACGTTTGGCCCCTCCAGATCATACAAACCGACGAAATTTGAACGAAAGTGAGCACTTTTTCAGGGAGCTTTCATAATTTGACGGTTTTGGATGGCACACAATGGAGGAGGGATTATTAAATTACAGCCCAGCGTTAAGACAAAGGAAACAACATTATTCTCGGGGCGTAACGAGTGTTGCATACGTACATAAATAGGTATGTATGTACATACATACATATGTACATTGATAGACAAAGGCCAGTGGAACGTCCGACCGACCGACTGACAGCAGTCGGCGCAGCTGGTGGCATCTCTAGGGCCTCTACCGACCATTCGCTTGGTATAATATTTGGCTTTAAAGTAAATAAATATGTATTCTGTATAGACACTCGTATGAACTCACCGAAAACGTTTGGAAAGTAGAACCCAGCTGGCTGGCTATTAATTAATGGATTTCCATCCATTCGATACAAGAGTCGTATTTTATGAATATTATTCCATCGAAATTTTGTTGATTTGTATTTTTTTTTTTTTACCGAGTCGAAAATAATTTATTCTCTTGGCACACTCGCGCTCCACCCTCCACGCACGCTCATCGGCAAGGAGAAATATTATTACTATTGTGAATAATAAGAAAAAAAACAAAAAAATACGCTCATCGGCAAACATTTGCTCTCGCCAGCAGACAGGGGGATGGGGGAATGAAGGGATGGGGGGATGGGGATTCGAGAGAGGAGAGAGGAGACCGAAGCTCCAGCGTATGCTTACAAATAATTATTATCAGCGCGAAGGCAGGCAGAGTGCCACAACGAAGTACAAGAAACACAAGACCCAGACCCAGACCCACTTGAAATTCCCCAAATGTACTTTCCACAAAGAGACAACGAAAATTCAATGTTTGGATGTACAAAAGGGCACTCTTCGTTAACATTCGCATCAGCTTTCGATCGCTTTCACGCAGAGATACATGTACATACATGTACATACATGTACATGCACATGTACATAAGAGTATACTGCACCCATTCCTAAACGCTTTCAACGTAATTAAATGTGTTTCGGAGTGGAGCCTGTTAGCGGTACCGCGATCTGCTTGACTGATCAACGTCGACGGTGGGGGGCCTACCCTACTCCACCCTACAAAAGGTGGGGCTGGGGAGCACACGATCTGTTTTGTTTTGTTTTGTTTTGTTTTTGCACACAAGAAATCTTAAAAAAACCTTAAGCTAAGTAGGTATTTATACATGTGTAGATACTACAGCACAACGCACTTGCCTATGGGGCTTTTAAATCAAAAATAAATATCTATTTCTTAGGCAGCACCAAAATAAACGGATCGGATCCCAATGAAGTATAGTATCCCAATGTTTACTTCTTTGGCCACTCGATCTGCACGAAACTCGGGAACATCAACAAATCAACTGAGACGTGGCGCTGCGCGGGTCTCCGGTCGGAGGAACATTCAGATTTTAGAGTCGGCGAAAGACTGAAACGAGCCGAGCTAACGGTGGGATCGGATCGGTTCGGATCGGCCACGCCACGCCACGAAATAACCAACCAAATTCGCCTCAGATGTTCGCTCGCGGCGAACAAACACACGATGACGATGACGATGACTCTTCGGCAAAGCATAACAGAACGACACGACCCGACCCGTTGTACATACACTCGTACGTACGTATGACGTGATCGATTCGGAAATTGCCGAAACGTGCTCTAAAAAATTCCACTTCATGCACATGGCATGGTCATGGTGCTGGAGCTGGAGCTGGAATGGAGATGGAGTTGGTGCTGGAGTTTGAGTTTGAGTTCAAGTTGAAGTTGAATGTGGTATTGTATAGGGCCCCGAGGGCTACTACTACTATGTACAGTGTGTACATGTATGGTATGTGTCTTCTCCTATCAGTGGTGAGAATGATACATATTGGTCTCTTTCTGCCGCCCCTCCTCTGCGATGCCGAAGCAGCTCGTTTTCCGAGGGGGTTAGTTTTGTACCCTAGCGAGGGCTTCCTAGCATTGAGATATGTACTGAATCGGAAAACAAATAAAAAAAGAAACAGGGGTAAGAACAGAACTGAACACTAAAGCACAATGCCTCTCAATGCTGCCGTAAACAAGATTTCTACAGGAATTAATGGACAAATATATTTACAAGCTATCAAAAAACAATCATTCAGGAGTTTGAAGAAAAAGTATTCTAGCACATACATATGTATGTATAGGGATAATCGCTAATCGATAATCATTTTAAGATATTTCAAACCATGGACAGACACTTCGAAGTGTCATTTTTCAAACATGACAAACAGGGTTTTTCTCCGCACAATCGAATGCAAATAACAGCCGGCTGGCTGGCTGTTTGCTGCCATCGAATACACGCACACGAAATCGTGGCTAAATATGTCCATTGTTCCCCCCTGGTGTTGCCGGGGGTTCGGTTCTGAGGGTACAATTTTAATCAAGGAGCTGGGAATTTCAAGAGCACAGCTGGAAGCGCACCCAACGAAAAAAAACCGGTTCCCGTGCACTCCCTTCCCGCCCTCACGTCAGGTGCAGGCTATGCAAATATTTGGCGTTGCGTTCGCCGATAGATGACAATGTTATAGCTGGCAGTCGTATTGTGGGGACGGGACCTTCGGTAAATTGGAACTTGCTATCTGGCATTTTGGGTGTTTTTTTTTTTATCAACGATAAGAGCTGATATACCGGATATACAACCTGCCGAGGGGCCTACAAGCCGGAGGCTAGCCTGAGGCTAGTCGGAGGGTAAATTGCGGTGGGACCTCGATTCCTTATCAAACAACAATGTTCGCCCCCTCCAATATTGATTTTGTTGTATGAATAAATTCGAAAAATATTTGATATTTACAAATAATAAGTCGTTTTGTTTTCCCTCTTGGCACTGTCTCTAAGGAATTCCCACGAAATTAATTTCAAGCGAACGCTGCACAAGAAATTTCAAGTGACTCAAAAATCCAAAATGAAAACACGATCCAAATTAAACGACGAATTCTGTGCACCCTTTCTCTTGGCTAACATTTAATTGGAAAAAACTTGGCCCAAGTACGGTGGAAATTCTGAAATCCGAAACTTTATTTATTATGGGGCCTCTATCTGGCTAATTGGTAGAGTGTACTTCTGGGTAAGACTAGTCTTGCATTTACCATCCAGACTTGTCTTGGCATCCTCATCATCATGGTAGGAGAAAATATATATATGTATGTAGGTTATTTAGGCGCTACTAAGCAAATAGTACCATCATGCAAAGGGTATGCAAAACGAAAACGATTTGATAAGAAATGTGCTTCACCACCTCCCCCAATATCAGTTTTAATTTTCAATGGGGCAATCAAGTGCAGGTAAATAGTAGATTACGCACACTGCCCAATAATAGTTTTGGGGCGATCGATATTTAATTTTATTGTCGATACTTCAACACCGCTTAGCACTGGTTAATTTATGAGGCCTTTGCAAATATTTACCATCACGGCGGCCAGCGTAGACTTATCAAATGATTAACGTCCATTTGAAAGCAATTAACATCTCAACATTCGTCTGCTGACACCGCTCGCGCTGTGTGGCCATGCGCTTGGATGGCTGGGAGACTCCACTATTGGGGGTCGAGTCCAATGTCTGTCCAATGGACACGAGAAAATGAAGCAAAGTCTTCGTGCGTGACCCTGCGTTGCGCATACGCCATGTGTCACAGCGAGAGTCGTATGCCTTCTTTACATTTGCCATGGTAGGGACTGGCCTGATGTGGGTGTGGGTGGCGGTGTGGGTGGCGGTGGCTGATACAATACACTTCTAAGAGCATACAGAGAGGAAGAAGAAGAAACATAAAGGAAACACACACACGCACCACTACACAGATCAAATAATTTAATTAGCAGTGGCCTCTCAATTGTGCTCGTTTTAATTACATATATTTTATCAGCAGTCACCGCTGGGCAGGGCAGGGCAGTGCAGGGTAGGGTGGGGTAGGGGAGGGCAAGCCAACGGCAAGTCTTGGCTTGGCCCATGTGTCAATAAGTCAAGTGATGTTAATTAATTGAGGCCGATAGCAAAATGCTCTGCATCAGTCAGGCTGCCACAAGCAGATTACGGACATGCAATTAGACTAGACATTCGTACAATGGTTACACAACTGATCCCAGGACTCTGCTCTCTTTTGGGATACGACAAACAACTATGGCTTACTCATACGTTTATTTCTATATCAGTTATGTGTTCGTTGGACAGGCACGGCACTCCAGTCTGGCCAATGGGCCAATGTGTGGTCACGTGCATATCATTCTCGAGGGTCTTCCTGAGCACCTTAATATATGTATGTATGTGTATGTACATGGGTTCTATTTCGGTCAGATATGAAACTTTAACCAGGCGACAGAGATTATTCGAAGTCAGTTCGTTTTTAAATAGAATATTTGTCATATTTAGACTGCTTTGGAACTTTATCGCCCAAGAGTCCAATGGAGCGTACATGACAAATTAATTTTAAGATAATCAAAACAATTTTGTCTTCTGCACCACCTCCGAGTGGTTGAAGTGGTGCTGTGCTATCCGATAAGCAATGCTGCCAGGACGAACCAGGTTACGCTGTAGTGCATCGCCGTACAGCTGCACCAGAGATGGCTCCTCCTCCACAGGTTCCAGATAAGCAGACAGTCCACCGATTAACTGCAAAGAAGAATTGCACTCGATGAACATTCTAATGTGTGGTTTTCCAAGAACCCACCAAATCTGCGTCGCAGTTGAGAAAGCGCATGACCTGCACATGCTCGGACCAGAGCCGCCGTCGCCACTTGTTGTCGTACTTCTGGGCCAAGGGCAACAGCACCAGGGAACTGAACAGCTCATCGCCGTAGCTGGCCGCTGCGAAGTGCTCCACAAACAGATAGTAGAGTGGCTCGAATCTGGCCTTATCCACGAGCTCAGCATCAAAGTCAAAGTGATGCGTGGCATTCTGGGCGTAGAAGTCTCTTAGGTAACCGTGCAGCAGCTGATGCAGATCCGGCTCCAAGAACTGTGAGTCGGGACCCATAAAGGCGATCATCAGATACATAAGCTTTTCCAGCGGGGAGACAATCTGCAAGCCTTCCTTCTCCAATTGCCGCACAAACAAAAGGGTCATGCGCACCACCTGGTGTTCTGTAAGAGGAAAAGTATTGGATATCCTCAAAGGGGGATTAACTTTGCGTCTGCTTCACCTGAAAAGATTGCCGCTGGCTGCTGCTGTACATTCTGCAAGTAGTTGCTGAGGATAAGACGCATCTGAAAAAATGGCCAGTCGGCCGGCAGGATGGGTGCCTGCGTGTAGCACAGCGACAGTGAGGGCTCAGAGTTGTCCTGCTTGCCGTAGGGGAAGGTTAAGTGTGTCTCAGAAATGGGTGAAGAGCTTTTGGTAATCTTACGGCTATCACGTGCGGGTAAATCATTTCCATGCAGGTCTGCTGCAACAGCTTTAGGCTCGCCGCATCCAACTCCACGTACTTTCCATTGAAGATAAAGCGCTCGAATGTGCTCTTGATCTGTGTCGCATGGGCCGTGGACAGGCAGCACAGGTAGCTGTAGACCAGCTGCAGCAGCTGCGTGCGCTCCAAGTAGATCTCCAGTCCGTCCGTGGCGAGCAACTGATGGACGAACCTCAGCTCGCTCCGTGCAAAAAAGTTGGTGGCCAGGATGCGGTTCAGTCGCGAGCTCATTTGACGCAGATACTCGGCCACAGGCTCCAGCACCGACGGTTGCATAAGCGCCTCGAACAAGGGCCTCTCCCCAGACTCCAGCGACAGGTCGCGCAAAGCCCAGATGCCGCTCAACAGATGCACTGGATACGTGTCGCTCACGATCAGCTGGGGTCCATAGTCATGCATCAATACTGCGCCCACATTCGGCAACGCGGGATGAACATTGCGCCGATCGATGGGGCTTCGCAGTAGAACAGAGCCCTTGCTGGAAGGCAGTAATTAAGTGTGTGATGAAATAGGTGATGCCCCGCAATTAACTCACCATAGGTCGCGCACACATGCCACGAGGCTGGGCGAGCGCACAAACTGTGGAAGAACGCTGCGTAGAAATGGCTGAAAGGCCGTCGTTCCCAAATACCCGTGGCGGCAGAACCAAGAGACGGCATACAATGCAGCACTCAATAGCGTCAGTTGGGTAAACTAAAGATATGAAATGTTTTAGAGGTGTGGGATTCGATTGGAGGAGCACTCACATCCTTGATTGAATCAATGCGCGTGGCAGAGTGCATCCAGCTGCAACAGCAGTTGTGCAGTGCCCCTGCCAGCAGCTTCTGTCCATCCACGTCACAGACTCCGCTCTCGCCGGCGGCCACAATCGCCACGAGAAGGGCCGCTGCGTGCTGCCGTATCAGCACCGAACCGCCCACTCCATCAAAAATACTGTGATTGCAGTGCCAGTCCACTATTTGGCGCAGGGCGGGAAGGAACTCTCTGTAACAATGATTTAAACATAGATGAAGTGCCACCTAATTATAGACACCGCACAATTCCTACAGGTGGCTATAAAACTGAACGTTACTTGACGAACAGCCTCAGTCCAGTCTGGAAATTTGTTTTCGACACAATGACCTACTCCAGGAATTTTTGCCTTATTCTGGCCGTACTCATCGCCTACGACTCGCTGACTCCGATCCAAGCCGTGAGTATTTTTGTGCAATCAATTGGTAAACAATCTCATGTCCTGCCGAAATAGTTTGAGCTCTCGCCGGTGATGAAAAAGCAAATTTTAAAACTGAAGACACGATGCATTAACCAAACAGGAGCATCCGAAGGTGAGCGTGTATCATTGAAATTATATAATTGAAAATAATCATCGGGAATTTCAGAACGAATGCGGCAGGCGAAGAATGACCAGGTATTGCCCGATGATCCGGCCTTTAAATGCTTTCTGCACTGCATGTTTGACCTGCTCGGACTGGTGGGTTGACATGTTAGGATGTGATTGGAGGGAGAGTTTTAATTAAAGACGAGAGACTTCACTTCTGTAATCCACAGATCGACAGCCACAACGTAATGCAATTGGAGTCTCTGATCGAGGTCCTGCCTGAAGAGGTTCACCCCAAGATCAACCAACTAGTTGGCGGCTGCGGCACCCAGAGTATGTATTGGCATATAGGTATCCTTTTTTGGCCATCCCTATTGACCCCTATCGCTTGCAGAGGGAACTGATGGCTGCGACACGGCTTTTCAAACCGTCAAGTGCTATTTCAGTGTGAACAAAGAGTTCATCACGGAGCAAGTAATGAATACAATGTCATAAGAAGTTCTCACACACCTGTACAGGTCGCGATCCACAATCCCCAGAAGGAGCAAGCAGCGCAGGATGCGCAGTGACTCGACCTGAACACGCACCATTTTGCCCTGGAAAATGGGAGAGGCTCGTCGTTATTTAGATCAATAAATCAATAAAATATTGCTACAAACCCCAACACTGTCGCGTAGAAACAAGAACTTTTTCAGTCGCTCGATCAGCACGCCCTTGGAAAGGCTCTTGGCTATGTCCAAGTGCTGGCAGATCAGTATTCGAATAAGCTTCAGGCAGAGTGGCTGGGGCTGGCCGTAGAAGGTGCCGCTCGCCGACGACCCCGAGGGCAGAAAGTGGTTCGATATAACATCTAAGAGATGGCTTTCGTTTGCCAACTGCCGTGCAACCTTTGTACTTGTGCGAGCGATCCGTATGAGCAGCTTCAGACAGGAATCCACGGTGCTGTTGTCAGGACGCACTGAGCTCAAGATGAACCTGTGGGTACACCAAAAAACTATACTCAATTGTTCCAAATAGATCACAATTACTATGCTGGCTCACGTAATCCGCTGCAGTATATTCGTTCGGAGCAGGCAATCTATGAGGTCTGTCTCGGCCAGCTGAAAGTCATCCATGGACATGCGGCTCTCCGTCTCATCCTCTGCGACATCGGCCCGCACAGAGGGACTGCTGGTCAACAGCTTCATGTAGCGCTGCAGAAAGGCAATGGATGTGGGGTCGGAGTCCGACTCGCTGTAATTGCTCACGACCTGCAGCGTTGGCTGCCAATGGCAGTAGGCATTGTCGTGGATATGGTCGAGCAGGACTTCGTCGGTTTCGTTGTAGAACAAGCAAGCCAATGCCCTGCTTACTACCTCAAGCTGCGCGGGCACATTGTCATCGAGGCCAAAGCGCAGCAGGAAGAACATTTTTGAAACCGGCAGCGAGAGCACTTGGTCATAGAAGCCCTGGTTGTAGATGCTGAAGATGCCCGCAATGGCACCAAATGCCGAAATCCTTTGTTGTAACACAGTGGAGCTGTCCAATTGAAGGGGAAATTAGAAGAGTTCTGTGGCCAAGCCACACCGCACCTACCGGGCCAATCGAAACAGCTCCTGCAGCGTGTACCCCGGCCGTTCAGCTTCCTCGCCGTGCAAATACAGCTCGCGCTCGTCCACTGGAATGGCATGGTCCTGCTCTGTGCTCTTGAGCGTGTGCGGCAGTAGAACACCCTTCCAATCAAAGCGCGCATCGAACTGCTGTCCCGGCTTGAGCTGACTCAGCTTGGCTGGTATATCGCGCATCCAGGCCAGCTTGTGCTCCTCCACAAGATTGAAGTTAAGCCATTTTTCCTCGTCGCTTTGCAGCAAGAGCGCATGGGCTGGGTTGGAGTCGACCAAAGAGGACATCGGCTGTTGAAGCTGTGGCGTGGGCTCGATGCGCTTTGGATATGGCTCACTCACTACCAAAGGGCTCCTGGTTCCACGATTTTTGGACAGCAATGCAATCAGTGCCGGATCTGTAATTGGGGTTTTGCGAGTTATAACTAGATAAACCCTAGTGACCATCAGCTGGCCTTACCCAACGTGGCCAGCAATCTTTGACGCTCGGCTAAAATTTCCTCTTCGGTCATTTGATTGAGAAGGGCCATGTTTTCGTCATGTAATTCCTTTGCCAGTTTCGCATCTAGCACAATGGCACTACGTCCGGTTTGTTCCCTAGAAATATGTTTCGTTTGCGATTCCGCCACTGACTTTGCACCTCCTTCCAAAAGCTGTTTGGCGAAAATGCTGCGAGGCCTATTGGTGGCTGGCTGTGGGGTGTAGGAAAGTTATTCGTTGTGGAAAAACTCCGCTTTAGGTCCTGCATTACCCGATTGGAATGTTGGCTTGGGGGACGCTGTGCACCTTCGGTTCTTTCCACGATCTCGCCAAGCACGGCGCCCATCAAACTGGGATTTACTTTGCTGCCCCGCACATCTCCCAGCATGTTCTCATGGATTTCATCGACCAGAATCTTGGTCGAAGAAGTGTCCTCACTGTTCGTTGCATTTCCTTTCACTTGTTTGACGGTCGATTCGGGCTCCTGTGGTCCTTGCTCGTTGGTGGTTGATATGTGACCCAGCTTCGCCCGCTCCCGCTTCTGTGCAAACAATGACTTCTGTGGAGCTACAGAAAACACAAATTCAATTCACATGGCATCCGGCACAAACAATAGAAAATAATAATAGAGACTTACTCTTTTCCATACGTACAAACGCGGCTGCTGGCTGAAAATTTGGATTTTTCTGTCGTTTCGCCATGAATTCGGCCGCCATGCGGAGAACATCCTCCTCGCTTTCGCCCGGCTTAAGTTTTTTAAACATTTTTAGTTCCAGACAAGCGAAATTTCAAAACAAACCCAAAACCAGGGCTACACAAGTGACAAATATCAAAACAGCTGGCACAGGGCTGCATCGAAACAACAGGTTGCAGGGTTGCAGCGAAATTGACCGGTAAAAATTCAAACCATTAATCGAACACACAGCTATTATTTAAAAATGTACTTTTAATAGCTGGCTATTAGCAGCGTGTTAGGTAGAAAAAAATGTAATAATTAATACATATAAATACATATGCAAGTCAATGATTATTTTCCATCTGAATGCTGGGCAAGCAGCCGCTACTTCTTAAAGGTGGTGCCCGTATTCGCCACACACTTGGTCAGCGAGTGTTGTGCCACCAGAGTGTCCTTGTGGGGCAGGGCCGCAATTTGGAAGAACAGATCGATGCCCTCCTTGAAGAGCTCAATGGCTTCGCCAGTCTTCTGGGCCTGCATCGCCTGGGCCGCCTCCCGGTAGAGCTCTTCGATTTTGATCAGCCGGGCGACGCTCTCCTTCAGCGAGATATTCTTACGGCAGCGAGGACACCGCACATCCTTGGACAAGTCCTTTGGGAACTTCAACAGATTCACACAGTTGGCCGAAGTGCACCTTTAAGGTATATTATATATATATGTAGTATCCCGTATCCCTTGAAGTTCCGATCCGCAAATACACTTACCAGAAGCGCACCTGCTTGTCCAGCTTCTGGAGCAGCGGCCAGTTCTCCTGGCAGGCCATGCAGCTGCAGCTGAAGGAGTACCTGCCACGCAGGGACCTCTGGCGCTCCTTGAGATTGGTGTACGTGAAGATGGGGCCATAGTTGACGGCGACCACTTCGTTCGGACGATGCGGCTTTGTGGCGGCCAGCACCAGCTTCTTGCCCACAAAATAGCTGGCGACGCTGCAGGAGAATCGGAAAGGGAGTACGTAAGAGCAGTATGCGTTCCGGAGGAGCTAGCATTCCTCTTACCTTGGCCAGCATTCGTGGTTGAAGTAGGAGCCAGTGCCGTAGAGACCGGCGCCCACATGCACCGTCTTGCTGCCCTCGAACCGATGCCCGTCCGTCACCTGGGTCTGGTAGATCTCGTGCGCATTGTACTGCAGCACCTGGAGCAGGCCCAGCAGGGCGGTGGCCACCTGCAGCTCCACGGCTGTCGGATTGACGCCCTCGGTTTTGCGCTGGCCGAAGTACTGCGCCTTCTGCAGGATGCGCATCAGGAACCCGGCCATCAGGGAGCGCTGCAGGTAGTCCTCCGCCTGGCGCACATCCTCGTGCGAGCACAAGTTCTCGAAGAGCAGATTGGCCGTGGCCAGGCCGTCGTCCACGCTGGCGGCCTGTGTGAAGATGCGCAGTGCAATGAAGCAGAGGATGGACATGCCGGAGCCAATGAGCAGATCCATGAACTCGCACTCGAAGCGATGGTAGCTCTCGCAGGCCTCGCCCATGCACTGGGCCGAGCAGAAGGCAATCCCGGAGCAGTGCAGACACGCCACGGGTGTGTGCAACCTGCGGCGGAGGGAGGGAGCTTCATCAGTCAGTGACAGTGCAGGGCCGACAATCAGGGCACTTACCGCTTGAAGCAGTGGTGGCAGTGGGTGCCAAAGAAGCTGGGAATCAGGCAGGCCGCCACGGGATTCTCGCACAGCACCACATCGCCCGTCTTCAGGCCCTCGCTGGCCACAACGAAGCGGCCCTTCTCCTTGGTCTCCACCAGTTTCACGACATTGGCAGCGCCGCTCAGTTCCGGGTTTTCCCCGTGAGCCAGCTGCGGCACCTGCTCCGTGGACGGCTCCTTCTGGACAGGCTTAGTCCCTGCGATATCTTTGCGACACATCGCAATGTGGCTGGTGTCGGAGCCAGCCAGTTTTTCGGCTATCTTCAAGGAGATTTCAGCCCGAGCACCCTCTCCCATTACTGCCAAAGAGGGAAGTATTCAATTTTCGCCAAAAGGGATACCTTGTTGCCCCACTCACCCGCATAGGCCTTGGCCATCTTGCAGTAGTAGTCCACGCTGCCCTTCAACTCCAGACCGAAGTTGGTGGCCAGCTTGAGGTCGCTGAGAGCCGGTTCGCCCTCGCCCAGGCCAATCAGGATGGAGGCACGCGATCGGTAGGCCAGGGCAAGGGTGAGGCCATCGTCAATGGTGGGATTCGCATTCCGTTGGGGGGCACGCATCACGGCCAGATTGGCGGCCAGCAATGCCTGCTGGAGGAGCTCCCTGCGCTCATCCGCCTCATTCGTGTTGCAGCTCAGCAGATAGAACTTGTCCGCCTGGGCCCGCCTCTGGAAGGAGAACAGGGCGTCCTTCAGCTTGTAGACCGGCTGGACGTGCTCCAGTACGCCGAGCACCGGATCGCACACCTCCCGATCGCTGAATATGGAGAGCACACGCGCCGCGTTCGACTTCAGTTTTCCAAAGTAGTTCTTCAGCCACTTGTCGCCACATGTCTCCCTCACATCGCCACAGAAATCGTTGAAGAACCCCTTCTTCTCCGACTGGACGGTGCGCGTGGAGCATATCTTCTGGTATGTCGGATCGTACTCCATCGTATTTATCCGTAAATTATGTAAAATGGAATACAAGTTTCTGCTCAGCGTCGGGTGAAAATTCTACTCATCCGCGTTTCCTGCTCACTTTTTCCGCTGCCTGTGCTGCGCCGCTGCTGCCTGAGTATTGAAAACAGCTGGCGGACGGTTGGTGGCCCTCCAAAAATAGCACCCCGATCCGATCGTTCAGTTCGCCGCGTTATAAATACTCGCGACGGATTAAATTGTGAACCAGTGCTAGTCGCATCCGTTAAGTTCTCCCAGCGATGCGATTGTTCGAACTTGTTCCAGTTCATAGATATCACATCCCATTGTTGATTTCAGGATGGATCATAGATGGGTTCATAGGGTTCTCTTAAACAGAAACACACACACTGATTAATATTAATGTCGTTTTTATTTGTAACTTGAATTGGGCTTATAAATCACATTAAATAATTTATTTAAAAATTAGCTAAACGTACAAAAATATAACAATATGTATATCAGAATAGTTATAGTTATATATATTTCGTAATTTAAATATTATAAGTATACTTTTTCGCCGGGAAAATATTCATTAATTCAAGTATAGCTTCAATGAAATATTGAAATCGTCTCCTGGACTAGCATATATGTCGACTCCATACACATACCTAATTGGAAAGACCTTTTCATAGAGTAGAGAGAGATAGTAATATTGTGGACAATATATAGTAGTGTAACAGTACCACCGGTTTATGGAGGCATTTGTGTCATTGTCAAAGGAAGATATCAAACTTTGGATCCGCAACGTAAGTCCTGTAGAACCGAAAGAAGCGAGACTTGAGTCAAATTATAAAGAAATCATGTGTGTACATTTTCAGTTGAGTTTATTGTATTTATTTGGATTGAAGAATGTTTGGGTTTTTTGCGTGATATTTCATGATAAATTTCAGGATTAAAATGATTGAGATATGAGACAAGACTTCATAGAAAAATGCGATGTTTGGGAAATGAAAAATCGTTACTTGGTATTCTTTTTTTTCATTAACAGATGTACAAAAATTAAATTGGCTAATTAGGTGTAAGGTGTACAAATCATACATATACTTTTGAAATTCAGAATCATTACAATTACTTTCTTTCTAAAATTATCCAAAAATAAAAAAAAACGTAGTATAATCGAACTTAAGATTGTGGTCGGGGTTTGGTGTTTCGGTTTGTGTGTTGTGTGTTGTGTATTGTGTATTGTGTGTTGTGTATTGTGTATTGTATTCACATGATATATAAATAAATTAGATTGTGGTTGTTTTCATTTGTTTGTTAGCTTTTGTCACAATTAATCTCGTTGGCTTCATTTTCTTTATTTGCAATACGATCTAAGAGAAAGTGTTACTAAACTTAACAAATAAAATGCTACAAAATGTCAGCCGCGACAGCTCCGAAGCGTATATGTCGGTATCGTAGGTAGGTATATGTATGTTTTGTTTGTTTGTATGTATGTATATAATGTATATTATCAACTATTATCATCACATTGTAAACGTTAAGTGTTCCTTATTATTTTGTGTAATGTTTAGTCTAAGCGAAAAACGAGTACATCGTAGTTTTAATGTCTTTTGTGTACAAGCCTAAACGCTGCCAAAAATATCCATTGATTTCACTTGATTTCCCCGTCACATTCAGCCGACGATCACGCCTCACGCTCACTCTGCCATTGCGCTTGTCCCTTACTAAAACCTTATAGACAACATATTATGGGCGGACATAAGCCTAGTTTTAGTTCTTTTCCGTTCGCTTTCGTAGCTGGTTTTGTTTTTGGTATGCGTTTTCTATTCTCTTCTTTCTTTTACTGAGGGACTGTTCCGACATAGCCTACGTACAAATTTAAATAAATTAGAGCTTAATAGTTACAACGGCGTAGCCTTCGAAATTGGGGAATCGTCTGGGCCTATTTTCAACATTCTTTTCTTCACGTATTTATAAATAAATTAGCCATAGTATCACTTATTTTTAATATTTTAAGAAAAAAAAATAACCAAACTAATTCAACTATAAATTTAAAGGATACACCATACAGTTCATGGAAGAGGCCGGTTTAAACTTAAGGAAAGCAGCAGATAGTCCATCTCAGACAAGGAGATGGAGCAGAGAGCGAGTGGCGGCCGCCTTGCTTTACTTAACCCTACCACTACTACTATACAAAATGGAGCACAGTGCCCGTGACGGTGGCAGTCAGTCAGCAGCACTATCCGCACCGCAGACGACAGCAGCTGCAGCCGCAGCCGCAGCCACAGCCACAGTCAGAGCCACAGCCACGGCCACGGCCAGTAAGCACCGACAGATAACCTCATCGAAACGAGATAGGCGGAAAACACCTCACGACATCTTGATGCCTAGCGCCCGACTCGAATATTCGTAGACGACATAACTGATGGAGACGGCTGGCAGGACTTTGAGGAAGTTTGGCGTTATTCCCCGATACAGCCCCGTCAGACCCTCCTGCCGCACAATCTTGCGGAACAAGCCCGTCATCGTCTCCTCGCCACTATGCGCATCGCTGCTCTTCAGGGGAATCAGCGTCTTCCGCTTCTGGTTGGTTAGTGTTTCGGCAGCTGCAGACAAGGACAATGACATTTAGAAGCACTCACAGATAACAAAAAGACAATTGCGCTTACCTTGCGCCTGTAGCCGTGTTCGCACGAGGGCCAGCGGGTACGAGCAGAGCTGTCCCAGCGCGCTCGATGTGCTGCCGCAGGCCAGGAGTACTAGGAAGCTGGGCTGCTCGTTGTTGTCGTGACTGGCTATGTACCGTCTCTTCAGTGTCTCGTATACGGCCAGATCAATGCCCGCATAGGGCAGGATGCCCAGTATGTTGGGCACGTAGCCGCGGTAGAAGCTGCGCGCACCCTCGTTCTTGTATATCTTGGCCGCGGCATCGGCTATGCCCGCGTATTGTCCAGTCTTCCGGAGCGCCAGCCGGGTCTTTAATACTTCCATGGGATATATGATGGTCTGAGAAATTCCGCCTGCCGCAGCACCGGCATAGAAGCGCTCCACAATGCTCATCTGCCTGCTGGCGTCCTCGCCACGAATCAGTCGCTTCATTTGCTCGTACGCCGCAAACTTGAGCGCCGTCTCCGGTGCAATCTTGAGGACATTGATGCCATTGCCGCGCCACATGCTCCGCGATCCACCCTCGTTCAACATGATTTGTGCACACTCTGAGATTCCCATTCTTGTCGTTTGAACCTGCAACAAGATGCACATTTAGATATCATGCGCCAAATCTGTGGGGTTGATAGACTCACCTGAAGGTAGACCTTGATTCTGTCCAGCGGCGCTGTGCACGTTCGCGACACTCCACCGGCAATGCCACCGGCCACAAGGTGTCGCCACCAGAGGCCCGTCTGCATCTCCTTTTGTGTGAAGTCATCAGGTACATTCATATCCTCGCCAATGTCGAGGTACTGCAAGGATCAGAAAGAACATCTTAGGTCACTTCGAAGCTTCGAAATAAGATAGTACATAGTACATTTGACAAAGCTACGATGGATGGAATGACAGGTCTACTTTAAGAGAGGTTGTGCTGGGTCTCTGGCCCGTACCCGTACCCGTACCCGCGTAGCTTCTTCCGTTTCTTGACACTTGATCGATAGAGATCGCAGCCATTCCTGCCCCCTCCAGTCTCCCTGAAAGTTAGCTCCAGTTTATATTCGTTTTCGCTTCAATCAGATCAGAACTAGCATCGGCAGCAGTACTTTTGCTCCTCAAAGCCACCAGAAGCAGAAGCAGAAGCACTAGCAGAAGCAGCAGCAGAAGCGCAAGCTACGGAATCCCCACGACACGGTGCCACACAAGATTGTGGTGGTGGGGCGTGGTGCTGCCGGGGGGGCGAGAATTACGGAAGCGAGAAGCAAATGCAATACTAGCGGCAACAAAGGTTATATCATTCACATTAGTTTGCATCGGTGGTGCATACGTCTACATATATTTGTACATATGTACGAGTATGTATGGTATATATGTACTTATGTATCCCAGTCGTGCCTCCACTATCTATATATATAAAATTAATTTTCGCGATTTCTGTTTTACCTCAAACGTGTGCTGCCCTGCCCCCACCGGTCCGGTCCGGTCCGGTCTAGTCCGGTCCGCCCTGCCAATTTGTTGTGTAATTTGTAAAAATGTGCGAAAATAGGGAACGAAATAAGGAACATTTTCAACGACTTTTTGCATAGCTTTTGGCTTTCTCTGGCGATTAAAAACAAATTATTAGTTGATAAGCTGCTAAAAAAAAAAAAAAAAACAAAACAAAAAACAGCAAATAAAAGCTGTCTGAGCATGATAGCTGCGAAACCGCAAAACCGCGAAACTGAAACCCAATTATCAGGTCTTGTGATTCCGAAAGCTCTCGGACGGGACAAACAACCAACGGAAACCAATGGAAAAGTCCGATTGATGATTGCCCACAATAGGGGTTCTTGGAAGACGATTCCAGGCCGCCCCTCTCTCTCTCTGTGTGCGTGTGTGTGTGTGTGTGGGGAGGGGGGGATTTTTCAAGGTGAAAATGAAAAAGTCATTTCCCTTTGACCGTGATGGATGGATGGATGATGGCACTGAAGTCAATTATGATATTTAACTAAGCGCAACAAACAACTACGGAATACATCACACACCATGCTTGGATAAAAGACCAAAGTGCAAATAACAAAACAGATCGCTCAGGGTTAAAATGTATATTATAGTAGATATATTTAACAGAATATCACGGGTGCGGGGGGTTGTTGATCTTTGCTCTGATATGTATTTACTACTCTTTCATATTTGTTATTTTCTGGTAAAAGTGAGTGATGGAAATGATTGAAAACTAACCAAATTGCTGTCCACTGCCATGCCTGTTGGAATTTATTATTTCCGAATTTTTATATATAATTATTTTCTATATGCCATACATATAGAGCGAGGCACATGACTGCAAAAAAAGCTTCTTTTCTTTATACAAAATAATCTATTTTTAAAATTCTGCCTCGATTTTGGCTCACATACGTGGAAGTGGAATTGGCTGTGAAAGGACGGCTGCATAGGCAGCCAAATCGGGTTATTAAGCGATTCGATCAATGGATCGGATCGGATCGGATGGGATCGGAGCAGACAATGGACTGTAAGCCCGCTCGCTTGACCAACTCCAACATCAAGGCCACATCAAGGTCCGATCTAGTGCGATCGGTTCCATGGCCAGCGCCAATGCAAGACCACAAGGTAAACGGTGCCAAGGGAGCCCGCCTTGGACTTGGAATGCCCCCTCCCATTCGAATGAATGGCGTTGACCGAGCGGCTGGACGTTGACGCAGACTCTGTTCCGGTTATGGAATTTGCTCGACGTTATTTCCATCTCCAAAGTGTTTTTCCCGACCGCCGAAGGCAGACGGCCGGACGGCCAGACGGAGATGCGGACGTCAGCAGTGAGGGTAAACAATAATGTAAGAGCACGTTCAATCAACAAGTTTTTAAAAAGCGAGAAAACTGTTTACGCATTTGACGTCACCATTTGACGCGGGGGCCGGGCCCGTCCTGACCACACACAGCAGGGCAGGGCAGGGTAGGCGGGCAGGAGGTCAAGGAGGGCCACTGAGTCAGCACTCCCACATATGCATATGTACACATGCTCATTGCTCACACAAATACACAGAAATACATGGACAAAGATATGCGGAGAGCAAAAGCCATGACGTTTTTAGGCGCCTGGCAACAAGCAGACGCAGACGCGCACACACACACACACACACAAACACTGAAGCGAAAAGAGAGAGAGAGAGAAATAGAGCGGGAGAGCCACGCGCAGCGCAAATCTTAGGCCAATGCGCGCGAGAGTGTGTGCGTAAAGTATGTCGTCGATCGACGCGATCAAGGGGCAGGCACACAACCGAAACCGAAACCTAAACCGAAACCGGTTCCATATCAATCGCTGTCGTATTTTGGCGGCCTGTTGCCATGCGCCCCTCACGGCTCATGGTGCAATGTAACTGAAAGCCCAAATCGAACCCACGACGCACAACGAATTGTGTAAGGTGCACAGGGTGCAGCACCGTTACCAATGAGCTTGAATGGAGAGCCAAGTGTGGCCACTTTATGGTGGTACTTCAAGGCAAGTGGAACGCGACGCTCTTCTGAACTTCGCGGGAAAAACCAGCAGACGATAAGATAAACGCGCAATGAGTCAGCTTCCGTTGCACAAGCAACGGAGTGGGGGGGACCACAGGACAGAGCTATTGAGATGGCGGTGAGGTGAAGTGGAGTATCATCTGTCATCGGGGAAGCACTCTAGTGATCTAACAGGAACACCTACCCGTCCCATCATGTCGCGGAATATGACAACGAAATCCTCCATCATGTCGCCAGCGACAGCCATCTGCTGAATGTTGTGGTAATCGACTGGCAAATTGTAGTGATATGTGCTATTCCGTATCATTTTGGTTGTGGGATTCTGATTCTGTGCGATTTTTTGTTTTGCAACTTCACAGCACTGCTTTCGGGGGTTCCTGGAATCCCAAGTGCTGTACGCTGTCTTGCAGTTCCGCTTTACTTCCGCTTTACAGTGTCCGGAATGTGGCTTTCACTGTGCGCAAACTTTCACTCGGAGCGATTACAAAAAAAAATGTTCAGCTCTCTTATAATTTTCCTCGCCACTCTAGACACGCCGATGAGGGGGCTAGACTTTGCTCGAAGCGTTAGATTAAATTAAGATTGTTCCACAGCTGTCGCGAAAGAGAACAAAGCAGACTCTCGTTCAGGCTCAATTATATAACTACACTCCAGCGCGGTGGCGTTCGTAAGGGGCCGAGTGTTACAATGCGCGCACAACCTTCACGCGAGCCAAACGAAGAAAGACTGAGAGCATGCCGACGATCGCATCGTGGCCGAAGCTTCGCGATTTTGTCGTGTCGTCGCTTGTGCTTTTCGCCCTACCCTCTCTCGCTCTCTGCCTCACTCCGCTGCCACCCGTCTCTTTATTAGTGGGTTGCGCGTGTGGGGTTGTGAGCCACCAACCCCCGCCCCCCCAACCACCAACCCTTTGAACCTGCCTTCCAGCATTGGCAGGCTTCTCGACCGTTAATAATGTTATTGGAAAACAATGATTGGGAAAACATTTGATTAGTGGACTGTGACAGCCAGACAGTACCCAAAAAATGTCGGTTTTCTTAATAAATAACAAAGGGTAGAATCGAAATCTTAGATACCCTCGGGAACAGTCGCTTTGGTAAATTCTGATCATTGCAAGGATATACTTTCGAAAACCGACTTAATCACTTAATTTATTCAACTGAACGGAAATTTGACAATCAGGCCGGAATCCCCAATAATGGAACTAGTAATGGAACTATGGGAATATATCCGAATGGCCCCAGTAACCTAGTACCCCGCACATACATTAATACAATATACCCTCCTCCTCTACGATTAGGAGGTATTTAGAGAGAGCTACTCGTAATAAACTATAGCTCCAGTCAATGGGCAAGACGATATTGACAGTTATTTGGCAGCTTATGATTACAGGTTTCGGAACCGGTTTCGGCCAATTTCGGAGAATACCAAGGGTCTGATAGCCACATGACAAGCGTGTGGCTGGCTAGCTGGCTGGCTGGCTGTCTGGCTGACGGGGATGACGCTCCACTCGGCTGCTGCGCCATTGGTGATCTTGGGACTTGGACGTGGAATCTTTACAGCCACCATTGTAACACCTACGTACGTCACTAGGAACTTGGCTTTGATAAGGCCAATTATATTCCACTAGCCCCAGTACCAGTCCCAAAGGTCCCCGGGAATATTTCGGAGCGTCGTCAACTGAAAACAAATTAAAAATCCGACAAATCCGCAAAACAACACCGATTTACTCTTATCATTTGGAAAAAATTCGCTTCTATCGGTGGCTGGCGATAAGTCACAATGAGGATTCGAGGAAACCTCCAGACACACCCATTTTTCAAGTGGCGAATGCTGCCCCAATGCCCAATACCCTAACAAGTTCGAATGAATTTATGGCCATTTCCCAAGGCCACTGTCGCGTACCGTGCCGTGTCCCACTCAATTGGATATTTAACGATCCAATTTCTGGTACCAATTGGCATTGTCTCAAAGGAAACGATGGGCCACAATTTAGGCACGACATTCGACAGCCTAATATATATACATTTGTAAAGCCCATTACTGACAGGGGCGTGTCGTACAACTTGAGTCTGTCAAGCAGCTATCGGTACATTGAGTGGACGAATGCACCGTAATCATTTCTCACTTAACTCGAGAAATATCATATAACAATGAGTCAAGTCATTGGATTTTAAAACGGTATTTACCGTCAGTTTATATTGTTTGTAGAAACTAAACTCCCGCGCTGCTGCGTTACCGAGAAAATGCTTATTTTTAGAATGCTATACAGGTACACTTGATCGACGCGACGGTTCGTTTCCAGTTCTGTTTGGTGACTCCCAGAACGAGCGGTCGGGTTATCACTAGTTGGGAGACCTCTCAGTTTCCAAGCCAGTCAACAATTTCCAGACAGGACTGGACTAGAGCATCGGCGGACTTTGATTAAAGCAAAAATTCGAGAGTTCGCGTAAATATTTTTGCAACTGACGATAGAGAAAACAAGTAATGGCCTTATCAGCGAGGGAATGCGTGCGATCTAGATGCGATTGGGCCATTTGGCCAATCATCAATCAATCATCGCATGGAAGGCAACCTAATTACAGAGGCAGCTCATTTGGAACCCCCAATTTGTTTGAGTGCAGGTTCTCGCTTACTTTTGGGCCTGGCTAAAAATAGGCACCTAGCAATCTGCAGTTAGCAGTCGCCCGAGGTACGTCAGAGGCCAAGAACCGGCTACTCAGACGGAATCTGCTTGGCAACCAAACTGCTCCCTGGAGTGGAGCCGGTTGACCTTAAGAGTCAGGTCTGGTCTGGCACAATCGGCAAAAAAGTCGAAGAGCAATAATCTAAAATTCGAAAGCTGTTTCGGGGGGGGGGGATCGACTTGCTCTTGCTCTTTCTGGGAAGACCGATCTACTAGGGAGGCAAGGCGAACGGGGGTCGGGGGTCAGGGGCAGGCCAAGTGACTGTCAAATTTGTGTGGAATTGATATCAATTGCTGGAGCTGTCCGAGCTGGAGCATGTAAACAGAATGATTATGCAGACACAAAGCAGGCAGGCGCTAGCATCGTCACCTGCCACACACCCGCAACCCGACACCCCGCACAAAAACAATGAACTGGGCTTTATAACCGACTATAATCATCCATCCCGATAAGCGGGCGGGCGGGCTGTACGGGTGCAAGATCTGTAAGCGGTAAGCGGGGTAGGGTGGGCCCAGCCCCGGACGGGCCTCCCATTAAAAAAATAAAGTACGAGCATGTATTTGATTAGGCAGCTCGTGTACCGTTTAAATCGGGTGATGAAATATGTACAAAACTCTTGCGTCAGGCCAGAGCGTAAGCTTTTGTCATTCAGGAGCATTGGCCATGGCCGATTAAGGCTCTCGGTCTCGGTCCCTCTGGATCTGGATTCGTTATTTTCGAATGGGGAATGCATACAACACAACAGTCACTACATAGCCATGCAGATGATTGATCTATGGGAGCTAGGATAGTCTATAGCGAATGAGATAAGCCTTCGCTGGTGGAGAGGACTAATGGGAGGATGGATGGATGGATGGATGGATGGATGGATGGATGTGTTGCGTTGTGGCTGTGTGGGCAGTTGTGGCAGTGTGGGCGTATGGGCAAATGGGCGTACCCCAAAACTACGTGAGGACTACAACAATAGTAATGGTAATCTTAGAATCATAGTTTTGACGATATGTACCTTCAGATCTTCCTCAGTTAGTCAGGAGTTGTGTAAGTGGAGGTACTACAGAGGCAGTTTAGAGCGTATGTACGAGATTATGTGGAGTGTTTGTTTGTTTGTTTGGTTTTCGATATGGTAACGCATGGTAACGAAACGAGGGTATAAGAGTATAAAATTGGACAATTAGTTAAAAATAGGAAACGTTAAACAACTACAATGTCTGACACAGAACAAGCGCCGATGATGGTGAGAGTCTTTCCAGAGGCAGAGGCCTCCTGGAGAAACCCCGCACCGGACGGAACAGGAAAGGGTATTCAAATTAAGCGCTACACGTTAAGGCTTGCACTAATTGCTACACTAACTAGGAGGAGATTCGAGCGAGCTCCTGTCCCCGCCACACTTACAGTAGAGTGCCGCCAAAATTTAATCAGATCGTGTATGTCCGTCGAGGGAGCCAATAGCATAAAGTCGCGCCACTCGTTAAAGCTTATGTTTAGGCTCCCGTCCTTGTCCATTCTGCAACAGAAAGAGAGAGAGGGATAGAGAAAGAGAGAGAGAGAGAGAGAGAGATGCTATCAATATACGGAATATACATATGAACATATCTTATGACGCACCTGGTTAGCAGTTTTCTAGCCTCGTCCACGTCAATGTCCAGGCCCAGGTCCTTGAAAGCAGATATTAGCTCCTCCAAATCCACTTTGCCTGCAAGCAATGCCATGACATCATGAGTCCATGAAATGTGTGTGTAATAATCGAATAAGCACTCACCATCACGGTTTTTATCTAGGTGCGAGAACTGCAGACACAGATTCTTCTCGTGCTCCCGCACATAGTGCAGGAACTCAGCGAAGCCCACGTTGCCGCTTTGGTTCTTGTCCGACTGCTGCATGAATTTCTGCAAGAGCAAGAGAAAGGCGACGGAACGGAACGTATTAATCACTCGGACATCCCAGTCTGGATAGAAATCAATGGAACACAATAGAATGCTTCTTATCATAGAGGCTTCGTGGCCGCGTGGAAACCATACAACTCGCATCGCTGGGCCCCAGCCACACTCGTGCTTTATCATCTTCCTCAAATCAGGGAATATTTACATACACACATACTCGTATGTGTGTGTATGTGTGTATGTACAAGTACTCGTAATAATAGCCTGTATAAATTAGATTCGCATACGCTTTTGACAGTACAGCTGTACTGTCAAGGACACATATTATTGATCTTTCGCTGTCTTCTATAGAATAGCGCAACAAAAGCATTACAATTCGAAAGATTCGCGAGGCCCGGGTCTGGGTCTGGGCCCTCGCCCATGTGTCCAATTTATGTTAATCCCAGCGACACTTGGCAGACACTGCCGCATGCCGCTGTGGCCCTCCCTGCCAGCACTCACCTCCGCGTAAACGCTCGATAGGCCAAACTCGTGCAGCGCCGCCGATAGATCGTGTATGTCGACCTTGCCGTCGCCGTCCCGGTCCAACTGGTTGAAGATGCGCTCGAGTCGCTCCTCGTCCTCGGCTGGTATTTCCGTGGGCATGATGGCCATTGGTATGCCGTTGCCAGAGCTGGAGACAGTATTCGGCAGCGGCACCGATTGGAGGTTGTAGGGCATAGTGGCAAGATGGGCATTCTGCAGACTATTGAAGTTGTGGGCCGCACTGTGCTCATAGCTGGTGGCAAGGGTGGATGGCTTCAGTGGCGCGTAGATGGCATGGGCCTGTTGTGCAAAATTGGTCGGCGGATCCGGCGTCAAGTCAATGTCGATTTGGTGGCCTGGTTCCGGCTGCGGTTGCTCCTGCTTTTGCTTCTCCTGCTGCTGCTGCTGCTCCAACTGCTGCTTACTTACTTCTAGGGATGCGCTGTTTTCAATTCCAACTTGCTTTCTGACCATTCTCCAGACTCGTGTGCACTGGTTTTGAGTGTTACTTGCTTTGTGGCGGATAACTCGTGTCTCGGTCTCCTCTGGAACGCTCAGTATCTGGGTGTCTAGGGGCTTGGGATGCGTTTGGTTTTGAAATACGTTTCAAACTATAGCTGGCTCCTCCTACTCCTATGGCTGGCGCATTTTGGTCTTCTCTCGGGGTATGCTATGTCAAGCTGTGGGTCTGCAAATAAACGTACGTATATATAATAAGCAATTAGCCCGATATGAAAGTTTACATGCGGAAAAACCCGACAATACTCTTAAAGGCAATTCCGCATGTGTGAAAAATCGTTTCCCCGCAAATGAAGTCATCCAAATTTGGCAGCAGATGGCAGTGAGGTCTGTGTGTGTGCTCATTATAATATTATAATTAAAGCTGGGCTGGTCAGCAGAGAGGAGCCGTGCAATCATTGATTTTTTGTTCAGGAGTCCAGCCAAACTTATTTGAAGGCCAACGCATTTCCGGAAAGCCTTGAAAAATTGACAGCCTCACGCACACGCACACAAGCACGCACATGTCCGTCCCACAAGTGAGTGAGGAGAAAGCGGGAGTAAAAGAGAGAGACGCAGGGAGCCTAAGAAACACTGGAACTTTCTATTACTCCATTTCCTTGGGAGCTGCGTATGCCTTATTGCATTTTTTCGCACATTATGCACCCTTTGGTCAGTTGCTCCAGCTGGGTAATGACTCAAATTTCACCGAATTGCTCGCGAATTGTTGCCAAATTGGCAAATTTTATTCTGCAGTCGTCGTCTTCACACGCACACACAGGCATGTAAACGCACACTCACTCAACTGGATATGGATATGCAAAAGAAAGCGGATTCCAAAGCGAATTCCACGACGACAGGCTCTCTACGTACCGCGTTGGTTCACTGCAGCTGGGCCCGGGGATTTATTGGAAATAGTTTGGCGATCGTTTCCTTTTCAATTTAAATAAAACGAAAGTGAGTGCTTGGCCAAGAAATTTTGACTCGAAGGTTTTTTTCAATTTAAAATGTTTTCCTTAACATCGCCACAACAGGGTGTTAAAAGTCAAGTGCTGTTAAGCGCAAGTGTAACTATCGATACAGCCACCATATCAGCTATATCGATACTACCTGTAAATTAACAGCGAGCCGCGCTCAGACAACAGTTACTTTGAAGAAACATATTTTTTGAATGGAGGCCAGGGTCAATAGGTTCAGCCGTTTCATCTGATTCCGTCCACAATGGCCTTCAAAATTCCCACAAAAAAATAAAAGACTCGCATTACAGTTGATAACATAATATGTATTTTCTCTCTCCACTTCTGAATGTTGTTTTGATGTTTACGATACACTTATATTTCAGCTAAATAATTCGTTATGGTAGGTCTATATAAAATTGGTCTAAACTGTGGAAATGAACGAGAATAGTTGCACTTTATGTTTTCAAATTGGAGCATACATGTGTGTTGGGGGGAATTTCTGTTAATTACATTAAATGCGCGCACAACAGCTTCGTTCTCACATCAAGATAACAAAACAATCGACAAAAAAAAAAAGGAATCAACGAACGAAAAAATACATTGTGGTTCGGGTACATGGATCGGTTTGGGGGTAGTAGTAGCTCTCTAGTTCATTAGCAAGTTCCAGGCATCATCCTCGGCGCTCGCCTTGTCGCCCGCAGGGGCGGCCGGTTTCGATTTCACATTTTTCACATCCAGATTATCGAAGCCCTCGCTCAGCTTTTCCGATGTGTCCTGCAGCTTCATGTTGCGGCGGGCATTCTGTCCGCCCGACGGGGCATTCTGGTAGGAGCTCTCTGCGCTCTGGTAGTTGGAGGCCTCGAACCCGGACCAGTCGGCGTCGTGCGTGAGGCCGGCGCTGGCGGTGCCACTGTTGCTGCTTAGCTGGGTATGATACGAGCTGGAGCTGGTCAGATGCGTCTTGTTATTGGCATTCTCCTGCCAGCCACCCCAGTCGCTGTCGCTCACGCCGCTCTGCTGGCCAAGGCCTCCGGCCAGATTTCCACCCACCGAGTTGGATCGCTGCTGATAGGCGTTGTTGTCCTCAAAGTTGGGGTCGTTGTAGCCGCTCTGCGGCGACGAGATGTTGCTGCCCGCCAAGTTGTTCCAGCCCCTCTTGCCGATGTCTGTGACCTGCGGGAATATATGGTAAAAGCAAACACTTGTGCTGTAGGACTTTTCGAGGACTAATATGGAGAAAGGAAATATTGCAAACTACCGACCTTGAAGGCCACATCTGTAACACCGCTCTGAACGGTTTCTAGCAAAGTGCCTTCTTTCATCTACAACCAAAAAAGGAAGAAAACAAATCATACAAACAATAAAGACAACAAAGAAACAAAGATATCTATGTATGGGTGGTGGTGGTGGTGGGTGGGTGGGTGGTTGGTCGGTCGGTTGACGTTTCGAATGACGCACCTTCGTTGATGCCAAATTGACAGTGGTAACGGCCTTCTCCTTGGCGGTACTGGCCAGCTTTGAGGCATTCGTGGAGAACAAACTCCAGCCCGACGCCAGCGTGGACAGTGTCGAGTCGATAAGCTCCTGAGATTGCGTTTTTGGCGGAGGCTCACGTGTGAACCCAAACCCGGCATACTTTCCGCCCTGACTCGGTGGCAAGTTCCTGCAGGATCATTTCAATGAGATATCGGACAATATTAAATATCATCTGGAGTACATACTCTGGTCGCGAAGCGTTCTCGACTTGGCGTTTGCTGAAAAACTCCTCCTTCTGATCCCGGAATTCCTGCGTCTGGTACTGCTGATAGCCTGGCGCGTCACTATAGCTGCCGCCTCCGTTCTGATAGCCATCGGAGCCGCCGTAACCTGTTGCACTGGCATGTGACTGTGAGCTTCTGCTGACGCTATTCCTGCTCTGGCTGTTGCTGCTGCCCAGCCGCGTCTCGGCATCTTTCTGGTTCCAGCTTTTACCTTGGGCCAGTGTCGCGATCTTGTCCCTGTACAGGGCCGCAGCCTTCGAGTTGTAGCGCTGCGTAATGGGCGCCCGTTCGCTCCAGTCGGCTTGATCCTCCAGAAACTCGCGCGCATTGCGATTGCCACCGGCCTTCATCTTCTCCAGCTCAATGTCCTTCCACTTGTCCATCGTCACGGAGCGCACGAACGACAGATGGACGCCCAGGCTGCGATGCTTCCCGGAGCACTCCAGACATATCCAAATGCCGTAGGTGACCGACACCCACTGGGGATTGTGTGTGCCGCACTCGAAGCATTTCTGTGTTCAATGAAATATAGCTTATTAAAGTAAATTCATTTATGTGCGTGGATGTGTGTACATAAGCATGCATATGGATGTGCACATATGTATGTATGTATGCGTTTGTGAGGCGGAAGTGAATTTCGGTTGGAGAACTCACCGAATTATCATCTTGTGGCTTCAGCTCTTGGAGCACTCGTCGCGTCCTGGGACTGGCCATAGCAACAGAACAAACAGCTACAGCTAAGCTAGCTACGTGCGACTCTTTGTGGCACTGCTTTTGTCTCGCAGCTGATACGAAGATATGAAACTTTTTGCTGACGCTGGCGGTGTGTGTTGCCAATATTGGAAACCACGCACTCACTTACGACTCCCCAGCCTCTGTGGACTCTTCAATACCAACAAGTCTCCGCGGCCACTTAGTTAAGCACATTTAGTAGATTTGCGAATTTGTTTGTACAAATCCACAGCTCGAGATTAATGGTATATTGGCAAAAAAAAAAAATTATTAAGCGTGTCCCACTTGAGAGTTCGGACTTAACCCATTCAACCCCCCTTTATTAAAACAGGTGAACAACTGGATTTAAACCGCGGAAAATAATACTGTTTGTAAATTCAGCTTCCAGGTCCATTCATTCCCTTTCCCTAGAAGCAATTTCCACGATATCTTTCACCTGAACTGCGCTAAAATTCTTCAAGTTATATTATATTCGTGGAGTGTATTTTAGTTTGCCGACCAGTGGGTGACAATGGGTTAATCGCTCTCTGCTCATGATGGGAAATAATATTCCTCGATTTTAATATTCGGTTGAATATTACGACCTAGCTATGATCCTCAGCACTGAAAACATAATTTTTTCCGATTAATGAATCTATTTTCTATAAGATCGGCTAACTTTAAATATTCACTTTTATTGGATTGCTTTAAAAAAATAAGGTTTAAATAAAAGAAGGTATTTTTTTACATGACAACTACACGATAACTACATTTCTGCTACATATCAACTACATATTTATGAAGGGTGCACCCTGTTTGAAGCTGATTTGAAACATTGATAATGCATTTTTCTCACAATTACATGTTTTAGACCTATTCATGCATTTGATTTATTTTCTTCATAAATATCTTGATCCCTATACCTGTGAGAAAAACATAAACTACAAAGATTCCTTGGGGTAGCTTCAAAACAGAGACTGAGTTCCGCATGCATTGGAGGCTGCGATGACAAACACTTCCTTAATTCTATAATATCCCTTTACCAAGGGTATGCAGAACGTTGCATTCGCCAGCATAAGTTTACCATGTAAACTTTTCAGCTTCACCTTGGTAATCTCCCTGATGAGGAAGACACAGATTCCTTACGGAACAATTACTTGGGTAGTATCTCGCATATCATCTCATATCACACCTCCAAGTTACCATTTAATAGTCAAGTTATATAATTATTCTCGACATATCCTGCCTATCCACCATACAAGGTATAGGAAACTTCTACAATAACTACAATAACAATAACATAACATATGCGAAATTCGAGACTACTGCATCCAAAACCAAAGCAAAATGAAGCTCTTCTGGGTCCCGGGACCCAGGTATGAGTATAGACTTCCGTCTATGAGCTAAACGGAAGCGCCGCTTAATTGGCTAGTCGACCCGCATGTATTAAACTGATCCCTGGAGTAAAACAGGATCGAAATGGAACATTGGCAGACCTACAGCCATTGGTATAAACTCTCCAACCCAAGTAAAAATCGAATCAGATATTCTACTACATGTCCCCGGAATGACTGCGGCACCTTAACCACACTCAGAACAGGACACACCGATCTCCCTCACAAACACATCCCTAAAGGGTAAAACAAACCAAATTTCCCTGGCTGCGGAGGAGACTTCTCTGTAAGTCATATTCTGGACGAATGCAGTGCCCTTCATAGCAACAGAACTGCCCCTGTTGGCCATATCCCACCATCCACCCTAATAGCAAACCCTAATGCACAAATCAAAATTACAATAGCACACTTTTTACAGAAGTGCAACTTAATAAGTAGAATCGATCGTTCATTCATTCATATTCCGAATTAGTTATTTTATTGTAAGCTTTGTGTGTAATTAATACTTAAATAAATAAAATAATAAAAAATTACTCTCTAATTTATGTGATACAAATATGAAATATGATATAAGTATCTAAATGTGATCAAGTCAATGAAATATGGTTCAAGCTTTTATAGAATTTAAACTGATAGAGTGCCGTTCTACACCTTCTATGTATATTGTTGTTAGTAACTATATTGCTAGTTACCTAATAACAGATATTATTCCTTAATTTAAGAGGCTAAGAGACAGGTAGAAAAAAGTTAAGACAGATGGATAAAGTGACCAAGATATGATTTCTTCCCTGTAGAGTCAGCTTGTGTGCACAAGTGTATTTCTTATTTTTCGTGTGGCATTAATTACAATTAAATATTCAGTCGCTATAATGCTTTATCTATATAAAGTATAACCATTACTTTAAACTCGCTGCTGCACTTTGATAAATTATCCGTTTCAATTTCATTATAAAGTACAATATATCAGGTGTCTATGGTCCACAGTCCAACCGTGGGGTTGGTGCCGGAGTCATTGATCGACAGCAAATGTAGTTTTGGTGATCTATCTTTTTTTGTAGGATCTGCTCCGAGGAAAGTCAAGGATAGCCTTTTCATTATAATCATTTTCATTAACAAGTTTCACCAGAAATGGGTTATCTTTTTAGATCTTTTCGCTTCATTCTTCATTAAAGTGCTTTCCCCGAACCATAACTACTAATATTTTGCAGTTTTCTTGTTACAGACCACTACAGACACCGATTTCCCATTCACGCACCGATAATGTATATTATACTGTAATTACGGCCACCATGGTGTGTGCGCGGGTTCTTCAGGGGCAGTCGATCAGTTTAATACTCTGCTGCAAATTTTGAATTGGTTGCAGGAAAGCCCATACAAATACATTTCTCAATTTAAATGAATTTGAATTATCTGTGGTATGTATATAGTTTTATTTATATTTCTAATTGGAAATATATTAGGACGATTAGTGGCTGCCACAGAAGCAGAATTGTATGCTCTCTCCTTTGGTCTTCAGGCCGATGACGAATTCGAACAAATTGTACAATATCACGCTGATCTGATTCCCATATTGAAGCTATTCATGTGCCGACCTACCGACCGACCCGATCCGACCCGATCCGATCCGATGGGCCGATGCAATGCTATTTCTGCAGCGTCATGCCGAAAAAGTTAATAAAAACAGCGATTTATCACACTCCTAACAGTAATCAATCTCCTACCGTCTGTCGGTGGATCGCAGACGGGGAAATTACTTACATGAGCGACTTCAATCCAAACAGACCGCGGGTGGCCCTACCTACCGCCAGTGGAGGCTTCGGGAGAACGGCCCCAATTACGAGCCAAGGCGCCGCCCGAAATATTTCCACGCATTTCTATGGTCTGTCGGTCGGTCTGTCGGTCTATCGCTCTGACATCCAAAGCATAATTCAAATCCTGGATTAGCATATAATTATGCACAATATTTCTGCAATTGGCAGGCCCTTGGACCATACCATCGTTAATTCCTTTTCAATTTCCGAAATCGCGCATTTATTCAAGTCAGGCTCTTTGCTATAATTTGCGTCGCACGCCCATGCGCAGACGACTTGGGGGCGGGCCAGGTCGGGGCATACACACACAGCACACACAGCACACAACACACATGTAGGTATCGGATAATTGGAGGATGTGTTGAATTGAAAAGCCTGCCGGGTAATCCGATCGATCCAGCAGCACACACTCCCCAGATGTTGGGTTCCAGGCTCCTTTTGAGTTATGGAGCATGACCGCTAAGTGAGCCGGGCGGGCACGGCTGCGCACTCGCTCAACGCTTTCAACAACTACTGAGGCCCAAGGTTCCTGTGGTCCTGCTGCCGTTGGTGGTCTTATCAGGAGCCGAAGAGCACTCCCAACTGCCAGAAATGGCATTGCTGCGCATCCATTATCGGCTCTGTCACTGCTCTGGCCCGAGCCCGAGCCCAAGTCCGAGTCCGAGCCCAAGCTCCGCCCCGCCCCAGACAGCCGACCAGCGCCACTGGGCATTTTGCACTTTTGCTCAGCGGCCGTGATCGGGATCTGGATTGGGATTGGGATGCCTCGCCCTGCCCTGCCCTGTCCTGTCCTGAGTTATTGTGTGGATACGATCAAATTATAGGCCTGGGCTTGCATTAAACTCGCATAGAAGTCGATGGTTCTTGCTCTTCGCTGGTGAATGCTGAATGTTGAATGGTGGATAGTGGATAGTGGATGGGCCGATCTTCGACTGCAGAGGATGCACACTTCATCATCGTTTGGGCAGAGCATCCGGTCAGGATAGTCAGTCGGTGTCGGTGTCGGCGTCGGCGTCGTTGAATGTGGACTTGGACCCTTTCCACTCTGTTCCTAAACATGTCAACACGTGCAAAACAATGCTCGATTCTCATTTTCGTGCAAATGAATTTGAATTTATGCAAATGAGCGGCTGCTGCCAGTTGGCCTGCTGCAGCGGCTTCGATATGTTCGCACGCCGCAGCCACAAAGTCTGCCCAGGCTGGGGATCGGGATCGGGATCGGCATACGGATCGGCATAGGGATCTGCGTCTGCGTCTGCGTCTGCCTCTCCGTCTCCGTCTCTGAATGAGAGACGCATGCGAATAAAATAAAAATCGCTGGAAATTGCACCAATTAAGTGGAAATGTATTTGAATGAAGCTGGAGCTGGAGGGAGCAGATTGCTCTGCATTTATCAGCGATATTAAAGCGTTAAGTGAATTACTTATTCCCGTCGCCGCAGCAATGCGTTACCTTTCATGTCCTCCTCGGAGCTGGGTGTCGGTGTCACCGCTGCTGCCGGTTCGATGTCGATGGCCGCGATCTTGCATGCGACAATTATATGCTGCGCGGTCCGACGCCAGCCTGGCTCCCGCTCTTGCACCCAGTACCAGAGTACCAGAGAGGACCAGCAGCAGCAGGAGGACGGCGGCATCTATCACAGCAGTCGGGAGGCAGAGGGGGCAGAGCTGTGCCTCTGGTCGGTCCTATGCCATGTAGTGATCGCTACTGAAGACGCTTTTGCCATTCCGTTGCCGCTGGTCGGTCGCTGATCGATTCAAGCCCAATCGATCCGCAGCATCATGCAACCGCGCACAGCTCTGGGCCAAGAAGTCCCAGTCCCAGTCAGAGTCGCAGTCTCAGTCTTAGTCTCAGGGAAGAGACAGAAGGAGAAGCAGGAGCAAGAGCAGGGGCAGAGGCAGAGGTTGAGGTCTCTCCTTAGCTTAACAAATCGTGCCAAATAACACAACATAATGACAACAAAGCAGACGACAGGGATAGCACTGCAAAGACGTTGTTGTCCACTTGGCTGCCTTTGGCCCTGTCTCTGAATCTGGCTCTGACTCTGAGTCTGAGTCTGGCTCTCACTCTGGCTTGGGCTCTGGTTCTGGCTCTGGCTCTGGGATTGGTATTGGTCCCAAGACTGTGACTGCGACTGCGACTGCTTCTGTCGGTGATTGCCATTTCAAGATTTTGCCACTCACACACTCACAGGTCCCCAGTGTGGGGATGGCGAAAATTAAGAGATATTTATAATAAGCACGAAAACCACTTAATACTAACGCCTTTGGCAATTAACAGGTACAGCTCCGCTCCGGCAAGGATGCTGCTAGGCCTCTCTCTCTCTCTCTCTCACTCTCTATCTCTCTATCTCTCTCTCTCCTCCGATGATGTGCAGCCCCTTTCAACGACTTTCGATTTGCATTCTTATAAAATTAAAAACATTCTTGCTAAATATGATTGTGCAATATATGGCACAAAAGCAGTTAAAGAACAGGGAAGAAGGAAATTCAGATATTATTATTTTGGGCCTATAATAATTTTTGTATTCCATCTTTTTTTTTTACGGAACTTAAAACAAACAAAATACGTACTTGTTTTTGAGCTATCGTCTTTATAACAGCCATCTGATATAGTAATCCGATCCGGGCGGTTTCGATTCAAGTAAGACCGAAGGGTCTGTGCACAAACCAGATAGTTTCTAGAACTCAGAAACTAGTTTGCAGCGAAGCAGTCGTACATATATACATAAGTATATCAAAGAGAATGGAATTGATGGAAGGCATTAAGTATAATTTATATGTCCTATAGTGGAAAATCATTAAATCGTTTAACCCAATTGTTAATTTTCAGAGTTCTAATAGTATCGCCGACGTCTCACCTCACAGGGGCATGGGGATGGGCATGGGGATGGGGAGGGGGGGATACTCGAGTATCGTCTATTCAAAAACCGAGATCAGAAGCTGCCACAAAGCGCCAGAGCTGCTGTTGCCACAAAAGCAATCCAAGTGAAAGCCACTCCATGCGGCCACTGACGGGCTGCCGCTGCCTCCTCGATGCTGTGGATGGGGATGTGGATGGGGTTGGGGTTGGGGATGGGGCTGGGGGACACCCTCCACGGATAGAGTACAATGTACACTGTTTCGACGACTCATCAAAAGCCCCAGGTATGGGGTTTTAATTGTTTTTGCATTCTCTTGGCAGCCAGGCAGGCAGGCAGCCAGGCAGGCGTATGTATGTACATATTTCTTTCATCATCACGCATCGAAATCGACGCTGGAGTTGACGCCTTCGGTGGCTCATTACAATCAATAATGGTGGCTGGGCTGGCCTGGCCTGGCCCGGCCTGGCCTGGCGCAGGGTTCGTTCGATTGATTCTTTCAGTTTCCCCTCAGTTTCGGGAGTCGATCGATCGGACAGTGAGTCTGGATATTGTGTGATGGTATTGGTGTTGGTGGTGGTAGTGGTGGTGCTGCGGATCGGGATCGAACACTGTTAAGCGAACGATTATAGAAGTGGTTTTCTGATTTGACAGGCGTTAAATTAAAATTTAATTCGGCCATCTATATAATTATAGTGATCCATCCGAGCATACACATTGACGACAAAAACGAGGACGGCGACGACTTCTCAGCGCATGTAATTAAAGCCACATTAATCACCCGGCTCCAGCTCCAGCTTCAGTTCCAGCTCCAGGCCCAGGCCCATCTCCAGCATCAGCTTCAGCTTCAGTTCCAGCCTCAGATGAAGCCTCAGATGGGTCGGCCGGTTGGTCGGTCGGTTGGTCAGTCGGTCGGTCGGTCGGTCGGTCGTTCGGTTCGAAGAAGATGCCAGGTACTCGAGTTTGAGCTGGAGCCTGTGCCTCTGTGCCTCCGAGCCTCTTTGCCTCTTCGCCTCTGTGCCACTGTCTTGCTGTCTGCCTCGATGCCTCTGCGCTGCTCAATGCTTTTGGTAGCCACAAAATTGTCAGATTTGTCCACTTGAGTTATTTTCGAATGCGCGCTGTGCCCCCCCCGGGCTACCCGCCCCCGCCCCCGCGCCACGTCACCACTCTCTGATCTCCTCTCCCTGCAGTGACGAAGGGTGTCATCTTCTGAATTCCCAACCAATTATACGAAACTCGTGAGAATTTATCGCACGCATGTCATCGTATTGTATAGATTCGGTTCGGTTTTATTTGTACTCAGCACGCGGTTAGAGATACTCGTAGAAACTGAATAAATTAAGTAAAAAAAATTGACAAAAAAAATATATAAATTGCACTAAATATTCTCCATTCAAAGCGATAGGAAACGGACCCAGAGCTCTCTCCGAGCCCTCATTCCTATGGCTCCAATGGAGATCATCACTCTGTAGGATGGGTAAATATGTATGTATGTGTAGTAGTAGCCGCCTATGTAGCCTATGTCGCCTCCTCTGCGTCGCCCTCTGCGTCGTGCTCCACGTTGATCTCCTCCTCCTCGTCCGCCTCCTCCTCGTCTGGGTCCAGATCCACATCCACATCCAGACCAATCGGATTCATCTGCGGCGTGGCCATGTACTTGGCTATGTACTGGCGAGCAAAGTTGAGAGCGAAGGCCGCCGCCGAGGCCTGGGGAATGGGCATCGGCATGTGCATCGGCATCGCCATGGGCAAGGGCATGGGAATGGGCATGGGCATGGACATGGACATGGACAATGGCATTGGCAGGGTGCGGAACGCACTGTTCTCACCGCCCATTGATAATGGAGCTGATGCTGTGGGTGAGGCAGGAGGTGCCGGTGCCGGTGCCGGTGCCGGGGCCGGTGCCGCCTCCCGTGTTGGTTCCACCTCGAGGACGATGTTGTTGCTGTGGGAATTGCTGCTGCTGCTGCTGCTGCTGGTGGTGATGGTGGTGTGGGTGGTGGTGGTGGTGCTGCTGCTGCTGCTGATGTGGCTGTAGGAATGGCGATGGCCCGGACACGCGTGAGGCTCCAGCGGCTTCTGAGGACCAGGCTCGGGCGTCGATGCAACTGGAGGCGGACCTCCAGCAGGCGTGGACGTTGGCGTTGGCGATGTTGAGGTCGATGCTGAGTCGCGCTGCTTGAGCAAGTTGACCCGTTGGTGGCGCCGCCATTTCGCTCGTCTGTTGGAAAACCAAACCTAATTGATCAATCGACGGAGAGACAATTTGTTAGTTGATAAAGAAAGAGTGGGGGCTGTGTCTGTGTGCTCGCTTCTGAATCGATGTGGTTAGTAGGCAATACGGTAGGCGGTACATATGTACATATGTACATACCTATGTACATACATATGTATATTTCAGAAGCCAGAAACGGATACGGATATGGATACGGATCTGGATACGGACGACTCGCACTCACCTGCACCCGCGCCTCGCTCAGCGCGGTCCTGCCAGCCAGCTTCTCGCGGGTGCTCACGCACGGATAGTGCGACTTCTCGAACTCCTTCTCCAGCTCGTCCAGCTGCTCGGGGCTGAAGGTTGTGCGGTTGCGACGGAACTTGGGCTGGTCGCTGTCCTGCGACTCGCTGTCCTCCCCCTCAATATCTGCCGAGCGGAGAGAGTCTTTTTTTTTAGCAGCGATCCCAGACCGCGCAGTACACCATTTCCACTCACCAATTACGCGGTTGGCGTCCGCGTCCGCATCCGCATCCCCATCCACGTCTGCCTCCACCTCGGGGGAGCGGCTGCTCCTGCTCTCCCTGCTGCCCGACTCCGGCGAGAGGGCCGGCAGGGAGAGCCGTCCGCTGCCCGCACTGCTCTCCCCGCAGGCACTCCCGCTGGTGGTGTGGTTGCTGTTGGTGGTGGTGGTGTGGGAGTTGGCGTTGGAGCTGGAGTTGCCGTCGCTGCCGTAGCTGGTGCTGCCGGGCAGGGCTCCGCCGGCGGGAAGGGGCACAGCACCCCAGAGCGGGTGGTGGCCGGGCCACGTGGGAAAGCTCGTGTAGGGATGTGGGTGCGTGGGATGCATGGCATACCCGTAGCTGGCGGCCCGGGCGAACTCCGCCGCGGCCCGCTCGGCGGCGCGGTTGCGCAGAATGCGATTGATGCTGCTCACCGACGGGGCAGTGGCATTCGTGCAGACACCTGTGAAAGGGGAAAGAGGAAAGAGGAAGGCATTATGTGGACTGCCCACCGGATGCTGTACGTCATGACCCGCTCATGACCCCGAACAAATGAGCCCAAGATTGACTGTAATGAGAGGGCCATTGGTATCGCGATTTGAATCTGCCTCTGATGCGAGATGCGAGATCCGAGCTCCTACTCCATCTCCAGCTTCAGCGTCAGCGCCAGTTCCGCCTGTGTGTTCGTGCGTCTCATGTGAGAGATGGCTATCGGAACGATTCATTGCCCCGAGCGATTTGAACTGACTGCCTATGTCCACTGCCCACAGGCGACTGTCAACTGCCGTCAACTGGTTGCTGGCTTCTGGTGGCTTCTGGTTGGAGCTGGCCAGTGGACTCCCTGGTTACCATTCTGATTATCGTTCCCTTGCAGACGGACCGGACTGAGACCCCGAAATGAGTGACACAAATGTGAGCACATTTACATATCAATCGACATCGATGGGGCTGCAGCGCAGCGCAGCGCAGACTCCACTCCACTCCACTCCCGTCTGCGGAATGGAACGGAACGGAACGGATGTTCATAAATTAGCCAATCGATAAATCTAAATCTACGCCACTGAAACAATATATTCTTACAACATTAAATGAGCCTCGCTCGGGACTGGACTCGAAACAGGGGCCTGTGCTATCCGATCGCGGATAAATCGCAAAGCATTCGCATTACGAGCACCATAAACACATCAATCCAGACCGATGCCCGATCGATGCCTGATGCCTGATGCCTGATGGCTGATCTTCTACAGTTGCTGCAGTTGCTGCTGCTCTCCCAACTGCCAACTGCCAACTGCTTCTGGTTCTCTTCTGTCCGTCTCCCCATCTCTGCCGAAGAAGCGCGTAAACCTGCACTGCCCGCCCAAAGCCAAAGCCAGAGCCAAAGCCAGAACCAGAGACAAATCCAAAGCCAATGCCAGAGCCAGAGCCAGATCCACATTCAGGCCAGGACGCACACAAGACGACCAAGACCAAGACGCCGACGACGACGACGACTCCTCTTGTCGAGACCGTTGTCATTTGTTGTGCAATTTCGCTTTCGGGGGTTCCCTGTCAGTTAATTAGCTCAGCTACTACCTGGTCTCATTGTGTCCCTCCCTGGGACAGGGAGGCAGGATGGCCGATCATCTGGCCCTATTGTTCCGCATCCGAATCTGGCTTACCTTCGCTGATCAGTCTCTCGCGGATTTCCCACGCGAAAATCGTTGGATTCTCGCGCTTGTACTGCTCGATCTTGGAGACAACCGTTGGGGTGGCCACCTTGGGCTTGGAGCCGCCGATGAGGCCGGGTGGTCGCAAGGTGCCTGAAAAAAGGGAGAGATCACATCTGTACATATGTATGTATATGCTATGTTATATATTATGCGAGTATGTCCGATGTCCGACCTCCGACCTCCGACCTCCGACCTCCACTGGGGTTGTATAACCCATTCTAACCATTTTCTCTCTCTCTCGCCCAAAATAACGCTTGGGGCATTGGCGTACGTATTGTGCGACTCGCATAATTTTCACATTGTTCAGCAGCTCTCTTCCCGTGTGGGCGTTGCGAGCGGGTCAAAAGCCCTCCGGCAGCATTGCATTGTGTGCTACCATGGGTTCGAGCTACCTGTCTGCCCTGCCCCGCCCTGACTGCCTGCCCTGCCCTGCCCTGCCCCACTGCCACTAACTAACTAGACAATTAAGCCGGGGAGCCGCCGACCATTCAACAGAGCGCTAATTTGAATATTTGACAAACATCAGCGCCCCAAACTCTCAGACCCTCAGACTCTCGCAATCGGAATCGGAATCGAGTCGGACTCCAGCTCAGAGTCAGAGTCAGAGTCGGACTCGGATTCGGATTCAGTCACAGCCTCGACGCAGCTCAAATGATAATTCGTCGGAAGCGGTTGACAGGCGCGCGCGTTTATCTTGTAAATTGAGCGGCGAAACTACACCCAGAGAAAACTCTCCGAGCCGAGCCATAGATCAATGGGTTCGCAGCGAGAGGGAGCGAGGGAGCGAGGGTGCGAGGGTGCGGGGCTGGAAGGTAAACCAGTATTCTGTTCTGGATATGGATAGAGCTCGTTTCGGTGCCATTTTCAACTGGTTTCCAGTTGCTTTCTCTCAGTGTAGGTACATGTTATGGGGTACAATGTATGTACATGGCTTACTATATTGCACAAAACGGAAATTATTTGCACAATTTGAATTGGCCGAAATGGAAGTGACTCGCACTCGCACCCCGCCCCCGCACCCGCAAATGTTTGTAGATCGGATGGTGTGATTGGAGGCCACGCTAATGAATATTTGTGAATGGGCCGCCGATTCATTCATCACACCACACCACACCACACCGCATCACGTTGTGGCACAGTCAATGATAGTGCACGATAATGCCCCTCTCTGTCGGTTTGGAATCTTAGATGGAATTCCGCTATTTCAGATATTTCGTAGCGATTTCTATTAAGTCGCTAAAGTCGAATTTTCAGGGCAAATGCATCATTTGGGATCTACAGCTGTATCTTTATATATTAAGCTGAATCTTTATTGATCAGACCAATCAGGATCATCCCGTGGACTGCCTTTTATAATTTAAATGAATAAAATGTTTCTATTGCTTTTCTTTTTAATATTTTCCTGAAATATGGAACCCCATTTGGAAACGTTTTAGCCAATTCACTCAATATTTTGCTGTATAGCTGGGAACAGGTGTTAAGGTATTTCTGTAGGTCCGAGTACTTCTAGATTCGATATTTTTTCATGGCAGATGTTCTAAATCTTCCTGGGGTTTGAACTGGATGAAGGGATGAGAATGATGAACTCTTGTTGGCTGAGAAATACGATAATGATAAGTATGAGGAGTATATTCCTTCGCCTTTCGTTGTATGATATACTCATGATTTTATTATCTAATATTTCTGGGTTATATCGACTACCTTCAAAGCGATCGTAGAAATACTACAAGAGACGAACGAAGGTTCCTTCTATTTTCATGCGAATGTGATCGGATATTTCACATTTTGAAAATTAAAATGTTGTTGAAAATCAACATAGCAGATTAATTTGTAGTATCTGCAGCAGTTTTCCCAATTAATCTATCTTGATTTTGGCTCCGACTCCAAATTGAAACAATCCGAAGTTTACTTATCGCCATTGCTCTGTGGGCTTTGGAGTTTCCCAAAATATTTCAAAGTAATTAGCTATTTGGAGTGCACAGCGCGGTGGCAAATCGAAAATGACATGGTCAAGTGTCGCCCTCTCGGGTGGCAACAGGTGTGCGGCTGCTGAAGACTCGGGGCCCCAGTTCTGATTGTGGATATCGGTACAGTTGGGGGTCGGGTCGGGTGGAGTGGGAGTGGGAGTGGAGTGGGGTGGGGTGCTGTGTGGTGCTGTGTGGTGCTGTGCCCCTGGCCAGGTGCAACTGGGGGTAAGGCGATGGCCAATCGATTTGTCGTGTATACGTGACCCCAACCGCGGAGCCCGAGCAAATCGATTGGGACGCTTGGGCCGCTAATGCGGCGGGACACATGGCAATTGCATTTGGGGCGCGTGTTTTGTGGTTCCGCCAAATCGGTTATGCCAAATCGGACCCGGATGACGCCGCTGATTGCATTGGCCAGGCCCTGCCAGCTGCCCCATCCCCCTTGGTCCCTTGGCCCCTTGGCCCCCTGCTTACCTAGCAGCTTGGAGACGGCTCCTTGCTGGGAGAGCATGTGCTGGGCCAGGTCGTATCCGCGCAGTCCAAAGCGGGACAGTTCCAGCAGGCGATGCTGGGAGGCCAAAGCGTTGAGATTGGTGGCGGTGGCGGCGGCCGTTGCCGTTGCAGATGCGCTTCCGTTTCCCCCGCAGAAGAGTCCGCCTATTGGGCCAGCGGGTGGTGTTCCTTGGGCCATCATTGGCGCGGACGGGCTGAGGCTGTGCGGCTGTGTGAGGACTGCAATTGGAAGGAAAGCAAAATAAATAAGTACGGAAAGGGATATACTCGAAGAGATCGAACAGAGAGAGAGAGAGAGAGAGAGAGGGAGAGGGTCGAAAATCATTAAATGTCAATTGGAATTTAAACGAAGCTGTTGCCGGCATTCCGCGCGTGACACAGAAACACCAAGAAATTTGTAGCGCGATCAACGAGCGACAGTCGAGAGGCCTGAAGCCTCGAGCCTGTGGCCCGTAGCCTCGAGCCTGTAGCCTGGGATGTGGTGTCGGGCGATGAGACAATGAGATGGTTGGACAAATTTCGGCTTGCTGGCTTGATCGACGACGTCAAAGCCAAAGCCTTGGCTATCGACTCAAAGTCAGAGCTGAAGCTGGAGCTGGAGAGATGGTTCTTGCGGACAGCCGGACGCTGGCGGAAGTGTCAGCGTTTATGGGCATAATGGACGCGGTGTGGTCCATTAGTGGACCGACTGCTGCTCATGCTGCCGCTGCCGCTGCTGCTGCTGCTGCTGCTGCAGAATCAGTGGCAGAATCAACATCGACGGCCACTGCCGATTGCAGTCGGAATTTATGGAATTCCTGACGTTCTGCAGACGCTGGCAATTTGTTGCCGGTCGGTCCTCTTGGATTGGAGCTCTTGGCCGGATCGGGGATCGTGGACCGTGGACCGTGGATCGGATCGCCTGTCACTGTGCTGCCAGCAATTGGCCATTCCTCAGATGTAGAAGCTTTTATGTTCGTTTTGACATTTTATCTGATCGCGAGAACTGCACACATTTTAACACCTCTTTTTTGGAGCGATCCACCTCCGTGTGTGGCCACAGACAGTCGCCAGTAGTTGCCAGCAGTGGCCAGCAGTTGCAAGTTGCCAGTTGCCAGCAGTGGCAAGTTGCCAGCCGCCTGGTATGCTCTTTCTTCGGCCGATTGGGGCGGCTCCGATCAGGCAACGGCTAGCGGTGAGTGGTGCGTGGTGAGTGGCTGAGTGCTCCTGCACTAATTAAGCCCATGCAGATGCGGCGACCCCACTTGCTCGTACGCTTAGTTCCAGTCATCCAGCCAGTTTCTACGGGGGACAATTTGTTGCATTCGCATGTTGCACCAATTGTTGTGGTCGCGGCTATGCCAATGGCTATGGCTACGGCTATGGCTATGCTTGATTTATGCCGCGCTCCAAGCTCCAACAGCAGCTGGATGTCAGCGAGACCAGGCCAGGTCCGACTGGAACTGGGACTGGGACTGAGACTGGTACTGGGAGCAGGATCGACCGATGATTTACTACGTTTGTGGCAATGCGACAGCTCCGACTGCCCCGACGCGCCTCAGTCAATTGCAAAAGCGGCTTAAAATCGCGGTAACTGCCGTCCTCGTCCTCGTCCTCTTCCTCCTGTGCAGAATCTCCCCCCTCCCCCTCGCCCGTCACTCCCCCGGAGACGCGCCAGATGTTGCCACCGCACGACGCACTGGCACGTCACCGTCACCGTGCGACTTATAACAAGAAGCGATGCCAATGCCGTTCGGGATCGGGTTCGGAATCGGGCTCGGAATCGGGAGTCGGGAGTCGAGAGTCAAGAATCGGGAACGAATCGCATCGCATCGCATCGCATCGGATCGCGCTCCCCACAAGTGATGATCGCCTCGGAATTCAATTGATAGTTTGATTTATTGCTACCGGTAGGTTTTTGCGCAGCTCCCTCCCGGCACTGCATATAAATTAAAGTGGTGGCTCGCTTTTTCTTTTTTTATGTGTGGCTCCCATCCCCCAGCCAAGTCCATGCCCCAGCCCCAGCCCCCAGTTCCCAGTTCCCAGTCCCATCCTTGGACCCCGCATCTCGCATCTCGCATCTCGCATCTCGTTGGTGCTCGCTGATCTTGTTTGTCGCGCGCAGCGCATTACTCGTCGTCTAAGGCTTCTGGTTTTTATTGCCGATCCGATCTATGCGCTCTATGGCTCAGATCTTTGAGCATTTCCCTACGCTACGCTGGATGCAATCTGCTGCGGCAATATGGCGGCACCTCTGACTTGGTATAATGCTTTTCTCTATAAAATCGTATGATAAATAAATGGCCATCGTCCCGCTACTGGGTTCATATTGATGTGTAGATCGGGAATAACCTATCAGGGAACGGTCTGAAGGTGTGGAAATCGAAATAGGTAAACCTCGAATTTATATTTCCTGCAAAGTACAATAAATGGGAAGAATCACACCTAAACATCGAGGAATATATTGAAAAATGTTTTATCTCAAAATATATAATACATCTGAGGGAATGGGTGGACTTTTTTGCATTTACCCTCGCTATTATATACAAAAGTTTGCGATCGTTCGTCGTCGCTCGCTATTTTACTCGTATGGGCACTAGCGAGCCAAGCGAGTGAGCTGGGGGCTGGCGCTCGAACGAAACGAGTGTGCTGGGGGTCTGTTATAAATAAAGATGCTAGATATGCGAGGAGCAAGCTGGCTCTGTTTCTGCATAAAATATGAACGATAAATTGGGGGAAGTCGTACATAATTGAAGGATAGATCAGAGATCAATTCCATGCAGATGGATTTAGATCCAGATCCCATATCTATATCCCCTGAAAGCTGCAGTTGCGGCACAACATAACGCAGCATAACGATGACGGGACATACATATGACTGCACTCTCCACCGAGTCCCCGAGGTGACTGCGACTCCGCCGGGGCCCTCTCCTCCGCTCTTCGAAAATCATCGTGCACACCTTTTATACGCTTGGCTTTCTAAGAATAATGCGAATACACGCACCACGTAACCTGAGAGCCCTAAGTATGGTTTCTGCCCTATGCTTAAACTTCAATGTATGCCATGTACCCATGTACCCATCCGTGCACCGATGCCCCGTCCCTGTCCCTGTCCCTGTCCCCGTCCCTGAGCTCCGGCTGCTTCGTTGGTGCCTCCATGTGTGTATGCGTCCCATGCTGCTTTGCCACCACTCTCTCTCTCTCTCTCTCTCTCTCTCTCACTCAGTCTTTCTCTGTGCCTTGCTGCCCCCGTTCCCGAGCTCTTTTATAATTATTTATTTATTGTGCAACTTCCAACACCTTCTAGAGACAAGTCAAAGCTTTGGCCCGCTGCTTTCCCCCGTCCCCGCCGGCGACCGTCTCATCCCGGACTGCGGACTACGGACTACGGACTACGGCCTGTGAGTGGCCCCTCGATGGCCGCCACGACATGAACTAATTTTATTTGACAACCCATACTTGTGCAAAGCAAATTGCCACTGATGTGCGAAAGACCAAAACAGTTGCCAGTTGTGTTGTCTCCTGTCCTCCGTTGAGTATGTATCTGTGTATCTGCGTATCTGTGTATATTGTATCTTTTGTATAGTATACTCAAACTTATTGTGGCTGCCGCTGCGATGCTGTTGTGAAATTTCCAAATCATTGCACTTTCCAGCAGGCATTTGCCTAGTGGCTGGCCTTTGTCTTAAACTGTTTCTGTTTCTGTTCTGTTCTGTTCTGCTCCGTTCTGTTCCGTTGGGTCTGCGGCTGGGTCCCCCGTATCCCTGTCACTTCACGGAATTTCGCCCAAATTCGCCCAGTGCCATGGAGCGTGCAACGCGCCGCAGAGGGGCACTCTGTAAGGGTGCACATTCCCCAACACCATCTCTAACCACCTCTCCACTCACCTGTGGGCGCGGCTGTGGGCGAAACGGGCGTCATTGCCGACGGCTGGCCACCGCTTCCGGGCAGGAGATGGACGTGCGACGGCATTGGGATCGCTGTCATGGCTAGGGAGACACCGGGTGCCACCGCACTGGCCGTCGGCATAATGGCTCCCGGGGATTCGGGCCCTCTGGGCGGTGCGGCTGGGGCTGGGGCTGTGATGGCGGTGCAAGTGGCAGCCGCAGTGGCACCTTTTGCGGGAGTCCTCGCTGGGACTGGAGTTGTGCTGGTCGCTGTTGTAGCCATTCCCCGCGTCACAGCTGTGCGATCGAGGGGGAAGAGCTGTTCAGAAGTCTGGCCCGTCGTCTACCTCAGGCAGCAGCAGGTGGCATCTCCGCCAGTTGGGAAGCCAATGGGAAATTAGAAAAACTGTTTTTCCGACGGCCTCGCAACCACTCGTCACCGTGTGTCTCGGTAGTCGTCTTCGTCGGGGCTCTTCGAAAAGAAAAAAAAAACAACACGATCGAAACGCGAACCGGAACCGTCGCCGACGCGCGCTCACTCACGCCGACTGGGATTGTGACCGAGCTGTGGCCTGGCCCCAGCCGAGACTTACTTTGCGCCCGCATGGCGGCGCAGGCGGGGCAGGCGGAGAGGGGATACCGGCAGCAGCAGCAGCAGCTGGTCTGGGGCGGGCGGGGGCTGTTGTGGGGCTGTATTCTGGTTTGCTTGTGGTTGTGGTTGAGCACTGAGCATTGCAAACGGGATACACTACTCAGTGTGTCCACAGTGGCGGCGATTGAGTGCGAGTGCGAGTGCGAGTGAGAGTGCCAGTGCGAGTGCCAGTGCGCGTGCGAGTGAGAGTGAGAGTGCGCGTTTGAGTGTTTTTTGCGGAGTGAGTGCTCTCTTTGAGTGCAGGCGGGCGCGCAGGCAGCCAGCCAGACAGACACAAACGCAGTTTTAAAAGTTTTATAATTAATTAGCCCGACATTCGGGCTCGTTCTGGTGCATTGTTGTTTGTCAAACTCTCCGCCCCAAAGGCGCTACCAGTTGCGTTGCCCTTTAATTGGGAATTACATGTTTCTTTTCTTCTGCTGCAGTGCCATCCCTTACGGAACCCAACGCTATGCGCCACGGCCGCGGGAAAGCTCTGGCAAAAAGTGCATTAGGGTGGACATTGATGGCGAGGCCGGAGGAAAACCAATGAATCCGCGCTGCTCTGGCCGACCAGTCAGAGTAACAGAAACGTAACCGATTAGCCTCTTGTCCACTCAATCCTCCTTGGCAGAACGAGACAGAGCCAGGGAGCCAGTGGGAGAGAGAGAGCGAGAGCGAAGGCGAAAGAGAGAGAGAGAGTGGTAAAAGCCTGCGCACAACTCTGCAAAAGAAGCGAGAAAGAGATGGAGAGACAGAGATGCAGTTGCAGTTGCAGTGGCAGTTGCAGTGGCAGCAGGAGCCACCAGGGCGGACGGGGGGGTGGTGGGCTGCCGACTAATTGATTTACTTGTCCGCAGCCACCCCACTCCCTACCCCAGCCAGTCCCAGAGCTCTGGAGAGGATGCAAAATGGTCGACCGGCGCTGGTTGGCTGTGGCCGTGGATGCGGCGGTGAATGGATGGGCCCTGGAGGAGTGTGGAGCGGGGAGCGGGTCGATGTAATGGCTGCCAAGTGGTTCGGTTCGGTTCGGTCCGGTGTCGGTGTCGATGACAGTGTCCGTGTCAGTGTCGGTGTCGGAAGCTCTGCTTTGTTTTGGCAGAGCTTCGGTTTTTAGATGGAATGCAATGGTCTAACCGCAGGCGCCGTCGCCGTCGCCAGGTGCGGAACGGAACCACCACATGGAGGCGTCACTGGAGTCAGGGAGAGGCAGGTAATTGGCAGGGACACTCAAGCGTGTCCACCTGTCTGGGGGGGCGTGCCGCCCAGCGCTGATAATGGGGAATAATCAATTTTAATGGTCTATAATTCGCCACCGCAGAATAACAATGATCACCCCCCCGATGCTACCCGATGCTACCCGATGCTATCCGATGCTACCCGATTGAGAGGTGAACTTTTCCAGCGGAATGCCCCTGCCGCACGCCACACGAGCCACACACGGGAGACGTCTCCCAAACACTCTCCACCTCTCCCCAACCCCATGCACATCATTTGTTGACGCAGTCCCAATAATTTATTTATTTATTTATTGGATAGAAGACTGAGCAAAAGTCGCTTTCCACTAAAAATATTTTGTATTTAGTCGTCGTCGCGCACCGTCGCGACGAGGGGGGTGAGGGAAGAGCAGTATTCGACTCAACTTATATAATCGCAGATGAGTTCCACTCGAAGGCCGGAGTGAGAGAGACTGTGCGAGAGGCGGGACCAAGTGCCTCTCGCTGCTCGCAGAGCTCTCCCGCTGCCTGGCGCAGCAGCAGCACTAGTCGTCTCCCTCGCACGCACTGGAATCGCGCTTTAATGCTGCGCCCAATGAGCAGCCACGGCCACTGCTCAAAGAAGACCTCTCTGTCAACGACCCAAAGAGGATGGGGGAGAGGAGGGTGGGTGGAGTGGCGTGGAGTGGGGGCTCCACTATGTGGGGAAGTCTCTGTCCGACCCGATAGATAGGCAATCTTTGCATATCCCCGCTGCCCCTGATGATTGATTTCGGCCTCCATGATTGATTAGATTAATAACGCGGCTAATTAAACACTTATCGCTAACACACACACACACACACGCACACACACGCACTGGCAGACAGAGACAGAAGCCGTGGGCGAACCCCCCTCCGCCCGCCCTTCTGCACCGCCGGCAACAAATTACGCCCGCTTCTAATTGCGTTTCGTGCAACATTTTTCGGGCCATGGCTAGGGATAGAATGCGATAGGATAGGATAGGATAGGATAGGATAGGATAGGGATGGTCGCATTAATTATGGCCGCCCCCGGCCAACGCCTGTCGGCCGCCATTATTCCTGTGGCAAAGTTCGTAGCCAGATAGCGATCTAGTATCTACATGCATTCCACATGGAGGCACCCAACCCAACCCAGTCGCAGTCGCTGTCGCTGTCGTAGTCCCAGGCCCAGTCCCAGGCCCAAGTCCAATCCCAATCCCAGACCCTGTGCCTGGGCCTGGGCCGTGCATATTTGTGGTAGCCACGCTTCCTGTTTTTGTTTGTTTGCCCCTCTGCTGTCCGCTGTCCGCTGTCCGTCTGCTGTGTCCGCTGTCCGCTGTCCGCTGGCTGAAAATATTCCAAACAATGTAGACAAGAAGTGCCCCAGGGCGGAGTTTTTGTGCCTACAGTTAGCGACGCGGTGGTGTTTACCCACATGTAGGCATATGCATATGCTGATTTCCACCGCGGAGCCGCGGAGGCATCCATCCCATTTCCATTTCCATTGCCCTGGGAGTGGGTTTGGGAGTGGGAGTGGGAGTGGGAGTGGGCATTGGCCGAACTACCACTTGGTGAACCGTAAAAAATAAACGTCGGGGCAGTAATAACTCCCCCGCCCCACCACTGCACCACTCCACCACTCCACCACACGGCGGAGCCGCCACAAAAGAGAAGAGCGGCAGCGGCAGCGGCCATCGGAATTTCTGAATGCCAGTAAACAAATAGAAAATAGCTTTCTGGCACGGCCCTCTCCACGGGGCTTCCTCCAGGAGACAGTCATATGTACGGGTGTGTGGCTCCGTTTGGGCGGAAATACGCTCTAGTTTCTGTTTTTGTAGATCGGAAATGTTTAGCGCTTGCCCAGAATGATTAAGGTGTCGCTTTTTGTCTGACGGCTCCAGCAACATGTTCCATTTGCATACAAATAGGTACTCGTATTCTCCAGATTTCGCAGAGTAATGCCGGAAGCCTCCTCTGAGTCGCGCCCCGACACATTGCGAATCCATTGCGGGCCAGATCGATTACTCCATTCCATTGTAGACCCTGTTGAAGTCACGTATTCCCTCTTCCCTCTCTTGTGGCACTTCCCCCGCAGATCTTTTTGAACCAAACTCGACTTCAAAACATGTATTATAGTAGTATCTTTATTTTATTTTTATGAATGCCACAGCCTTGAAACCATAATAAATAACAAATTAATTTAAAGTCCCCTTCAAGCTTTTAACTACGAATTAGATATATCTGTGAAAGTAAACTACTAACAGTATTTTATTTAGTCTACCGTCGTTATCAGAATATTTTCTATCAACAATAACGATATTTAGTATTTTTTTTCTAGAAATTATATCATTAATTATTTACAATAAAACTATTTACATACTTATACGAATAAAATTATGAAAAAGTAGAGAGGAGTCCTGTCTTTGTTCTATCAATTGGGTTAGAATGTATTTTCCCTCTAGGTCTATATCTGTAAAGAAGTAGAAAGTCAATATTTCGTATAGCAATAGTCGATCAAGTAGAGCGTTTAGCCTTTCGTTTGAGAACAGACAATGCAGCAGAATATTATTAACATTTTTCAAAGTTCCTTCAAAATAAGTAGTATTTATGCAAAACATTTCTTCGCCCTGAGCCCCGAATAGATTTCAATATTTATACCATTATATTCTACCCAAGAGTGGAAATATCAAAATGCAAGTGTTTTCACTTGCCTTATTTAAATGGCATTAATATGAAAATTTGTTATCTAAATATATTTCATATAAATCATAGATATATTTCGTATTTAAATTAAATAGCATCATTTTTATATGAAATATATTTCCTAAATATTTAAAATCTAAATATTAAAGATATTAAATTGTTATTAAATGTTAAATATTAGAAAGCATTTTGATTATAGCTATATTTAAATCAAAGTGAGTTATGTTTAATTTCATTCTAATCCGTATAAGTAATTTGATTTGTATTTAAATATAAGCCACACCTTGATATGATATAAATTCGAATACAATGTTAACCTAGGATTAATCCCACAGCTAGAGCCTACGAGGCGGGATATATTTAATTTTAATATGGGTGTGTTTCCTTTTACTATGCCATTTCTACCTTGGTACATCTTACATCCCTTGACGTGTTTAAATTGAACAGAGCTCAGAATATTTATTTGGTCTAAGGTAACTCCAGAGTCTTGTATGCTTCCAATCTTTCACGAATGAAGTCAGACGGACACAAACTATGCTCAATCTCCGCTGCTTCACGACTACTCACATACTTATTCACTTTCTAATCGATCAGTATTCATCTGTCAATCGAGTGAAGCTACCGACCGAAAGTGGGGTTATGTTTGCGCATACCTGGACCCAGAATCAGATTGAGAGACGGACAGAGAGAGAGAGGGAGAGAGAGAGAGAGAGAGAGAAGGAGAGAGAGAGGGCGAGCTCATGTCCATCAATATCGCAGCGAGCACGCACTCATCAGAGGACCCCCACCAGCTCCCCTCCGCCCCTTTGGGCGAAATGCAATGATTAACTTCTCGCCGAAGCTAAATTAAGTAAGTTTTTACTGTGCTGCCGATGGGGCACGGCACTGAGGAGTGTCAACCGTCGCCGCAGCGGCTCCTACTGCTGCTGCTGCTGCTGGTGCTGCATGCTGCACCGCCGACAAGAGCAAATTTGCAGCTGAACAGTGGCTGGGACTGGGGCTGGAGATGGAGCTGGGGACGGGCCATTGCGTGTCTGGGACTGGGGCCAGAAATGATTTCCACATACCACAGCAGTTAAAGCCCTTAAGTCAGGGAGAAAATCCAATTAAATTCGGTAGCGAAAGAAATAAGTCCGAACTGTCGGCAAAATGATTCTACATACACGTATTTGCGTCAACATTGATTTTGCAGGAGCAGCAACAGAAACACATCCAAGAGGCCACGACGGGGCCAGATCTTCCGCAGACGGACAGCCATGTAGTAGTCCATGTGCATGGCGATGGCGTGATTGAGGACGAAGTTGAGGACAGCATAGCACTGGCTGCAGTGCAGCAGCAGCAGCAGCGACAGCAGCAGCAGCAGCAGAATCAGGAGTTGCAGTTTGGTGAGGCGTGATGCGGGTTTAAGCGTCTGTTTGGATTTGGTTTTTGAGTGAGGCAGGGCCTGAGCCTGGGCCTGGGCTTGGGCCTGGGCTTGGGCCTGGTCTTTGGGCCGCAGAACCGTCCAAAAGTTGCGTGCCCATAGGTCTTCTGTGTAATTGCGCAACAATTGTCAGGAGCGGTGCCCGGATCCACTCCACTCCTGCTGACCCTCTTTAAGTAGCAGTTGGCGCTGGCTGCGCAGTTGCTGCACTGCTGCTGCACTACTGCTGCTGCTGCTGCTGCTGCCACTCTAAGGGCGCACTGCAGTGGCAGTGGCAGTGGCAGTGGCTGTGGCAGAAAAAACCGCAATCAAGACACGGACACGTCATGGGGCACAACAAAAACTCCTCCAGCCAAGGCAACGACTGACTACCTTCGTGTCTGCGTCAAACTTGCGGAAATCTGATTTTAAAATTATTAACAACATGCAACGACTAAATAGTTTTGCATTCGATAACAAAGCCGCTCCTGCTCCTCCTGCTCCTCCTGCTCCACTGTCCCTCCACTCCACTCCACTGTCCCGCCACTCCACTGTGCCGCCACTCCACTCCACCGATTGATTGCCGCCCGTCTCTCTACTCAGAGGCATGTCCCCGGGAACGGGATTGGGATTGGGATTGGTATCAGGCACGGACACGGGCAGGGGAACGAGATGGGGGAATGGGGGCAACCATTATTCGGATGTCCATTTTCTCGAAAGCCACTCCGATTCCGTGGTGCCGTGGTGCAGTGGGGTTCTGTGGTGGGGCCGCGCAGCGCCATGTCCAGTGACCGCAACGTATAATTCACAAATTCAAATTCAAACGATCGAATGGCACTTTTGGCTAGCGAACCGTTATAGGGTTAATTAAATGCAGTTCCAGTAGCTATCGGGGCCTCTCGCACTGCCACTGGCTCTGGCTCTGCATCTGCCACAGCCACTGCCACTGCCACTGGCACTGCCACTGCATCTGCCTCTCCTGCCACTCGTCGTTGCATGGCAGCTACGCTAGTTTCTCCAAGCAGCCAGCTCCGAGCTCCAAGCCCCACATCGCCATCGCCAACTCCAGCTCCAACTCCAGCTCCAGCTCCCGCGCTCCACTGCAGCTGCAATTAGAAGTTGCACAAAAAGCGCAGCAAGAAAAACGAGCCAAGCTCCCGTAAAAACATGAAAAACAAAATGGCGATAACTACCGCAATTTGCATATAAATGGACGTAGAAACGTCTTTAGTCACCCGAATCTTGAGCAAACCATAGGAGCGATTAACATTGTTGTCGACTGCCTGACGAGCCGCGGCGCGGCACAGTGCAACGTAGGCGGGGGCGGGGGCGGTGGCGGGGGCGAGTGCACTTGCCACCAGGCCAGCGTCAGCCCACGGAAAGCGCAACAAAATGGCGGCACAGTCGTCAGAGCGTGGCACCAACACCGTGGCCCCAGTCAACTCGAGTCGCAGCACCAACCTCAGCACCAGCCCAAAGCCAACCAACACCCCACGCCGCCTGGTACCGTCCGTCCGTCGCGTCGCGTCACGTCGTGTCGGCAGAGCAATGGAGAGGCGATGCCATGAAGCGTGTTGGGTCGGTGGGCAACGGTAGCGGCAACAGCAGGCACTGGGACAGGGACAGGGACAACGAGGCGGTTGGCCTCCCAGTACACTGAGCGACATTTCAAAGCATAGTATCGGATGCATACACAGAGTATGAGTAGGAGAAGGTCGGCATTTCAGAGAAGGCCAATATGCGAGGCTAAAGGCTGACAGCAAGGCTGATAAAGGAGGCAACAGGATGAGAGCTTTGCTATCCTTTAGGCCTGTGCAATAGCCAAAGATCCAACTGCAGTTTATTCCAAGACCATCTAAGATCATGACAACCCAGCTCTCTTTGGGACTTTGGTATATATATAAAATCGTATTATTTCAGGACACTGATCCTATGTGAAGATGCTATCGTACATATGAAAATCCTCCCCAACTTCTTGGGTTTTCCAACTGTAAGTTTCATTCGAGCGGGTAAAATATAAATTTATTTGCTGATGTTAGATAGACTTATATTTATAGAGTTGGAAATTTATTTTCGTATATCGTAATATATTCAATACTACTTCATCCAATAAACTAAAACAGCAACAAATTGCGATTTCCTGTTAACAAATTAAACAGATAACTTTAATTCTTCTAATTTGTTTTCTTTTAATTTAACGAAAATATTCAAAATTCCAAAAGAAAGCCGATTTGGAAATGAAACACTATTCCGATAGCAAAAAGTTGCGAAAACAGGAGCACACAAATTTCAATTCGTTGGCATTTTTCCGAAAATTGAATCGCAAAAAATTTAATCGAGAGGCGGATTGTAAATTTGCATTTCTCATATTAGCTTTATATCATAGTTTATAGCTTTGAGAGTTCTTGATAAGGGAATACACCGAATGGAGTGACGCGCAGTGTACCTGTCGACCCCCACCCCCCCAGGGGCTTGTACCCTGGTAATTGCGATTGTTTTTGCTCGAGTGGCGGGGCATTTGCCTGCAGAAACGCGGCCGTTGCAGCCGCCCGCGTCCACTCCGCACTCCCCACTCCCCCATCCCACTCCCACTGGCCCACCCGCCCCGTCCCCATTGATATCGCCCATTGTACCGGCGGTACGGCTGTTATTATGCAAATGCCATTCACAGGTAATTACCACGCTGCACCGTTATAATTGCACTCGAAGCCCAGCTAGGAGTCGCGGCCGCAGTTCGCAGCTCCAGGCGGCGGTGGCAGCGGCAGCGACTGTTGGCTCCCAGCTCGGCTTTTTGCGCCGCCGAAAACAGCAAACGCAGAAGATGGAAAATCGAAACTGGCAACAAGATGTGGCTGCCATTAATTACCGTAGCAGCAACACTGAGCTTCTCCACTCCGGCCCGTAAGTGGGGGTGGGGGTGGGGGTGGTGCTGTGGGGGTTGGGGATGGGGATGGGGATGGGATTCCCACTCGGGCATTGTTTAAGTCTGTTGAAAATGAACCAAAGAAAATGCAGAAATAAGCAACGCAATAATTGCAAAAGTTATACTTTTGTGATTTGGAGAAACCAAAAATGTGTTGGCCAAAATCGGAACTATTTTCGTAGGAATTCTGGCTGAACGTTAATTAATGGAATCATTCTAGGTTTCCCTCAATCAGGACGATTTGACGACTACTTAAATCTCCCAAACTGGTGCTATATGGCGATTTGTACAATAAATACCCTCACAACTAATTCCATTCCGATATAACCGTGCCTGTCGCATTGTAGCGCCGATCCCGAGATCTTTATCAGGACCTTGACCTGTACCTGTGGTGGGGAGCCGCCGCGCCGCTCCAGCGGCGGAGAGGAGAGCCCTTATCCGACATTTGGCGGCGACAATGCGACATTTGTGAGCAGCAGAAGCGGCGATGGCGATGCCGATGCCGATGCTGACACCTCTGATGCCTGCGCCTCGGACTCGGAGAAGGAGTCATGAGAACGCAGACGCAGACGCAGCAGCGGACTCAGAAGCAGACGCAGACACAGACACAGACGCAGACGCGGGCAAATTAGAATAACTTAAATACACGGCGGCACGCATTAAGCGGCACCGGGTTCGGTTCCGGGGCAGCGATTTTATCATCTTTGAATCGGCATCGGCATCGCCAGCGAGCCGCTGCGAATCCTTTTTTTTACACTCTTTTCACTCTCGCCCGCTATCAAAAAGTAATAAATCTGCCGCTGATCCATCGTAAATCTTTGCGTTCCCTTCATGATTTACCCACATAAATCAAAATTATCGACCCGTCGCTCCGCGTTCTGTCTTCTGGGAGTGTGACTCGGAGCCCAGCTTTGGTATGGGGATGGGTATGGGGATGGGTATGGGGATGGGTATGGGTATGGGGATCTGGACCTGAAGCTGAAGCTGGAGCTGGAGCTGGACTTGCAGTCTGGTGAGGGAAGTCGGCAATACGGGCAAGGACAGGCAAGGACAGGAAAGGACAGGACAGGCGTCAGAACTGGCCCTGTTAACTGCTCGAAAGTGTTAAATGCATTCAATCTGCAGACTTGTCCCGACCGATTGGAACTGGGATTGGGATTGGGATTGGTATTGGGCAGACTGAATTAAGTTTGCGTTGTTGCCGCTCATCTCTCCATTAGCCCTATCGCCATTGGGATACATATGGGGATATGGGGATATGGGGATATTGGGGTTGGGAAATGCAAAGTTCTTCACACTGACTCGGAATCTGTTGACTCGCAAATGGTTTGGGTTCGTTACTCGTACCATTCGAACGTTTTGGTTAGTTCATTTAGCGCTCCAATTATCGCCTGCAGCAATGGGAAGGGAAGGGAATGGTAGGGAATGGTAGGGAATGGCAGGGACGGGGCAGCCGGAATGGGCCCCAGGAAGTGAGTGGCAGTTCCAGCTGTCGGTTCAATCAAACGGATCACCCACCAGCAACCCGGCAACCAGGCAACCAGGCAAACCGGCAATCAGCAGCAGCAGCAGCCTAAGAACTACGATACCACAAGTCAGTCAGTGGCTTGGGATCTGCTCACGCACCTTTTCTCCTCCGCTGCTCCGTGGCTCCGTTTCGACTTGGGAGATTGGGAAAATTCGTCACATGCAAAGTGAAATTACCTGGTCGGCTAATTTCATTTAATTTTCGGGCACTGTCAGCCACTCAGCCAAGAAGAAGCGACCGCTACAATTACGGAATATTTTCCCCAATTAATAATTAATAATTTGTTTGGGTCACGGAACGCTCTGTCCCGCCGCCATCCCGCCACTGTCTGTTGGCCTGTGTGTGTGTGTGTGTGTGTGTGAATTGGAGGGCAACATTTTGTGTAGAAACAGCGACAGTTTTTTTGTTGGTTTTTGTTTGGTTTTGGGGGAAAGAAGCTAGAGAGAAAGGCGCTGTGTGACCCTTATCTGCTCCCTTCCACCCTGGCCAAGCCGGCTGACTGCGACGGTTAATTGCTGTCACAAAGTCGAGGTCGAGATGGAAAGATGGAAATGGAAATGGAGAGGGATGGGGATGGGGATGGTGAATGGAGAGCGGAGAATGGAGGTGCCTCTGCAAGTGAAAATCTTTTGTGCGCCACCACAAAGACACGCAAAGGCAGTCAGAGGTGCAGAACACATTTTGTGTGTTCCTTCCTGCCCTGCCCTCTTCCTTTTGTCCGACAACCCAACCAGTTGGCTGATGCCCAGCCAACCTGATGGAAGCCTTGAAGCCGCTCACACGAGCTCGAGTATCTACTCGAACTACTATGCCCAGATTTCCCACTTCTGTCATCTGTTCGAACTTCGCAGAAGGCACGGGAATGGGGAGAGGCCACAGCCTTCCATCCAGCTGGAGTTTGCTCTAATTCAGCCTCAATTTGTGCGCGAAATGGGACGATAAATTAATTGAGAGCCCCGGACAGAATCACACTTGATACCCTGGCAAGCTAGCTGAGTCTGAGTGATAACCATCGCTCCGCTCCGCTCCTCACTCTGCCGCTGCCTCTGATTCTGCCTCTGCCTCTGCCTTGCAACAGTCCCATTTCCATTTCCATTTCCATTCCCATTCCCGTTCCCGATCCTGTTCGGGGCTCGCATTCCCTATCCATCCCATTTCGCACTTCTCCTGGGGGCAACAGCGAAAATTGTGCCCAGCTTCTCTCCATCTCTCTCTCTCTCTCTCTCTCTCTCTCTTATATTTTGCAGCCAATAGAGACATCAAGATCGGCCTAAGCCAAACCCTGCCCCTGCCCCTGCCCGTGCCCATGCCCGTGTGCCTTGTGTGCCTTGTGCCCCACTCTCTGTCCAGCGTCGATGCAACAACTTGAATTATGTATGTCTGGGGCTGTGAATGAAGCGATGTGCGACCAGGATTGGCTAATGTACGGGCTATGTCCGCTCCGTGGCTGCCACTGCCCACTCATTCCGCGCCAGTCCCCTGCCGCTGCCCCTGTCCCCTGCCCCTGGCCACCGCCTCTACCCGCGACGCAGGTCCGGGGCCGTATCATCAAAATTGTCGTTGGCTCGCAGTTAAATTAAGTCATAAATTCAGTATTTATCTGCTGAATGTAGTTTGTTGTCCGGTCATCACTTCAGCGTCAGCCTTTGTCGCCGCAGCCCAGCAGAGCCGGTCGCCCCTCACAACAGTGGGCAGAAAGCGGCTCTGGCAGCATCAGAATGCATCCGAAATGTAATGCATCCGAAAAATAATTTATTCTGTAGTTTTTATATGGCAGAACACAAACTGAAGACAACAGAACAGACAAGAGTCTCCCCAAGAGTCTGTGGAATCCACATCACCGATTGCTTGACTATATCTTAAGCATATAACAATGGATATCAAAACATATCGACTAGTATTTTAGAAATGTGAAATAAATCCAAAGCAGATTTAAGCACTTCAATGCCGAATCTGTCCACGGTTGGAGTTCCGTGAAAGCTGCTTTTATCCGCGTTGCTGTGGCTGCTTTTATGGCAACAGATAGCCTGCATGTGTCACCCGGCACGGCGCCCCCTTAGCCCCATCCTCATTCTCATTCTCGGACGGGATGGGATGGGATGGGATGGGACTGGAAGGATGGGACGGAACGGGACGGGACGGGCAACATCCTCGAACGTGTGGTGTGGATGTGGTGCAGTTGGTTCCGGGGCTGCTGCGGATTAGCCCCACTTAACCAGGCTCTTGGGGCGGTGCAATTGGTAATTGGAGTGTGAGTGTGAGTGTGAGTGCTGGCTCCTTTGCGGCTTCACTCGCACTGACTGCCAAAATACTGTTCTCCTTCTGCTCCTCCTCAGAGAAGGCACAGGCACAGGCACAGTCCCACACAGTCTGTACGACTCTCACTTGCCAACTTTCAGATTTATTGGTGCACATCAATTAGCTGCCATTGAGGAGGGTACTCAGATGCCAGATCCATGGCATCATTGATAATGCAGATCAATACAAGAGTCGAGTCCGTAGCGTAGTGCCCCGAACGTTGGCCAATTAGTCACTCTTTGTCATCCCGACGCACTGCTCACGAAATCTTTATCAGTATTGCGAGCCCTAGGACCAGGACCAGGACCGGGACCAAGACCGGGACCGGGACCAAGACCGGGACCGGGACCCCTCCAGGCAAGTGCACAGACTGTTTACTATTTCGGCATTGTCCTCCCGAGCATTTATTGAAATATCGCATAACGCGCTATGGGTATTTTTTAATGTCAACTGCGGCCGTGACCAATGCCAGATTAGATCTGGATCTGTCCGCTCACCTGACTGGGAGTCGCACAGTGGCAGGTAACCGAGTGGCCAGCAATTGTCATTTTGCCGCAGTGCCTGTTCCCCCTGCTCCCCCTGTTCCCTGCTCCTGCTCCCTGCTCCCGTCGGTATCGGTATGTTCTGTCGAGCTGCTGCTGCTGCTGCTGCTGCTGCTGCTACTGCCGTGTGACAGACAATCTGACGCTGACGCTGATGGCGATGATGACACTAAGTGTCCCCACCTCTCGATCACGTGCGCCTGTCCCTGGCTCTGACTGTGGGTCTCAGTCTCGGTCTCAGTCTCAGTCTCGGTCTCGTTCGTTGTTCTTGTCAGTTCGACGGCGTGAAATATTTTGACAAATCGCAGCCACTTAATCAAAAATCATCATCAAAAAGGGATCGATGTTTTGTATTGAGGTATCAGCGCGCATAAAGGACGAGCCGCGTTCTCAGTGCCTGGTGGCTGCTGGCTGCTGGCTGCTGTGCCTGTGCCTGTGTGGGTTGAACAAGAGATTTCCGCCGAAGCCGATAAAAGGTTATAAGAGACGGCCCGCTGGGTGACTGGGTGGGGGAAGGGGAACGGGGAGCGGGGAAGGGGATGGGAGCTAATCGCCTCATAGAGCCTGTCGCACTTGTCGCCCTGCCAAGAATGGGACACGAAATTATGGAAGATGCATATGTGTATAGTAATGACACGTTATTAGGCCTCATATCAATCTTTATAATGACTTTGCCCATGAACAACGTGACAAACAGGTGAGTGTCGATGCGGTACGGTACGGGAGGGTATTGGTGTGTGTGTTAACTAACCGATTGCCGCGTTGATTGCCGCGTTGGGTCGCGCGACTCCGAGTGCCCTGCCCCAGTCCCAGTGCCCGTCCCCGTCCCCGTCCCACCGCTCTGCCACTGACTGTGCCGCTTCTCGATCAGCCTAATAAATCGCCCCACATTTATCACCCGCTTAGGACGTGACGAATTAGCAGTTTTCCGAGTCAATAAGAGTCAATAAAATGCATTATCCGAATGCTTGCAGACAAGATAAGTCTTCACACAAACACGACGAAACACATGTGCCACACCACACCACACCACACCAGACCAGACCACACCACCAATCATCCAATCCAATCATCCAATAAACTGCAAGTGTGCGGACGATCCCAATGTCCCAATGGAAATGGTGTTTCAAACAGCTTTTATACTCGGAAAATTCGTTGACAAATAAACTCGTAATATCGTGGGAAATATGAAAGGAAGCTGGAACTCATTTCTTGAAACACTCCAGCCGACTTTTAGACTGATTAGAAACGCACCAAGAAATGTAATTAATTGAATTAAACTAATAAATACCAAAATATATAAAATTTGACAAATTAATATATCAAGAAATAAAATTAAGAAAATAAATCAAACGAAATTTAACAAATAAATAAATATCAATAATAATAAAAAACAAGAGTATTATGCTAAATTCAAAAATGAAATTAAACTCGTATATAAATGTTTAGAATTAAAAACCGATGTATGCAATCTATATTATAAGGTTACAATTATTTTGCGACTAGTGCCTTAAATATAAGTTAATCTTGTAGCACTAGGTTGTGGGAAATCCAAATAAATAAATAAATAAGGGATCTTTAAGTACATTTCTATGAAGAGCAACGTTTACTTTGGAACAAAATGATCTCAAGATCTGCATTTTCCACATTACATTTCTAGATTAAAGTGAAAATGGAATATGTAGGAGCTCGTAAGTGATGGTATATGTAGTTCTCAAATAAATAGTATTTTTCTGTATGGCAGAAGCAGCCTTCAAATAATGCAGAAGAGAAGGAGAAGGAAGCAGAGGGGATCGGTGCGGATCGGATCGGATCCCTATTCATTGAACCCGATTCGGAAGGCATACAATGCAGGCCAGATGCTGAGGCGATCGCAGGGAGCGAGTGAGTCCGGTCCGTAATTAAAGTTCATCAGGAAACAAATGCTAAAATCACGCAACCAACTCCGCCGACTCTGAACTAAATGCTGTGCAGAGACAGCAGGAGAAGAGCGGGATGGTGATAGGGATGGAGAGGGTGATGGTGAGGGGTGAGGGGTGATGGAGCCAGCAAAGGTCGATTGCGATTCGATTGCTTCATCCGACAGGCAGGTGATGAGCCGTCATGCAAGCCCAGAGAGATCATGGCAGGGAGCTGCTCTATAGATTGCTTATTAGAGCATTGATGAGAACTGCGTTGCCAAGCTGGAACTGGAACTGGAGCTGAGGCTGAGACTAAGGCTGAGACTGATGCCGTAGCTGAGGCTGAGGCTGGTGTGCGCGCACGCGATTGATTACGAGCCACCGCGAAGTCGAAGTCGGAGTCGGAGTCGGAGTCAGAGTCCGTCGGGTCGAAGTGTGGACTAATCTTCATAGACAGCGCATGCTGGACACGCGCACGATACGCATCTAAAGAGCCACCGCTACCGCCACCGCCACCGCCACCACCACTCAACCTCCACTATCTGGGCTCCTCCTGAAAGTCACCTGTCCGTCGAGGTATTTCCGCCGGCTACCAAAAGAGACGAACACACAAAAAACCTCAAATGTTGCGTCATTATCGAGAACATTGACCGTTTTTTGTGGTTGTTGTCCAGGCATGCTCCAAAATTTATTCCATATTCACCTCGTCCTTGTCCACATTGCTCTAATTTTTTCCACTGGTTATCGTCCTTTTTGTTTTAATCAGCAGAGGTCCGAAGTAGCCGCAGCCGCCACCGCCGCAGCACCCGTCCCCAAACCCCCGCATCCAGCCCCGATCGCCTTCGCTAACCCATTCCAATGTGGATGTGGAGCGCGCATGTGTTTTGATGAATTGATGATGGGGTCTGCTCTGGGTCTCCGATGGAAAAACGCCTGCCTGCCTGCCTGCCTGCCTGCCTGGTGAACCCTTTGCCCCTAGCCGGGCTCCGTTCGGTTCGGTTCGGTTCGGCATTCAGTTTTTCTTAATTTGGAATTTATTTAAATCTACAATGCGGCTATGTGGCTATGCGGCAAGGGTGCCGTCAGTCAGTCATTCAGTCAGTCAGTCAGTCACATCGAGGCGGTTCGTCGCCCCCGTTTTGGCAGGTGCAGTTCTCTCTTCTCTGCAGTTCCAGTAGCATCGCATCGCACATATACATGGACATATGTACATATGACCCTTCCACGCCGCCGCTAATGCATAAATAACACGTTTGGGTTCGCAGCCCTTTTGCTCTGCATTCTGTTCTGTCCATGTCCATGTCCGTGTCCGTGGCTGTGTCCGTGGCTGTGGCTGTGGGGAAACATTACAGCCGCGGCAGCCACTCACCGAATTTTAAAAGGCGTTTAGCTTGTTACCTTTTAATAATACCATTTAATTCCCCGTTGCGCTGCCCGGCGTAGGCGCGGAACCATCAATCAGCGTGCAGATAGCGCCGCACACACCGACACACCGACACACAGACGCACAGAAACCGACACACCGAATGCTCCAAAGTGCAATTCATAATTTATTTGTGTTTTTGTCGATCACCCTGGCTTCATTTTTTATCCTCATACGAGCACTTCTACACGGACATGGACATGGACATGGACATGGAGATGGAAATGGAAATGGACATGGCCAGCTGGAGATGGCACCGCATCCTGATGATCTGATGGTCTGATGTCAGAAAGACAGTGGCTCTGTGCACTTGCCAGAGATCACAATCTGTTGAAGACTTTATCAAACCCATTTCCTTTCGCAGGATACTTAAAGGTATTACTGATACTCTGACACCGTATCAGAGTACTTGTTTAAACAAATTTATTCCATAAATATAATGTAATACACATACTATAATTTCTTCGAAATATATGCGCTGTCTTATGATTCATTTATTTAGACAACGATTTTCAAGGATTTGCCATGGTACAACAGATTAATGTGCAATCGAACTTCTCTATAACGAACTTCCCTATAACGAAATTTTCTATATAACGAATTTATTTCCAGAACACTGCATTTTCGTTCCATTTTCAGTACGTTTTGATTTCCTTATAGCGAATTTTGGTTTTCCTTATAGCGAATATTTCACTTTTACGAATTTATTCTACGCCCGTGACTCGAATTCTCATTATTTTCATTTGGGGCAGTCCCGAACTATAAGTGTGTGCTCCCACAGAAAAGTACTAAATATTTTAAAGTTAAATAAATTTAAAAACAATTTCATTTTACGAATTCTGTGTAACGAATTTTCCCGATAACGAATTGTTTTTGTGTCCCCTTGCGATTCGTTATAGAGAAGTTCGACTGTATTTAAACAGAAGCGCGCGCTGGAAACTTTTCCACATTTTTACAAGATGTTCATTATTCAACATACAAGTTCTACTGGTCAAAATAATATTTATATTGGTGTTGTTTATAAGTTTTAAGGAATTTGATCACGATTCGGTCAAAGGTTTGTGGGTTTCCAGTAACTCTTTACACATTCGAAAACAGGAGAGTTCAACAAAATTGTTCAGATGCCATGAATCTTAAAAAAGAAGGAAACAGTCTTGGATATTTTATTCAGAGTGCCCGAAAATCGAGGACTGAAGAGGAAATCTTGCCAAATAATGGACACCCGCATCGTCAGTGCCTTTCAAGGCGATTTCCGCTCAGATTGCCAATGAAATATCATACTGGACGCCTTGACCGGACGCACATACGAGTAAATCCCGAAAATAGGTCTCCGAGAGCAGTTCAATCAGCTCTTCGCGGTTCCATCTTTCCAACTATAGTCGATCAACTGACTACATCCCATATCATAGTTTATTGTGGGCCCTTCTCAATAGCTTTTATTGAGATTTTTTCACATTGGAGCCGCAACGCAACCATTATGTAAAATGTATGTAAAAGGTTATTATTAGTTTTTTAGGGCTGAACAGCATAAACATTATACATAAAGTATGAACCTTTGGAGGAGTTGGCTCTAACTTTGGACTGTTTTCAGCCCCTTTCTGTGTTGGTGGCGGACATTCCAGCGGATAATGCAACGGCAACATGAACATGGCCGACGCACGCTAATGGGCGTCACCCCAAACCGCACCCACTCCCCATGCGTCTGAGTCCCAGCCCAGTCCCAGTCCTCATCCGCACCCCGATGACCGGGCCAGGCCAGACCAGACCAGACCAGACCAGACCACTGGTGGGGTGAGTGGGTGCTAAGTGGCTACTGGCCAGGCCAGTGGGGGTGTTCGGGCTGATGTGACGTGGCTTGCAGGCTGGCAGGCCAGCTGGTCGTCTGTTCGGCTGGTCGGCTAATTTACGAATAAATAATGTGGCACACTCTCCTCCAGAGCTAAGGGAGGGCGATGGCATCGCCAGGGCGGGGATCAGTGCTGTGCTGTGCTGCCGCCATTAAAAGTTGACGGCGCCGGTAGTCGATGCCACAATTTGTGGCCCGAAATCGCAGTTCAGTTGCAGCCCCAGCCACCAGCCACCAGCCCCCAGCCCCAGCCCGCAGAGGCGGTGAAAGGCGGCCGCTGAGCATCGCCGAGGAACAGCACGGATCGAAAAGTGAGTAATGCTTGGAGCTTGGAGGTTGGAGCTTGCAGCTTTGCAGGAAACCGGAGACGCAAATTGCAGGGTAGCGCCATTTCGGGCGAAAGATCAACTCTGACCGACTGCGATCTGGTGCAGCAGGAGGGGGGCTATGGCAGGGGGTACCGACAATTGTCTTTCGATCGTATGACTGCAGACACTGGGAGCCGTTCCTGTGGCTGTGCCAGTGCCAGTGGCCGGGCTCTCCAGAGGCTGGGCTTATGAAGTTGTGGATTTTGCGCCGGTTTAATTTTCGATCTGACTGCAATTACAAGCCGTAAATTTGTCATGGCGCGATAAATGTGTAGATGTGTAGCGACGGTGGCAGGAGCAGCCTCCATCTCAGGGGAGGAGGAGATAGAGGAGGAGGAGGGCACCAGGGCAGAGCCTAATGCATGTAATCTGCCACTCAACACCCTGCCAGCTCGTCCGGCTCTCGAGTCGGAGTCGTAGCTGGGTCTTGGTTTTGGTTTCGGTTTTGGTTTCGGTTTTGGGGCTTGTTAAGCAATTTGGCACGCCTGCGCAATGCAGGATCGGATCCCCCCGTTGGTAGTCAGAGACAGGACAGGACAGGACAGAGTCAGAGTCTGTGGACAACGGGGAGTGGAATGGAATGGATAAGACTGGCCATTTTACGGGCCATAATCAGCAACAAACTAAATAGGATTGCGGCGCGGATGGCATCGAAGGATGTAATCGCCGCTGGCCAATTCATGCTCACATTTTGGGCTGGTTAATTAAATACGGATCTCGTTTTAATGGTCGGTAAAACTTGATGAGGAACTTTAATGGCCAGGGCACCTCCACATCACATCAGTCACAGCGAGAGGAGCAGCAGCAGCAGCAGCAGCGGCAGCGGCAGCCGCCGCCGGCGGGGCCAACTGCGGATCGCTAAATCACCGTTAAAGCGATAAGATGGCCACTAACCGACGTTGCAGATATGCAGCCATGCTGCCATGCTGCCATGCTGCCATGCAGCCATGAGGCAGGCAGCAATAGTCAAAACAGCAACAGCGAACAAAATCCACATTTTACGAGCCAATTGGCAGCGCAATCCCAATCGGACTCCCAATCCTGCTGCTGCTCCTCCTGCTGCTCCTCCTGCTCCTGCTCCTTCTCCTTTGGGGCATACATTGTTGCCGGCCGGCCGGCTGGCTCTGATGAGTGGCACCCCCAGCCCCCTCCCAGCTCGGATGCAGACGACAAGGCAACTGGAGCTCTGGTTCAAAGTCACCAAGTCACTGACAAAAACGTTGTAAGCCTCGGCTCTTGGCTCTTGGCTCTCGGCTCTCTGCTCTCCTCTCTCCGCTCTCCTCTCACCGCTCTCGTCTCTGGTCAGTCATTGCCGCCCGCTGGCGGACTTTTAGTGCCTCTTGCTCCGCTCTGGCTTGCGGCTTACAAGTTACAAGCCTCCTCGTGCCCCTACCAGCCAGCCAATCCGGCAGACGGGGCATAAAATTAAAATGTTGCACGAGGCAGCCCCCGTCCGCACACCCCTTCGGATTGGGTATTCTTCGACCCGACCCAGCCACAGCCCCGGCCCCGGCCCCGGACCCGGACCCAGCTCCGGCCCCAGCCCCAGCCCCAGCCCCAGTTCGAGGCGCGCTCATTAAAAACGCCATAAATGCAATAAAACGTAGAGCAAACATCGATTAAACAATATTTATGGGGCTTCACTTGCACATTGTTCGCTGGGTTCTGCGCCTGGGACTGTCGCTGTAGCTCTAGCTGGGCCCCAGGCCTGGCCGCAATCCCGCACCACCCACCCCCGCCACCACCTCGGGGTGGAGACACCAGGCCACCAAATCCGCCCCAAGTTGGTTGTGTTCTCGGCATGTCTCTCTGCTGTGCCATTTGTCCACCGATTGTCACATTGGTCACAGCCACAGCCACAGCTGTCTCCATGGCAGCATTTGCTGCCACTCGTACACAGTCGTACGTACGTACGTACGTACGTATATATCTGACAGATTTCCGCACACGGCCCATTATATCCGATTAGCTGAAGGACTTCTGAGTGGTATATCTGCCAAAGAGATGGCTGATCAGATGGAGGATGCGTTATAGATACTGGATACTGGATACTGGATCGATAAACCGACATAATATTGTCTCCTCGGAGCCATTAAGGCACAGATGTGGCATTGACAGCTTCATCTTCGAGCATCTCTGCGGAAATGATCGCAAATTAAATAAACATTGGGGAACATATTAATTGTGGTTCGGAAATGAGAACGGAGAGGCTGGCAAAAAGCGTTTTGCAGGCCGTTTTGCTGGCCGTTTTGCTGGCCGTTTGGCAGGGTCTTGCGGTCAAAAGGCAAGGCTGGAGTTCAGTTCGCAGATCGAGAAGGCAGCTGTTGGGACCCCGTTCAAGTGTTGAGACAATGGCAGTGCACGGCGCTCAATGAATAACAATTACAGCTATTAATCTTGGCCCAAACTGCTGGTCCCATCCCATCCCATCCCATCCCATCCCATCCTTGCACGGCACGGCACGGCCTGATCCTATCCGTCCTGGAGTGTGGTTAGACGCTTCGTTCTGTTCCGTTTTTTGCCCGGCAATTTGCGGCCCATTTATTTATTTGTTAAGTGGCCGTAAAAGCGGTCACGGCACCAGAAACAGCACCAGAAACAGCACCAGCAATGGCAATGGCAACAGCAACAGCAACTGCAATGGCCTTTTCTTTTTATTAATTTATACATTTTGTATAAGTAATAATTGTGCGGAAAACGGAAACAATGGAGGTTGTGTAATGCGGCCAGACAAGGAGGCAGCAGCAGTGGCCAGGAGCTGCGAGAGGCAGGCGGCGGCAGGACAGTGCCACACCGCCAGGCCATCTGGTGCTGCACAAGTCAGTCAGTCAGCCATCCAGCCATTCAGTCAGCCTGTGGCTGTATCTGTATCTGTGTGGCTGGAAAGGAGTGAAAATTGCAGGTAATTACCCAGTGGCACACACACACACACACACACACACACACACACACACACAGAGAGACACAGCCACACAGACAGGGGAGCACTCTGCGAATGCAAATGGTAAGTACGGTCATTATCTGCTCCAAATTCGAGCGAGCGCCAAGCAACCACTAACCGACGCGAAACGCCTTCATAGACGAGCTGCACCCAATGCTCGACTCCACACACACTGGGACTGCGTCCGAATCCGCCATTCTAGTTGTCCGTCCGTCTGTCCAATGTCTGCTGGTAGCCCTCAACTGGAGCCCTCACTGGAGCCCTCAACTGGAGCCCTCGCTGGAGTGCATACAGCAGGAAGCAGTCGCGATGGCGATCAGCGCACTTACGAACACTGCTTACGGCCATAACCATCCGGAGTGCAGCCGATTCGACTTCCCAGCCACTGCAGAAGCCACTGTGGGTAGTCATGCGGCGGCTTATGGACAGAGCAGTGCGACTATCTTTATTTATTGGGGTATTTTGCCATTCCAAAGAGTGGCCAAGGTCCGCGAGGACTGTCGGAGGAGCGAGCTGGCTCCCGACTTTCCACTGTGACTAATGATTGGTAATTTGGTCTGCAATTCGGCTGGATATTGGCTGTACTCTTCGATTTAAATATAAACAATAAAAGTACTTGCTGTATGCATATATGTTTAAACGTATATTTGATGGGTGTGATGGCTGGCAATTACAGTCGGGAGCTAAGGGAATTTCAGGAGGTGTAGCCCCAGACAGACACAGAAAAGGGTCGACGTCGACCAACATCTGACCGAGTTCCGGCCAGCCTAACCTTCATGGACTGGGACTGGGACTGGGACTTGGACTCCCAGCCAACCCCTTCCGAACTGAAGCGTATAATTGAGGTAATGTCGATGGCGGTGATGAGAGTGAGAAATGGACTCCAAAGGCAGCCACAGGCCACAGGCCACAGACCACAAGCCAGAGGGTAGGGGTACGGGTGCGGGTGCGGGTACGGTTCTGTGTTTGGTCTTTCGGATTCGATCAATGGTAATGCTAGAGAACTTACCACAACTCAAATGTTACGATAATTTGCATTTTGAATTCAATAATTTGCATTCTGGAAATCAGACCTGCGTGGCATAGCATGATAAGGTGCATTAAATATTCAGAGAGCTCCCCCGAATCCACTATTTTCCATTTGTGTGTGTGTGAGTGTGTGTGTGTGTGGTTTTTTTGGAAGAGGAACAATGACCCAGTAGCGTTTTGGGCAAGACCAAATAATACAAATTATATATCATATCATATCATATTATGAAGAAGTCGTGGACGTAACTGTCTGCGCGGCCCCAAATTGCGGGTTAGCCTCTCGGGAGGGACACACTCAAGTGGGTACGCTGTGTGGTGGGGGGGCCCTGCACTTGCCTTTCGACTACTCCACCGCATCATAATTATGATTAAATGGTTTCAAATGCCATTTGGATTTGCATTTGAGTGCCAGAACAATCGTCTGCCATCTGCCATCTACCATCTACTATATTCGGAACTGGAGATGAGTCAGAGCCAGTCCAGCCCCCGAAAATAAAAGATATCAAATATATACCGATCCCATCCCACAGTAGTGCGCGCATTTTCCCATGGATATCAGCATTACGAGAACGTCATAGATTTCGACATCGTTGATCCGCTCGAATGACCAATTTCATGCTTCCAAGTAAAACCCATGGATGGGCCAGGGATGGGCCATGGATGGGCCATGGATGGGGCCCAGCATCCAGCGACTGGGAAACGACAAACATGATTCGCATATACTCGAGAGACAGAGCTTTGATTTTGTTTTCGATTCCATTGGAGTCGCCTAATCCAATTAGGATAGCCAGCCGCCAGGCCAGGCCAGGCTGTTGGGCGCTCCAGTGGATAAAGACCTAATAATTCCCAAATTATGGGAAGGCTTTGTTCGGTGATCTTACCCTGCCCCCCCCCACCCTCTCCTCTCCACTCTCCTCTCTCTTCTCTCCCCTCCCCGCCAGCACGGTGAGCCTATCAAGGGCGAACCGCCGACCGCTGCACATATTTAATAAGCGTCGCTCATCATTCCCAGTCCCCAGTCCCCGATCCCCGATCCCCAATCCACAATACCATTCCCATTGACTCCCTTCACTGTCTGTCGGAGTCACTCGGACGCACATATATCAGTCGCATGAAGACATCAGAGAGCGGATCTGGGGGTCAGCTGGGTCAGCTGCTGCTGCTGCTGCTGCTGCTGTCTTGCAACTGGTTGATTGCTGGGGCAGCAACTGGCAGGTCACTTGAGGAATTGCACCACAGTACGCATTTAATTGAATTAAATTCCGAATCGATTCCGTTCACCCTCTCCGCCGTCTCCACCGTGCAGACGGACTCTGCCGGTGTCTCTGCCGCGACTCTGCCCGAACTATCGCTTTGATCAGTCAATCCAATTATTTGCAGAATTTTGTCACATAAATAACTAGACTGCGGCTTGGAGGGTGCCCACCTCCCCCCGACCCTCAGAGCCAGAGGAAGCCGCGCACTCGTACTTCCTTTTCGCATATCACCTGTCCTCGGAGCCCAGCGATCGCGGCCACTGGGCGCCTTCGTGGTGGTTCGCAGCGGCTATTGGCCGGCTATTGGCCGGCTACCGGTACCCGTTGAGGTGGCGTGGCGATTACCACAAATTCTGGGCCAGAGCTCTGGGCTCACCCGCTGAGACTCGCCTCGCTGGCTCTCCCTGTGGTCACATGTGGTCCCATGCGGTCCCACGAGGTCCCCTGCGCCCCTGCTTCGCCTTCGCCTTCGCCTGCTTCCGACAGGGGTGACGAAAGGAAGGTAACGAGTCCTGCGTGCCCTGCTACCGTGCACAGCAGCATTCGGCAGCAGCAGAGTCGAATGTTTTGTGCTGAGGTGTTAATTGAATTCGTTTTGCATAAGTGGCTAGAGGAGCAGGGGAGCAGCAGCAGCAGGACCACCTGCGCACACCATCTCAGCTCAGGGTCGAGGGGAGACGGCGACGGAGACGGAGACAGAACGGACGGAGCCCTGTCCTGGCAGGCATTGTGTGTTAATTGTTGCAACAATACTCAAACTGTCGTACTGTCGCAAAACAAAGCGAGCAACCAATTGTCAACATGACAGCAACAACGATCGTTACAGTAGTACTAGTTGCTGCAGTACAGTTATACCCTTTCCAGAGGGTACTATGACTTCGAGGAGATGTTTGCAACCTATTGGGTATCATCTTAAAGATCAGACCCTTTTTATAGCAGTATATCATGTGGCTGATGTGCGAACAGTCCATCGTTTGTGAGAAAACCTTTTTGGGTTTTTAAGGATTACGCATATTTTTTAATTAGTAATTTTAAAGGAATGATTAAAATATATTACCCTCCTCTCTAAAAGAAGAAACACCCCAAAATATTGTAATTTCCCATTTTTTTTAAAAGAATACAAATATTAAGTAAAAGCTTCTCCGAATTATAAAAATTAAAAAAAATAGGAGCAACAATTCTACTTCATAGGGAATATAATCACCCAACCCAGAAGCCGTTCTGTATAAAATTCCGATGATTATATCATGGCATATACTATATATATATATACATCTGCAAGGGTATGCTATGCTTCGACCCAGGAGCTTCCTTTTCTCTCTGGATTTTTGTCTTTTTTGTAGGTTTTTTTGTGCTGCAGTTGCATTTGATGTTGCCACTTGGCGCTTTCCGCTCCGCCTCAGTGTTTCTCGATTGTTTGGCATGATCTTTATCGGCGCACAGTATTTGCATATTCCACTGTCGTGGGTCCCTGACGCATCTGCATTGTTGGCGTTGTCGTTGTCGTTGCCCCGTTGTCGTTGTCGGCTTTATTATGTCATTGCGTCATTATCATCATGCATGTTTATGGGGCATGTTTATCGCCATCCGTCATGCACATTGTGTAGAAATTAGCACATAGCCCAAATGTGTAAAATAGCGGCGTGTAAATTAATTGCCAGCAATTAGCGGTGTGGTGCGGTGCGGTGAGGTGCGGTGCGGTGCGGGGAAAGTGGCAACTCCATACCATGCCCCGGCATCACCACCTAATCAGCATTGGCGCCTTGGCTTTGAGCACGCCGCTAATAGAGCCATCGGATCAGCATCGGGGAGCAGTGGAGATGGAGATGGAGCTGGATCGCTGAAGCTAAAGCTAAAGCTGAAGCTGGTGCTGCGGATCTGCGGATCTGTGGCCTGTGTGCCTGTGCCTCCTCACAGGTGTCAATGCGGCGACAGCTGAGGCTGGGAATGCGCAACGGGGCTGACAGCAGAATGCCCTTTAATGTCGCAAGTGGCGACCCATGCAAATGTCACGTTATCCGTGTCGCGCATTGTCACGCCGCAAATAAAACATAAAACGGGCCGTCACGGCGATAAATCATCAGGATGCGAATCGGAATCGGAATTGGAATTGGAGCTGCAATCGGATTCGGATTCGGACTCGGATTCGGAATTGAAATTTGGGCGAAATCGGGATAACCTGCCAGCAGCTGTCGCAACATATTGCTCCTCACCGTTAGCTCTGACTCGACTCGTACTCTGATTCCAGGTCCCAGGCACTCCCAACTGGCACTGGAACTGCGACTGGGACTGGGACTGCGACTGGGACTGGGACTCGCCGCCGGGCAAGGCTGATCGCATAAATTAGCAATCTAATTACGTCTCCGACGACGACGGCGACGACGACGACGATCGCTCGCCAATCCCGCGAAATCTCGCCGGAATCACGAAGCGCAACCGGCACTGAGCACAACCACGAGCATTCAGCATTTGTATGCAAATTTTCCCGATCCGTACCCCCAGCAGTATCCCGCATCCAGCATCTCCAGTATCCAGTATCCAGCATCCAGCGATGCCGATGCCGATGCGTCGCTGCCATCGCTTAGGTGCAATCATAATCGCCGTCATATAGTGGATGGGCGCTATCGTTATCACCTGGTCGCTGCGAGAGAGAAGAGACCTATCGGCGGGCAGTGGGCAACGGGGGCAACGGGGGCAACGGGAGGAACAAATTTGCATATAAATTGCCGCACAGCCACCGCCGAGACCCGCTCGGGCTCCCATTTAAATCGATGCGCACCGCAAGCAATTTTGGAATTTATGTAAGCATTTCGTTCGCAGGTTTAATTGACAGACTCTCGGTCTTGGCTTGGTCTTGGCTTGGACTTGGTCCTGGCCATACAGTGCTCTCTGTTCTCTGCTCCCACTCCAGTGTACAGCCAAGCAGTAATCCAATTAGCCCAGCAGACATTTCGTACAAGAAAAAGCACTTGTCGCTGGCCAGAGAATTCCAAACCAGAGTACCAGTCAGCCAGCCAGCCAGCCAAAGAGTTCCGTTCCTAATGAAGATGTCTTCGCGTGGCCCAGGGCCAGGGCTCAGGAGCAGGAGCAGACGCAGGCGCAGGCGCAGTCTGGTTAACATTGACGTCACTGCTGATCGAGCGAGCAATAAAAAATCTATAAATTACGGGGACATAAATAAGGACTTCATACACACCCATTCGGCGGGATCCCATTCCATTTCATTCCATTCCATTCCATTCGGAGGGATCCATTAAGCAGTAAGGCCAAATTGTGTCTCCGTCCCATTTGCGGCTGGCTATTCTCATATTCTATTTAATTCACTTTGTTCGATGAGCATTATCGGCAGATAGCAGATAAATCGGGGATCACTTCACGCTCCTAATGGGCACAGTAGAAGGAGTAGCCAGCCAGGCATTGGCTCTGCTACAGGTGATGCTCTGTTGCCCTGTTGCCCTGATGCCCTGATGCTCTGGAGCTCTGATGGTGATGGAGATGGAGATGCTGGTGGGTTCGACTCCAAAACTGTCACGGGAACGAATGAGCGGTCAAAGAGGTGAGCACAAACAACATCGCATGGGCACAATCTAAGCCAGGGCCAGAGAGGGCGAGCAGCAGGTCGATCCCCAAAGGTGTCGACAGGGGGACAACAACAAGACAACATCCAATCCAGGGACCAGGGACCAGGGACCAGGGACCACAAACCCTAGTGACTGAGGATGGGACTGGAACTGGGAATGGGAATGGGACTGCTTCTGCTGCTGCTGCTTCTGCCGATGCCCGTTTGCCCAAAGAGATATCACAATAAATTAGGAAACGAAATCTTTACTAAATAAAGACATAAATTACACCCCGAATCGCTCTATGGGCACAACCATGCCCCGGAGACCCAGCCAGGCCTCGCGATCAAACTCGAACTCGATATCGAACGACCCCAAGCCCCAACCCCAGTCCCAGCCACAGCCCCAGCCTCAGAGCGAGGTCTGAATCCAAATAAAAAGCAACCATCTATGTTGAATGAAATAAAACGTTGGCGCACAAAAGCCGGCGATGAGCCACAATGGTGACAACAGAGCCACAGAGCAGCAGAGCCCTGGCGGCACACCGGCAACAAGGCAACAAGGCAACAGAGCGACATGGCTGGCAACGACAACAGAGCAACAGAGCAACTGAGCATCAGAGCAGAGCATCAGAGCAAGAGAGCAAAAGCCGCAACGGGAACCAGATCGAAGTGGACACAGGCGGCAGTGGATGGCAGTGGAAGGGCTTATAAAAAGCGAGAGAAATACAAATAATCAAACGAAATGTATTTTATAGGGTGATAAGAATCAATGAAGCCACTGAAATCCTATAGAGACATATTGTTTGCATTATGGGGCACCATCAGCGCATCATCGCATCATCCCATCATCGCTCTCTATCCCATTCCAACCCTTTCCCACATTAAATGGGATATGTTCGGTCGGCCAGTCGGTGCACGGTGTACAGGCCAGGCTTCTCATCAGAACAGAGAGCAGAGACCGGAGACCAGGGACCAGGGACCAGGGACCAGGGACCCAAGTCCACTTATCAGTGGAGTCGGTGTCGCTGGCTCAATTAGTGGGCGATGTAGGCGCATTAATACGTTAATGTTGAATTAATGCGTGCGACATACGGTGACTTCATTTATGCGTGATTTGCTCGAATGTGATCCGCCGAATCAAAACAGGGTTCGTTCTGTTCTCTTCTGTCTCTCGGTCTTGATCTCTGTCTCTATCTCTGTCTCTGACTCCGTCTCCGTTTCGATCTCCGTCTCGGTCGCTATCTCGACTGGCTCTCGGGGCCCCCGCTCGTCTCTGAGCAGCAACGGGTATTCTGTATTCTGTATTCTGTATTCTGTGATTTCGGGACAAGCAATAAATCTTGTGGCGAGGCAAACGAAAGAGCCGTTTAACATTTTTGTAGTAGTCACCGTCAGCCGGGCCCCGAAAGAACAATAGGCGTAGTTTAGAGATCATTTGAGTTTGAGTTTGGGCCACTACCAGTGCCAGTGCCAGAGCCAGTGCCAGAGCCAGTGCCACTGCCAGTGCAGGGGATGCATTTTAATAAGGTGCAGCGTCATAAGTTTCGGTTAATTGTTCCTCTCAGCCTCCCCATCGGAATGCCGAGATTTATGCGCGAGCTAAGTGGTCTGCGTTCTGGCGATTGCTGCCGTGGCCGTAACTTTGGCTCTAACTTCCAAATGTTGTGTATCTTTAACACTCTGATTTTTCCAAGATAAAAGACTGAGTATAAAACACACTTCTTTATAGTTTACTTGGGTTTTTTTAGCCCTTTCAGTGGGTACATTATGTCACGAGCTTGCAATGAAAAGTAGGTAGCATTTTCCACCCAAAAAAAGCGTATACAATGTATACATACATTCTAATTCAGTATATATGTAAAAGAACTAAATCACTAAATTATATATGAGCATTTCTGCCAAAAATTATTAAAGGTAAAACAAAAAAAAAAACAATTTCCCTATACTTTTTTCCTGAAATTATTTCCTAAATTTATGGAAAGTTAACTAAGTTTAGCAATTGGTGTATAATTTCATTAGGTTTAATGTGAAAAATTGGAAAAAATGGGAAAAATTCCATATAGATTTTGCATAATAAATGCTATATAGATAGTCCAAGCCAATTCGCAGCAATTTTTAACCCTTATTTTGGTCTTTTAAACCCTTCAATCGATTGTTGTAATTTTTGTTTGGAAATATAGGGCCATCTACTATGACTTTTATTAAAAACTATTATTCATAAATGAATAATAATAATTCATTTAATATTATTATTTATATCTAGAAATGAAATGGGTGCTACCACACTATAGGTCCTCTAAACAGTCATCTGCAGGTTCTTTAGTTCTCTGTCTTATATACAATACGGACAATGTGGATCTGTAGAAAATCAGAAGCTCAGAAAAGTTCTCGCCAATAATGCGAAATGAGAAGCAGTTTCAGATCGAGAATCAGAATCAGAATCGGTTTCGGAATCGGTATCGGTATCGGAATCTGAGCGACAACGGGAGTTTCCGCGCCAGCCACTCGTTATGGCTCGCAATCAATCAATAATTATAATTGGTCATAATTCGGTAGCCGGCCACTAATTAGATGTTTTACAATACAACCAATTTACCACGCGCCAATGCTCCGGCCCAGCCAAAAAGAACAACAAAAATGCGATAGCCAGAGAGCAGCAATTTAACAAAATATGAAAGCAGATTTATCATATGCAAATTGGTCAAACAGAACAATGGCCAGAGCCAGAGCCAGAGCCACAGCCAGAGAAAGAATCGGAATCAGAATCAGAGTCGGATTCAGAATCAGAGTCAGAGCCAGAGTCAGGAATCAGTATCAGATTCCAGAGACAATACCAGCTAAAAGAAAGATTTGAAAGACTTCAAAGGTTCGGGGGATCCATCGATGTCGCCGTTTAACTTCGCCCCGACAGCGGCAGAGCCGCAATCATTTCAGACATAACATAAGAGACCCTCAATTATCGCTGGGACATACTAGAACAGGGCCAACTTCTGTGGATGCTGTAGCTGTGGCTGGCTCTGGCTCTGGCTGGCTGTAGCTGGCATTGTTCCTAATTAATCCACGGGAATGCATAAAGCGTCTTTCGCTTTCGGCCACTATCAACACCTCATTACTCTTTTGATCACACTCCTCGTTAAGAGAGATGTCAACCAGCGGCAGCTGCCGCCGCTGCCACCGCCGCCACCGCCGCCGCAACCGCAGTCACAGTCGCAGTCCGACAAATAAAAAACAAAGACATTCGAATTCAAAATTCAAATCAAAAGGCCAGAATTCCACTTTGTTGTGCTGCGAACGGGCTATGGCTCTGTCTCTGGCTCTGGCTCTGTCTCTGGCTGTGGCTCGAACTGAGTCCCGACCTGCGAGGCGACAAAGATTAAATATAACTCTATTCCCCCGATCGCTCGTTCGGCTGCAAGCGAAACGTCTATACCCTACCACCAGATGCACGGCTCCGGGTAGCGACAGTTCGAATATGCCCGACCGTGGATCCGTGGATCCGCGGAGGGGATGAGAAACCGAAACCTGTATCTGCATAAACTTATAAACAAAGAAAACAAATTTGTCTTATCGCCCAATTCCAAATGAGATGACAACGAGACAAAATCACTCCGTTCCCGTCCCCCGTCCCCCTTCCCCGCATGCCCCGCCTGAGACCCGTCCCCTTCCCCTACCCCTACCCAATCCCGTCGGCCTGCCTAGAGCTGCGCGCTAAAAGCTCGAGCTCATTTAAGGAGCGGACAAGCACAAATGCACATCTCTTAATCGCTCCGCTCATTAACAGGGGCTCTGCCCCAGCCCCAGCCGCAGCCCCATCGCTGCCCTTCCCTGCCCTGCACTGCCCTGTCGTCGTTCTGGCGGTACCTTCAGTACCGCAGTCGCAGTCGCAGTCACAGTCGTAGGGTCGGGTCATCCGAATCGCCATTGTGGACATTTCAGTTTGGACATAAATCACTGATTTGGATGGCGACACTCGCACGTTGCGGCTCTCCCTCTAAATACAAAAAAAAACATTTGAATAAGTTAAATAAAATGTGATATTTATTACCATTATTTTCTATACAAATGTATGTACAATGTACATTGTACATATATGTATAAATACATGTGTGCATTGGTCTTTGTGGCATCCTGACAGACTGCGCTTTACAAGGATTGGAGTACCACAGGAGTTTGGATATTGGAACATTTTAAATATACAAGACCAATGGTTAACTGGTCATTGAAATATTGGTTATTATTTGAAGCTTCAAATCATTTTAAAGCAAATAATTACTAGATTTAAAATAAACAGATTTATGTATAATAATAATAAAAATTGGGATTCTTCGCCCTTGGGGATAGTATTTGAAGGGGTACGAAAACATGCGAAAATATTGAAATATTTTGCATACATTTGTCCCTATTGAAGTACGCCTGAGAAGAGTATATATAGAGGAATAGCCAGCACAATCAGTGACCCTAGATATGGAGATGTTTCTATAGGAAAAAGCGACTCGAACGTTGGTTGGCTCGCACTTGCATCGCCGAAGGGGCAGGGCAGGGCAGGGATGCTGATGCCGATGCCGATGCTGATGGTCTCTGCCGACAACATTGTTGTCATATTAGTAAACGTAACTAACTTTAGTTATTGCTAGTGTTGGGACTTCGCACGTTTATGGTCCATTTAGAAGGATACGATGGAAATGTTGTGTCGGGTTTGCCAACAGATTTATCACCGGCCCCTTGCTGGTGGCGCTGCCTGCCAGGAGGGCGGGCGAATGGGTTGGGGTTGGGGTTGGGAGTATGGGATATGGGATATGGAAGACCGACGCCGTCGGAGCCGTACTAAAGTTCATCGATTTCCGCCAACCCAAACAATAAAAACTGCGCAAAGCCACAAACATTTGCCAACAATGTTGCGGAAACAATCTCTGCGAGAGTCCTGAGAGTCATCAAGTGGCCAACTGATCAGCACTGCACGATGGGTCGATCGTAAAAGTGTTTGACTGTGATTATATGGCGCTCATGAGAGCGCCACTTTGCCCTGGTCCATCAAGCAGATGGACCCTGGGGCAGCTCCTGTCCCTGCCCCCCTGCCTGTCCACAGCACTCGCTCCATGGGATCCGAGATCTGACTGCCGAGATCCGAGTTCCCCAACATGCACACCACATCTTGGTATTCTAAATGAAACCACTGAATATGTTTCGAATTGTATCGGAGAGCGTGAAAGCAAAGCCAAAAAGCCGAGTATCTCTGGACTTAGTCGAAGGGCAGGCCGTGTGCCGCAGACTGTATAAATATCGTATAATGTATAATTTATGGGGCCCGAGGTGAAAATATTTTCAATAGAAGGTGATTTAAATTTATTAAAGGAATGCTCACGAGCAGCCCCGCACTAAATTAGAATAAGTCATGACTGGAGAAGGCAAGGGCAAGGGGAACGGCGACGGCGAAGGTGAAGACGAAGGGACCGGGATGGACCATTTGCTCATAAAAACTCAAGCAAATTGAATTTGTGCGCTCTCGCGCGCGCCTGGTAATGCTGATGACCGTCACCCGATCCCGATTCCAATCCCAATCCCGAATCCCGATCAGGCTTGTAAGTATCGACACGAACGACCGTGGAGCTCTCTCTCTCTGTCTCTCTCTCTCTCACACATTCTCTTATCAGATGCGAATGCACAACATACGCGCTCAGCTCATTTAAATCTCGGCCAGGCACAGTCCCCAGTCTCCAGCTCCTAAAAAAAAAAAAAAAAAAAACAAAAAAAAAAGTCAACGATCCAGTCTCTGCGGTGCCTGCGATTTGAGCGCGCTCAGCTCGCCTTTTGTTAACACCATAATTTACATTGATTTATGTGCTTAGTTGACTCGGCATTTTTAATCGGTCAGTCGAAACCATCCAATCCAATCCAATCCCATTCCATAGCATACCATGCCATGCGATGCCATACCATCCCATTCCCATTCCATCCTATCCATACCCATCTCCGCATCTCCGCATCTCTGCCTGTGTATGTCCCCACGGAGTGTGCGCGCCGAGCGGCTTCATTTGGTTATAATTAAAATGTCGATGTTATCTACCAGATTTGGACATATTGGCCATTACGTTTGAAATTTAAGCGATTTCTATGCGCGTATTTTGATTCTGATTTTGATTTCGATTTCGATTTCGATTTCGTTTGACTTTTACCCACCATTTCATCCCCATCCCCATCCGCATCCCGCCTCTCTACGACAGTTGGTCACACAATGAATATTGATTATATTAATATTTAATAACGTTTTTAAGAAGCCTTTTGAGTGTTAAATGCTTATTTATGCTTGTTGCCAGAGTTTTTCGTTTTTGTGTGTATGCGTTTCTGATTGTTTCCCCATCAGTCCCCGTCCCCGTTCCCGTCCCTCTCCTCCATCACCGTGTGTGTTTTGCTGATGGCTGATGATTATTATGCGTGAAATCGGACGAATAAATTCTACTGTTGTCAAACCAAAGACCGCCACATCGGGCAGCCAGGCAGCCCATGGGAGACCTATTGGGTTACCGATTTCAGGTCGTTCCTTGAGAGACAACATCTGCATTCCCATCCACATCCACATCCACATTTTCACTCGTCGCTTCTGGCCAAAATAAAGAATGAATTAATTCTCGCCACAAAAAGAAAGAAAAGAGAGAAAAAAAACTGAAAGTTGTTATATTTCTTGCACTTTTATTTGATACTCCCCTTTTCCGGGGAGACACTTCTCTCGTATCACTTATCATACAATAAAGATATCAGTTCAAAAAAAAAAAAAAAATTACAAAAAAAATAGTGTGCTCCGAATGGGCATGCATTGTATTGGAGTTGGAGTCGGAGTTGGGGTTGGAGTCGGAGTTTAGAGCCTAAGTTAGGACTAAGTTATAGTTAGAGTTACGGCTACAGTTACATACTACTACTACATACATACATACATACTACATACTACATACATATGTATTTGTATGTAAATATGTGCAGATATTGCATACTCTATAGCCTTAAATGGTGATGAGGTAAGTCGGCAGCCAGCGGCCAACGGACAACGGCCGGCGATGAATAAATATACTCGTACTCGTATTCGTACTCGTATTCGTACTCGTAATAATTATACGTAGATACTACAAATATAATACATATGTACTTGGATTCGCATTCGCATTCGTACCTATCTATTATGCAGATGGAAATGTGCATTAAATGGGACAAGCGTGCACATACTCGTACGAGCATGTACTAGTAAGTATTAGTTACAATTTCAGTTAATCTAAAGCGTGTCCACCACACACAAATGCCGCCTACTATTGTTGCTGCTGCCGCTGCTGCTGCTGCTGCTGTTGCAGTTGCAACCTAGTGCTTGGACTGGGCCAAAAGCGAGAGACCCCGAACCGCAGCAGCAGCAGCTGTAGCAGCAGACAAGTAGGTGAGCAGCATTTTAACTTTGGTTTTCGATTTGTTTCGTCTACGAATGTAGTCGCGTCTCATGTTTCTGTCCGCGACACGCACGGATCCGCCTGCGACCGCCCTGCGGGACCCACCATTCCACGTAGTTACATACCCAAGTCGCTGTCAATCACAAACGCGCACACAACTCAGGTTTTCAATTAGACTCTGCCGCCGGATCACGGGGCTGGTCCCGCTAGCGGTCATGCTTTAGGAACTGCAGCGTCGCCGACCCATCGGAGGATGACAGGCGGGCCACCTTTGCCGCCGGCGACTCGATTTCAGCATCGGAATCGTCGTGCACGTTGATCTCTTCATCCGAGTCGGACGACGAGTTGTCCACGGTCATGGCTGAGCCGGCAGTCCCACTGCCACTCCCACTCCCACTGCCAGGGCCGCCGGCCTCCGGTCCGGCCCCCACGCCGGAGGAGTAGTGCATCCGCGAGCGCTGCTCCTCGGCCACCGTCAGCGATGCTGCCACCGCATACTGCCGGGCCAGGCCCAGGAAGGCTGCCGCAGACGGAGAGCTTACCAGACTCCGGAAGGCGCTCCGTTCGCCCCCCATCGACAGGTGGCTGGCGGCCGATCCGCACCCCCCAACTCCAGTGGGAGAAAGCTGCTGCTGCTGCTGTTGCTGCTGCTGCTGATGGTAGTGGCTGAGCAGCTGGAGCGCCGCAGGATGTGTCGGCAAGTGCAGGGGATGGTGGTGATGGTGGCCGCCGGGCGGCCCGTGCAGCGGGTGCAGTATCACGGATGGGGGCGGTGCCTGCGGAGAGTGCTCGGAGCAGAGGGGAAGCGACTGCTGGGGCGGAGCTGGGGCTCCTCCCACAGAAGCCGCCGAGGCTGAGGCGCTGCTGTGGTTACTGGGCGTCGGAGAGCTGGCCGGAGCGTCATTCGATTGCTGCGAGTGCAGCGGATTCGCGGGACTGGATCGCTGCCGCTTGAGCAGGTTCATGCGCTGATGGCGACGCCACTTGGCCCGCCGGTTCGAGAACCAGACCTGTCAATGGAGGAGGCACGAAAGTCAAGATGCTGTGTCCCGCCTGGGGTCAATCCCGCCACTCACCTGGACTCGCGCCTCGCTTAGACTCGTGCGACTCGATAGCCGCTCGCGGGTGCTCACGCACGGATAGTGGCTCTTGTCGAACTCCTTCTCCAGCTCCTCCAGCTGCTCGGGGCTGAAGGTCGTCCGGTTGCGCCGGAACTTGGGCTCATCGTCGTCGTCCAAGTAGTCGGAGTCGATGTGGCGATTCTCGTCCGCGGACTCGAGAGTGTCGTGGCTACCAGAGCCCGGCGAAATGGCTCTGTTCGGGGGGGCAGCGCTGGCCATCAGGTGAGCAGAGCTCAGGGATCCGCAGTTCGGGGCAGAGACCGAGCTGCCGGCACTGGGCGGCAGATTGGCCAGTGTGGGAGCCGCCACAGACCAGAGAGCCGAGGGCGGCGGCGGACCAGGCACCGACTGTCCGCCTCCCACATTGCCGGCCGGATGCCAGGTGAAACTGCCGTACGGATGCGGGTGGGGCGGGTACAGGCCATAGGCGGCGGTGCGAGCGAACTCGGTGGCCACCCGCTCGGCGGCCCGGTTCCGCAGGATGCGATTGATGCTGCTCACCGACGGGGCGGTGGCGTTCGTACAGACACCTGCATGGCGGGAGGGCACAATTAGCGGGAAGTCGGTATCGATATTGCAGATTCGAGATCCGAGATTTGAGATTGTGAGAGATGGGGAGATGGGTGGACGGGGGTGGGGGGGGCAGACTCAAAAGCGGCCGCCGATCAATCAGTGATCAATCAGAGCAGCTCCGCTTGGATTATCGGAGGGGACTTTGCCGCCAATTATCTTCGCTTCGCTTCGATTCGCTCCTACTTACCTTCGGAGATCAGGCGCTCGCGTATCTCCCAGGCGAAGATCGTGGGGTTCTCCCGCTTGTATTGCTCGATTTTGGAGACGACCGTTGGCGTGGCCACCTTCGGCTTTGAGCCACCAATTAGGCCCGGAGGTCGAAGGGAGCCTGGAAAAGCGAACACGACCAGAAAAACGCATGAGACAATGGATTTATGGATTTATGGATTGCAAGCGCGGATCTGATGACTTATGTATGTATGTATGCATGCCTGTATGTGTCCTGAGTGATGCCCGGGCCCCTGGCTTATCCCTCGGTTATACATAATAGCTTTATCAACCATCGCCATCGACATTAACAATTGCGGAACAAGTGAGGGGAGAACGAACACCTATAATACGTACGCGGCAGTGGTACTCCCGCAGCACGCACGTACCCTGTACCCTGTGCCCCGAGTCCCGGGCCCATGCCCGTGCCCGTACCCAAAACCAGAAATACGCCGCATTTTGATTAATGAGCCTGCGGTCTTTAGCCACCACCACCAGCCAGGCTTTATGCAATTTTAAGTGGCTAAATTACACACACACACACACACACGCATACACGCACACACGGACACGGCTCGCTCTCGCGACTCTCGCGACTTTCGCGGTAGGGGACTCTACTCGACTCGAGGGCTGGTAGGGACTCTGGACAAGGATAATAACATGTTTATCATCAGAATTAGCAAACAAATCGAAAACAAAGTGCCTATTAGTTATCCGATTGAGAGGGGGCTCGTTGAGGACGTGGTGTCAGAGTCTCAGTAGTCTCCTCTCCCAGTGGTACTTACCCAATAGCTTGGAGACTGCTCCCTGCTGCGTCAGCATGTGCTGGGCGATATCGTAGCCACGCAGGCCACCGAATCGGGAGAACTCCAGGAGGCGGTGCTGCGACATCAATGTACCGAGCGTGCTGCCCGGCCCGGCCGCTGGACCGCCACTGCCGCCGGCTGTCCCCCCACCAGCGCCAAAGCCCGGCGGTATTTGCACAGATGGAGGCGACGTGGTCGTCGCTGCCGATGCCGCTGCCGCCGCCGCCGCTGCCGCTGCTGCTGCTGCTGCTGCCGCTACTGCAATTGAACGAATGGAATCGAGTGATAATTGGCCATTGTCATCATTATTCCGGGTCTGTTGTTGCTTGTTGTTGGTTGCCTGTTTGTTGGCTGTGTGTTGTTGTCGTTGTTGGAGCCGCTGTGCTGTCTCCCGACCACAATGGTTAATTATGATAAATTAGCCGTTAATTGTGTTGACTGATCTGAACTGAAGCTTCAGTCGATGGAAGCCGATGGATGGATGACTGACGGATGGCAGTGCCAGTGCCAGTGCCTGTGCCAGTGCCAAGCCAATGGCGACGGCAATGGCGATGCCGTTTCTCCATCGAACTATTGTCAAAATGGAGTCGACATCCATCCCACGCAATCGAAATCGCAATCTGCCGGCAGTGCCGGGCAGTGAAATGTGCCTCGCGCGTTCAATTTGCGGCCAAGACAAAGGGGAAATTAAAAATTTTGGTATGTACACAGCTGCCTCGGCTGAAGTCTGTGAATTACGCTAATTCGACTGAATACTATATAAATATTGACTGGCATACACAGGCAGTATCGTATCGTATCGGATCTTTCGGCTTGGGCAGCACTCCGTCACTCCTCCCAGAGATCGGTCGGCCTATCCCCCCATAATATACTCGTAATTGTCAATTAGCGTTTAAATGCGCGTTTCACTCTGCTTGTTTTCCGAGTAAATATTTTCAAGATACCTGAATGTACATACGTATGTACCGTATGTACCGTACCGCATGTACATTTGTACATGCTCACAATCAATTGTGCCGCAAATCAAATGAAACGAGTTCTCGAAGACAGAAGATCATCCATCCACTGGAGAAAGAGAGGGGATCAACAGCACCGCAGTGAAACCAATTTCACACCAAATTCGGGCAAACAAGTCGGGGATCGGGATTAGCCGTCGGCTAATCGTCGGACAGCACTTACCACTGGAGGCATGCGGGGCCAGCGACGTCATTCGTTGGGGATGGGGCTCCATTTTCCAGTGCGCGGCTGAGAGGCCTGAATTTGCAACAGTAAGCGAGCCAAGGTCACGGTTCAAAGTCGGCTCTATCAACATGTCTAAGAATCGGTCTATTCGCTTAGGTTCTTATTTGGTTTTTCTATTTAGTGTAGTTCCGTTTCACAACACAGTCACAACGCAGTCACAATCAAAAACATAGAAGTGGAGACGCGGATATCGATTATGGGATGGTCCGGGCTGGGATATGGATATCGATAGGGATATGGATATGGATCCCACGGATAAGCGGAAGTGCCTCTCTCTCTCGCTCTCGCTCTCGCTCTCTCGCCTGCTGCTCACTTCCTTTGCGTCGTCTCACTATTGAGTACAACGGATTGGATTTCTAATATAAATATAGAATTTATTTTATTTTAATTAAAAAAAAAAACTAAAAAAAACCGTCGTCTCACTGACTCTAAAGAGGGAACCCCGCACGGAACATTATTTCACTGCACATCCGACTGTCCATGAAACAGTTAGCAATCTTGGCCTTAAAGCTTATGTATGCAGGTTCAAACGGAACTTTTACTGAAGCAAAGCAAAGTTTTTGTTGTTTCGTTGTGCGCGGCCGAGAGCAAACTGTCGGTTCGGTGGTCTCGCTTTGGCCGCTAGACTCGGTTCGCTTCGTTTCGTTTTCTCTCGGCTCGAATTTCACCTGGCAGCGTTCACCTGGAAGCCAGTTCTCCCATTTCACTCAATGTTTGAGTGGAATCTCCGGCGCAGCGCCGACCGGTTTTCCGCACTGGACTTTCATAATGGCGGCCGTTGAGGCCGGCCGTCGCTGGCGTGCGAGCGGGACAACTCTACCCTGCCAATGGGTGTAGTGCTCGCTCACAAATCAAACGATTACCGACTCGTTGCCGACGCCGACGCCGACACATCAACAGAGAAGCGAAGGGCGGGGGGAGTGGTGAGTGGAGAGGGGGGTGCGGGACATGGGGGACATGGGGGAGCCGCCGCGTACTTCAGCTTGAGTTCCCCTAATTAGCCGCATTCATGCATTGGGCGTTAGATACTTACGAGCCATTGGAACCATTTTCCAAATCTCGCGAGCTGTTGAATACAATCAAAGGTTTAGTTTTCCATCTGCTTACATCTGGATGCCACTTGGATCGGTGTTTACGGTTAATTGGACATGCAATTGGTAATATAAATATGAAGAACTCAACGCTAATACAAGCCAAGTGGCTCCATCGAGTAAATCTGCGAATAACGGAATCCATATTGCCAGAAATAAATGAAAAATTGCAAGTAAATATTCAGAGTTTCCATTTGTAGATTGAGAATAAAGAATTCCGTTCAAGTGAAATTTCCTGGCCAATGAAACTGAATCCAAGATCTCCCACCATATTTAAATTAATTAATTGTATTTACATTTAACATTATTTAATTCATTTGACTGTATTAATGGCTTGCAACTTCCTTCCAGGTTTTTCCAGCATTTTCTGACCCACTCCCAGGAACATTTATTTAAGAGCAAATAATATCATATGTAACAATATGTAAAATATGTCTTAAATAAAAAAGTCTTGCTGCAGAAGTTTAACGTTTTTCCGAATAGTATTTCTGAAGTAGTTTTTGTTGTAAGTGGAGGGTTCGTTTTTTAAGTCACATTCGGAAAAAGTGGAACAAACTCAGTTAAACCTCACAAAAAAAAATAAAAAAAATTAATGGAATAGTTTAGAATTAATATTGGGCACAGTGCTCTAAATTAAAATTTATTCAAATTGAACTTCTTTCAGCTAAGGGCTGGGATGAGTTTAGTTTAAATACTTTTACATTGAGTAGGAAATTCCATCTTGACAAAAGCTTAAGGAAAAGTTAATCCATTTTCAATATTTACACTGTGGAAAGATGGACTTGGAATTCCACTAAAGGGAGATACATACATACATATGTGAATGTATCTGTACAAAATCGCTTACATCCTGAAGTCCGTTTCCTTACATACACAGGCATCCCGACTTTAGCTTTGATAAATGATAAATGATAAATGAATATATGCACATATATGTATGTACATAGGTATGTACAAATGTATGTATATATGTATGTACAGGTCATTTATGCAGGTATACAAGTCTTGCGAAGCTAGGTCGTTGTCTTGGGTGCGTGATGGATGATTGATGCGCTGCCTGGGCAAAGCAATCCGATGTGAATCGAAACTGCAACTAAACTACACATGGCGTGATCAGATCAACGAGCCACACAGAACACACAGTCGAGGAGGCTGCACAGAAGCCAAATCGCATCAAAGCTTACGAATTGAGTGGCTCCCGGCGGAGTGGCTGGTGGCTGGGTGACGGGAGACGGGAGACAGAAGACGGAAGACGAGACTGAATGCCGAGTTAAAAAGCAATTACCTGCCCGATTCCTGGACCAGCAGCACAAGCAGAAGCAGAATGATCAGAAGATGGAAATAAATCTGCAAGTGAAACGGGATGCATGTACGGATAAATGGAGAATGGAGAATCGTCTGGAGAACCGTCGATAATGAGATGTCTCACTAAGCTGATCAAAACTGCTGAATACTACGAGTATTCACACATACTACGTATATGTATGCGTGTATGATCGGATGCAAAGTGCACATTATGGCACACATCGATCCGTACATAGAGTACAAATCAAATTTGTGAAAGGCAAATCATGAATGAACCAACGACGACGACAACGACAACGACAACGACAACAACAATGACAACGATGGGGCTGACGATGACGTTCGAGGGCTTTTGTGCCAGAGATCCAGAGCAAACGCAAACAATCGAACAGGAATAATTTACTAAGTAAATAAGACGCGAGCCCGGAGACGCTAGAGACGCCGGAGACGCCGGAGACGCTGGAGACGCTGGAGAGTAGCGTGCGCCCTCGCCCCATCGAGTGGCACTTCAACAATCAAGCATTCACACAAGCAGATGGCTCGCAGCCGTTGGCGACCACCTAAACGAAAATTTCATTTGGTTTCGGTTCGGTTCGGTTCGGTTCTGTTTCGGCCCCGTCATCACCTCACCATCGCTGCCGTCCGTCTCCTATTTGCTTATGCACACATTATCAACGTACGCCCGCCTTATGGAGTGTTTGTTTACCTAATTCGATTACCGATCGCGTCCGTTCGCCCCATAGTCCGCAAGACACTTGACCAGTTGGGTGGCACACATGCTGGGGTCTTTACGAGGATTCCTTAGGGCGAGTGCAATCACACCACAGATGCAGCCGATGCAGCCGATGCAGGTGGGGCACTAATTTGAGGACTTCCCTCAAGGGGGATTCAATTTATGTTGAGCTCTTATTATATTCTGTTATTTTGAGGTACCAAGATACCACCAACAAATTTGTACCACAAAAGTCTGTTTCATTGATGTGGCAACGTCATCACTCCCATCTGAAATATAGCCGCCAGTTGCTAGAGATCAGCGTAACTCCTACGACCTACGATTTATAGGGCTTACGAGTATCGGGTTATATTAGATTTGTGGTGAAAGTGGAAGTGTGTCACACCTACAAGGAAGTGTGGACTGACTGAGTATCGGTGGTATGAATGTAGAGCCGCGGCTTTTTCCTCGACCCACAGCGCACAGCTCAGTATGGCTCCCCTCCGCCAGGGGGCGCACACTGCATGATAAAGGGTTTATGAAAGGGAGGGAGAGAATGCGTAGACACTGCAATTTCATTTGTTCCTTCTGGCTATACTGATCCAGATTCGGCAATCCGCTAGATATTCTCCTTGATTCTGCGGAAGGGAGCAGGGCGAATGTAACAGTATGTTATTACAGGAGTCTGTATACAGGCTCCGAGCTTATAGTCTCTGAGATCTAGGCGCTCATCGGGTCGGGCGGACAGACAGACATGGCTATTTCGACTAGACTATTGATGCTGATCAAGAATATATACACGTATACTCTACGGCACGGACCGTAAATAATAATTATGAGTTGAGGCACAAAAAAGCCTCCGAGAAGAAAGAGGAATGGTATTATTATGTTATTATTTTACGGCAAATTCAAGAACAGGATAAACTTTTATTTGCATTTTTTTCTAAATTATTTTTAATTATTAAAATTAATTTATATGATATAAATAAAAAATAATTATTAAATATAAATTTGTATACAAAAATTAAGGCGTACATTTTATTTTCAATCCGATGTGCTGCTCACTCCATGCAACTAGCCATAAAGTTTATGGAGTCAAAAACGAGCTGAAGCTTAGAAATTCCCCAAAAAAATAAAGAAAATATAATATCGGCTTTTTCATTGAATCGAATAAATGGGGACACGAAAAGGGAAAGCCAAGCATCTATAGATGGAACTCAACAACCAAGTCCCTCGATGTTCATCTTCTTCACTTACCCACATAAAGAGAGAGTGGAATCCTTAGACAGCTGCTCTGAGTACCCATGGATTCTCCGATTCTCCAGAGGCACAAGCATGTCTCTGCAAACTCTTTTAAATATTAATTATTAATATCATTAATTATTAATGAATTTGTATTACAAATAACCTGGTTATTACCATTAGTAGAAAGGCAAATATGTGAATGAACTATAATTAATAATTATTAAAAATACATTTCGAACCGATCTGTTGGCATTGCTTGGATGTCACTCGCCCTCATTTTTGTATTTTCGCCTACTGTTGTGGACTTTAAAACTGTTCTCTCAATATGTCCTCTCTGTAGTGCAGCATTTTCTTGACGAAATGTGCCAGTTCGTGCCAGCCCGTTCCGTTCAGCAGGGCAGTCAAGTCCTGGACTATTATAATATTGTACTAGGATCTCATTTAGGATAGGGCATAGCGCCAGGAAATGCAATGTACCCTCAGGAGCGTGCATTCTGTTGCTACGAAAATGCCAGCCATGTCCACTGAGCTGTACCCTCTTCTAATCCCAGCACAATTAAGGCGAAACCCTTCATCGTCGAAGTGTAGAAGGATATGCCTTGTATAGTGTGGTGCATCAGTGACATTTCCTTTTTTGTATATCAGGTAAATAAGGCTTTGCCGAAAGCGTTATATAGGATATTCTCTGCTTTCCAAATTGGGTTGAATACCTTTGTTAAACAATTAATAAATTTCTCTGGTGCATTTTTTAGGAATTCTGTTGGTATCCTGCCGACTCCGGGGGCTTGATTGAACCCGAATTCGCATACTCTTGTTGGTCATATTCAATCTTCTGACAAACTCCCAGAAGCTGTCTTTTATGTTTTTTTACTTTTTATTTTATTTTATTTTATTTTTTCTTCACACTGACTTGAAGATCGTTTTTGCCTCTGGGTACTCTTGCTTTTCTTCCTCTGTGCCTGTATGAAGTGCCCGTTTCAATGCGATCATTGATCGTTGTCTCGCTCGATGGCATTCAGAGTCGAACCATTGTTGTTTTCTTGTATGCAGGATGCTGCTATATGCTTATATGTGTACAGTTTGTTAATGTCTCAATATGTGGTGCTTTGAGTTTTTCTAAACATGTAATTTTGTAGGACAATATATTAATTTAAGTGCTGTTTTGGGTGCGTCCCTGGCTTTGGTGAGCAGTCACGTGTGTGTGTTAAGTCGGCTGCATCCAGTACGTCGCCATAGAGTTCCTTTAATACGGGGCTGTAGCTGGCTTTCCTTTGCAGGTTAGCTCTTGGGCAAGATTTGCCCCCCATGCAGATCTGGTCATTTTAGACGAGGGCCTTATGGCTTCTGATTATTTCTGCAAACTTTTTTTTCAGCTGTAGTAGGGCCATCTTATTGTCTTGTTGCTTTTGGCTAAGGACTCATTTTAAAGCACTTTATACGTCACAAAAGTATTTTCCATTTCCACCAGCACCCCCGTTTTATTATTAAGTTGGTAGAAAACTCGGGTTTCTCGCACTGTTGCACTTGGGAGCGCCATTTTGTCCCGTAATCATCGTTATACTCCCTCCTAGCGAGATATCTGGGATCCTGTTCTGTGACATTTTTGAGTTGCTTTTGGTTGGCACCCGAAAGTATGCTATATATAATTTGGCTTACGCTACGGAACGCTCGCTGCCATTACGTTGCGTGCCAGGTCCGCTCACGTTGCTTGAACAGCTGAGTAGTGCCACCTCTGGCTTTGATTTTTTGTTTTGTCCCGCGTTACAAATATTAATGAACATAGAAGCCATAGCTCTGATTCATTTCATTTCCTTTGAATAGTATGTTTGCCGTGTCAGTCTGGAACCAGACCCCTTCGTATAGTAATCCAAATAAGTATAGAACATTTATTTTGCATCGAAAAACAAAATCTTTTCATTTTTTAACGATCTGTCGCGTCAGAAGAAAGGACAGCAACGAGTGACTATATAGAATCCATTGTCGGGCAGATCGCAAGAGGTAGTCCGGCTTTGCCTTTTCTCAATTACAAAATGGGGCGCCTGCCGGTGACCACCCAGAACACGGCTGAGTGCGAGGACAGTAAATTCCGCGTCGGCTCCAGCAGCATGCAGGGCTGGCGCCCCAAAATGGAGGATGTGGACACCCAAATCCTGTCGCTGCCAGAGGACCCCACAGCTGCCTTCTTCGGGGTATACGATGGACATGGTGGCGACGCTGTGGCCAAATATGCCGGTCTCCATCTGCATCGGCTCATTACCGAGCAAGAGGAGTACTTCGACAACGCCGTGGAGAAGGCCTTGAAGCTTGGGTTCATGGACCTTGACCGGGAGATCCGGCACAATAGACGCTTCAACCAGCGCGTCGGCTCCACTGCCGTGGTGGTGCTGATCAAGGAGCAGCGTCTGTACTGCGCCAATGCTGGGGACTCGCGGGCCATTGCCTGCATCGGGGGCAAGGTACGTGCCCTCTCCTGGGACCACAAGCCATATAACGAGACGGAGACCAAACGCATCCTGGCTGGCAATGGTTTCATCTCGCTAAATCGCGTCAATGGCAGACTGGCACTCTCTCGGGCGCTCGGCGACTGTAGGTACAAGCAGAACCTTTTCTTGGACCAGGAAAAGCAGATCGTCACCGCCTGTCCCGACGTGGAGGTGGCCGACCTCACCGAGGACTGGGAGTTTGTGGTCCTCGCTTGCGATGGCATCTGGGATGTGATGTCCAATCAGGCGGTGGCTGACTTTGTGCGCAAGCGCATCGCCTCGGCCATGACCCCTCGGTGCATTTGCGAGGAGCTGTTGAGCAGCTGTCTGGCCACCTCTGCCAACGAGCCCGGCATGGGAAGGGACAACATGACCGCCATTCTGGTCTGCTTCCTCCATAACAAGACATACGAGGATCTGGTGGTTCGCTGCGGCGGCGGCGGCACCAATCAACGCGTAGATGGTGTGACCATGGACGACATCAATCAGAGCCCCAACAGAATGGACACTTCAAAATTGTTACTGAACGAGATCTAAACATTTACACGATCCACACTATCATTTATTTGTTTGAAGCTTTAACAGCGGCACACTGCGATACACATGACAGAACTATACAAATAACAATAAGAACCACACAACCCCACCCCCCATCCACAAGAATACGTTCCGAAAGCATTTCAATCAGCTTTCCACAACATTGTCAAGTTGTTTCGTGAAATATTTTAATAAATTGTTCAAATTAAAGGAAACGATTATCTGCATGCTATATATTACTCGTGCATATATCTTTTTTGCTGCGATATATTGGCTGTACAGAAAAGCGAGTGTGGCTCTCGTGTCCCTCGAAATATGCTCGATGGTAGCTACTCGTAATGTGACAAGTGCTACAAAATAGTATGCGATATATGTACATATGGATGTACAGATCTATTGACTTATAGCTAGATGTATGGTCTGGTCCCCCACTAATGAGTGAAATATATTGACTGTTCGTTTGATTAGAGTTTATTTCAGTGATTCATTGCAGTACAGGATTCAAGCGACTTCCGTTTAGGTTACAGGTGGGGGGGGGCGGGTGGACTCTCTACTTCTTCAGCAGCAGGGGGGCGGTGTATGCGGCGGCAGCGGCATAGGGGGCTGTGTAGGCGGCAGCGTAGGGGGAGGCGTAGGCAGCAGTGGTGTAGGCAGCGGTATACGGAGAAGCGTAGGCGGCTGTATACGGAGCGGCGACGTAGGGAGATGCCACATACGGAGACGCCACATATGGAGACGCCGCCACGTAGGGAGAGGCAGCTACGTAGGGGGCCGCGTAGGCCAAAGGAGACACGATTCCGGGCTTGGCGGCAACGCAGGCAATCAGAGCGAGGACAACGGCGGCGACGAACTTGAACATCTTGGAAGGATTGGGTTTTAGATTGTTTTGCTTGTTGAATGGAACAAATACAACTGATGCCCAAACAAGCGGTGGGCCGTAGCTTATATAGCTCTAGCCGCACACACATGTGCCTGTCAAACGGCCTTGCAAGGTCTCGCGCGCCAGCCGGACAGCCGTATTCTGTTTGAGGGCCGCTTTTTGGCCACGCCAGTCACGTAGCCTCCGCAGTGGTTCGGCACAAGCGTCGTGTACAGTGTAGAAGTCTCTTTTAATTAGGCCGGCATTAAGCCGGCCAAAAATGAATACCAACTAGCAGCCTTTGGTTTTTCTAACTGTCGAAGGTTGGCCTGCAGGCGGACCTTCTGTGCGATTTGTGGCTATAAAACACGTCGTTCATTCAGCAGTTGTCATCAGTTCAGTTTGAAACACTCGACCGTAAAACAATCCATTCAAGATGTTCAAGTTCTTCGCCCTCGCCCTCGTCGCTCTGATTGCCTGCGTCTCGGCCAAGCCCGGAATTGTGACTCCTTTGGCCTACTCTGCTCCTCTGGTGGCTGCTGCCCCAGCGGCTGCTGTCTACAGCCGGGAATATCACGGCAATTTCGCGGCACCCTACGTGGCAGCAGCATCTCCCTATGTGGCATCCCCATACGTGGCCTCTCCTTACGTGGCCTCTCCGTACGTCGCTTCTCCCTACGTCGCTTCTCCCTACGTCGCTTCTCCCTATGTGGCATCTCCCTATACCGCTGCCTACAGCGCAGCCCCTGTTCTGCTGAGGAAGTAGATGCTGGATGAATGGAACCAAAGGCTGAGTGACTGAAAGATTTCAAATGAATTGAATAAGACTATCGAAAATATAAACCTTTGATATCAGAAATGAATGAATCTCGTTTGTGCTTAATTTTGCTCATCATATAGCGGGGCCTTCTATTGGGAATGGCATGCTAATGGGAATGGGTTTGGTCGAAGAGAGCTGCGCATTTTTCGGTTAAGGCACGGGCATCCCGTGGCTTTCCCGCATCCGTTATTGTTATTTGCCAAAATGTTGGTTTTTTTTTTAAATTGGCAACTGTCCGCGCTCATCAAATCAGGGGTGAAACCGATACCGATCAACCATCTGATGACATTTGTGTCATTTTACTAACACCGATACTATCGTAGCCCCCAATAGTAGACATAAATATCGCACCGATACTATCGTAGATATATCGAGTTAATATCAACAATCCCATATAACATAAGTTCTTTAAATTCTAAATTCAATAGAATTTATTTTAATTTAACGAGATAAACGTTTACAATGCGCACACTGCTCCTAAGCAAAGCGGACGAGCACTACTTGGAGAAGTGCGCACGGGAGCACCGTTTCTCGTACGGCATCATCATCGGCCATGTAAGTACCACCGCCACGTAGATTTGTTTGTTGTCCACGGCCCCGCGCGCTCAACTCTGTCTTCGACTTACCCTCGCGCAATGCACTGGACGGCGTCGACAGCAAGCCGATCTGTCCAAAACGTTTGTGGTCCATTTGGCCAGGAACAACGAAGAGGATGTCGACCTGGAGGACTTGACGGATGTCGGACTGACCATAAGCTCGCAGGCGTTGGCCTCCCAATGGCTGAGCGCAAGCAAAATGTGTCCCGGCTCATTTGACGTCATCGGTATGTATGCTCGCGTGCCCAACGACGGGGGAGGAGAGGTACCATATAATGTGTGTTGCTTTGCAGGAATCTTCGTTTCCTCAGTCAATGACCAGAGTGCCGAAATGCAGACGGTTAAAAAAATGTTCTCTGATGTCTACGAGTGAGTGTCCATTGTGGAATCGATAAGAAAAGCGGCTGAATTTTACCCTTTCCTGCAGCATTCTATTGAAAAACAATCATTCCCTCGGCATATATACCACCGACCTGGCACAGAGCGACTACGCATTCCTCTCGTACTCCTTGGCCAACAAGCAAGTGGTGTGCAAGGCTTACACCAACGGAAAGTAAGTAACCAGCTCCATTGCGCCCGCCCCCAGTGCGGGTCAGTCGTTGAGCTACTCTGAATATTCATTGTGTATCCTTTCTTTTACCAAACGAATTGCTTACATACATACTATACGTATTAAAATAGACATTGCAAGAAAACGTATTTTACGGCAAACATAAAATGCATCATATGGTAAATAATAACACGAGAACAAACTACTCGAACTACGCATATGTCCAATCCAATCAATTATCATAGCCTTAGCTGATTATTATGAATCGTTTTCGCATCTCTAGTCGTGATATATGATGATTTAGTTTTCTTTACCCTGTTCGTACAATTCTGATTTCTCGGAATGCATTTTATGTATTAGTACACCCCATAATATCGTTATTACATGTATATTGTATGTGTTGTATTTTGCTTTCGATTGTGCCTTGTTTGACTAATACGGACTAATGCGAACTCTACTTATCTTGTCCCTTGACAGCGGAGGCACCTTCTCCAACATGGAGTACAAGTTTGTGGACAAGCCGTTCGAGTGGATACAGCTGGAATGCTCATACGACTTGGAGAACGTCCTACCCATAGTGGAAACGGTGCGTCGGATCAACATTGAGGACCAGCTCAAGAATATAATACTTGAATTTCGGAAAACCATTCTTGTCAGCGAGGTTTTTCTTCAGAACGAGTTCGTCGAGAACACCATCGACCTGCAGACCTACATCAAGAAGAGTAAAAGCAAAGAGGAAGCACTCAAAGCCACAGCGGGTAATGCTGCGGCGCCATCAGATAACGATGTATCGGATGCTCTGCATCTCATGGGCTCTCAGGGATTCGTTGGCGGATCTGAGATCATTCGGGCCAGCATTCTGCTCCCGGTAAAGTGCCAGCTGGCCAAGCCAACAGATATTAAGGTGCGCGAGTTCAACGGCTGTCTGCGCATGAGCGGGATCATCTCCACGCGCATCTACTGCAGTCCCCGCAACAGTATTGCGGATGTGAAGCGCTATCTGCGCGATGACGTTCTGCGCTCATTGACCACGCGCATCCAAGTCTACTGCGACGGCCTCACGGACCCGTACATCACCAACGAAGGCACCTTTATAAGCGAGCCGCCACGTCGAGTATTCTTCACCCTGCCTGCAGATGGGCAGAGCACATCTAGCGGCGCCGCTGTGCAGTTCTCCGAGTACCTATTTCGTGGTGAGGCTCCCACCGTTGTCGTGGCACAAGCAAAGCAGATCCTAGACGTGGAATTGGACCCAGAAGCTATTGTCATGGATGCCGAGGGACAGTCGGACGATATTAGCTTTTCGAATGTCCATACAAGCGGAGACCAAGAAGACGACATACGCAGCACGACCAGCTCGATGCCAAACCCGGAGCTGTCGCGCAGCCTCTACATGCTGGGCATTACCGTCGCCCTCCTGGTGCTGCTGACGTCGGTGGCCCTGCACTACATATTGACTGATAAATAGGCAGCAGGGATGCCAATCGGTGGGTTGGACTCCTCCGCTCCCCTCCCCTCCACTCGCCCTATATGTAGATCTTTGTACGGAATTTTTTTATATACAGATATACTATTATTTGCAAGTGTGCGCGTGTGCGCGTGTGCACACTCACCTCTCTCTTGTGATCGTTTGTTTTTATAATCCATTGTGTATACCTACATTGTGTACTGTACTCGTAGTGGTAGCAAAAATGTGTATAGGGGTCACGTTAAATAATTTTATTGTGGAAAAAAGTGTGCGCGGCATTTAACACCAATAAATATAAACTAATGCGTAATGTACATTATTTGTTTCGATCTTTGGTATTCCCCTTCTCCTACATTCATCTGTTTCACATCTCAGGAAATGATTGCTGGACAGCAGAACCAGATTGTTGGAATTTTCTTACATACCTACTATGTGTATATTAATTCACGTTTTCACAATTCTGTAGATCTCTTTAGCTATTCCCATAGCTAATAGCTACTCGTATATATTTTTGTTTGTTCGCTTTTACATTCGAAATAGCTCGCATCTAAACGGGTTTCGTTTCTGCCATTAGACCTGACGACTTCATTGATACTATTCTACTAATTTTCATTAATTGATCATTAAAATACTTATTGGACAGGGTAAAAAGTCAAATACTTGCATTATTTACACATTGATTTGATGGTAGAATTAATCCTAAGTATAAAGAAAACGTTCATTAAAAATGTGCTGCCAACTGCCAACTAAACTGTGGTTAAGTACATTCGTGAATCTCAGATTTCTGCATGTTCTTAAGAGTTAGCTTATCGGAGATACGAGATATATATATATATGTAACTTTTTAACATATAACATAAAGTTTGGTTGAATAAAAAAAATTATTTACGAGTATGTATGTACACAGAACAGAGAGCCCAGCCAGAACGAGAAATTGGAGTCGAAACATCTTGGGAATGGGCTCTAATAAACCATTTACTCGGACTTATTCAGGGAACTTTTAGTTTGCCCAAACTTAGGCTCGTAGTCTGAGGATTCACCTCACGGATCTGAAGGCACTTAAGGTATACATTAATCTTTCACAGCCTCTGCAACATATCGGACAACAGATCAAGTCGCCAGCATCCATCAATCAATCATCGATCGATCAACCAGCAATGACTACTGCATCTTGCAGTTACCATTGCAGTTAACCACGGACCACACCCAGTCGACGTAGTTCGGCACCCTGGCATATATTCCGAATTTGTTGCGCTTGGCGCAGCCATCGCCGAAGGAAGTGATGCCAAAGATGGTCCACGGATGGTGGGGCTTGGTGGTGTCACGGCACAGTAAAGGGCCGCCCGAGTCCCCGGCACAGGTGTCGATGAGTCCACGGCGGTGACCAGCGCAAAACATGTTCTGCAATAAACAATTCCAATCAAGAATCCAAATAGAATACATATGTATATTGATAGGTACCTTCGTGATGGTGTAGTCGTGGTAGACGTTGCGACAGTTATCCATTGGGATGATGGGTACATTCGCCTTGTGCAGCACGCTCGTGCCCGCCGCATCGTGGTTGCGACGCTTTCCCCATCCGATCACCGTGCAGTCCACGTTCTTGGGCAGAGCCTGGAAGGGTCGCGGCAGACAAGAGTAGCCAATCCAGGTGGAGGCATTGGCTGGTTTGGGGAGCCTTTGGGGAGAGAGGGAGAGAGAGGGACTAGCAGATTGAAGGAGCTACCGGGCAACCAGCTATGCGCATTTCTACCCACCTTAGAAGTGCCACGTCGCTGTCGACCGTACGCCTATCGAAGTTGGGGTGTTTGAAGCTCTTCAGCACCCGCAACTGCACCTCGGATCCGTCCTCGTAGTCCAGATTGTGCTCCCCTGTGGGTCATATCGTATAGCTCTAGCTGTCAGCTGTCAGGAATAATTGAAAATGTTCTTCGAATACCCACCAAGGCGTACGTAGAGCACCTTCCGCACACAGTGGGCGGCTGTCAGGACCCAGCTGGGCGCAACGAGCGTGCCTCCGCAGAAGGCCTCCTTGAAGCGATTCAGGATGGCCACCTGCCACGGCCACTCCCCCTTTCTAGCCGCCTTGCCGCCAATAATCTTCAGCATGTTGTTCATATTGCGTCGCCCACTGGCGCTGCGCGCGATGCCGCAGTGGAGCTTGACTGGCGTGTACTCCGGCCCGCGGTAGCCCTTGCTGGTCATGATTACCCCAAGTTCGTTGTTCGTGAGCCTGTTGAGCGCCGCGTCCGACTGCCTGCGCTGCATGGCTGGAGCTGGTGCGGGACCAGGCCTCGTCTCGTAGGCGGGCTTCTGGAACTGGGTCTGCAGCCACTGCTGGCAGAAGCTTCCCTCCGTGTAGCAGTAGGCGATCTCGCGGAGCACCTCGCGACCGCACTTCTCGTTGATCCGACACTTTCTGAGAGAAGAAAGAATAGCTAGGGATTAGGGACGACTTCGTCGGAGGTCTATCCATCTATCCATCTTACTTGTAGCGTCGCGTGGTGCATTTCGGAGTGCACCTGCTCCAGCGGCTCCACTTGGAGTAAATACGTCTGCGGCGTGGAATAAGTGCGTCTGGCGTGTATCGCTCCTTCGGCGACTGGGGCCAGCTGTCGTTTCGGAAGTCGATGTACTCCTCCGACTCGGCTTCAAGGTTCACCTGCTCGAGATCAAAGTCCTCGTACTGGAATATGTCACCCTCCAAGCCGCCGCTGCTGTCCACGCTCATGCTCCGTGGTCGCAGGGACTTTGGCTCCAAGTAGTCATCAAAATCATCATCTTCGTAGGAGTAGCTCGGCTTTTTAATCCTTTGCGGCCGCTTCCTGGGCCGTTGTCGTCGCCTGTGACGATTGTGCTTGAGCACAAAGAAGTCGCCGCGCTCTCCGGAGTACCCCGAATCATCTGATTCCCGTTCCCGTTCCAGTTCCTGTTCCTCCTCCTCTTCCTCCTCACTGTACACCACTTTGGGACGATGCGACGGCACCACCCTGTGCACCACCTCCACCGATTCGTGGGGCGGACTACTGGGCCAATAGTGGGTGGGGGGTGGTGCTGTGGGGTATGCTGTGCTGTGCGTGGAAGAGGGACCACTCGAAGCAGCCGCCGCTGCATTGATGATTATCGAAGGCTGGCTGTGGTGCTCCTGCTGGACGTGCACCGGTTCTCTGGCCACTGGCTGAGGCCACTTTACGGCAGGTGGAGGTGGGGGTGGAGGTGGTGCCGGATGGCAGCTGCAATGGCATGCACCTTACACATATGTCTTACTCCATCGGAAACTCAAAACTCCATGCCACTCACCGTCGACACTTGCTCTGCTCCACGTGCTTGGTGTGACCGCAACGGCGCTTCGCCCTGCAGTATCGCTCCCGACGCTTGACGCACTCCCCGTCACAGGGCGTCCACTGGGTCCAGCGGCTGAAGGGCTGGTGGTGGTTGATCGACCGTCGCCGGCCACTCCAGCGCTGATGGGGCACACGCATCCGGTGGACCCGCTTGCCGTCGATCCAGTGGGAGCCATGGTATGACCGATGGTGGCCCAGTGCGTCTCGTATCTCTGCATTTATGGACCTTTTCGCCTCTTGGACGTGACCACTCTGACGGGGGAAAAGCATTTCAATTACCATCGGATACGGCTTCGGTTTCCTGTTTTATGGGACATGTAATGTGATCTGCAACCTACAGTTTCGGACTCCCATTTCAGCAGCCGCGATAGGCGGGCCACAGCCACAGGGCCCTAAGGAGGCTCTCAACACTTCGCTTCGCCCAGCTTCACCCTGCCTCACCCAGCTTCACCCATCCGCCATAAATCAGACAATGGCACAGGCGAGATGTCGCCGCTTTTTATTTGAAGTGTCATTGCTCTCGACAGTTTCGGTGTCTGCGTTCGCATTTGGGACCTCATCTTCTCGAGAAAAGTACTTCGGTCCCAGCTCCAGTTCCAAATGCGACGCGCCGTCGCCCGCTATAAATAACATACGCTTTTTGCCGACACTACGCCAGCTCTGCCGATTGTCGTATCCCTACATCTACATCCACATCCACATCCACATCCCACGTCTAAAATAGGCTTCGATGGCAGCCGTATCCCTATATATGCAGATCCCCATATAACTCCTGCTTATAGAGGTTGTACAGAGACTTTTATTTTTCTTAGGATCCTATTCATTTCGGTATACGGTTTTCCCTAAAAGTATGCCATAAATATGGCGGCCACAATTTGTTTTGAAATAGTTTATTATTGAAATTTGATCGTTTATCCTACTACCCAAACATCGAGTACTATATATACTAAGAGTATATTCTTGGTTCCTGGAATGTATACTGCACTTTAACTAGGTAGAACTTTAGCCAATTAATCTAAAATCAAACAATTTCCTCTCATAATCTCTCATAATATAATTATGTATGTAGAATCATTTGTATTCCCATACAAATTACGTCCCACACATGCGATCCACATCTAGAAAAAATCCAGCGTAGGTCATGGCCGTCTGCCTATCCAATTTTTGGAGGAAAATGTACAATGTACACATATTTTGGGGAACACTGAAACCGCGAAATTCTCATGAAATCATGCGGAAATACGAACCGCATGCAATGCCCCCGGGCACCACCTCAAGCTCAAGGAGACTGTCAGTCGTTCCGGGCTCGATTTCCAACCTACATACATATCTACATATCATATAAGTTTCGTTTCCCAATCAACAGTGACAAAAACAAAAGCAAAAAAACACACAAAAAAGAGAACGAGAGTGCGACTAATTTGGACGCGGTAATTGACCTTGCAATTGTTAGTAGTACACACCGATCCGATCCCCATGGAATCGAATTGTTTCGAGTTGACGTAATATTCAAATAGCTAGGTCAAGTGGGTGGGCGATCGGTTCATTTTTTTTTTTTCATTTTTTCAGTATCGGTATCCGACATTCAATAGACTCACCTGAGTTTCAACCAGCAGCTGTACAACTGTCAGGAACTCAAAAATATAGCACCTTACTTTCATGCTTAGATCGCTTATGATGCCGTTGTCGTTGTGTCGAATAAAAGACCACCTGTTGGTCCAGCAAGGCAGGTGATAAATGCACTGCAAGTCTAGTAGAGAAATAAAAGTATAATTTTATTTATATTATTAATTATTAGAAAAATTAATGGACATGATTGAACTAGAATTCTGATTTTTTAGAGTAAGTTGAAGATTCTATCTCCACTTGTATATATCAACATCCCCAAAAGTGGGGATCGAATTATGCACGAATTAAGAAAGTCGATAGCATGATTGGCTTTTCAACCATCCAAATCAGCTAGAGGACTGTTGTATCCTCAAATCCCACGAAGACTATTCAAAAAAAAATGTACTAAAGTGCACATAAAGCTGTTAAAATATATAGAAGGCCAATGTAAATATCAATAAATATAAAACTAATTTCTGTTAACTAATGGCAGGTGAATAAAACACTCATTAAAATCTAAAAAAAATCCCCACTTGATAAAGATTCCTAAATGAGAGTCGATAAATCGAAACATGGCGACAGCTGCGCAGCAGAAGCGAAAGAAAATGCTACTGGTTTTGCAATGTGTAGTCCAATTATCTTATATAATACTTTCATGTGGGCGGCACAAGCACGTGTACTTGAACCTGTACTTGTGGTTCGGTGGGGTACTCATAGGGGACTCGTCCCCATCTGACATGCTTTTAAGTGCCAATTCATTTGGCTAATTTACCCGAACTAAGCGACTCATTTGCGTCAAAGTAAAGCAATCCAAGAAGTCTGCTCCGCCCATCTCCGCTCCTGGTGGCACTGGCCTGGCAATGCTGGCAGTGCTGGCAAAACGATGCCAATGCCGATGTGCTCGCTCCCACTACAAAGGAAAAAACATTTGAACTTGTATAAGACCTTAGCCCAAAGCGATCAAAAGCGTGGGCCAGAAAGTGAAAATTAATTAGCTACATACTCATACATGTACTAATTGCAACCAGAATGGGTAAGGGAAAATTGAAAGGGGAAAAAAGCATAAAGATAAACTATGTACAGTGTACATACTCGTACATACATTTTTTTGTTCAAAGGCACTGAGCATTGGGATGATGCTGATGCTGGTGCTGGTGCTGGTGCGGATGCTGGGGATTGTGGTGGGATGCGAGTGCCTTTGTCGGTTATGGAGGGGGGGGCTGTCTGGCAAACTAATACTCTCGTACTTGTACATCCCCACTGCCTGCCCCCCCCCTTCTTCGTTCCAACTTTGAATCCCAACTGCACCGAGGAATTTTAAGTAGTCCCAGAAGCAGCAGAAGCAACCAGCAATGAGCACAAGCCTGTTGGTTCACGCGTATGTACATCGATCTTACGTCAACACTGAATGTTGACCATATTCAGATGGCGACCCAAGTATCTCGTAGCCCGTAGCCCGTAGCCCGTAGCTCGTAGCTCGTATCTCGTATCTGTTCATATAAGGTCAGATGCGCTAAAACCAGCTCGCAACCGTTAAGGACAGGCGCAAGGCGACAGGGCTGGCGGCGATGCAGATGTGCATCTCTCCAGTTGGCCGATTCTGGTTCTTCCCCAAATGACCAAAATGTACCACAACATATGCATATATGTATGTAAGTATGTATGTATGTCTGAAAGGGTATACCAGATTTCCCACAAGTTGTTCTCTTTGAAAACTGAACCGACTTGCCTTGTTTATCAATCAATCATTGGTGTACAATTTCCACAAATAATAAAGCCTGAAATACACTCGAGAAATGCCTATGATGGGTGTTGTGTCAGCGCTTCCATCTAATAAGCAATTCCATAATATCCAATCCAAAGATATTGGGTAACGCTGCCTACAGCCTTCTGCCTTCTGCCTGCTGTGTGAAGAATGCTTTCGCCGCTTGGAAATGAAATTCCACAACAAACAAGGCGCTAGAGAACTAATCACACACTATACACCTGACGATATATATTCGTACATATGGGCATGCATTAAGGTGGACATTTCCCAGCAATGATACCCGCTCTACTGGGATATTTAATCATCATTTCGAAAGGATTGACGATATCATTTCCAGAACTGTGAATTCGATGGTGTGGTTAGACACAAAATCTATATTATACTATCAAGTGGAAGAGTCCACCCTAATTGTCATATAGTAGACGGAAATAGTACATTTGTGTGTGCGTGGAGCGACGCGGATTCTTAAATTAGAACACGATGCGTCCGCATAGCAAACAGAGCAGCAAACAGAGAAACCGTCTCCGGCAGGCAGGCCGTCAGGCAGTCAGGCAGGCAGTCAGGCAGTCAGTCTTCCGAGATCTCCCTCCCGATCTGCGATCTGCGATCTACGATCTACGATCTGTGATCAGTCCGGGTAAACAAACCGCCACCGCAACCGCCTCCGGTAGCATCGCCCAGCACAGTGCTTTGCCTTACCTTGACAAAAGTGCGATTAAAAATCAACTATGACGGGGTCGACGCGTCGACTTGGCGTCATAAATACTCGCACCATAAAATTATCGCATATTGGCATTAGCCAGATGTTGGATCTTTGAAAATACTACTTTGAAATGCTACTAATGCTCATGCCAGTGGTGGTGTGGTGGTGTCGATTCGATGGTGGTTCGGAAGCCAAATGTCCGTTTATCAAATTATCCCACCTTTTGCATACTTTCGAGTATATCTAATGGGCGAAAGAGCTCATAAATAAATATGTTTACTTGATCCCACCCAACGCCCAGCACAAACCCAATCCTCCGGCCCTGCCGCCACCCACACCTTCTCGGCATGTGGTCGGTCAATAGCTGTGTAGCTGTGGCTGCGTATTTTGTTTGGAAACAGTACGCGATCCGCCGCCGTTTTTTATGAATGAAATGTACAAATTTGGCTCTCTGGCCAGAGATCAACAACTTCTACAGATGCGTTGGCTAAGCGGCCACTCGTCCACTCGTCCACTTGTCCACTGGTGGGACGTGTGCTTATTTGCACCCGATCTCTAGCCAGACAGCCAGACAGCCAGCCACCAGCCACAGTGTCTGGTTGGACCGAGCAGCTGTCGCGCTGCGTTGCTGCTGCTGCTGTTGCAGTTGCAGGTTCCCGCGGGCGCCCCCGTTTAACGAAATGCAATTTTAATGACGCACCGCACCGATTACCGAAAAGATCGAGCTTCGTTAGCTTTTGTCTATCTGGTGGGCAGCGGGTGGGCAGGCAGGCAGGCAGGCGGCCAGCCCGTGGGCAGTGGCAGTGGTGGTTTGAAATCGCGTCACAGATTCGGGTTCTCTTAATTTATTAGTCGGCGGGCTACGGACTACGGACTACGGGGTACGGGCTACGGCTATGGTCCGGTTGGGTGGCTGGTATCGGAAAACGTTTTCGATTTCTTTTGTATTGGGCTACGCATTACACTATGTTAATTTGGTTCTGCGGCGACTAAGTTTAGCGGAAGTTGTTTGAAAATAAATCATGCTTCGACTGTCGCACGCACACACACACAGTGGCGCAGCAGAAACGTCGGCGAGATGCCATCACAAAGATGCCTCTGCCTCCTGCTCCTCCTCCCGCTCCTCCTGCTCCTCCTCCTGCTCCAAACACCCCAGAACAGTGCACCCCATTTTCAGCAGATGAATTAAACGCATTTTAAACACAGATGAGAGCACATACACATGTGCATATATGTACATATGTGGGTACATATATGCACATATGTACATATCTGAGTTCGCATGAATGCAGATCCACATATAGCATAGTAGATTCGAACACAGATCAGATTGTTGTCATGAATGAAACTTTTATGTCATACATACGAATATCAGGCTGCCGCCTGCACTTCGATTTCAGAATCTTGGGAGGTGCATTTTGATTACCTTCAAATTTCAATTCAAAACCGATTCGAAACGAATGTCAACGTTTTGACCAATGTTTATGTTTACCTGGCGGCTGTACTGTGACTCTGTATGTTTTTCAATATTCTCAAAAGGCAGCTTCGCTCACTAGACAGGCACTTTATGCATTTTATATTTGAGCAATTTTATTTTTATACAGGAAAATAAAAAACAAAAAATCAGCGGCACAGAGGCATAAGCCACACCACAAGAATTGCGATCCGCAGTGCGTTGCCTCGCATAACTCCACACCACAGTGGCACAGTAGCACAGAAGTACACAGTAGCAGAGCACACAACCGATCCGTTCCGTTCCGTTCCGATCCGATCCAACCGACGGCTTCTCGAGAACTGAGCGGACGCCAATCCAACGTTCGCTCGGAGCTGAAAAAAAAATACAAAATACAAAACGTCCCATATGCGACGAGACTTTTTCCACACACACATTTCGGCCGTGCACAGTGCGTTGGAATAGTGGGAAAAATGTACGTAGTATTTGGTATTGCTTCCAAGCGAAAAACCCCGACCAGGGCACACACATTTGACTGTCTGTCTGTCGGACTGACTATTTCTTTGCTGCCTGTGGCGGATAGGTGATCCGGACGCGGCCGAATCATGAGAAGGTGCCGCTGCTGCTGCTGCTGCTGCTGCTGCTGCTGGTAGTAAACCAAGTGTTACACGCCGTCGACGATGAGAAATGAGCCAACTTTCCCGATGAAATACTTTACTGTTTACAATTAAATTTAATAATTTTATGATCGAAAAGTACACACATGTGTACGTACTGCGTAGAAACCTACGCTTCGATTTGGATATTAATTGGCTAAAACGAACGCTATTTACATTGGCATGGAATTGCTGGGCTTTCATCTTGGGCTGCAGCTGGAGCTGGAACTGGAACTGGAGCTGGAAATGGAGCGTCACTATTGATAGCAGTGCCATGCAGCCACCCGCTCGCCGGGTGGCGTCTCCCGGATGAGACGCATCTGCTCCGAGCCCGTGTCACCAGCACGATCGCCCCCGATCAGAACTGTGCCCAGAACCAGTTTCTTTCCCATCTTCTTGGTGGCCAGCGTGACCCGCACGAGAATGTTCTCCAGCTGCTCCAGACTCCGGAGCGGAATGGTTATGGTTCCCTCATTGGCGTCCGTACCATCGTCCCATTTGGTAGAGAGCGACGGGAAGAAGGTGGGCGACTTCCAGGCATCTATGTAGATGCCATGCTCAAATGCAGTGGTCTTCACGTAGACTCCAGCACTGGCGGTAGCCTCCAGCTCATCCTTGACTTTGTTGGAGCAGCGCATGCGCGTGGTCGTCACGCGCAGCACGTATCTCCCGGACTCGACGCTGCTGGCATTGCTCATGCCCATCTTCCGCTTCACCTCGGCGGTCATGCGCTGCCAATTGTTCGACGCAGGTCCTGGTGCAGGAGCTGGCATCGGGAAAGTCGTCTCGGGAGTGCCGGGCTCCCCGTCGCCGAGATCGCGCACCTCCAGGGCCAGCTCGACAACGCCTTTGGGCGAGTTATTAAGCTGGAAATAAAGTGCGACAATTAATTGACATGGGTGTTGGGATTGCCATTCCATAAAATGTGTGTTTCTTGTATTGTTGTGGTTTCCCAACTGCAATCGGAGGCAGCTTTCACTCTGGACAATTAAGGTACATCTCCATTACGTTGGAAAACATACATTGGGGCGCTGGGGCGCTGTGGCACTGGCTCATGTCAACAAAAGTTCGGGTCAGGTTATTTGGTAACAGTCATAACTTACAGTGTTATTGTTGTTGTTGCTGCTGGACGATGTTTTGGACACTGTCGTCGTTATGTCTTTAATGGGAAGCCATAGCTCTTCCGAGGAATAGCAGCCAGTTCGTGCATTCCGCTTGAAAAGTTTGGGCTCCAGGTAGCAAGTGACGGAGCCTGAGAGAACCGATTAGAGGAGACTCGAACAACGGTGATCCCCATTCGACACTCACCGATGTTCCTCCGGGACTCGCTGATGGTCAGCGGTGGCATGGCATCCCTTGGGTTCTCCGATTTTTTCTTCGTTTTTCCTTCGTTCGGCTTGCCGAGAGTTTCGGGCTTCGATTCGTTGGGTGTGCCCGGAGATGAATCGACCAGGCGCTGCACGAAATTGGAGCTCCTCTCCTTCAGCGAGCGGTATGTCTTGTTAAAGCGATTGAAACTCTGTGTTAAAACAGGGATGTTAGCCAACGGCGGGACGGATCACTCACTGACTGACTCACTGCGGCAGGTAGTTCCAGGAGAGCGTACACGGTGAAGACCACAAATTGTCCGGCAAAAAGTTCGTCGGGCTCTGGGACGTGACTCGTTTGACTCGTCTGTTGGCTATTGGTGGAACGGCGGGACAGCATGTCCCGTGCGGAGCCATGTTTCAGTGAAGATCTGATTGATGAAACTTTTAATTTCACTGACGGCGGAAAAGCGGGCCATAGTTCTTACTTAATGTCTGGAACCAGTGGAAACTTGAAGTTTTCATTGAACTTTGGCCACGTGTTCGTTTGAATGCTGCTGTCCAAGCGCTTCGTTCCGGGAAATAACTTCACCTGAATAACAGTACATACAGAGAGAGAGAGAGAGAGAGAGAGAGAGAGAGAGAGAGAGAGTGTCATTCAAACGATATATGTATGTATGCACATATTAATAGTTGAAAGAAATAAATCATCATTACCTTAATTAAATAGCCCTGAACGATCTTGAAGCCGAACAGGGAGGGAAGATGTCGGGCGGCAATCAGATGGACATTGAGTTCTGGCACCGCCGTGGTTGAGGTGGTCTTGTTGGCACTCTCGCCGCCAGCGGTATCGATGGTGATCTGAAAGCCAATCTCCGGCTCTAGCACCACCGAGTGGCGCGAGGAGGCGGAAGCCTGTGAGGGCGTCTGTTGGCCCGGCAGCAGGGATCGTAGCTTATTCATGATTGTTGTTCCGAGGGGGGTTCTACTCGACTACGCACTGCATTACGCGTCGTATTCTCCCTTCCCATTCGATTGCGCAAAGTAACGAAGCGATAAATTTTCAAAATGACTTAACACCCGCCGGCTTCTCCTTATCTGTGTGACTCGTACTTCGGGCTGATAAAAATTGGAGCTACCTTTGAAGAGAGGAGGTGTTGGTGGTGGTGGTGGTGGGTCTCTGTCTCTGTCTTTCCGGCTGGAAAGTGCAGCCAGTGGCGGCTATCACATGCTCAGAGAGCAATAAACGCCACAGCTTAGTTCGTACACTGGAACAGCTGTTCGGGCAAAGCTTTCCGTTGGATTTATTTGTGTGTGCGTGTGTGTGTGTTGGAAAGCTCGCTCTCGCTCTTGCTGTCTTCTCTCTCATTCACTTGCTAAGTAAACTGCTCATGTCAATAAATCGTGACCGTTGGAATTACACATAGATACCCGACGATTCTCCCCAATGGACAACAACACTTATAAACAATTCTTAGATTCGGATCGGCTCAAATGATTGTACTTCATGGATATATATTTATGTACATATATATTATATATGCATTAGAATGCCGTTCCAGAGAGTGGATCGCGTTACTACTGGAATTACTCAGCTCGCGGATTTCCACGTACAGGTAGGTAGGGTAGGTAGGTCGAGAATCACTTAAGGTCATTTAGCACAGGCACAGAGCGCGAAAATTAACAACTTAAATTAAGATTGGAGCTGCGGGGCCCTCTCTCTGGATGATGCTCATGCTCGCGCGCTCCGATTCAACTGAAAAGTTAACTTGAGAATTACTTCGTATTGCGGCCATATAATAAAGTGTACAATCATAATGCCGACACACATTCTCACGACCGCAAGTATGGATACACACACACATACAGTCACACACATATGTATGTATGTACAGACACAAGCAAAGGCAAAAGAACTTTCGTTCGGAGCGGAGAGGAGAGCTCTGTTCTCTTGCCGCTATGCTATAGAATGCACTAAGATTCTCTCGGGGCCGCGCCGGGCCGGGCCGGGCTGGGGGCCGACGACTCTGTCACCGTTATCGCGCTACAAAAGAGCAACTACTTCTTCAGACACGAACTAATTACGATCGCTAGCCCGGCACGCCTCGTTGTTCCCTGCCCTGCCCTGCTATCCCATCCCATCCCATCCGGCTTTGAGTGTGGTGTGCCCCAGAATAACCCTCCTCGTGCCCCGGCTGTAAGTGTACCCATAATTGGATCTGTTTAGCAGGGATTGCGTTCAACAACCGAATCAGTATGTCTCCAATGACACCATACACGACACCTCACCCCACTCACGACCCCTCCTCTCAATGGTTCTGTTCGGAATGCTAGCTTTTTAATTTAAAATTGCCTGGTATATGTACATTATAGTAGGTAGTATAATGCATTAACCATTATATGGATACATATACATGTACGACCAAAATTCATAAAGAACTCTATAAAGTGTCGGAATTTAAGGGTCTGGCTCCATTCATACATATTTTGACGGCTTTTCCAGCCCCGTTTCTTGGGTACATTTGCGGAACTGTTTTCCGAATACCGCTTATACATACAGTCGAACTTCTCTATTACGAACTTCCCTATAACTAAGTTTTCTATATTACAAATTTATTTCCAGAACACTAACATTTCGTTCAATTCTATCATTTCTTCTTACGAATTTTATACCTACATATTACGAATTTTCCGCATAAAGAATTTTTTTTTGATCCTCTTGAGAATTGCTATATGTAAGTTTGACTGCAAATAGATTACAATTTTTCTGAATTTCTGAACACTGAATTTTCGTTCAATTTTCATTACGTTTGATCTCTGTATAACAAATTTTGGTTTTCCATATAGCGAATATTCTCTATTACGAATTTTTTGTACGCCCGTAACTCGAGCTCTCATACGTTTTCGATCTCGCTATAACGATTTTTTTTCCAATTATTTCATTATGGTTTCCTAACAAAAAAAAGGTTAAGATGTATGTGGGAAAGTCCTGAACTACAAATGTGTGCTTCCCCCAGAAAAATACTAATTATTTTACAGTAAAATTAACTTAAAAACAATTTGATTCCCTATAACGAATTGATTCTTTGTCCCCTTGCGATTCGTTATAGAGAAGTTCGACTGTAGAATGTAAATCACTCAACGGAGAGTCAACGAATAAGTAAAATACTGGGACTTTTCAAATAAATCAAATTCACAAGAATATATACATATATTTAAATACGACATTTTTTTGTAACAGTACATAACTCATGGATCGAAGATACAGCTCGAAAACTCAACCGCAACTTCGTCCCCTGGCGACACCCCTGTACCGCCGCCGCCTGCCGCCTGTCGTCGGTGTGTCCTGTGAGTGGGGTGGGGCGGAGCGCTGAGGTGGGGAGGGGAGGGAGAGGCAGAGACAGAGATAGAGACAGAGAGCTCTCAATTGCATTGTACATACATATATGTAGTTACAAAATATAATTTAGTGTTAATGCTTTAAATAGGTACGAAAAGTGTGCATGCCCGCGCGTATTTGTCAGTTGTCTCAATGGTAATGTGACCTAATCCTAGCTTAGTCTACGGATCAGGGTACTCCGGGGGGTGCCTAGTCCACTTCCAGTTTCCTAAAGCTGCCGACAACTCCGGCGTCGAGGTCTCCGATGTCATTGCCCGCGAAATTGGCCGCATCCTTGGTGATCTCGATGCGCATGTCGTCCAGGGCGAGAATGGCAGCACGGCGCTGCACCAATTTCTGTTTGAATTGGGCAATCATCTCCGCCATGGGCATAGTGCCGCCATATTCCTTTGGCAGGATGGCAGGATCTATCTTCGACTTGGACAGAGCATCGACATTTTTGTGGACCTATGGGATACAAAGGAAAACCGGAGCTTAGCGCCAATGGGGATGGTGTAATCGAGGCGTTCGTCTTACAATAATTCGCTTCTTCAGCTTGTCGCTGAGCATGGATACGCCCAGCTCTATGATTCTATTGGCGTAGTGGGGTATATTGACGAAGTGGGTCTCCTTGTGCCGCATGGGGGTCGAGTTCTGGATGCACTTGACAATGCTGCGTAGGTCGGTCAGCGACCAGAGGCTTACAAATCCCATATTCATGCCACTCTCATCGTTGATGTACACGTATCCCGCCACCTGCGAGTCCTCGTCGTCCAGAAGGGCCTCGCAAATGAGGCTGTGCACACGAGCCATTTGCACAGAAGTAAACTGAATCGAAAGTAAAATTGTTCAATTAAATATATAGCTATTAGCCATGTATATGGTGAGCTATGGCCACGTACCTTGTAAGGATCGAACTTTGCGGCCACCGAGAAGATGACCTGGCGCCCGGTGGCATCCCGCTGAGGCAGCGGCACCAGGTACCCATTCTCGAATATCTCATTTATGGCCGGATCATTGATGTCCAGATGCTGGAACCACTGCGGGAACAGCTGGCGAATGGTCAGGTAACGTTCGAGCATCTCGCAGGCCGACGGAACGGAGAACTTTTTTGTGCGCAGAAAGCGCAGCAGGAAGACGGCATCGGTGCGGCATTTCTTGATATGCGGATGCTTGTCGATCCACTCCCGGAACTGGGCGAGGGCCTGGCGACGGATGTTCTCGTCCTCGTGCAGCTCCTCCTTGGCCACCACCTTCATGTCGGCACTGAGGCCGCACACATACGGGTAGTCGTAGTCGCCACCGCTGGCCATGGGGCCATTGAGTTTTGGCTGTTGCAGCACCTCTGTTTCGAGCACTAAGATGGCAAGGCGAAAAACTTGACTGGTTAAAATCGCATTGGCTATTAATTTTCTTGATCACTAATTGGCTGGTCGGCCCTGAACACAGACAACACCAGCTACCAGCTACCAGCTACCAGCTACCAGCTACCAACTCCCAGCCAGCCACCAGCAACCACCGTTGGCGCTTGCTCAACCCCGAAACACGCTAAAAACCATCGAACTCTCAAGGGTCACCACAGTTTACTAGCCTACATCATCATCATCATATCAGCGCATACCTATGGAAATCCATGACATGATCACTATTGTGCAGCCAGTCTTCGGTGTCATGGAGGATGGTGGATGGTGGATGGGGAATGGGGAGTGGAGGAGTGCAATGGCTTGTGTATGGATCTCCAGCTGAAGATGATGCCCACATCGATTTGAATATGCATGATATCTCTTTGTTGGCTAATCTGTAGGCGGCGACGGCGACGGCGCTAACTTCCGTAACTCTCCAGCTGTTTTGGAAGCCGTTTGGTTCCATTGACCGTGACCCAAAAAACGGCCGCCAGTTTTGTTTTGCATATGAAAGCGATATGATATCGTTCGATCCACTGACTGGATCTCGGGTCTGTTGTGTTGTGCTGTGTTGTGTTGTCATTTAATCGGCATTTAAATTTCTATCCAGCCGAAACCCATCCAAAATTAAGCGAAGGTCAAAAGAGAGATGGACTGGACTGGATTGGATTGGATTGGATTGGATGGGTTAACTACCCTATAATTACGTGTTTGAGTTGGATTGCCATAATGAAAGCAAAGCCCTGCTTAAGCTGCTGCTTAAGTCCACACTAAGTCCCACTAAATAAATACCGAAGAGACGGAGTGTGTATTTTTGGTCAACAAACTGTTTGCGAGCGAGCCAACCAGACCAACACCATGCCATATCTATATCTATAGTGGTCGATTCGTCGATTCGAAATCAAGTTTTTTCCACTTTCATGGCCTTCACACAGTTTTCAACGTACAACAAACGAACTGTCCGTCAGTTCGTCAGTTAAGGCTCTGTTGTAAAATTAAACGTGCAACATGTCCATGCCCTGCTTTGAATACGCTCAATTTATTGCACATACGTAAGCCATACATACATATGTATATACCATATACATATGTATATCGTACATAAAAGTATAACCCATTCAGCATTCAGAGGGAATGGGAATGGGAATGGCAATGGATTGTGGCAACTCGATCATTTATGGGGACAGCAGACCAGCAGATGAAGATGAAGATGAAGATGCGGCGACTATGGCTGAAAACATGCGATTCGTAACGATTCGGTTTCTTGTTTCTTTACTTTTCTTTTTTTTTTGCTCTTTTTTTTTTGCTCTTCGGGCATCCGCTCTGCCAATTAGCCCGATGGTTACATCACAGCATAAAAGCTGGCCACAGAGCCGAAGTACGTTTACGTTTACGTTTACGTTTATACGCCGTCTTATGAGTCCAGCATTAAGCGTGGACTCCGAGTGAACTGGCGGAGAGGACAGCAGGGGAGAGTGCAGCAGGCCCCAAAAATACGCTCAAAACCGGTTTCTGTCTGCTCCAGGTTTCTGTGCTCCCCAAGCACCACCACCAGCACTACTACTATCCCACCTACCCACCTAACCACCCATCTATACACTCCTCCAAAGTAAGGTATTACTTGCTCAATCCCACCCCATGACCGTGCCCCATTGGCAGGCAATTCGTTTGCTTTGGCTCAAATTCGATTTTACGACTCGACAAATTTGCATTTTCATTTTCCTTTCCGTATTATCGTATAGATTGCATTTGCCTCAATTACGGGCCAGCAGAGCAAGCAGAGCAGCGAATGGTCAGGTCTGGTCTGGTGTGGTCTGGTGTGGTGCATCGTACATTGTACAGTTCGGCTCGTATGGGCCAGAGAAGCTTAATGTTCGGCGCATGAGTAGCGATTTGTATTCATGTGTCAAAATGATCTGACAGAATCTATTATTCGAGGTTCGAACTGTAATCCGCGGGCTTCGTTAATGCATCTGGGATTACAAGCACGTGCCAAGGCTGGCTATTGAGGGAGGGGGGCCTACGACTCCATTAGATGTCTAGATAGTATCTAGGGGATTCGATTCGATTCCGTTCCGTTCCGTTCCTCGCAGACTTCTAGTCGAGCAGTGGCACTGCAGTCGAGGTTGACCAAAGGAAATCACGTCCATGGACGTTGCACAATAAAAGTACTCGCCATGAATATTTATACGCATACTAAGCCAACCCATCCAACAACTTGCATTCATGTACACCACCACGTACATTTTCCATCCACTTTGCGTTTTATGGCGTTGGCCAACATCGCATCGGGGGACAAGACCTTGCAGGCCTTTGGTGTTGGTTTCACAATTAAGACAACGAACAAAGCTACAAAAGTTGGCTTAGCTCGTAATATACTATCGTAATTGACTCATACTCATCGCTTGGGAAAACATCAAAAGCAACAGCAACAGCAAAAGCAACAGCAATGGGTCAATAGTTAGATGTGCCTGTTAATGCTTCAGTGAGAAGCACAACGCTGACTCGCTTACTCGCTTACTCGCCTTCTGTACACACAGAGAGCTCTCAAGGCATTACGACTTTTTTAGGGACCCAGACCATGTTTCGTAGGTCAAAGCCTCGATCTCGAACTTAATGGGATGGGCATGCCCCCCACCGCACCACACCCCACCCATCACACACGGACGTAGTAGCGAAGCCTAAAAGGTAATAGATTAAGCCAAGCAAACGACGCATGCCGCAATAGCGTCAGCGCATGCGCAACTGCTGCTGCTGCTGCCGCTGCCACTGCTGCTGCTGTTGTTGTGCCAAGAGCCAAGAGTGAAAGCGAAAGTTTTTCTTTGCTGCGCAAGTAAGCTTTTCTTTTTCCGAGCTCGTCTACCCAAATCCTTTTACCAGCCATCCATCTGCCCATATATCCTGTCCTATGGCATAATTCGGATCCCCTCAACTCACTTTTTGATTCGATTTACGCACTGGCACTGGGGTACTGCGGGTACTGGGTGTACGCGCAAATTATCAAAATTTCACAAGTAAAAAAATTTACAAATTTAAGAAATTATATAACAATTTCTGTGTGTTATGGATGTGTGATAGCGCGCGTTGCTTGGGGATCGGCTCAGTCAATCTCCTCCGCTTTTTGGTGCGAGCTCCGCAGCTGGCGTCGAGACGATGTGAACGTGGGGACGCTTTGAGCGAAACTGGTGATTTTTGGTTAACTGAAAATTTATTTAAGCCACGCTCTCGCCCGCTGCCGTTTCCACTCAATTGAGGCTTGAGTCGGAGTCGGAGTTTGACTGGGGGAGCCGAGCCGAGCCGAGCTGAGCCGAGTCGAGCCGAATCGAACAGCTGTCGCGACGCAACGCGGCAGCATATTGCGCTTTTGGTGGAATCAACGTTATCTCAGCATCCGTGCCATGTAAGAGCTCTTTAAAACGCTTTGCCTTGGATTCTTTTTTGCTCGAAAAATAAGACGAGTTTTAAGATAAAACCTCCCGTTACTACGAAATGGGGCTAAGAATCCACCTATTATTTCCCTCAGACGAGAACGAGAAAGACCCGCGAACTGGCATGGGGGGGGGGGGTTCAAAGGCGATGTACATGTGTACCAAAAATATTCATTCAGCGCGTGTTATTTTCCATTATCTTTTAACATCTGTGGGGGGAGGTGACGTCACCCCAAAGAGTACCGAGTACCCCTAGGAAGTAAGCAGATTATTCAGTGTACTGAATAATCCACAAATAATTATAATTAGTCATCCGTAATGGTAATGGGTGTAATAACATTTTCATGCATCATTTCGGATCTTGGCGCATCTAATAACGGGCCGTGCATATGAATATGGCCGAATATTTGGAATTTAGTTCGATCTGCCGATAACCGTAAATATCCACAATTCTCCGGCAAATACATTCATAGTGGCTATAACCGTTTTCCACCCAAAACAATTATACTCATTATTATATCATTATCATTTCCGGCCCTAAAAGTAATATCGTAAACATATACATATGTATTCCTCGAATATCAGCCACAGCCGAATCGATTTAGACTTGTCCCCCTCCCTGTTTCCAGTAGACATAACAAGTGTATCTAGAGATCTATAACAACATCTAGTGCAACATTTCCGGTTTATAGCTAATCAAATCTCTTCGGGACAGAGAGTAAAGCGTAGTAAATCAGAAGGAAATCGCTAAATAGACAAAATAGCCAGTAGCACTTGGTATTATCACAGTAACCAGTCCAAGGCTAGGCTAAATCCAGATATATATGGGCATTTCCCAGGGTCGCGAACGTACGTTCGTACGTTTTTAAAGATAGAACCCAACAACTTTTCCCAAGTTTTTTTCCCCGATTCGATATCAGATTGTTAGCTCTATGTTTAGTAGAAATGATGGGGTTCAACGAGTTTTAGTTCTCATAAGAGTAGCAATAAACATGTGGTCGCGAACGTACGCGAAATAGAAGTCGACTTTGGCTTAATCACCTAAAATGCAACAATCTGCGATATGGAACGGAATATTCCAAAGCGATTAATTAATTTTTAGTAGAGGAATGATGTAGCTTTCTACCGAGAACTTACACAGCAAATAATCTCTTTTGGTTTTTCTAAACATTGAATTAAGAACCGGTCGCGAACGTACATAAGTTTTCTCCATACGTTTTCTAACTGTGATCACCTCACATTTTCCTATAAATTAATGTATATTGTCTTAATAGACAGCTTTGTAGACTTTTGCCAAGAATCATCTTTCTTATAGGTGAAAATAGTAATGGAAAACATGACTATAAAAATACCACAAAAATACTGAAAAAGTGCACTGCATATTTAGCCTCGGTTGACCATTCCGCGGAAATGCCCATATACTATTCCTGCTATTTAGTATCCGTAGCTCTGGAATACTTATGTACTCCACATCTTCTTTCTCGGATTAAAATTATTTAGTCTTTAGCTTGGGTGGGCAATGGATGGCAATGCTCCCATTTGCCAGATCATCGTACTTGGGTGCTCTGCTCTCTAAACACCTTTCGTAAAAGGTGAGCAAACATAAGAGCAATGGCTTTGATGAACCAAAAGGGCACCCGTTTATCACCCGTTTATCACCCGCATGACCTTGACATTTACGATCGCGCCGATCAAAATGAATGCTACAAACATACAAAACATAGAATAGAAGTAGTTGTGCCTTTAAAAAATTGTCAGTTAAACTTGAGTAAAAGCGAATAGTTTTTTTTTTAATCGCATGTAGTTTATTTTTATTATTTTTGGCAAAACTTTTTGGTTCAAAACTCAATGGCAAAAGGATAGTACTTATGATTCTGGGCCTTAATTAAATTAAGTGGCACCAAACGCTCGCCGCAGTTGAACTTATCGAGCACAGCGATCTCCTCGGAAGTCAGCTCAAAATCGAAGATGTCGAAGTTCTCAGTGACGCGGTTAATATTGGACGATTTCGGGATCGGGATGGTGCCCAAGTCAATCTGCCACAAATACAAATTGAATCAGTGAGAGTTGCAAAAGTAAGATTCATGAGATCAACCAATTGGTAATTACCAAATAACGAAGAACTATCTGAGGCGTAGTCTTGCCGTACTTCTTCGCTATGGCCACAACATCTGGCGAATAGATATAGTCCGGCTTCTGAGCGTCAGGCTTTGGCCGGCCCAAGGGGGAGTAAGCCGTCACGGTGATGTCATGCTGCTTGCAGAAGGCTGTCAAAGGCTTCTGGTTCAGCCCTGGGGAGCATTCCACCTGATTCGTGACAGGCTTTATCTGGCAGTTGGCCAGAATTCGCGCCAACTGTTCGCTGTTGAAGTTGGACACGCCGATGCTGCGCACCAGTCCCTGCTCCACAAGCTTCTCCATGGCCTTGTACGTGTCCAAGTAGTCAATGTCGCTAAGCTGCAGTTTTCCCTCGTCATCCTTGGGCATCAGAGTCTCCTCGTTCACATACTTGTAGCCGACGGGCATGTGCATCAGGTAGAGATCGATATAGTCCAGGCCCAAGGTTCTCAGCTGCTTGCGACAAATGGGCTCAACGTGCCCCGGATCATGGTGTACATTCCACAGCTACAACATCATTATATGAATATCATATATAATGAGTTGTGTGTCTTTGAGTTATTTCGACTCTCTGCCTACATACCTTGGTGACGAGGAAAATGTCCTCGCGCTTCACAACTCCTTGGGCAATTCTGTCCCGTATGGCTCTGCCCACCTCGACCTCGTTCTGGTAGAAGTATGCGGTGTCTATATGTCGGTAGCCAATATCAATCGCATGCTTAATGGCAGCCGTACCATTCGCGTCAATTGACTGCAAGTAAACAGCAGAGATTCTTCATTTAATCAACAGGTGAAAAGGTGAAAAGCTGAAATGTGTTTTGTGCGGCGCATCTGGGGCGCAATAGTGGGCTTCATTAGACGTGAGCACGTACGCTTCAGCGTGAATACGATGGAGCGAGCAGAGTCGCGCGAAGTAAGCCACCAAAACAACCTTCGAGCATATGCAGAGGAGCAGAAGCGTTTGGCCAAAGAAAGGTACCAGAAACTTTAAACAGAACGAGCATTTATTGTGAAGCGTTATGGAAGGTAAGCCCTAGTCTCCCTATATACAGATGTGTATGTACTTCTAAGCCTCATAAGGATAGTGCTGATGATCTTTTGCCTTTGCAAACTTCCAGATACGCAGGCCTCGATTGAGTTTTCCCAGTTGCTCGAGTTCCAGCGGCGTGAGGCAGAAGTCGAAGATATCCAGGTTCTCGGCAATGTGTACCTCCTGAGCCGCCTTTGGTATGGGTATCGTGCCAATGTCTAGCTGCGGTGCAATTATACTAGTTAGCAATGAAAGTTCTTTGTTTTAGTTATCTGCTAAATATACCAAATATCTGAGTGCCAATTGTGCAGGCGTCTTGCCATATTTTCGTGCCATTGCCAGCAGCTCAGCATCTGTGTAGAACGAGGGCAAGGCTCTGCAGGACTTGGGACGGCCCAAAGGCGAGTATGCGATAACAGCGATGTTGCGATCCTTGCAAAACTCCATCAGTGGCATTTGAATCAATTCTGGGTGACACTCTATCTGAAGAGCCGCTGGCTTCACACGACTGCTCTGCCACAGTCTTTCCAATTGGAGAATATTAAAGTTGGACACGCCCAAGCTCCGCACTAGCCCCAAGTCGACCAGTTGCTCCATGCTCTTGTAGGTGTCCACAAAGTCCACGGCACTACGAGAGGGAGCATCCACCAGATTAGAACAGCTCCAAGGACGATCAAGGAAGAGCAGCCCAGAACTCACTTCGTGCAAAGCTTGTCGCCATCATGTGGCATCAGATCATCGTCCGTGACATATTTCACCCCCACGGGCGAGTGCATCAGGTACAGATCGATGTAGTCAACGCCGAGCAGCTTCAATTGCAGCTCACAGGCGTAGCGCACCCGCTCGGGCTCGTGGTAGATGTCCCAAAGCTATGGGGGAAACATGTACACACGCACAGTCTCGACTGCATCCCATGCTTACTTACCTTGGTAACCAGAAACACCTCACTCCGCTTTATTTTCCTCTCACCCATCAGACCTACTAGAACTTTCCCTATCAGCCCTTCATTACGATAAAGGTAGGCGGTGTCTATATGCCGGTAGCCCGACTCTAGAGCATAGCGCACAGCATTTTCACAACGTGATTTCTTTAACTAAAGAATGTATGATGTATGTATGATGTATGTATGATGCATGTATGTACATATGTATGTAATACATATTTAGGTACAAGAGTACAATGTCCAAGATGCAGCAGTAGAGATATGGCCCACTGTACTCTACGTAAAGTCCCTTGCAATTTCACAACTAGAAAAGGTAATGATTATAAGTCCCCAGCTTACCTCGTAGGTCCCCAGGCCCAATATAGGCATTTCGTGACCATTGTTTAACTTTACAGTTGGAGCGAGCTTCATTTTAATGTATAAAAAAATAAATAAATTGCAATATATACGCCGGTCGAAAAAAATAAATGTAGCAGCAAACTGGTGGCGCTAAAATACTCAGCTATTTCACATCCACCGTAAGCTCTTTTATTGCATTTTACAGCACTGAAAAATACGTACATATGCATGTATGTATTTTTGTATGTAGTACATACATTTGACATAAACAAAGAACTATAAACATTTGGGAACTGAACAAACAGAATAAGTCTATATTGATGGACAAACTGAAGGATTCACCTAACAGATAATCAGAATTGAAGCTATCAATATTGCCACAGTCTACACAGCTGCACTCGAAAGACATCCATAGAATCGTAATAGCACAAAGGTGATTACAACTTTAGGAGTATATAAAATCCAATTAATCAATGTAATAAAAAAAAAGGGAAACATGAGCCACATTTACATCCAGGATCCGAACCAATCAGAAGATGCAACACCGGATTTGGAGTCCTACACGGGTTTTGGCAACTCCGCTGCCGAGGCCTTCATTCAGAATTTGGCTGGAATGGTCAATCAGGGGGATGTGGAGACGATGATACGTGCTCAGAAGCAAATGTTGGTATTATATTGATTATTTAGATCCTGAAACATTTTGAATATCCCCCTATCCCCACAGGCTACAGCGTTTCGAGAAAACCAATGAGATGCTGCTCAATTGCAATGCCCTGTCCCAGAGCCGTTTGAAAAACGCCAATGACGATTTCAAGCGTCACGTAAAGTGTCTCAACGAAATGAAAAAGGATCTGGACTATATATTTCGAAAGATCAGAGTTATTAAACAGAAGCTGCAGCAGCAGTATCCCGCCATATACGCAGACGTCCAGCCGCAGCGGAGCAGTCTGGCCGAGGAGGCTGAAGACGATACCGACTCGTGCGCCAGGAATCCTGTGGAAACGGTGGCACCGGCTGTGAAGGCTTCGACTACTTCCACTGCTGCCCCGGGGCCCAAGAAAAGTGAGGCGACTATTGAGTATGTTCAGATGGAGGAGGCTGTGGACAACGGCACCGTAGAGATTGAAAACGAACTCATTAAGAGGGTCTGTTCCGTGGAGACGGCGAATCCCAATGACTCTTCCGATTGTACGTCAGAGGACACAGGGTAAACAGTTTATTTTTACGTTTAATTCGCTTTAATTTAGACAATACAAATAATAACTTAAAATATAATCTGATACTTATACTGCTTTGGTACCTTTGAGATTAACACCCGACCATCGTAGCTCAAAGATGCAAAAATCCATGGGTCCACATTGCTCCATTCGGCGCAGTACACCGAGTCCTCGTGCTGGTCGAAGGTCTGAAGTAGGCCATCCGACAGCACTTTGTGCCGTTCCTCAGTTTCCCCGCCGCCAAAGTTCGCCTCATCCAGGCCAGCCTGGGCCTGCGTCTCCGAGCTAACAGAGCCCGCGCATGTCAGCAGGACCTTGCAATCACTGGAGCTTGATAGGACCAGTTGGTCATGGAATGTGTTGAAGCGGACCGACCACACCCAGTGCGAGTGATCGCTTCGCTCAAAAACTGGCGCCTTAGGCATACGACAGTCCCATATCCTGAGGTAGCCGTCGTCCCCTCCGGTCACTAGATGGCACTGCTTGTTCGGATTGCAGTCCAAGTCGCGCACCATCTGACTGTGGGCATCGCTAATGCTCCACGCGCAATGTTGTGTGTCGCGCACATCGTATGCACTCAGGCTACAGTCGTGCAAGGCGAGGAACTGGTGGCCCTGGTGATGATGCGACCATTTGCCGGTGGTAAAGGGCACCGTGTGCTTGGCACTACCTGAGCTGGTCACTGGCACATCGGCCACCACGCGGGTCGAGGCTTCTGCACGCTGCATAACCGTCACTTTGTTGTCCACCACGCAGGCTAATGTCTGCTCCTGGCTGGGATGAAATTCAATGGTTTTGACGCGTTCGCCATAGGCTTCGGTGTCCAAAACTTCAACCTGTCCCCAAGGAAGGTATTCCGATTTCAGTTCCTGACCATGAGGCTGGGTTAAATCCTCTGGTAGCGTTAAAAGTGCTGCATGCGTCAGGACCTGTGCCCCCTTTTGGGCATTATAGACAGATGCCAGCAGGCGGGCGTCATGTGGACAACTGTTTAGCTTCCAAACCTCGCCCAGTGCATGCTCAAACACCTGTGGAGTAGACATTGTTTGGATGGGTTAAATATCATTTAAATGTGTATTTCGTTACCTTGGCCTGTATGGAGCCCTGCTCCTCGTCATAGGAGATCAAATGCAGCTGATTGGTGGGCTTCAAAGAGTTTGTGGCAATAAAAAAGCTAACGTCATTGCTTTCGCCGTACTGGGGCGTGAGGGCACGAGCCTGCAACTCCAACCCGTAGATCAAGCTGTTTTCTTCCATTGCCAGCGGCTAATTTTGTTGATTTGATTATATGTAAATAATACACATTGCATCTACATACATATATGTATGTATTATTATTTATGTACATGCGTATGTAAGCAACGAGTAGTATGTGTTGTCCCAGCTGTCACTCGTCCGATTAAATCATAATACAACCCTGTGCACGCCCAAACCAACACTATCATCTACTGTACTGTTTTAAAGTCGTCTATCGCACACACATAAAAGTGAAAAAAAGGAAAAAAAAATATAAACTGAAATAAAAAAAAGCGGATTCTGGCCCTGCAACTAAATTGGTTTTGAGTATAATTAGTAAAGCCAACCATTAAATACACATCGCAACGTAATGGCGCAGAACATCAGCCCCGAACAGAGCGGAGGAGCTGGAGGTACCAAACACACTGATGACTCGATGCCAGTGAAAGACAATCATGCCGTGAGCAAAAGGTAAGGCGCCAACTCTTTTTATGAAAATGCAGTGATGGACACTGACCTGGCAATTATCTTTCCCATGGATCATATAGACTGCAGAAAGAACTAATGAACCTGATGATGGCCAACGAGAAGGGAATCTCGGCCTTTCCGGACGGCGAGAACATCTTCAAGTGGGTCGGCACCATCGATGGACCCTTGAACACTGTCTACGCCGGACAGACGTATCGACTGTCTCTGGACTTTCCCAACTCGTATCCGTATGCGGCGCCAGTGGTGAAATTCCTGACATCGTGCTTTCATCCCAACGTCGATTTGCAAGGCTCCATTTGTCTGGACATACTGAAAGACAAGTGGTCAGCCCTGTATGATGTTCGCACTATACTGTTGTCTATACAGTCACTGCTGGGAGAGCCAAACAACGAGAGTCCACTGAATGCGCAGGCCGCGATGATGTGGAACGACCAGAAGGAGTACAAAAAATACTTGGACGGCTTCTACGAGAAGCACAAGGACACCTAAACAGATATCCGTCACAGTGGTTGTGGCGCCTCGTAGTGGTCCAACACTGGGCTCGCTACCTCTCATCCTATGCTCATATTGCGGCGTATTTATTTACATATAGTGCAAGCGACTCCTCTCCATTCATCTCCCACTCTGACCAAACATCCCACACTACAACACCAAACCCCGCACCACACCACTTCCTCCACATAGTCTATGATAAATTTTTTTTGGCAAATGTGCATTGTCATTGATCGACAGAGAAAGAACAGATTAGATCAGATAATTGGATAAATTTTATTATAATTTTTTTTGAAACAAACAAATTACTGATTTATGAATGTGTAATTGTAATCACGTATTTAAATCTGTCCGTTTTTTAAGCTTAAGAATACATTTTAGTTAATTGTTTTTGTACATGATTTTGAGATATGCCAGCATCGCAGATCAATCGATACCACCCGACTTACAAATTGTATTTGATTTGATTTATGCGACAATGCTGCGCCGGCCATGAAGTGAATGTTAGCTAATTTTAAAAAAAGAACTCTCCCGAAAACAAACAAACCTACTCACTCATCGTGCAAGTATTTCTCACTATTATTCTATGCAGCAGGCCTTTATATCCCATCTACCTAAAATGTAATAATAATAATAATAAATTTATAGTAATTCGAAACATTGTAACTAGTTGAGTTGGCTTGAAAGATATTGAGAATCACCATAAATAAAACAACAAAATACTAACTAACTACTTATTTCTGAACGGTCCTTAACTAGCTGAGGATCGAGACTGTTTGTGCTCTAAGCCACCGCACCAACGGTGGTGGTGGTGGTCGTGGTGCTGCTACCACCGGTATGCTTTGTTTGGTGTACGGCCAGGGCCGCTCGAGTGCGGAAGATGCGTCCGCATTTCTTGCACCGCAAAAGACTCTTGTTGCTGGTATGCCGTCGCTGCAGGTGATCCACCATGTTTTGCTTTGTGTAGAAGCGCTGGCCACAGAACTGGCACACGTAACGGCGCTCATCCAGGCTCCTGTGCACCCATTGGTGGCGTGCAAGGTGCGCCTTTCGCGCATACGACTTGCCACACCTGTCGCACATGTGCACGGAGGCGACTGGTGGCGCCTGCTTATGGGCACTTTTGTGCTCCCTCTTGAAGTGGTAGTTCAGACTGCGTGAAGCACTGTATACCTTATCGCACCGGGGACACGGATACGTTATACTCTGAGCGGAGTGCTTCTCGCGCAGGTGTGCATCTAGGAGATTTGCTCGCGCGAAGCTCTTGGCGCAGTGCACGCACGTGTGAGGGCTTATCCCATCGTGCTTCTTCATGTGGGCCTCGAGCGATGAGATTTTGTAGAATCCCCGATTGCATTTACTGCAGTTAAGCGTATATCTCAGGCCCTGCTTGCGTTGCCCGGGCACATTTTGTCTCGACGATATGGGTATTTTCTCCTTTCCCAGAGTTTTCTTTGCAGCTTCATCCTCAATAATGTACACTTCCTCCTGAAACGTAAGAGACATGAGTTTATTAATTGAATTCATTGAAATCTAAGCTCTTAATTTCGTTTTCAATGGCATGACTGATGATTGTTACACACTATTCTGTGGGTGCGCCCATATCGGACCCAATTAGCTATTTTCACACACCACACTGACGATCGGTGAAGGACGATCACCCTCCCCAGATGTGTGTTATCAGCAATCTTGCCTAATCTTATCGTTTTCGGTGGATCGATAGAGAGACTGGGGGAGGGAGGGAGGTAGAGATATACTCATCTTAAAACCTATGTAAAAGCTGTTCATTGTCATTTCCTTGTGCCGAAGTGTTAAATTAACAATAATTGAAATTATCATTTCAATATGAAGCTCCTGGTACTGGTAAAAACACATCGAAATTGGGATACAACAAGGTCTGGAGCTGTTTGCGGTTGATTTGACAGTTTCTGCGGAAGAAATCAGATCTTTCAATCTCTGAAAATCAGGGGGGGTGGGGAGGGGGGACTCTGACGCCTAATTGAATAAACCTGCCCCCCTTTTGATAGTAAATTATCTCAGTTATCGCTGATTCGCTCTCACCTACAATCAAAAGTATAGTCCCACACACACGCCAGCGTTTGGAGGGTATGGTTTACGAATGCCTTCCGCGGCGCTAAGCAACCAATCTAAGCATTGACTGTGATTAGATTGGAGCACACAAACCCTTTTATATCGACCACCATGCATGTACATATGTATATACATATATAGCCTTCGATGTATACAAAACTCACAATATCTTCGATGGATTCTGTGCCTGTCAGCGTTTCCTGAACTCCAAAGGCCTCGTCATCGCAGCGAAAATCTTCCGAGAGAGTCTCATTTCCTGGCAGAATGGAGCTGGTGTTGTTTACATCGTGCTCCTCGATGGAGCTGTGGACGGAATCCTGCGAGTTTACCACTGCCAGTAGCTTCTCAAAATTCCTGGAGGACTCTTCGCACATGCGTTGAAAATCGTGGAATTTCTGCACCAACTGGTAGCAACATTCACAGATGATTTTCAGCACCAGCTGCTGCGGCACCAGTTGTTCCTCTTCCTTCATCTGAAGGTCTATGTCTGGGTCGCCTCCGGTGCAGGAAAAGTATTTGCTCGCCAAGCCCTTCTCGCTGCATAGGTCGTAGGACACGTCCTCGGGACGAAGTAGCACCAGGCAGGCCCGGCATAACAGCATCTTGCTCGAATCCGTTCCAGTTCCTGCGGCGGTAGTGGAGTCCGCAACTGAACGACGCGCGCGAAGTTTTGCTTTTGATTCAAACATCGTCGACTACGGCGCACACACGGTGGCTGCCGACGGCGTAAAATAAATTGAAATCAATTATCACAATTTACAGTTATGCTGCAGTTTTGTATCCAGCAAGCGAACGGACCCACACAATAACATGACTGCCAGAGACGCAGAGACAAAGACAGAGATAGAGACGGAGATGGAGACAGAGCCGAGCCGCCACCCACCACCACCGGAGCCCACGTTCTGGGCTGGCTGTTAATGTTATTTAACATGTCGGTACATGTTATTTACATACATGAGCTTTTTCTCTGTTAAAAATCTGTTACAAATTCAAATTTCAGATATCGGTTATGTTAATGTTATTTAACATGTCCCAGTCCTGGACTGGTACATGTTAATTACATACATGGGCTGTTCTGTTCTGTTTGAGCCTTCTTACATTACACATTTGAATTGATATCTTCCACAATAGTGCCAGTTTTGGGTGTGGTGTACAGGTGGACGGAGCGATGAATTCCGGCATAGTTGAAGAAGTCGAACGTGTAGCTCTGTACTATCGTCATGCCGTCATCGTTGCCCAACGACGTTATTCTACCCTGTGGCACATTAGTCTGTATCAGTGCGTTGTCGCACATTACCGTGATGCGGTTCTCTGCACCGGAATTCAGCAGATCCGTGACCTCCGCCTCAAACGGCAGGTGAGGTGCTCGATCTCGTGCTTGACCACCTTTTGCCCGTTGACCCACTGCGAAGAACAAAGAACATTATAGACGCCATAGTGATGTTGATTACCCCATCAGGTGCTTACCGCATAGGCCTCGTAGTGGACGCTGCCGAATCTTAGCCAGACCCGCTGATCCCTTGCATTCTCTTTTTCAGCTTTCTCTTGGCTGGCAGCTGGGCGAAAGGAGCCGAATGAAATGATCTGATCCATGTATTAGTCGAGAATGCTTTTATTTGTGTATTATCCGCACAAAATTGTTTAAAAATATTTAAATAAAAAAATATTTTAAATTAAATTAAAGGCAAGTGTTCCTTTCTGCAACGTTTCCATAAAGTCATCGACAAGCGTGGATCGATTATAATTAGTACTTAAAAGTGTGTAAGTATATTTCCGGGTTAGGCCCTGTTCTTTCTTATGTATAATGTATAATTTGGGCCTTTCTGTAAGCGTATGTATTTATAAGCTATTCATTGTCATTGCCGATCCCAGAGTGACGGATGTTGCCATAGACGAAATGGTCTCCATGGACACATTCAGCTTGTATTTGAAGGCCTGCATTGTATCCAAGTGGTAGATCTTTTGTGACCCGGGAGCACACGACTTCGCGTCAAGAGCCAGGGCGTAAAGGTTGACGCTGCCACTGTTTGCCAGCAACGTAGACATGTAGTGGGGCAAGTAGACGCGCTGTAAGTCCGGGGAATCGGAGTTCTCAGATTTGATGTCGGTGTCGCAAAGGTCCTTGCTGAAGGATCGATGGAGGCGCACAATCTGCACGCACTGGTAGTGGGATATGAAGAGAAACGGTTCGCGGTACACGAATCCCGTGGGCGCGTAGACCCAGCTCAAGTCGTAGGGGCGCGAGCGACAGCCGAACTCATCCACGAACACGCCGCACTCGGCGAAGCACAGGAGGTATTCCTGCCCTGAAATGCGCACAGCCATGAGGGGCTGACATTTGGCGGTGTTCTGCATTGACTTATCCGCCAGATCGACAAACTCATCGGCAGAATAATTATCGAGATCGATCTCGTAGAACATGTCCGAGCTGACGATGGCAGAGTGGCGCGTAAAGAAGATCGAGGTGACCGCAGTGGCCGTGTCAAGAGCACGCACGGGATTGAATTTGTGCAAATCGTGTTCGTACTTCAGGATGACAATGCGAGTGGAGGTGGCTGCTATGGCCACAGAGTCCAGGGCATTCTCTGCCTCGCTGGAAATCAGAACCAGCTTCCACTTCTCATCGGCCGTTCGGTTGGCAAGCGGCAGCTCAATGGCCGAGGTCTCGAGCAGGGGCCTGTGGCACGCACTGGAGCTCTGGCAGCGCGACTCCAGCTGTCGATAGTCGCACTGAATCAGCTTATCGGCGACGGTTCCCACTATGATGGCCTTGGCCAGGCGTTTACAGATGGACATGCAACTCACCGACTCGATGCCAGCAATGTGGAGCAGGCGCTGCGTGTCCGTACGGTACGCATACAGACCCGTGCTGCAGCCCAGCAGTAGTAGTTGCTGCTCGATCATCTCGAATGCACAGTTTACTTCCAGATCCTTCCCGTGCTCTTGATCCGAGCTGTACACTAGCGTTCCAATGTATTCCCCGCTGGCCACGTCGTTGGAACTGGAGCTCTCCACGCTCTCGAGGCTGCTGCTGCCCACAGATGGGGCAACGCTGATTGCGTCAGCCACTGACGGGGCACTAGGTTTCGCGGCTCCGCAATCGCCTTGTACGTTCGTGCGGCACTTGCGATGTGCCGCATCCTTGCACTCCTTGCAGCGCCAGTAAGGCGAGCCGGCGATGGTGCTTTGCTTGCACACCACACATTCTGGACAACCTGTCTTTGATTCCTGCAGTGTCAGCTCGAAGCGGTGATGAGACTGCTGCTGCTGCTGCTGCTTCTGCTGTGTCGCAGTCTCTTTGCTCGAATCCTCCTCTGCCGCTGTGGTGGTGATCTCCATCTGGCTTTTGGTGCGTTTCAAGGACGACACCTGCTTGCGGGGGGACCGTGGAGTGACAGCGATGCTGACAGGCCTCTGCTTGGGCTTATCTACCGACGATTTAAGGGGCGAGCGAAGCGTGGCAGTTCCTGGAACACCATAAAATTTTTGATTATAAGAATAAATACTTAAGAAAGGCTATAGAGCCCACCATTTAGTTGTGCTAGTTGCTCCTTCAACATGGCCGAGCTCTTCTGTTCGCGGCGCAGTTCTTCGCGCAGGGCGCGATAGAGAATGGAGGATTCCACATCATTGGAAGAGATGTTCTCCTTGTTGCTATGACTCGTGCCAAACAGCTTGTCCGCCAGGGTTTTCTTCTTTTTGGTCGACAGGTCTTCTACTTTGAGCTGCAAATTAATTGAAAAATGTACTTATAGAACGATCTTTCCAATGAGATCTGGGGTAGGGACCCACCTGCAAGTAGTCGATCAACTTCTTGTGCTGCGCCAGCGTGGCCAGCGCCTTGATGTCACGCTGTACATAAAATTGTTCCTTTTCGCCCATCGTGCCCTGCAACTCATCGATCTCCGTATGCAGCTCTGCCTGAGCGGTCTGGAGTTCTGCTATCTCGGCCTGTAGACTGCGCACCTCCTCCTTCTTGTGGAAGAGCTCACTGAGGATTCGTGCATTTTCCTCCTTTAAGTTGAGCAGTTCGCGTTCGCAGTCGGCGCTCTGTGCCAGGTAATTCGAGTTCTGGCCATCCAAAATATCCACACGCTCCTGTGTGGCCAACAGAACGTTTGTCTGCTCGACCAATTGGCCCTGTTGGGCGACCATCTTCTTGTACTGCTCCGTTAGATTCTGCTTCAGTTCCTCCAGCTCCGATGTGAGGACTTGGGCACGCTGCTCCGCCAGCCGCTTTTCTGCCTCTATTCCGGACAGCTCTTGGCGCAGCTTCGTCAGCTGGTCGTTTCTCTCCCGCAGTTTGACATGGTAAGTGTCCAGCTGGGTCTTCTGCGACTTGCTGCGATCCTGCTCGGTCTTCAGCATCGTCTCCACCTCGGTCAGCTGGTTATCCGTCACGCTGCAGGCATACTTCAGCCTCTGGAAGTTCTCCGTCATCGCCTTCATCTCCTGCTGCAGTTTGTGGCTCGATTCGGTGGCCGCAGTGCTGTTTTCGCGCTCCTCTTGCAGCTGACGCTGCATGTTCCTACGTTCCAACACCAGGCCGTCGAAGCGCAGCTGCACCTGCTGTAGCTTCTGGCGCAGGTCAGTCTCCTGCTGCTCGAGCTTGTGCACATTGGCCAGGTGCTCGATTATTTCCGACTTGGACTTCATGCGCTCCTGCTCGGCCTTCTCCCACAGGCGATGCTCCTTCATAATGTCCCGCTTGGCAGCAGCCAGTTCCTGCTTCAACTCCTCGATGCGCGACTCTCGCTGGCGCGTCTCCTCCTGAGAGGATTTGAGCGCGCGTTGCGACTCCTCTTGCCCACTCTGGATCTTCTTGATGCGATCCTCTGTTAGCTCCATGCGTCGCGCCAATAATTTCTTCTCCGCCAGGGCTTCCTCAAGCTGCTTCTCCATTTTCCACAATGAGAGATTAGCCGCTCGTGCTGCCTGACGTTCAACAATCATCTCCTCTCGCACGGCAGCCAGCTTGTCTTCAAGTTTTTCGTTTTGCCGTTCCAGCATGTCGCCTACTGAACTATTTCCCTGAGACTTTGTGGGGGAAAGGCTCTGACTCTGATCGTTGAAACGCTCCAGCATCTGCTCCAGTTTGGTGACAAGAGCTTGGAGTTGATCGGCACGGACCTTCTGTTGGCTCTCGCCCTCTTTGGCGGCCACCAAGTCGGCACGCAGCTGATCCTCGATGGCATTCAGTTCGGTTAAGGAGCCAGGTGCTGTGTTATAAGGGGAAGCGTTGGAGGCCAGCGAGGATTCGGCCATGTGGCAGCGGCATTCGGCGACCTGCAGCTCGCGTTCCAGGCGCTGGCACTCGGCTTTCTCGTCCTGAGATTCCTTCTCTTTCTGCCTCAGCTGCGACTCAAGCTTTGCCTTTGCCGCATGCAGTTCATTATTCGAGGCTATCTCGTGGTTGAGACGTCTCAATATGTCCTCGATGTTGCGCTCTGTGGCGTGCTTGGCCTCCTGGGTGGATTTGCCAGAGCTTATCGATTCGTCCAGTTCAGTGCGAATTCCCTGCATCTCCAATGTCAAACGGCGATGCGAGTCCTGCGACTCTCGTATCTTCGTGCGCAAATCCAGCAGCTTCTGCTCGTAGGACTCGGCCATCTGGCTCTTTTGCAGCTCATGCCCAGCATCGGCCTTAATGGTCTGCTCCTTCAGCTGCTTCAGCATATCCTTATAGTTCTGCAGCTTGGCTGCCAGATGCTTGCATTCGTCGCTCTTGGCAACAAACTCCAGCTCACGGGCATCCATTTTCTGCAGTGTGGCGGCCAACTCCTGCTTTTTCTCGGCCAACTGCTTTTCGTAGCGCTGCTCCGAGGATATCTTTGCCTCTTCGTACTTTTGCCGATTCAGCCGCAACAGATCCGTGATTGTAGACTCCTTTTTGGACCACATTTCCTCATCCACTTTGGCCGAGCTCTGGAGGGTCTTGATTTGCGTCTTGCAATTGGCCAACTCCATGGTCTTGTCCTTGATTATTTGCTGCAGCTTCTTGATTTCCATTTTAGCGTCCAGCACCACCTGCGACTTGTTGTCCGTTTTCTTGAGCGACTGCTGGGCCCGCAAGAGATCCTGCTTCAGCATTGAGATTTCAGTCTCTCGCGTCTTGAGCCTCTGCTGCAGGTCCTTGAGTTTTTCCTGCAATTTGTTGGCACGCGCCTCGTCGCCGGAATCGGAATTTGGGGGCTTGTCCATATGGACAAAGCTGTAGCCCAAGAACGGCAGATCCTTGCCACTAAAGTCATGCGATTTCATGTTCGCAGTGAGCGACTTTTTATTTACCAGATCCCTGCGGGACTTGTGTCGCGTGCCATCCTCAAAATTGGATGTATCATCGTCCGACTTGATGGTTGGGATAATGGGCGGCACCTGAGAGCGCATACAATTCCATTGAATGTCATCAAAGAAGGCATGTTTTTTGATCCGATCGTAGGACAGACGCTTCGATGGGTTCGTGACCAACGACTCGATCAGATCCCTATAGTTCTTCGAGATCTTCAGCTCGCTGGGAAAGCTGATCAGCTCCTTCAGGTGGCTCTCCTCGCAGTGGGAGAGTATCTTGGAGTAGGTCTCGTGCACATTGTCCTCGTGAAACGGCGTCGTTTCGCACAGCAACTCATAGCCAATGATGCCCATGGACCAGTAATCGCAGCTGACCTAAGGGAATGGAGTATAATTTTCAAATATGAATATCTCTGGCCAAACACTGAACTGTGAAGTGCACGCTGTGCACTCTTGAGGTCTGCGAACATACAGCCGCACTCACATCATGCATGGACTTTGATAGCTTGTAAGTGGAGATGGTCTGCAATAGCTCCGGCGCTATGTAATCCGGCGTACCCACAGGGGAAAGGCTTAGCACATGCCCGTCCCGGTCCAGGGCAGCCGCATTGCCAAAATCGGCCAGCTTAATGTGGCCAAAGCGATCAATCAGTATATTTTCCGGCTTAATATCGCGATGCACATATCCCATTTCGTGGAGTGTGTGTAGGGCTAGGGTCAGTTCCGCCAGATAGAAGCGCGCAAGGTCCTCGTCAAAGGGTCCGTGGCGAGACATCAGGCTGAGTAGATCTCCGCCAGGCATATATTCCATGATCAGATACAAATTATCGTTGTCCTGTGAATTTTTCAACTCGATCAAGTAATGGTTCACATAAAAAACAAAGAAAAACTCACCTGGAAAGCGTACTGCAAATTTATGAGCCACTCAGAGTTGCGCGCCGACATAATGTCGCGCTCCTCCTTCACCTGGGAAGTGGTCACAACAGACTTTTTGATCTTCTTCATCGCGTAGATGTCGGACGTCTGACGCTCCACCACAAGATGAACATTCCCGAAATAGCCCTGGCCAATAAGTGCCTTGATGGTGAAGTCATCCACATTGACGCGCAGCTTGCGGGTCTCTTCGACAATGGGGCGGACTAAATGTGGAATAGGGATATACATATATATAGTGGATCGCCCTGCATAGCGGTAGAAGCCCATACGTACATTTATTGACAAACTCGGAAATGTTGCGGTCGCGTTTCTTCAGGGCATCCTTGTCGCATTCATTGTATAGCAGGCAGAAGGCGTCGAGCAAGCCTTCGCGGGATACAGCCTCGGCAACAGCTGCACTTGTGGTGCTCACGGGAACAATACTTCGTCGAGTATTGCCGCTGGAGCCTGCTGGCTTCTGAGTGACGCCAACTCCTTTGCCAAGTATCAAATTATTTAGGCGCGTCGTGCGGACGCTAATGGGATCGCGCTGGGGTGGCATATTGACATAAGAGAGTTCACTGAATTTGCACAAACTAACGGATATATTTTCACATAAATACGGAATGGGCTGTCTGGTTTCTTAGCATTCCTGTGCACAGTTTGACAATGACGAGTTTTGAATGAAAAAATGCTGTAGCGCCGAGGGAAGCCAAACACAGGGCTGCATAGCCTTACACAGGGTTGCTCTGAAACCGATAAATAAATGGCCCGCTTGGAAGAAAATATATACACAAGTAAATTCTCAGAGCACAGTTTTGATATTTATTAATTAATAAGTTGTTTTCTAATTAAATGCAAAAGAAACAAATAACCTAAATATATTTACTCGTTGATAACTTCTGTGCACACTTTCCAACACTGGTCATTACATGCGAGTTGTGCAGCTCGCCCGACTTCTTTCCACTTTCGACGGGTAGGTTTTTGCAGACGGAAGGTGAAAAGATTTTCTGCATCGAAAATTGCAAATTTCAACATCTACAACCGTGTGTGCTGCACAAAAGTCATTTAAAAGTAGTTTGCACAATAGTGCACTAACGCAGGCACGTATTGCAATTGTGGATAGACAGTTTTTAGCCGCAAAATCAGCGCTGGAACTGGAAATTAATTGCGTGCTTGCCAACGTCGAAGGCTGTGGGAGCAGGAAAGGTTGAAACCGTCGAGAAATCGTTGTCGTCGCGCTCGCTATAATTGTTTGCTTTTGCCCAATATTCGTGGAAATAGAGATACGCGCGCTGTTGGCAAACATTTATATATACACACAGCTTTATTATTTTCTCGAAAAGTTTGGAGTTTTTTTTTTTTGTTCATTTCGGAACGCGAGTGGGTGACTAAAGTAGAGCAAAATGAGTGGGGGATTGCCGGAGTTGGGCTCGAAAATCAGCCTAATTTCGAAGGCGGACATCAGATATGAGGGCCGCTTGTACACGGTGGATCCGCAGGAGTGCACCATTGCTCTCTCAAGTGGTAAGTAATGCCCAAATCTCCCATCCTTTTAATTCCATCGTTTTTTTTACAATGCATATTATCCACCGAAATCCCTTTAAAAAAACGGTTCTTCGAAGTAATGGGCGAGGAACGAAAAGAAAATGGTTTCTTTCAATTTCCTCTTTCTTTTCCACACTTTTTCGTTCTGTATTGTTGCTTTTGTTAGTTTTTACAGTAATTTCCTTCCCTTACCTTCGCTCAGAGAGTGTTGTAGGCGGCGGACTATTACTCTGGACTCTCTCTCTGTCTCTCTCTCGCTGGCACGCTCTCGCTTATGCTTTTTGTTTGTCATGTTGGCGGCAGCACTTCACTGGCGCTCAGATGCTGTCGCCTGCACAGAAAAACGAAACGGCTGTTTGGCCTCTTTTTCGTCTCGCCTGTTGTTGTACAGTGTTGCTTTTGCATTTTACATGAGAACGAGCGGTCACATACACACGCATAAGTCCATATGCAAGCTCTTTGTGGCGAACCGAACCGAACTTTGTTTGCAAAAACAATTTCAATGTGTATATGTACATATGTGTGTATGCCGCGCGTTTGTATGTGTGTGTGTGCGTATATTTCCATTCCTTCGCAGAATATTTTGGCGCCAGTTAACGGGACTCCAGCAGCTCCCGTTATTAATGTCAGTGACACTGCACTGCGACGAAGAAGAACGGGAAGGCATACATACTCGCACACACACACACGCACCCACAATGTAATATGTAGCATGCGTTTTTATGCTCCCTTTTGTTGAGGTTAAATAGGAAATAATGAGGTTAAACCTTAAACAATGTCGAAGCTTTAATTGATTTATACTTTCTCTTTTCGTATAGTGCGATCCTTTGGCACAGAGGACCGGGACACACAGTTCCAGATCGCACCGCAGTCGCAGATCTACGACTACATTCTCTTTCGGGGATCGGACATTAAGGATATTCGCGTCGTCAACAATCACACGCTGCCGCACCACAATGATCCGGCGATTATGCAAGCCCACCTGCAGAATGGCCCGCCCCAAGTCATGCCACAGCACTTTCCCATGCCGAATTCCATGAACGCACCGCCTCAACAGCAGCAGCAGCAACATGGCGCCCCGTCCATGGGCGGATCCAGCGGAGGTCCAGCTGGACCTGGTGCCCCAGGTGGCAGCTATGGCAACGGCAATCCATTTGGCAATCTGGGCGCTCCCAACCTAGGTATGGTGGGCAATTCTGGCGGCGGCTCTTTAGCGCCCGGTGCTGGAGCACCAGGCGGACCAGGAGGACCTTTCATGCACATTGGCGGCAATCAGCAACAGCAGCAGCCAAAGCCCCAGCAGCAGCAGAAGCAATCAAGTAAGTTATCGAGTTTAAGCTTTCGGAATCCCTTTTGGTCTGCCCCATCTGGTCAAATAATGCATGCACCCTTACTAAATGCGGACTTAAGATTGTGGATAGCTTTAAGCGGGTATCCACTTGCGCTGTTCGCCTCCTATATAAACACATCAACTAATACACACACTGCCTGCACATGTACTCGTCTCGGTGGTCTATATGTGAAGTTTCCGTTTTAGATATGCTTGCCGGCGCCTCACGATCGACGACGCCCATCAGCCTGATCGTCAGTCCTACGGCTGAGCTGACCCAACAGCAGCAGTTACATCAGCAGCAGCAGAGCGCCGCCCAGGGAATGAGGGATGGTATGGCGCGCGATGCTGGTCATAAGCGTCCGAACCATCAGCAACAGCAGCAGCAGCAACAGTCCCAGCAACAGCAGCGTGGCGGACCCAACAATATGCCGCCCCAGCAGCAGCGGAACAGCAACGACTTCTACCACCAGCAGCGGGATCGTCGCGATTCTGGCCGTCAAATGGACAACAACTACAGCAACAATTACAATAACAATCAACGCAACAATCGCGGCGGCGGAAACGGCATGCAGCAACAGCGTGGCGGCGGTGGAGGTGGCGGTGGCGGTGGAGGAGGTAACGGCGGCGGTGGCGGCGGTGGTCAAAACGCGTGGAATATGCATCGTGGCGGTCCACAGAACTCTAACAATATGAACAATATGTCGCGTAACCGCGGTATGGGATCACGAGGTCCAATGCGACCAAATCAGGTATGGATATAGTATGCATTCTCGCCCCCAACAGACTAGGGAGTAACAATTCTACTTGGTTTCATTCAGGGCTATCGTCCGAACTCAGCCAACCAGAACAAACCTCGTAATAAGATCAAGTTTGAGGGCGACTTTGATTTCGAGCAGGCCAACAATAAATTCGAAGAGCTGCGTACCCAACTGGCCAAGCTCAAAGTGGCCGATGAGGCAGCCAACAAGACAGCAGCAGCAACTACTGATCCAGCAACTGCAGCAACAGCAGCAGCAGCAGCAGCAACAACAGTAGCTCCAACCAATGAACCACAGGTATGGATGCACTCTTAAATCTTATGAGCTTATGTGTGACGTGTAATTGATTCCTTGTCCTCTTTTTAGTTGAATGGTGAGACCGACAAGAAGGATGATTCTGGCAATGAGACCGGCGCTGGTGAGCATGAGCCCGAGGATGAGGATGTTCATGTTGGCTACGACAAAACCAAGTCATTCTTTGATAACATCTCTTGCGAGGCTGCACAGGATCGCAAGGGCAAGAAGAATGATTGGCGCCAGGAGCGCAAATTGAATACAGAGACATTTGGAGTTGGATCCACACGTCGCGGCAGGTAAGTGCCAATATACCCAACAATGCCGCTTGTGCACGTCGCTCACTGCTCACTGTCTTTGTTTCTTGCTGGACTATAGCTATCGCGGACGCAACCATTACTACAACAACAACAATGGAATGGGCGGAGGCGCTGGTGCTGGTAGCGGCATGAACACGGGCTACGGCGGTGCGCCCGGCTATAATCGCAACAACTATCGCATGGGAGGTGGCGGCAACTACCGGAATCGCAGCAACAACCGGAACAGCAACAACAACGGCAACCGGGGCCAGCAGCAGCAACAGCTAAACCCAATGCCCAATGGCAATGTGAGTGCAGCCGCAGCGATCAAGGCAGCTAACAATGCAGCAGCAGCAGCAGCAGGAGGCGCTGGTGCCAATAATGTCGATGCCCCTGCAACAGCCGCAGCGACGAAGTCAGCAGTGTCCCTCATGCCGGAGCAAAAGCAACAGGTGGCGGCAGTCTGTAAGTGATGCACTTGTAAGGAATCTGTAAGGATCAATTGGAAAACATGAAATCCCATTTTTTTTTCAGCACAATAATGTCGCAAATCGCAAGAGCAGTGGGCGGCGTCGTCCACTTTAAATACGGAAAACGAAAGCAACTGTCCTACTCATTGAAAAGGCTACAAAAAAAGCAAAAACTATTCGAAACCCAATCAAACCAATCAACCGAAACCGACCGATCGATGACACACACACAGGCTCTTATTATCAGGAATTTCGAGATACGGATCTAACGGCATAAATATATATTGTATAATTTTACTTAGTGTTAAACTCTTCTCACGACGTCCTGCGCGCACTATGCCCGCCCAACACCACCGTGCTGCAGCACCTAGCGCGATGTAATGCTTGAATGATTGAAGGCGCGAAGGAACTAAGGAAGGAAGGAAGGAAGGCGTGCGAACCGGTCATCTGTTAGGTTTTTTGTGTAAATGGCAGGTTGTAACACCGCAAACCCTGAGCACCCTAACCCCCTAAAACCCTTTTTAGCCAAGCGGAGAAACAGGATCCACAACAGAGTGATCCTCTGATAACAAGCGCATGCACACACCTCCGTATAATTAGTAATAGATGTGAAAAATAATTTAGACTTAAGGTATGAGAGGATCTGCAAAACGAAACACAAACAAAACACACATACACATATACAAGCAAACTACTAATTAGAAACACAATCCGAGTCGAAATAATGAAATTAATGGAATAAAAGATACAAGTAATCCATGGAATTCCCAGCTAAAATAAAAGCTAAGTTCACATGTTTTCATTTGGATACAAAAAAAGAGAAAAGAGAAAAAAAAAAACCGAAACTCTTAACCCTTAACCCTTATTGTAATACTGTATTCTTTGTGGGGCGTAAAACAGAAAGAAAAACAGCGACAGACTTGAAACGTTTTACTAGCATTTAATCTATGATTTAAGACCATTTTAGAGATGAAAATGAAAAATAAAATCAGCAATGTGTATTGCAAATTGTATTAAAAGCACAATTTCCGAAATGTTGGCAGCAGCAGCATTCTGTACAATTTTCAAATTATTTCAAAAATCATTTCAAGTGAAACCACCAGTAGTCAGTCCAGTGTAGAGAAGAAACGAAACGAAATGTAGGATCTCGGGTTGCAAGCTTGCAGTGGAATTTATGTAACTTAAAATTTGAAAACAGTCTTAATAGTGTTTTGTTCTTGGTGTAGCAGCCAGGATTACTTTGTGATTACCAACGGTTAGGGCAGAGAAACCGTTCAAGTGAAATAACATTTCAAATTTACGATTTACGTTTTGCATGCTTCATCGTTTAAGAGACCCATGATATACATATACACAAAGATTAAGATATGCCTTCCCACAGCTGAAGAGCCCCTGGGGATTACATGTAATCAGATATATATATATATATATATATATATATTTGTACTAAATTCAGCACAAAAAACCTTTCCCAATAAAAGTGAGGTGAGGCACGGAGGAGGAGGAGAAGGCTGGCTACACACACACACACACACACACACAGACAATTCTATATAATGTAATCATAAAAAAAGTATGTATTGTATGTAATTGTATTTAATATATGTATGTATATCTCTCCTCTCCACATATGCTCACCCCTGATTAGCTCTACATATTATGTATATATACAATATAAATATGCAATTATCGAGTTAGCCAGATATACATATACATATACTAATAGTACGTTTCGCAAGTAACATCAAAATTGTAAAGACTACCTTATTGAACTTAAAATTACTTAAACATTTGATAACATAACGTGTAATAGAAATAAATGAATTCAACAATAAGTAACTGCAGTTAACAATTTTCATTGTACTATTGGCATCATCCCCTCCCCTACCCACCCCACCCCACCCACCATCCTCATAAGTACGTATATGTATCCAAATATATGTACATATGTATACACTCCAACACGTCTGTTTCCATAAATGCCTTTGCAAGCTGCCTGCCACGTGTCGCTGCGCCTGCGCATGAACAACAAAACAAACAATATTCAATAATTAAAACACTCGGATGTGCATTAGCCATTGTACAATGACCTCTCTCTAAAATTCAAACCAATCCCAATTCAACTCCAGTCCCACGTAATATTAAATAAACTATAATTTTATAACTGATAATAACATTACTGAACAAATGTTTATTAAACCAAACGAAAACAAAGAAATCCTAAATATAAAAGCATGCAAACAATGAATGTAGGAAATTAAATGAGAATTAATAAAAATGAAAAGACAAAAACACTGCGAGTCAAAATTATTCTAGAAAAGAAAGAGACAAAAATATATATAAAGAGAGAGAAAGAGAAGGAAGATGTGAAAATCACGGTACTGCGGTCTATAATTCCTGATATCATAATGAGTATAGCGTTGACGTTGACGTGTCATGGCTGCACTATAAAATGGTGCCCAAGCCGAAATTATAACGCGCGAATCCTTGGCAGAAAGGAGCAACCGGGGGTCGCCGCACGACACTTGCAACCGAACCGGTCACGTACGTGCAGGAAGGATAGATGTTAGTCTAATGATCGAGGGAAATTGAATTGAATTGAGGGAGCTAAGCAGCATGCATCTAGATGGCAAATATTAGTATGATTAGTAAATTAAAAGGTGGACGGTAATTAGTGGAATGGCTCATGCTAGGAATAATTCAATCTTAAACCCCGAATGAAATATGTGTAGTGGATCTAATAGGAACTGCTCAGTTTAAGCGGCTCCACAAGACAGGACTATCTATGCATAAAAATCAAACCAAGCAAGCTCTAATGTTTTTCTCCCTTAAACGTATGAAATTAAAAGTTTACTGAGCAAGATTTTCATTTTTAAATTTTTATATTTATTTGGAATTTCTAAATTAATGGGACAAGATGCGAGCACTTGTCCCAAACGTATTCCGTAATATCATTTTTGCAGATTATAATTTGTTAAAAAAAATAATAATTCATATGTATTTCTGCAGATAAATCTAAAATAAATAGATGATGTAATGAATTATACTCTGTTTATATAATTAGTATATATGTATATATATCATTAGAACCCAATAATTCATATCATTTGTCCCACAGTCCCAGTTCGCGCATTTTCGTTTGAAAATAGCGCTCTAAAGAATTGGCACAGCGATAGTATTCGGTTTCGGGGGAGTTGTAAAAACGACAGTTTGAGAAAATGCGCGCCATGTCTGCCATGAACAGGCGACGTGTTTGATAGTATCCCTTCTTTAAACGCTCGCCCATTGTTTTAAGGTCCATGGGATACTTGATGTGGTCGTAATAGTCGGGCACTTCTGCAGCAGTCACTGGCCGCAAAAAGGGCCATGCCGTGGTATGCTGACGTACTGATTGAAGGACAGACGCGAACGATGTGGCCAGTTTCTCTGGATCTGACGATTCCTCCAAGGGTCGGGCGGATCGAGCTGGGCGCATTTGTGGTTTCCAACCGATTTCCATGAGGCCAGGAATGGACTCGACCGGTATAGACCGTACCCCTTCTTTGAAGCAAGTTAAACCAGCTCGAACCTTCTGCACTTCGCTGTGTCGCTGAGCTATAAGCTCTTTTAGAATTTCGCTTTGATTTCTTATTACTGAAAAATAAAAAATTAGGAAAATATTCAACGTTAGACAATTCTATTTACTTACCCGCAATAAACTGCGTGTTAACAATGGTTGGATGCAGCTCACAGTGCATCAATGTGGCGCTATCGTATTCCTTTATATAGCCGGCATAGACGGGACGCGCCAGCTTAATGTCCTTGGAGAAACCTTGCTTCTTAAAATATCCGATGGCATCGCAATCGGCAAATGTGAGCAGGTGCTTGATACCGCGCTGAATACTGTAATCCTTTAGATGGTTCATCAAGTGGGTGCCATAGCCCTTAACCTGCTCCGCCATGGTGACGGCACAGAACACGATTTCTGTGAATCCCTGCGATGGAAATGGCCGGAAGCATATGCCTCCGATTGGCTGACTTTCCTTGATGAGGGCAAGGGTTTTGTGCTTTGTGTCGAACACGAGCTGGCTTATATACTCGCGGGGCATTTCGGGAAGTTGGTAGGCAAAGACAAGCTGCAGGCCAAAGAGCCACAGGACCGTCTGCTTATCCACTGGCTTCGTTAGGGAGTTGCCCACCACATGAAACTCAATGGCGCGCTTCTGCTCCTCGGCCTTGACGTTCTCATCCCGTGACACATTGACCGGGAAGAGAATTTCCGCCTTGTTTATTGTTTTCGACTCGGACACCGATTTCATGGCACGCATTACCACATCTGTAGGAAGATCATCCAAGTTCTCACTGGCAGAAATTGGTCAGAATTGGGATTACTAGAACAAGATGAATGTAACAAACCTGATGAGGCGTTCGAGCGTTTCCTTTTTGGGTCTCTTGTGAAGCGGTTCCCCCACGCTTGAGCGTTTATTAGTGCCAATGGCAGCTGCACCGCCACCAGGTGCTGGAGGCACCGCCGCCGCCTCCTGATTGCGCTTCCGTTGCTGGATGACAAATGAATTGGGTGGACGGTAGTTGGGATCCCATATGGGGGAGTCATCTTTCAAGAGCTCTGCTCGCAGCGCCTCAAGGAACTTTGGCATTTGCGTTATAATGGATCGCTTGTCTTCCGGAAAGCGATCTCGTTCCGAAATGCACTTCTTCTTTAGCTGCTGCGACATGTACTGAAACACGGTGCGCAGAAGGGTGCGTCCAAATACCAGTGAGGTCTCGAACTGGCGCAAAGAATTGCAAAAAGCCGGAACATGACAGAACACAAGCCAGCGGGTATAGTTAATCTTATAGTTGGACGCATCCTCATGGGTTAGTTCGCCGCGTCTTGTTGAGGGCGACTCGAAATTGTAGTGGTTGAGAAAGTTTAAAAACGTTTTCGCCACCTCAGTCATTGTTTGTAGCTCAGTCGGATTAAGGTGCTGGTACTTGTAGAAGACCAGGGACAAAACTGCCTTTGTAATGCAGGGCGATTCGAACGGGGGATCACCTAAAGGGCCACGAATTACAGCTTGCTGACGCGTCAGGACGCACTGACGCAACAGGCGGAACAGATACAAGTATACCTTTTTGGTATCCTCGTCTTCCACCCGCTGCATGGACATGAACAGGTTTTCCATATCAATAATAGCACCCAGCAGCTCGTCCATGCTGGAGCTGGTTATATTATCCAAGTGGGCGATATGTGTGCGCAGGGAATGACGGCAACTGGAGTTGCGACATTCCTCATTGAACTCTGGACAGTAAGACGACTCCACATCACGATGCCTGTTCTCCTGAGGTGTTTTCCATCCGGTGCAACGGCAGCCTTCAGCCTGGCATGCCGAGTACATCGACAGCTTGGCTACCTTCTGGGGCAAGGGCAAGTTGAATACCTTTTGCTTTCGCTGCTGGATGCGCTGCAAGCTGTTCTGGCGGGTGCCCTCTTGGGCGGGCGCACCGCCGCTTACCCCAGCGTTACCATTTGTGTTATTGCCTTGGCCTTGGTTCGCTGAAGACGCTGCGCCATTCGCAGACTGCTGCTGCTGTTGCGCCGCAGCATTTCCACTGTTACTCCCATCAATTGGTTGACTTTTTAGCGTTACTGAGGGACCACCAGACATTCCACTTGCTCAGAATATTGCAATTGACTCTTATTTTTAATTTCACAAGCTGTGAAAATTATTACGAGGGATGGCGTTATCTTCGGCCCTGGATTTTCTCAGGGATGGAGAACACACACAATTAATTTAAACTTCGCCAATAAGTAATGTGACTAAATTAAGCTTTTTATTAAACTGACTAAATATTATTTAGCAAATAACTAAATGTTTTTTTTTAATTACCGATCAGAGTTGATAGGTGTGTACCAGGGCTGGTGAGCCGAATAGGATTGTTGATATTAACTCGATATATCAATATGGGCGATATTTGTTGTTTTGCTATGTATGTTATGTACTCAGATAACGACAGCGTTGTTATTTTGAAGTAAGAACAGCTGTTTTTTTTTTAATTTTATAAAAATATAGCATATTTTCGTACTTGCAGAGAGAGAAGGAAGAAAAAGCAAAACAAACAAGAGCAATGAAGCGTCGCTCGCAAAAAATTTCCATATTCGCAAATTTTTCAATTCGCTTTTTTATATATTTATAAATTTTATACGATGGACGCAAACTCAAGTATGGATGATTTGGAGGACCGGATGGATAATTTCATTATTCGAAAACCCACAAATATTCCAACGTCAAAGGACGATTCAAAGAAAGGTCCCACAATCCACGAGAACATTCCGCTAGTCTTAAACGACATACTGCGAGTATCAAGAGACATGGAACGAGAAGGCGTGTTTACCATATCCATAAACAAGGCCCCATGCCACTTTCGTACTTGCATTGTGTACGCCTTTGTAGCCGGAGAATGCCCGCACAATGAATCATATCGCAGATACATCCTCGACGACAGCACTGCATCACTGCAAGCGAGCATTTCTACCAAGCAATGGCACAGGAAGATAATTAAATCTCTCCATAATGAGGCGGCAATGCTTTCACGTGAGGAAAGCTACAAAAAAATATGTGAAAGCATGATGCGGCTCCTGTCTGCATCCATGGAATATGTAGACCCCTCTGCCATAGGGAAAGGACAGAACATTCTGCTAATTTGTCGTCCAAATTTCTATAGAGAGCAAGTCAGCTTGGAGGCCTCTTCCTTTTTCGCCGACAATGTTAAATCACGCAAGCTGGAGATTGCTTTTGCTGCTCATTACATTGATTGGCACAAAAGCTACAAAATTGCAAACTAGTGTTTTATCTTTTTTGTATTGAATATTTACTCAATAAAAAAAAGTATTAAATATAGTATTTAATATAAGAGAAATATAAAATATTTATGTTGTTTTTGCTCGAATGGCAGCACGCTTGCCGGTGACAGCCTGGAAACCTGATTTAATGCTGGCCACAGAGCACCTAGAACCGCAGGATTCGCACTGGAGGAAAAACAGGCGCGTGTCTTTCTGCAATATTGTCTCGGGGGAACGGCAGGTGTGGCACGTCACGTATTCCTTAATGTAGCGACGCAGTACGTTTTCGATCTGTTTGGGCTGGAAGCGACCCTTTATAATGAGCTGCTGGTTTCCGTCCATAGAGCCGCTCGTACCCAACTCGGCCAGTAAAAAGTCGAGCAAATGCTTGGGCATACGATGCAGCGTCTTTGCAATGTCCATGAAATTGGCGAAAGAGGTTTTCTTTGTGCCCACGCGCAACACCTGCGGAGGTCGCATGACAAATTTAGGCTTACGTCCAGCAGCCATGTCGGGATTTTTGTCAAGAATTATTTCGAACACACGCTTCAGCAGTTCGTCATACGTATAGTCACGATCGGAACCTGCCCAGGTCGAACTGTTGTCTTCCGCTGTTAAAATATTAAGTTGTACTTTAATCCATGATCCAAATAGGGTTAAAGCACTGATGACATACCATTTTCTTTGTCGTCGCCCTTATCATCATCCATTTTGTCGGCGAACAACTCATCCAAGTCCTTCTTTTTGCTCTTCTTCTTCTTCTTAGCCATTGAGAAGTCCATGTCCAAGTTGATTTCCTCCTCCTCGGGCTCTTCGGTAGGCACAACATCGTCGGAACCAAACGTTGGCACAGCGGCCTCAATTTCGTCCATGTTGAAGGGCTTCTTCTTCTTTTTCTTCTTTTTACCAAAGCTCTCCAGATCTAAATTATCTTCCAGCTCGGGTTCCCCGGCCTCGGCCAAGCCCTCGTCCTGGAGATCCTCTCTCTTTCCCTCATCATCGAGACCCAATGCGGCATCCAAGTCAAAAGTGGTCTTCTTCTTCTTCTTCTTTTTCAACAAAGTAGGATCAAAACCCTATATAAAACGAAATAATTCCATGATTAATAATTCATTAACATAACCTCAAAAATAGTTCGCACAATTCACACGCAAATATGTAAATATGTATGCATTGTATGTGCACATGTATACACTACACATATGCATGTGCGTTTATCCAAGAACCATTAACAATAAAATGCATTTTTGTACAGCATTAACAGTGCTTACGTCTTCAGCGTCCATTGCTCTTTTATTCTTAGTTTACTTCTTAACTGGTATAAACTTTTAATTCACTTGATAAATAGAAATTGCATCAGAAAATTTGACAGCACGGCAGACCTAGCGATGTGAAAAATAATATATCGACATATAATTTTGGTTTGATAATATATTTGTAGGTGATTGTTTTTGGAACTGCCAAAAATATAAATATGTATATTTTAGGAGGATATATCATTTACGGATAAACTTGTCTGTATTTGGAGCAAATTTACACCATTTTTTCGGTTGTTTGAAGTACCTAGATTATAAACCGGCGACTTTTGTTTCTACTTATCGATGTACAGGGTTAGTTAAAAAAAATATCGGTACTTTTGTGCGATAAGCAAAGTTATTTGCTGTTTTATTTTGAAAATAGTATAATAGTATAACGGAGTGTGATTTGTGGTTTTAAAATAACAATCACAACTATGGTTCAAAGTACCATTTTCGCGGCATGCATGCCTGTTTCGACTTCCTTCAAAAGACTCTTTACCGTATCTGATCTGTCTCGTTCATCGAGTTCTCTCATTGGTTTTGATAACAACATTATTTATACCCTATCGTTTAGAATAAAATTTTCTTTGTATGGTATGTAAGATATGGTATGTTTATTTTATCCTATCTGTCCTAAAGCTATCTTTTTGAAGCTCTTCAAAATGTTGTGCAGAAAGTAAGTCAGGATTTGCCACTAATAGTGCCCACAGCTTATCTCATTACCGGGCTCCATTTTCCAGTATCCAGGGATTGGATATCGTCATGTATCTTTTCTTTTTGGCAAAGAAGCACTTGACCAAGTAGTCATGACGAAGAGAACCACCATAAGATAAGGATAAAGAGACTCAAACTCAAAGGCTACGGCTGCCTTATATGTATACAGAGTAGATATTTATAGGAAAAATACTGCTGCTGGAAGAGTACGTGGCCCGGCCCGTTCACACGATCTGCCACCCATAAAGTGGATTTAGCTGCTGCTGCTCAACAAACTGACACAATTATGACACATTAATGATCCGTCCAATTTCGACGAATTTGATCACTAAAACAAAACAGATATTGCCAAAATAAATAGATTTTTATATTAATCGGGTAAATATAGCTCTTTAGTATAAAAACAAAGACAGTGACGGGTTACACATATAGTACCACATATAAATGCATTTGAAAGTTATTGTCAGACAACTTTTACAACTGAGCGTACAAAAGTGGAGATTGATTGCGTTGGGACAACTTAAAAAGAAGCATAGGAAAAATATTGCTTTAGTGTGATCAGGTGTGATCAATTTGCTTATAGATGTGCACTGCCTGGTTTGGTCAGCTCCGGTCCGACTCCTCCGGCCAGTCTTTGAACGAGCACGCCCACTTCGTAGGCCAAGTTCTCTGTGTCCTGGAATCAAAGGCAAATATGTGAGTAATTCTTCAATACTTCAAAAAACAATCATTTAATATGTACCTCCTTAGTTGCAGCCTCCGCATATACTCGTACTATGTCCTCTGTGCCGGAAGGCCTAACAAAGGCGCGTCCACGTTTGTAATTCGATACCACATTATCTATCTCCGTTTGCAGACCCTCCGGCTTGACACAAACTCTTTCCGCATTTGTGGTTTCGATGACATTTCTATCCTGGACTTTGATTTTCAACTGTCGGTTTGGCAGGTCATTGTAGGTAGATATCCAGTCTTTAACATCCCAGCCTTTGTGGTTCAAAATCGTCTCCACAAGCAACATATCTGAGATGGCATCCCCAACAGTTTCGTTAATGAGATCGATCAGGAGAAGCAAGGTCTTGGCACTGGCCTTCGTTTCAGAAGCTGTTGCAATCGTGGCCTTCGCGTGGTCGCTAAACACAATTGTTCCGTGGCCATTTGCCTCAAAGTATACGCCGATGTCGTATTCAAGGGCTTTGTGGTGCAGGTGCTTAACACCAGTTGGAACACATGAAACGGGAAATTTCAGATCGTTGACTATGTAATCGGTGGACGCCCCATTTGCGTACGCAGTTTGGACCAGGCCCAAGCGCAGATCTATCTCGCTTCTCGTTACCAAGTCCATTAGGTATCCGGCGACTAGCGTGGCAATGCGGTCCCCGTCCAGCAGTTGGAACTCTCCCTTTTCGTTGGTGAAGAAGTAAACCACTCGGTCAGCGTCGCCATCCACGCTGACACATCGCGTGAAAGGTTCCACAACTGGCATGGATATGGGTGGCCGCTGTAGTACTTTGACGTAGTCGGCTCCACACTCATCATTGATCTTGCCAGGTCCTATGCCCTGGTTGATAACAGATATGTTTAACGACTTATTCATACGCTTAATAAACTGCAACATTTTTCTAGCACCGACTCCATTTGCACCATCGAAGACCACGTTGTTCTTATAGTTCCCGTTCTCCAGCTGGCCGTTTCGTAGCAATTCAAAGGCGGTAATAAGTTTCTCGTAGTAACCTTCTTCCGTGGGCTTTCCATACGCCTCCTTAGTGTTTGCGGCCACCACAAAGAAATGGAGCATAGGTGTGGTCACTATTCCGAATTCCCTTACGTTGCCCTTCAGTGCTATCACACCGTCTGCCACCGCCTTCAATAAGCGCGGGCTGTGGTAGCGATTGTCCATGCCGACGAACACATGGGAACTCGACGTGATGTCGATACTATTGTCCTTAATTATTTTCGCTACACGCTGTTCCAAGTCCTGGTCGCTTACATTGACCAGATCCGTGGCTATGGACTCCCAGCTGGCATCTAACATTTCCCCTTTGGGGTCGACTAGCTTCACTCCATTATCCGGTTCCGGATTGTGCGAGGCAGTGATCATGACGCCGATGACAGCCCCTCCGCGATATCGAGAACGTAACGTGGCAAGCACTCCCATCCGGAACATGACGCTATCTAAGAACTCGGCCCTGCAATGTAAATAAAAGATGAATCAGTATACTTTTATGAACATGGTTAACATTTTCATTGAAATGTATCTGCCTGGGACTCTTTTTCCAAAAGGATGACTAACGATTCCCTTTATCATATTATCATATACAAGTCCCTATCTATTATTCCCTAGTTCAGTTTGAAATTATTGGGGATTGGGATTAAATACCTAAATATACGCATCCACGAATATACAATGAGTACAAAGGATAGGTAATGTAATGTGTGTACATGCTAGAAAGGGCATGTCCATTGATAAAAGGTGGAAAGCATCTAAAAATAAATAGGAATTTCAACATCATGGTGCAAGCAAGCGCATTACTTATCTTCCGCCAAGTCAGACACGACCATCTGCGTACATATTTACTCGAATCTACGTATATGTATGTATGTATACAAATACAATCATTGCTTAATTAATACATAAGATGTATGCATTTGGGTTTTGGGAGTCTGTTAATCGTACATAATATAACTTACTTGCCGCGAAAGCCAGCTGTTCCATACTGGATGTACTCCGTGGAAAGTTTAGGGTACATTTCCCTGGCAAAGGCGTACACAGTTCGCAGATTGATCGACATTCTCTAGCCTTGAGCGAATTCCACAAGTAGTCCAAAGTAGGGAGGCACCCAAAAATCTCTTTAAATACTTATACACAGATTATGCTAACCCTAACCGGTTTTATTTTACTTTTCTGTGGTATTGATGGACTCTCTTGACTCGGTTTCGCGGCGGCCGATATCATACATTGGGCGATATTTTTTGTTTTCGATACGATAATATCGTTTTTCCCGAAAAACATATGCCGCCACCCAAATGACGTCACCATTAACTAGTCGTTAATTTGAATTCTGGTGCTGTGCTGCTGATACGGAATTGAGCCGGTAAGAAACTTGGGATAAATGATTTTGATATAGTTACTTTGGATTACAGTGTGCAGATTAATAGAAAGATAGATGGAAATCCAAATAAAATTTGAAACATAAAAATGAGATTTTGGCTGAGAGTTTTATTTGTGGGAATGCTTGATTATATCCCTATAAGTAATGGAAATTTTGGGTATAGGTTGGTTTGTTTATTTATTTATTAAATATACTAATTTATAAAACTTTGTAAAACGTTGCTCCTTCGTTAGTAATTTTTTTTCGTCGGAACAAATTGTAATAGGTACAAAAAAAATGGACGGACTTAGTTGCTATGTACATAATACATACGTACATTAAACGTACTGCATTTTCAGTATATGTTTGTAGTTCGAGGCACTTTGTAAAAATAATATGACCTTTGGGGACTACAAAAGCGATCGATCTCATAGTGGTCTACTATGCATAATTGGGAATGTAAAAATGTTGATATTCTGTCTTTTGTTTGTGCTAGAGATTATTGTACTTTGAGTCTAGATGTAGATGTAGATGTTTAGACCGGACTGGCAGTGAGTCGCTTTCAGAGCATTATAGCTATTGCACTCGAAAGGAGCAGACCAATGGAGAGGGCCATTTGAGAGGCACCCGCATAGCAGTCGGTTATGCGACGAGCCCTCATATAGTCACTGCCCAAATAGGAATCGTAGGTTCGGTGATTCCGCGGAATGACTTGTAGTTGCCGAGTGGCATCTTGAAAGATCAGGTCGTAGTGTCCGATCGGAGATGAGAACATGCTGAAACTAAAAGCATCTACATCCTTTCTGCCGTAAAGTTGTTGGGCATAGGTCAACAGGTTAATGTACGCATTTAGCTGGGTTTCGTTGTAGTTGACTCCACCGCGCGTTACCACGGCATTGGCCTTCACCTTGCCCAAATTGCAGCGCTTGTACTCCTGTATCTCGGCACGAGTGCCATCCGTGCACAAGAGCTCGAAGTCGTCATTGAGAGCATTGCGAGCCCACCACTCCTTCCGTTTGCCGCCCGTGCTCTCCATCACAGTTGTGTGTTTCATGAAGGCCACATGACCGCCGCCTTCCACCAGGCATCTAAACGCACCGGTATGGCCATAGTAGTCCTCTGACGCGTCACGTCGACAGTATCTGTAGCTAGTTCCGTGGCACAGGTCACACATGCTGTCGTATGGCACACCTGTGTTATACTCGCTGCTAATGGCACCGGGGACGCAGGACTTTGTGAAGTATTCCGCGGCAGCGCGTACAGAGTCACAGCCGTATGGCCGAATCCAGCCGTTCGAGATGAACAAGGCCATTGGATACGTCCAGCCGGCGGCGGTGTTAATGCCCGTGTGGCAGGTATTCTTGCCTTTTAGGTAAGTCAGCTCCGTATCTGGATCCTCCTCCTTGGCGACAGCAACCACGTAGTAGTAGGGCTCCCCCAGATTGTACACCTCGGACATGAATGGTATCAAATCGTAGTTCAGGCCTCCGGTGTACACATCTCCGGCATCGAACACAGCAATGTCAGCCTTGCCAGACTGAATGAACTGCATGCAATTGATGTGAGAGTGCATTTTCTTGCAAATGAGTTCGGGCTTCAAGATCTGGGCCTTCAGGGCAGTCTGTAAAGGTTTCATTTAATTAAAAACAGACTATTGTAACGCTGTAAAGAGAACTCTCTGCTACTCACCCTCATTTTAATGCACTTCTCAAGCTCCTGCTCCGAAGTCACGCAAAGGGTCATCGCTGGAATTGGGCACTCCCTTATGCCATATATATAATTGATCGAACTCTGCAGATACTTTGTGAAGGACTGATCATCTTCGGATATGAGCGTCAGAGCACGGCTTGAGTCCTGGAACAGCAGATTGGTTTTGCCGTATCTTTTGGAATCGAATATGCGGAACTTTTCATAGAGAATGGATCCGTTGTTGCGGTCTGGGGTGTTTCCCTCCGATGAAAAGCTACTGTCCAGACGTTCGTTGCGGAAATTCGAGTTATCAAAACGATCGTAGGGATTCTGGTTTCTGCTGAAGGCATTGCTCGGGTCATATTGATTGCTGAACTGATCATAGGGGTTGCTGCGACCCTGCTCATTATTGAACTTGTTCTGTTCATAGTTGGTAAACCCGGCTGCTCCCTGGTTGTTGGGTGATGTTTCACGAAGCCCGTCCGAGTACAGCTCAGAAATGCGTTTCAAAAACAACTGATACTGCTTTCTGTCGCTGAAGCTGCGCGCTGAAGAAGTGACAATGGCATCGGCTGGCACTTGGCCCCAATTGCATTGGCGGTAGTCGTTAATTGGCACTCGCCGACCATCCCGGCAAAGCAGTTCGAAACTGTCTGGTGACAAATTTTCTGAAAATAAACATAGTATACTATACTAATGGGGAAGCCCTTTTCATGGTAAATAAAACTACTCACTAAACTCTGGGGTCTGCAGCATTTCAGTAACTGTCGAGTGACGCAAAAAGGCAACGTCACCGGCTTCGAGGAGGCATCTGAATGCTCCTTCGTATCCAAAATAGGGATCAGCAGACGAACAGCGTCCACCGGGGATCTTGCCAGTGCAAAGGGTACACAGTCTGCAAGAGAATGGTCATTGTTTCATCTTAAGATCAATTGCTTTGCTTGCACTCACTTGTCGGAGTTGTCTCCAATAGGATTGTATTTGTCAGTCAGAGAGTAGACGGCACACGACCTGTTGAAGTAGTTGGCAGCCGTTTTCACTTGATTGTTGCAATCCACAACTTCCATTCCACCTTCTTTTTGCAGCTATAAATTAATCCATCATGAGAGTAAACCCAAAAAAGGCAAGTTATTCAGTTCCTACCGTGTGTATTGGCACAATCCAACCGGCCAAGCTGCCAACCCACGGAAAGCATGCCCGCTTATTTCGAAGACCGTGCAGACTCGTTACATCGGGAAGTGCACCCTTCTTGATTACCGCCACGGACTGATACTCCTGAAAGCCGCCCTCCAATTTTTCCTGCATTATGGGAATCAGGGAGTTATAGCGTCCAGCTGTGAAGACATCGCCGGCGTCCAGCGAAGTAATATGGGCCTTTTCACGATCGATGTGGTGGATACACTCGTCAGCGCTGTATGCCTTGAAGCATGTTAAATTCAGAAACGCTTCATCAAAGAGTGCGCGGTCACGTTCTATAGCAACAGTCAGGTTTTGGCATTTGTACTGCTCCTCCGTACTTTTCGTGCACCAAATGATCTGGCTTGTTTTGTGCTCATTGTAATGATGTTGTGCTGAAAGACAGTAAATCATAGTTTTATTGAATAGTATTGTTTTTGTGCTGGTGACGAACGAGCAACGCCCAAGACATGTCCGCCTGAACCTCCCAATCCTAAACCTTTCTTACCGTAAGTGACGGTGAAACAAAGAACACTGACTAGAGCCACAAAAACTGGGACTCTAACCATCTTAATTATATTTAAACAAACAAATTAAAACAGACACAAATCTAAACACAGATATTAAACTAATTGACACACCCAAGCCCAGCTCCAGCAAATTATCGATGAATATACCCATCGGCCTCAGAAACATACCGTCTCATTTTCAAAATATACCGTACACATACCGCGATAAGTCCACGGTCACATTGCAGCGCATTGGCGTTTGGTATTTTTTAGCATCTTTCGGCACGACCAGACCAGGTGTTTTTTGTTTTGTAACAAAATTCGCGAAATATTTTAACGTATCAATTGTTATAGATAAAATGGCAGCTCTACGTGGATGGAAATTCGTTGGCTTCGTATCCTGCATTGTGGGAGCCATTGGACTAGCGGTGTATCCTGTTATTTTGGACCCAATGCTTAATACGGAGAAGTACAAGTCGCTCCAGGAGTACAGCAAGATAAAAAGAGATGAGCTGCAACATACTATCAAACGAAGGGACTGAAAAGGAATATTCATAAATGCTTTGCCATATAATTGGCATGCGTATTATACATAAAACAAGATGTACATTTTGTAGTTTCCAAACAACAAAAAAACAAAAACTAATTGTTATCGATAAATATAATTTACCTAATCGTACAATTTAAATATTAATGATATTAAGGTACTCAGATATTATTTTATAATGTACGATAATTACCCGGACAACTTTCGCGCAAAAGTTCATGTATATTATAAATATAAATATTTGGCGCCATACTTGCGCCATTTAAATGGTGAAATATCGACGTGTAGGTGGACCAAGCTTTTGCTTGGAAATCTGGAAAAGCTTTAGGGTATTTCTCATAGACTCGTTGCCGCGTACTAATTGTTTTTGTTATTCTTTATCAGCGTCATACGTGGTGTTTGCATTTTAGATATTATATGGTAAAATCACCCGAGCAATCAAGATGAGCACGGAAACCCTCAGCCGCGATGAAATTCTACTACTGTTCGATGTGGATGGTACACTCACAATGCCCCGTTCGGTGGTGCAGCCGGAATTTGAAGAGTTCCTCTACACAAAGGTGAAACCTCGGGCGACGATTGGAATTGTTGGTGGGTCTGATCTGGAGAAAATGTTCGAGCAGCTCAGCGGTCAGAAGATTCTTACGAAATTCGATTTTATATTCCCCGAGAACGGGCTGGTGCAAATCGAAGGTGGCGCCGAAGTGGGAAAGCAAAACATAATCCAGCATTTGGGAGAGCCAGTGCTAAAGCGATTTATAAACTATGTTCTTCGATACCTGTCCGAGCTAGATGTTCCCATCAAACGCGGCACGTTTATTGAATTCCGCAATGGAATGATGAACGTCTGCCCAATCGGACGTCAGTGTACTCGAGAGGAGAGGAACATGTTTGCCTTGTATGACAACGAGCATAAGATCAGGGAAAAGATGATCAGTACGCTTAAAAAGGAGTTCGCCGATGTGGACCTCACCTACAGCATAGGCGGGCAAATCAGTTTTGATGTCTTTCCCCATGGCTGGGACAAAACGTATTGTCTTCGACACATTGAAGCCCATTATAAATATAAGGAAATACATTTCTTCGGGGACAAGACGGAGCCGGGTGGAAACGATCATGAAATTTACAACGATTCACGAATTATTGGCCACAAGGTGAACACTCCAGACGACACAAAGCGTATACTGACAGAGATTCTGAAACTCTGATACTGAAGATTTTTTATAAGTTAACCGAAAATTGTTCAATATTCCATTGTATATATCGTATGTATGAAATATAGTGTTTTGAAAACATAGTGATGACAGCGTGGGTTTATTTATTTAGTCAGTGTCCATGTCGGAGCTGTTGGAGCTATCCTCATCACTCCCGCTGGTCTCCTCATCGGAACTGCTGCTGTCGCTGTCGACCCAATCGTGTGCTTTTAAATTATTTGCGATCAAAACTTTCCACTCTAACTTGTGCAGGTCTAAGGCATAGAAATCGTTGTATGTCATCTGCTTGGCGTCTTCTTCGAATAGTCCCCCAAAGACGTACAATGTCCCCTTGCACACACAAAGTCCAGGATTCATCCGCGGCGATGGTACAGATGTGGCACGCTGTGGCTTGTTACCAAAAAGGCTGGGTATGCCAGATGTGTAGGGTGTCGTGCCACTGGTACTGGGTCCGCCAACTGTGACGGTGAATATGCCATCGGTGGTGGTCACAGGCCCCGCCGGAGCGGTCTTGTTTTCACTCATTTCGATATCATTCGAATCCTTTGCATTCTTTTTGGCAGCCGGACTGCTCTTTTCCAGACTTTCTAGCAAACGCCATGTTTGTGCAGTTAAGTCAAATGCCAGCAAATCGTCACTAAACTGTCCATGCACATCTTCATCATCCTCATTGACATCCATTACGCCGCCAAAGCAATACGCTTTGCCATTTGCAGCGACAGTGCAACCAACACTACTCCGCGGCTTGGGTCGATATCCTCCGGCCTTTACGGTGATCCATTTGTATTTATTGTCGCCGTCTCCGCTGTTTTCTAAAATCACAAAATGTTCAGATAGGTGCACATTTACAAAGTCGGGTTTAATATCTTACTATCTTGAGTCAGAGCAAACATATCGGTGTGAGTGACGCCCCGATCGATGTCCTTCTTCATTGATGCTCTCGAGTAGCCACCCCAAACGAAAACTTTACCATCTGGAGCCGCAGCAATGCAGCATCCGGATCTGACGTGCGGAATGATGGGGCCGCTTATGTCCACCTTTAACCATTGGTATGTCTCAAGGGAGAAAACGTGCACATCGTTGAAGTAATTGTACGACTGATTGTTATCGTGAAAGCCGCCAAAAATAAACAACCGCTTCTTTGAAGCTGTCATTCGATGGCCACTCCTGGCACTTGGTCCATTGGGTGCCGACAGTTTTTCCCATTTTCGCGATTTGAGACTAAATTTCCAAAGATCTCTATAGTGATGGAACTGCAGCTGGGATGGACTTGCGTGCTCCCCACCAAACATCTATAAAAATTTGCATTACGATCAACTGTTTTGGGTTAACTAAAGGCCGCGACATACCCACAATTCGCCACCGTTGCTTGCCAGAGAAACCATTTGATGGCCGCTTCGTGGGGTCGGTCCGCCAGGAGAGCGCAAGGACTTCCATTCGTTAGCACGTATGTTATAGAAAAACAAGTCATTGTACACACTGATGTTGGCTCCATTATAGAGCTCTCCTCCAAACATAATTAATTCTTCCTTTTCGGGATGTGCCACCAAGGTAAAGTTGGACCGCGGAGTGGGCGGGGGACAGACCTCTTCAGTAATTCCATCTAGCCGGCCTTCCTTAACTTCCAGCATATGGATGATATCAGTAATGTTGGCCTGAAAGATAATGTGAATAGGAATTAAAGGCTTCTTACAGATTTCATTTAGTTAGTTCATACTTCTCCGAGTTTTTCCAGCATTTTCTTCTGCTTGGCAGCATTTTTCTTGTCCGTTTTCATTGCAGTTTTCTCGGCACCCTTGCCTTTTTTCTTATTCTTGTCCTTTTTACCCATTTTAGTTAGTTTTATAAATTGAATATAAACAACTTTAGCCGCACGTGTAAAGAATTTATAAAATGTATCGGCTTATCGGTAGAATTCTATCGACACATTTGTGAGAAATACCTTAACGCGTTTTATCCCAGAACGTTACTCTTGAAAATATTTAATCAAATTTGAAATCTATATAAATCGTAAAATAAATTTCAACGCTTGTGTAGGTTACAGTACATAGAGTGTAAAATAGATAAGTTTATTGATTTTATCGTCAATTGAGCATTCATTTTACAAGTTTATAAAAAAAAAAAAAAAAAAAATACAGTCATGTGAAAAAGAATGACACACGGCTTTGTTTCAGAAAAGGGTATTTTTAATGGCTATTACTATTTTGCAGTGATCTTAATTTTTTTAGGTTGTCCCATATTTGCACTTCATAATGTAAAAGTAAAAAACCCAAGAGTAGTGGTGAAAAAATGATTACAATTTTTTTTCGATACGTCATACGCTTTTGGTTGTACGAAATAATAGGTACACACACATACAAAATTTCCTATTTCGTAAAAGAATTGGTTTTCTAAGAGTTGTTTGGTTTTAAACTATGTCGAATAATAAGTGCTAGTAATTTTAGATGCAAAAACATCCATAAGACAAAGTCCAGATACTTAGGATGTTAAAGGACGTGCATTGTAGCAAGGAATTTTTGCTCCAGAAACTTGCCGAAACTTTTATGTGTGTGTCCCTATTATTTCGCACAACCAAAAGCATATGACGTATCGAAAAAAAAATTGTATTATTTTTTCACCACTACTCTTGGATTTTTTACTTTTACATTATGAAGTGCAAATATGGAACAACCTAAAAAATTAAGATCACTGCAAAATAATTGAAAATAGCCATTTTATAGACCTTTTTCTGAAACAAAGCCAGGTGTCCTTGTTATTTTTCCCATGACTGTACATCATAATTATTATGTATTTATGATTGTAATGGAGTTTTGCTCACATCAGCTAGATGGCTAACAGACCAACTTGAATCGAATCCACAGGCAGAATCCGAATCGGAATCTGCCGTGAAGGACGGATCCATTCCCTTAGGAGCACGAACCTGATTCGGAGTGGTGGGCATGCTGCTGTAGCCGCTGTTTAGATTCGAGCTTGAGTTGGATGAGCAAATGGAGTCCCGAGGTGAATTCGTGGCATTGGACGCATACGAGGACCTTTTCGAGGACTTGTTTCGCTTGGTTTCTACTGACTTCGGTGGTGGCATTAGGTCTTCTGTACGTTGGGTTATGTTGTCAGCAGAGCCCCATGACTTGTGAACAACATCGAAGATGTTCCGGTTATTTGGAACACTCGCCCTCGAGCCCGGATTCGAGCTCTTGCCGTACGGTGTTGTCGTTGCTCTCTGACTCGGATGCCGATTCCGTGTCGTACCAACGAGGTGATGATGACGCTGATGAGGGTGTCGGTGAGATCGCTGGTGAGGGTGATTTGCTGTTGTGGCCCCGCCACTGCCATATCCCGTCGGAGCTACCCCACTGCCATTGCCCACTCCCAAGAAATTGCTGAACGCTTCTGTTGTCTTCTTTACCCGGACATTCAACGAACCAATCCGAAGGAATCCCAAATCTTTTTCGACTGTAAATCAAGCAAAACCATTTCAATTAATTTCGACCATCGAATCAATCATAATTATAATCGACCTACTTGTATGCTTTTTTCGTGCTTTGATTTCTGAAAATTAATCAAAAAGAAATTATTTAAATGATTGGTTGATAATTCAAAGCATCAAATGAACAACATGCCGAAACATAAATGAAAAAAAAAATAAAACAAATGCCATATAACTCTTAAAGATGTATGTATGTACGGAAGTACGACGATTATGTACATGTCGGATCAAGCGATGAGGGAAAACATGGAAGAAATAATAAGGAAAGAAAACTTACCTACCAATAGAAATGCAATCAGGCTTTGCAACTCAAAATGCTTTCGAATATAAAATTAAAATTAAAATAAAAAGTGATTTCAGCTACCAGTTGGCAAAAGGTATATTTACAGGCCGATAATGCAAAGCGGATTTATGCAAAGGCTAATAGCAATAGTAATAGTAATATCAATATTTAATCAACAATAAGAGTTGGATAATACTCAAGATCGTTAAAACTTTCAACCTGCCTCCAGGTACCGTTGAGTCCGCCGTTGAATCGCATCGCTTGAATTTCTACACACAGCAAAATTGAAAATAAAATAGAGGTTCCCATTGCACATTAATTACTACTAGAAGAAGTCCAATATTCTGTGATTGTTGGCAGATCAGTGTTTTAAAGAGACTCGAATTAATACGTGAAAAAGCGCATTCTTGTTACGAATTAGTTTAGATAAGTTTAATGTACAATCTCTCATCACATCAATTGCGGCTGATTTTCGAGCAAAATTTGAATCTTAAATGCGGCTACATAATTTGTGTATATTTTATTATAATAAATAAACATGCGATTATTTATAAATGTGTATAAAATTGATTACTTATGTTTAGTTACTCGGCACACCATTGCGATAGATTAGATTAGATTATGCTAAGCTATAACTAAGCTTCAATAAGGTGGGTCGTGTGTGAGTTTTATACATGGAAAAAATAATACAAACAAATAAATACAGTCATGCTGTGGCATTAATACACTGGTGGACTGGTGGAATGGGTTATATATATGTATATCAAGCATATCAAGGCTATTCAATAGACAAGGCCTTAAGTATTGGCAATAGGAGTAGAAAATAATACAATATAAAATAAAAAAAAAAAGACATACTGGGTCATCCTTTACCACAACTGTTTTTAAGAGGCATTTTCTTGGTGTGTAAAACAATAGTAAGTAGACAATACGTGATAGCCCTTAGCTAGGCTGTTCTTTGTTAGTAACAATATCTTTGGCTTTGGTGGCGGACCGAAAGGTTTTGCGTAGAAAGCTCTCCTTGCGCCGAGTGGAGGTGCCGGCCCGCACAAATCCCGGACTCCTTTCACCCTGCGCAACCTCACAGGGCACCAAGTCGTCCTCAGGATTCGATTTGAACAAGATCGATTGCACTGATGGCTTCTTCGGGCGACGCTGCGACTGTCGCACCATCAGAGACTGAGAACGCGCCACAGCGCCTCCACTCGCACCGCCACCGCCACCGCCGCCGCCACTGACGGTGGCATACAGCAGCTGAGAGCGTTTCTTGCCGCGTGTTAGAGCACTGCCCAGTGTACCACCGGTGAGATCCCCAGCACCGTATGGAAACGTGTCAAAGTATTGGGCTCCGAGATGGTAATTGTTGTTCACCTCCGTATTGAGGAAATACTTTTGATACTCACTGCTGCACGTGGAGGCCGAAACACTTGGTCGCTGGCGGCTATAGTCCAGGGGCTTGTTGCCACTCCAATCCATAATGTCACGGTTGGCCTCTGCAATGCAATGCACATCGATGCAATTCGATGCAATTAATCAGCCATCAGAAATATAACGAAAGATCATGGTACATATAAATACACCCATAGAAAAAAGATACGACATTTTAATATTTTCAGTGGAAATACTAAAATTAAAGTGTTCTCATTTTAATTTTGAAAGTAATATGAAAATATTTGTTTTAACTATATTTCATATTTAAATTAAAAATATTTCCTCGAAATTTAATAAAATATATTTATTTTAAATCAAATATGGTTCGTATTAAAAAGAGTTTTTAATATATTTATATTTAAATACCACATATTTAATTTAAGTATGAATGCGTTTTTTCTATGAGTGTAAGAACTGTTCTGATCTTATGGTCTAGCATTTTTGCTTTTCTGATTTATGGTTTATTTACTACGAATACTTACTGTAGACATTCCATAGTAGCTCAAAGATATTATCTCTTCCGAACTGAGTTGCCAAATGAAGCGGTGTGTATCCCTACAAAGGAAATGGTAAATATGATTACCGAAATTCCACATTTAATTATAAATTCAATATATTTTGGTGAACATTTGCCAGCTTGAGAAATACTCGTAATACCCACTGGGAAACTCGACTGGGAAATAGGCATGATATTGCCATTTGCGGTGTGTGCGTGTGTCGAATCGAATTTTAAAATTGTGATTGACAATTCACTTTGTTTCTAGATGTGGATGTGACATTTTAATACATTCGAGTGAATTTAATTTCGCTGGAACAAAGCAGCGTTCAATTTAAAATTGTGTAAACTCGAATGCACACCAAAAACACTGAGCAGAGTGAAGGATGTGAAGGATGCGAACGATATGAAGGAAGTAAAGGAAGCAAAGGATTCGGAGGTGACAGAACGGTGTGGCACAATTGGATGTGCTCGTCATGATTTGTCACAGATTGCCTGCCTGCCTGCCTGCCTGCCATGCCCATGCCCATGCCTCACGGGAAGGGTTACACAAGAAAGCGCCGCCATGTGACATGTGACGCACATTCACGCGCAACCGGGGGACAAGCCAATAAGTCGGAGTCGGCTCGTATACTCGTATATTATTAAAATTGCCTCAAGAGATTTACATTTCACTTACCCCATTCTAAAGTGTCAAAAGTTTGCGAACAGCAAACAGCGAACGGCGAACAGTGCATATGAAATGAAATAAAAAAAGGACTTGGAATAGTGGACAAAAGCACTTGGATGGCTGAATGGTAATCCGATAAGTACTCACCGTCTTGGCGTTTACATCCGCTTTATAGGTACCGGCAATTAGTTTGACAACATCTTCATTCCCGTGCTTGGCGGCCCAGTGCAGAGCAGTCTAAGGAATATGTAATATCGCATTTAGTAGGGGTATTTTAGGTGCTGCAAGAATGGATCCCCCACCACCACCCAGCGCACAAACACAAGCACAGTAGCAGAAGTAACTGTCGGTGTCGGTGTCGCGGTGGCGGTGTCCCCAAAACGCTACTCATATGCCCCACTTCTGGAACTATTTGTTCCGCCATCAATTTAGTTTGCAGGGCATCAGAGGACGAGGACCGTGGACCGTGGACCGAGGACCCTACCCGACCCGACCCAACAGCAGCAGAAGCAGCAGCCGCCGCATCCCGAGATTAACCGATATAAATAAATTGGCCAGCCACCGCTGAATGCCTCTTGCCTCAATTATTTTCATGTTAACATAATAATTTAGTATGGCAAAACGATTTGGTTGGACGCGATAAGCCCCGTCGTCCTGAACTGGAAGATCGCCACCACCACCAGCAGCAGCAGCAGCAGTGGCAGTGGCTGTGGCTGTGGCAGTGCAGCGTGGCAGCAGAGTGCATGTTGATTTTCTATAGAATTGTTTGCCGCCGCGCCGCATTGCAGCCCACGTACATATCTCCCATGTGTTGACAATGAAGACGGTCACTTTTGAACAGCTACGACAAACGACAGAGAGAGAGAGGGGGAGAGAGAGGGAGAGAGAAGAGAGCTACAGCTAAAGCTACCCGATCGGACCGAACAAATAGAGTTTAAGTCAATTCCCATAGTCTGTGCTCTGCTGTGCTCTGCTCTGTGCTGGGCTGCGATCGGTATGTAATTCTTTTCAAGGGAAATTTGTTTCGTGTCTCCCGTTTAAGATGCGGCTGCGATGTGCTGCTCCAGTCCCCAGCCCCCAGCCCCGGACCCAGCCCCGGACCCAGTCCCAGTCTCAGTCCCGGTCCCGGACCCTGACGTAGTTATTGCTGTCGATGCATCTTAATCTGCCCGGCCTGGCATTTAATCTCGTCCATTGTCTTTTGCGAACCAATGATCACGGCCAGGAGCTGGAAAGCTGGGAAGCCCAGCCCGAAGATGGAAGATGGAAGCTGGTATCTGGGGGCCAGGAGAACGGCGGAATGTTGAATATAATTTGGTTATAGCCGATACTGAGGCTTCTTTCTAATCAATTAGTGAATGTTTTTTTTATGTTCGCCCAGAGATAAGGGACGGTACCAGCTTTGAAATTGATTCCAATTGACTCGATTCCAACTATATTTTGGCCAGATCTATTACTCAATTTGATATATGCACATATAATGCATCACATATATGTATGTAACCATTCATTTAATTATTTGAGCGGGGAAGATTTGAGATCTGAGACAGGCATTGTCCATTGGCGGATTATCGCCTTGTCGGCAGGCAGATGTTAAAAAGCTTGCGACCGGTTTGGATTTACAAATCGTCTCACGCGCAGAGTTGCGCGGAGCGCGATTTTAGCCATTTCGGGAAGTTGGCCAGTCCAGGCCAAGGCGAGGCGAGGCCTGGCCAGGCCAGGCCTATACACACTGTCTGTCTGTCTTGAGGGCCTTTTTACATATGGCACGTTGTCCGTCTGCACGTTTAAATTTATTGTCCATTCCATTAATGGTGGCAAGGGACAGGAATTTTGTGTCTTTGAAAGTGAAATGCCATAAATTCTTGTGTCTCGTTCGGTTGTGGCATTGTATTGGCACCACCATAAGCAAACAGAACCGAACTGAACTGAACTGAACAGAACGGAGCGATCTGCTCTGCTCCGCTCTGCTCTGCTCTCTGGAGCAGCAGTGCAAGTCCAAGTCCAAGCCGAAGCTGTAGCTGAAGCTGTCGTGGAATCCCTACTCAGCAGTGGCTCTCGCACCCAGGGAGCGGTGGTGCAGCAGCACCAACAGCCCCATGGCTCACAAATTCCAGGAGCAGAGATTCCAATACTTAGTCGTGCGACATTTAGCCGTGTTCCCCGATCCGTTATTGCTTCATGATAATAAAAGGATGTCAGGAATACTTGAGACAGGCTCAGGCGGCTCAGGCTTGGCTCAGACATGGCTCAGGCCACAAAAGGTGTTTAAAGGGTCCGAATAACATCGGAACCCAGCTAAACGACTACAACGACAGCGAGCGTATCGGATATCAGATATCAGAGGGTTGTCTAATTTTGCAAGGCGGAGAAGGTGATATTTTCCATGATTTAAAATATATATACATATGTATGTATATGTATTTCTTTGATCATCGTCCACAGTATCTATTTTGCCTCTACTCTGAAAACTTCTTCAGTTTTTTAGTTTAAAATACATTTATATTTTTCAGTTTCAATTGAAGCATATTCCAATTTTGAGAGCATTAAAAAAAAAGAAAGACAACTCATCGGCAAGTCTCGAGACGAGCCGTGTCATGCACACGACATGTATGTCGTTGTTGCATTCTCGGGAAGGTGAATAGGAAGGAAAGACAAAATCTAAGAGCAAGAGCTGAAGGCCCTAGCAGCTAGTGCTGGATTATTTTTAAAGTAAATATTTTATATTAGCCTTAAATTAATAAATACATGAATAGACTCTAAGAACAATTGGGAGCCAGGACTTTCCCACCGATCATGTGAAAACACTAGCTAGTACTTTGGCGTAGCTAAGCTCTTCCCTTTCATTTAGTGATATAGAGATACAGTTAGATTTATTGCAATAATAGTTAATACTTACATACTGAGATCCGAAGCATCCAGTGAACATGAAAAAAAAAACAGAAAAAGAAATAGAGAAATAAGTGCAAGTTTCAGCACAATCTTTGGTGATAAATTGGCACAAAACAAAACCCAACACAAATTGGAGGCTGGCAAACACACAGTGTTTGCTACTAATTTGCCTTGTAAACTGGGCCAGTACAAATATACATACATATGTGGATCTGTAAACATGTACATATGTATGTTTGTATGCCCTTTTTCCCTTTAACAAGTTAATAACACATTGGCCAGCTTCAACGGCAATTACATCGTTCTTTTCTGGCAGATGGACACCGGGGCTCACGCCCTTACAGAGGCTACTGGCAAGTCTCAAAAGTGAAAACCGCTTTCTGTGCGAAAAATGTATGGCCCTAATGGTGCAAACTATGTATGATAATGAGGGTCCTGCGCGAGTCCTGGAATGCGGGCTGGCCCCGACCGACTGGCTAGTACGTACACGTTTAGCGCCAAAAGTCGAGCGCGCCTGCAAGAGAGCGAGAGAGGTCTTCGGACATGACGGCCCTCGAAGGCGTTTTGATCGAAATTCGATATTGTGTTGATAAGCCAAGAATTGCAGAGACCTGACAGGAACGACAGACGGACCGGACCGGACCGGACCGGACCCTACCAACAAGGCTGTTTTAGCACGTTCAGTTCGGGCGCTGTAACCCAGAAGCTGTCATTTTGATGAATCGCCAGGACACGAAAACTGTCATGTTGAACATGTCCGCTTTGGTTATAATTAAGACTCGGACTGGCACTGACACTGGCACTGGCACTAGCATGTTCCTCTCCCGACGTGGCAGGCGTAATTGCAGTTGGATCAGAGCCACTGATCGGCGTGTAGATCGTACCCCATGCCCCATAGCCGTACCCGTACCCGTACCCGTAAATGAACAATAAAGCCACCTTTGCGCCCATTTAATTTCACTGAAGATCGCTCGCCGAAATTAATTTATCATTATGGTGCCGCTTTCTTGACTCTTGTCAAGGCTGTCCACCGATACTGAATGCTGAATGCTGAGCACTGAATAATGACAGCAGAAGCGTACTAGACGTACTCGTACTATATATTACATTAATGAGAGTTTAATTTGTGTTTGTTTTTCCGAGTGCTGCCATTAGAATGTTCACGTATACTTACGCCCTGTTTTCATTTCCATTTGCATTGTAGAACATGTCCGTCACATGAAAGAGAAAAAGAATCATTAAAAAATGGTAAAGGTTATGTTACACAAGCAAAGAATACTTTGATAGTTTTTGTGGGAATTAATTCTTGGCAACAAAAATGTGTCTATTTCAAGCATTTGTCGGAATCGGAATAATAAATACATATGTACATATGTATGCATTCTCAGATCGCTATCGCACAATATTTAACGCAAATGAGAACTTAGTTAAGTAGTTGATTACTGGTATTTAAGGGCTAAAACTATTAAACCTGAAAGGTGCGCGTGTTCCCAGAGATCAGCGGATACAATCTTTTTTGGGGACATGCATGTGAAACAGAAACAATTATTTTCTATTTATCCTTCTGCCGTTACAGCAAAATCAATACCAAATCGACAACAGGCGGCTAATTTCGAAAAAAAAAAAACAGTAGGCACAATAAACTGGAAATGGAAACCATACACCCATATACCCATACTCGGACTCAGACTCGGACTCGGACTCAGACTCGGACTCGATGGTAATGACAGGCCCAAAAGTATTTTTCGTTCACAGCACGGCCTTATCTGTCGCAAACAATCTAAATGATATATTAGGCGCAAAGCAAATAATGCTCTTTTTGTCGTCACCATGTCCTTTCTCTGTCGCTCCCGAGTTAAGTTCTCCAATTATGCGGATTATTAATTTAACTGGGTCGCTGCTGGCTGCTCGCTGCTCGCTGCTCACTGCTCACTGCTGGCTGGTCTCTGGTAAGAGAGAGAGAGAGAGAGTGAGAGAGAGACCCCTCCTTCGATCGGGGGCTAAGTGATGTTGTCGAACAGCCGCTGACCACTTGTCGTTTCACAAGTTGTCAAAACTTGTCATTTAACCGACAATGAGCCTTGTTGGCTTTAATCGTGGTTATTATGCGTGCGGCTGGCTTGGGTCTCTCTCTCCTCGCCCTGCTCCCCAGGCAGGCTCAAGGAATTATTAATGATGCCTGGAGTTAGCGCAGTGCGTCGACCGCGTCGGCAGGTGCTCCTGCTGCTGCTCCTGGGTTCGCCGGGCCATCCTCTCGTTCGAGTGTCTCTAATTAGCAGCGGAAGGAATAACTGACACACACACACACACACACACACACACACACACACAGCACACACATATGACGTGGGCTGACGGCGCACTTTTTCGGTCGCTAAGCCAAATTGATTTGATGTTTGATTATCCTGTTATAATGGAGAGATAGCCTGCTGCCTTCCTGCCTGCCTGCCTGCCATGATTTATATATCACACACTCGCGCGAGTGTCCGAGTAGCCGACTGTCCAATTAATTCTCACCAGAGCAGAGCAGAGCAGACCAGACCAGAGCATATTTATTCAGAGAAAACAGAGACCCTCCCTCCTCCGTTTTGCCTTTCTTTAATCGGTTTTATAACAGCAGGGTGGCTCATTTGTCAATGCGGCAATCAATAAATTCGCAAAACAGGTGGAAACTCATAACCGCGACAGGGTTTAGTGTTGGTTTGTGCATCATACACAGATACAGATACAGCTAAAGCTACAGCTACAGCTACAGATACAGTAGTCGACCAGGGCCAGTCGAGCCGATGAGGGTCCTCCTGCTCCTTCCTGACTTAACAATGAGTCCCCATCGCTCAGTGGTGGCTCTCCTCTCCTCCTGGCAACAAACAGGTGATCGGCAGTAGTTGTTGGTAGTCTGCTTCTCTTTTTGGTTATTAAGTTGTTAAGCTAAATTATTGGTTTTCCTTTTTTCCTTCTTTTGTTTATGTATTTATTTTATTCCCTCCTCTCTCTGTTTGCATTTTGCCATTTAGAGCCATTGGCGACATTTAACAGCTCGTGTATTTATGTATATGATCCGACACAAGTCCCATATTATACGTATACCCCCTGGGCATGCATATAAATACACATAAATGAACCCATAAAAATATATAGTAATTGGATTTATTTGAGCATCCCAGAAGGACGGGGTGGAATCATCAATCTCTCTGATCTTTGCAGATCTATGGGGGCTCTTGGAATAGAGGGATAGATGGACTGTTTCAGGCATGAAAGCATTGACTGCTGAAGCACTCGGAAAGGGTAACATTTAAGGCGGACATAGAGCCAACCGGGAATAAACTCGAAAACAGGTTCCTTGCCAAAAAGGGAACAAGTTTTTAACGATCAGCTAAAATGTTACCCAGAGTGTCGTCATTATTATTGTTTTACTGATTGATATCCGGGGAATCATTACATTTCTATTCAGAGCCAATTAGTTGGCAGAAGGGAGCCCCTGGCACTCGCGATGATTATTGGGGAATTTGGGGATTATTGTCAAGGATATAGGCTTTTAATGAATTGAAGCACTTTGCCGGGTCTTGCTTCCCAAATTGGTTCAAATCTCCAAGGTTGATATCTCCTTCTATCTCTCCATTTCACAGAATCTAATGGAATGTATCTTTATCTTTATCTATCTATCTATCTATCTATCTATCGATTCTTGAGGTTGATATCTCAGATTCAAGTGGAGAAGTCTTCCCCGAGATGTTATATTTAAATTTAGGGACAGTCTTTGTATTCTTTAGATAAATAATCATACTCGTAAAAGTATGGTGAAAAGTGCGATCCAAAACTTACCGTTGCTGGGTCCTGAAAATAAACAAAAAAAAGCATTCATTAATAAATATATATTTTAATTGAAATCTAAAACTAATATTTGTATAAAAGAGACTAAAAGCGATGTTCAGTGGTAATTTGAACGTGGAAATGTTCGATATATGATATATGGATAAGAACCGATCTGTTCTGGGAATCGGGATCTGTTCGCCCCAAGAATTGAAATACGCAAATAAATATTTATGTCTGAGATCGAAGCCAGGAATCGATGGCTGATTTAATTGTTCGACTAATTGAGAGATTTTTTTTTGTGTGCTCTGCCATCTCCGCCGAACCCCCAGGACGCTCTCGTACGAGTACCAGAGCGAGTGAGTAGCTGCAGCATTATTTGCTCCATTTGGCACTCAGTTAACTTAATGACTTGATTTGGGAGACTGATGAGGTGCGGCTGATTAGCAAGCATGGGGGGCAGCATGAAGCATGGAGCATGAAGCATGCAGCATGCAGCATGGAGGCCCCAGACGGCAGTACGTGCAACAACGTTATGTTCGGAGACTCTGACTGTGGCCTGTAGCATCATCCTGCAGGCTGCAGCAATCCGCAGAGCTGGGCAGGGCAGACTGTCGTCTGATCGGCGACAATGACTCTGCCATATAAGCACTAGAGATGGGGCCGGGCGGCTGGGCCACAAACAAACAGACAAAAAACAAAAAAAAACCCTGAAATTTCATGCAGAATTAATTAACTGCCGTGGTGGCGCTGACTGCGAGCGCTCATTTCGTGTCGCCGCCGCCCAAGTAGCCAGCTCTTGGTTTTTGTGTGCCCGCCCGATCTTCGATGACTGGGCCAGAGCCCAGACTGAAGCTGAAGCTGGAGCTGGAGCTGGTGCTGAAGCTCCATGGATACCGCTCGAGAGCGGTCTGGAATTTCATTCAGAAACGTGCCCTGTGCGCAGAGACTGTGGCAGGTCGTGTCCCCATCGCTTTGTCATGACCATCTCGCTGTGCTGTGCTGTTGTGCTGTGCTCCCAATATATGTCCACAATACGATTGGAGGACACATCCGTGTGTCTGTATGCATGTGCTGCCTGCCTGCCTTCCTGCCTGCCTCTGCCTGCCTCCGCTGCCTGTGAATCTATGTTGTGGCGCCACTAGCTGCCCCGTGTCGCAATTTAATTACAAAGCCTCGTCTCCGGCATCCATCCATCGATGCCATGTGCAAGAGGACATCGGAGAGCGATTTATGCAAAGAATATGGACTGGGGAATCCAACAAACACATGCACACACACACACACGCAACTGGAGGCATTGGAGGAGCTGGTGGAGACAGCATCAGCATCATCATCATCATCAGCATCAGCATCGCGTTGCAGCTCCTCTGGGAGCCGTCGCTTTGTCGTTTTTGATGCACAACTCAATTTGGCTGCTGATCGTCGCTATAATACTGGTCCACGTCCACATCCACGTCCACTTCCCTGCCCATGTCCATGTCCATGTCCAGGGCCAATGAAGAGTTTCCTATTCCAAGGATATTAAGGCACAAAAGCACTTGTTGCCATCCACTCGTGGCAGCTTCTTTAAAATCGAATCACGTCCGCCCAATTTTTGAGAGAGAGAGAGAGAGAACCCAACCGAACCGAACCGAACCGAAGAGCAGTTCTAAAGTTCTCCAGTTCTGAAGTTCTGAAGCTCTGAAGCCGGAAAGTTTTAACTCCCTTGTAGGCGATTAAGTTAAATGCCACTAAACTAATTTAATAGCGATTCTGAGTGCATTCAGAGGAACCTCTTTCGCTTTCAATCTATCGTGTGGTGTGCTGGTGGCTGGTGCATGGTGCCTGGTGGCTCCCTTGCACCACATTTTCGCTGTTAAACATGTTGTCCTGTCCCGTCCTGTCCTGTCCTGTCCAGTCCTGTCGCTGACGGGGCTGGGCTGGCTTGGCCTGTGCTCTGTTTGTCACGTACACGAAATGCGAAGACCTTTTGCAAAATAAATACACCCGGCTAAGATTGCTTTTCTATATGGAATTTAATTTGCGCTGACCCCAAACATGTAATAACAATGCAATTTCATTTTGCAATTTTCTGTCGCCCATGGTCAGTGGTCAGTGGTCAGTCCCCCGCCCTCCTCCGACCCCGTCCCCCCTCACGGTTCTGGGCAAAGAGAGGAGGTCTTAATAAAGCTGGGGGTCCATCATCGACAGGAATCGGCATCCCGACGCACCGACGACATCATGGCGGTGACAGAGATGATGATGCACCATGTCCATGTGTCCATGCTGTCCAGACCATACATGCATCAGTCAGGCTCTCGTTTTGTTATGCAAAATGCCTGAAAAAGATTACGCAGTTAACGTTTATAGTACGCTGTATAGTATATACTAAACTCGTAGTTATTCCAATCGCTGGATCGGATGCGATGGCGCTTAGAACAACAAAACGAGGCGGTGGCGGTGGCAGTGGCGGTGGCGGTGGACGTGGCGGCAACGGACTGGCAACCTGTTGCGCGTGGGCGCCCCGCGGGGTAGTAGGGCCTCGTAAATCGGAACGAGTTGAGCACACAAATACACATTTTGGGATGATTAATTTAAGCACTTTTACGATGCCATTTCCATGGCATTTTCTGATTTATTGTCGGCCAAAGCGACGCGTTTCCGTCGCTCAAATGAGGTAAATAAAACCGAACCGAACCGAACTGAACTGAACCGAGGGATGGGATGATCCCAGCTCCTACTAAATACTCATAGGTACAGTCGCCTGGGATGCTGATGATCCAGCTGCTCATTGGCTGGACTGGGTGGGCGGCACAACTGGCTGGCTGGCTGGTAGGCTCGCTGGCTGGCTGGCTGGCTGTATCGGCTATCGATTCAACCGAAGTTGTCTTCTAATTTTGTTCAGTTCTGATCGCGATGCTTACTTTGTGGACTGAGGCAGAGGCAGAGGCTGTGGCAGAGAGCCTCTCTTTGGGCATGTTCTGGCAGCTGGCGGCGCATGTTGCCATCAGACGCATTTACTATTTTGCATAAATCATAATGTAATCTGCATCTGGAAATGAGAAAACAAACCAAAGCGAAAATGTCCAAGCGTTTATAATTAACTGCGCGGCCAGAAACCGAAGACATACGCAAGGCGACATGCCGGGCCCAGGCGCAGGCGCAGGACCTCTGTTTCTACAGACCAGCATATAGCCAGTCAGGCAAAAACAACTGTGGCCCAACCAACTGTTCCTCAATGGAGCTTGCAGCATCTTCAGCCGCAGCCGCAGCATCAGTCGCAGCATCAGGCACAGCTTCAGCTTCAGCATCAGCAGCAGCAGCAGCAGCATCGGATATATTCGCGTTTGCTTGTATGCAGCACAGAGCCTCGGCACAGGCGGTCAGAGATCGGTGCTGCCCTGGAGACGACTCCTTCTTCTACTCCTTCTCCTCCTACTCCTCCTCCTCCTCCTCCTCCTCCTACTGGCAGGGCAGGCACAGGCACAGGCACAGGCAAATGAATAACCCTCACATCGGGCACAATCTGCGAGATCTACGCAGCGCGCGGTCATCGCGGGATCGGGCGCCCTGCCAAAAACTACGGAAAATAATTTATGCTCCAGTCGTCGAAGCGCGGCAACACATTGGCGCAACATGCTCCATGCTCCATGCTGCATGCTTCTCTCTCTCTCTCTCTCTGCGAGGGTGCAAGCAGCGGGTGCGGATATGCTGGCCGTTGCAGATCCCAGCCAAAATTATAAATTAATGAAATTTATGCACAATAAAATTGCAAGGGAATTATTGATGCAGTCGTTCACGCTTTAAATGCTCCCTAAATCAAAAATCGCCACGAAAAATTATTAATATGGCCGGCAAACATGCAGCCCAAGACCAGACCAGACCAGACCAATCACAGTCACAGTCACATGGCGCTAGGCAGCCCATATATATGTACATATGTACATATGTATATCTGTAGGTAGGTATGTATATCCGTTCATACGAGTGTGTTGTACTTGGGCTCAGGCGCCGGATATGTTTATCCGTAAGAACATGCACCTCTCTGGCTCCATTAACCGATGGCAATGCGATGGCTGGCTGTCTGTCTGTCGGTCTGTCGGAGGAGCCTCTTGCGGTCTTGTGGCCATCAAGAACATGTCGATAGAATGGTGCTCAAACGAAGACGCATTCATTCCTTATCGATTGAGCCGCATTATGAACATAAGCATAACACATACACAGTCCAGAATCCAGTACAATATAGTACCGTGTGGCTCCATAAATTATTGCCCATAACTTCTGTTTTCGGACTTAATACCGCGTGCAAGATACAAGTTTCAGTTTAGCTGATGATTTGAGATATTTAAGAGCATGTGCATACCGGTACAATCGGTTAAGGGTTAGGTCTTAGAGCTGGATGCCATTGGAACATTATAGAGGAGTATATGTATTCGATGTGTGGCTAGAAGGAAGCGTTTCCGTACACATAGAGTATATATTCTTGATCAACATCAATGGCCAAGTCGATATAACCATGTCTGTCTGTCCGTCCGTACCGATGTTTCTTCCAGACCCCTGAGATATCACACTGTTTCACCGGAAGAAGCGGTTCTTCCGCCACCACAAAGGACGAAAGTCTGTGGCATCCACAATTTGTAAGATACAAGAATGACCGAACCTACCAATTCGTCGGATCTAGATTAGATCGGATTATTATTATAGTCAGAATGAAGAATGAGCTAATCGCTTCACGATATTTCCCATTCCCGCTCTCTCGCACACTCTTCCTCGTGCTGTGTGCGCCCTCTGGCGGACGGGGGCGAGGCTAGCAACAAACATAACCTCACATACTGACTGAGTAGTATCGGGCATCACATCGTTTTCGCTCTTTTTGAGATGTTTTTGTGAAATATCTTAAAGAACCCCCCAGCAGAATTATATTTTCTTTCATATTTCTGATATAGGAACGAACGACTCAGAGTGCATTGAATACTGATATGGAAACGATAGGTTATAAAGCACCTAAGATAGGGACTGGCCGACCGCTGTTTGAAAGCAAAAGTCTGCTTCGCAGGATACTCGTGGACGAGTTGAAGTGTTCCAATTTTCGTAGCTTTCACAATTCAATTATTAATTGAATTTTTTTCAAAATGGTATGCCACCAACTAATCGTACTAATAATCCCATTTCGTTCGGAAACTATCTGACAATATTATCAACTAATTCTTCTCAGAAACCACAATTAAATGGAATTTCTTAGATTACGAATTTAGTAGATCCATTTGTTGTTGGTTTGTTGTTCGTTGTTTCGGTGCATTTAATATGTAAATTAAATCTGTAACCGTATACGTATAAAATAAATTGTCAAATTACAGACCTCAGATGGCTTTCACACCGTATCTCTTCAATTTAAGCATAAGTTTAAATTTACAGAGAAAATTTTTCGTTGGTTAAGCGCAAAACCTCTTTATCTTATCGCGGGTTTGGTTTTGGGTTTCCTTTTAACGAATAAAAATGGAATGGAAATACTTATTATTCCACGAATCATGTGTATGTAAATACCACTTCTCACATGCGTCTCCAGACGCTCCGGTGGCACTGGTGGCACAGTGGTAGCGACGGGACTGGGCCGGGCCGGGCAGGGCCGGTTAGGGCTGGGCTGGGCCGGACTGTGCCGGGGACCTGGGACCTGGGACAGTCGCAAGTTTCGTAACTTACGCAGAAATCTCAGCGATCATGTTCAAGACAGGTAGCGCTCTATTGGGTTCATATCACCAAGCTGAGCTGAAAAATTAGTTCCTCAACGATGACAAATTAGACGTCATTAAGAGTGACTGAAGCAGAGACTGGGGCGGGGGGCCAGGGGCCAAGCCCTGGGCACTGGGCACTGGCCACTGGCCACTGCCAGTGGGTAACTGTGACCTCATCTCATCTGATCCTTTCTGGGAAATCAGAACGCGCAGAGAACGTGCAACAAATGGGCATCCTAGGCCCCGCCGTAGCGGCAGCAGCAGCAGCAACAGCAGCGGCAGCGCGTGGAACTGTTACTCCACATTATTTATGATAATCTCGATTTTGTGTGGTAGCCTCGGCTCCGGCCCTCGGCAGAGAAGAAGCGAAGAGAGCAGAGCAGAGCGGAGCAGAGCCCCGCGTCTGTCAGCCACTGGCGTTGCGCATGCGAACATATCGCGGGGCAGGCAGACGCTGCGTGTGGCCTGCCTGGACTTGGCTCTCGTTTACCTTCACCGTTTACCTGTTGCCAGAGACCAGAGACCGGAGACCAGAGACCAGAGACTCGGTTTGCCCCGAGAGGCCAGCCAGATTAATGCGAAGTGACATGTTTAAGTAAAAGATCCAGAAGCTTATCCGATAATGGCCACCATATTTATTAAATGGCGTATTTAATTTGAGCCACCGAATGCGGGGGGAACACAGTAGAGGATAGAGGAAAGAGGAGCGCGGAGAGCAGAGAGTCTCAAGCACACATAATTAACCCAAAAGCGTCTCATGAGCCATCTTCAATTATGCCAGGCCGTGGCCGTGGCCGTGCCAACATCATCTATAAGCAGGACCCTACACAGCATCACGAGACAGCTGAGGTCCTGAGCCAGGCTCAGACCAGGCTGCAGTGCAGTGGTGCAGTGCAGACAACACGATTACCCTTAAATAGACCCCACAATAATCATTTGTTTCGGGCCTTAACAATGCAGTATCGCATCGATAGCGAGGTAACCAAGTCGCCAAGCGACCAGGCGGCCAAACGGCGGCGGCGGCGGCCACCACCGTCGCGTCTGGATTGTCTTTTCCGTTGCTTCTGCTGCTGCTTGCCCCAACGGTTGCAGCTTGCAACTTGCAACTTTTGAGACAACACGAAGATTAGCATGCGTGACTAACAGAATTTTGTTATTCTTGGCTGCCTTCCTGGCCTGTTCTGGCCTGCTCTTCCTGCGCGAGTCGTGCAGGAAGCAGGGTCCGGGTCTGGGCTTGGGTCTGGGCCTGGGCTTGGGCCTTGGTCTGGCTCTCTGGTCTGTCCACGACTCAGTAATCGTTTGTTAATTTTGCTAATTAATTATTGAATTCCTGATAAGCGGCCATTGAGTAATTGGCGAATGCTTAAATAAGAGAACCCCAGATGGCAGACCATTCGCAGAGAACTATGAATGAATCGAGTCTGCAAAAGGAATAACGTATTAGCTGATGTGAGATCCATGGAGATCCATTTTACAGGGCCAAGATCCTGCCGAAAGTTCACCAAGATTTGCCTTTCCTTTGGCTCTCTCTCTCTTGCTCTGTCGCTTTTGACTTTTTGGGAAGCATAACCTTTTTTTTTTTTTGTTTTGTTGCTTTGACAAGCAATTGCACTCAGGCGAAAAATGTATGCTCCATGCTCCGTCCCATCGAGTGTCTGCGTTTTTAGTCTGCGCGAGCGCGACCCGCTGCATGCCTCCACTCCACTCCACTCCGCTCCATGCCACGCCATGCCATGCCACTCCACTCCAATCCAGTCGTACCTCCCTCATCATCACCATTCGTCCCTTTCGGACAAAGTTTAGTTTCGTAATTTATGATGTCGCTATCGCAGCATCAGTCCCAAGGATTTTAGGTAACGTGCGAACCCAGCAACGAGCAGCCACGAGGGCCACAGAGTCCCCCAGATCCCAGATTCAAGAGCCCAGAGGCAGTGCAGGGCAGGGCAGGGCAGAGGCGTATGCTCCATCCGCAATCCCACAAATCGCATGGAAAACTATTATCAGAAGTTTTATGTAAATTTTTAAGCATGTTGCCTGTGCCTCCTGCCACTCCAAACATTATGGGTCGGCATTGGCAGCAGCAGCAGCGGCAGTGGCAGCGGCAGCCCATGCTTCAAGCTGGGGGAATGTAATCTTTTGTCATCATGTTTGACAGAAACGGTTGTCACCCGTACGCATGGAGCACACCTGTTTCGGTTCCCTCATTAATTATGCATAAGTCACTGTTTAATTCTGGATCCTTGGATCCCTGCCAGTGGGCTGCTGCTGCCGCTGCTTCTACCCTTCAAACTTCGAACTTCGCTCTTTATTCGCATCCCAACTATAAACTAATGTTTGCTGTTCTAAAGCTCTGTTTTAGAAATTTACAACGCATGAAGGAAATGAAAACAATTTCAATTAAAGAATATGGTACAAGTCTGTTAATAAATAAAGCCCCAGACAATCTATATTTTGGGGAATCCGTACATCTCTACGTCCGTACATTTCTATGGCAGCTACATATGTAAATATACGGTTTTTCTGGCATTCTTTCTCCGTTGAATCATAGTCTATTTTTTCAGATTTCGGGCCTGCTCATGCACACATTTTGATCTTGCTCGTTACACATTTTATTTTTACATTTATTACATTTTCATTGGTTTTTTGTATGATCATTAGGGAAATAGAAATATGACTTTATTGAATGCAGGTTGAACGATTCGTTGACACAGGCATCCAGCATTAACAGTACCTTTTGGGGCACAGCAGCCGGGTGGAGAGGAGAGGAGAGGAAATAAGATTCAAGTGGCCAAAATGGGGGCCGGCCGCGTTGAAAGGACAGCAGTAATAAATAATTGTTGATTTTGTATCCCACAGAAAAAAAAAAAACTAAAAATAAAAGCAAACAAGTTAAAGCCAAAACCAATATAGGCGGCACCGATGGGCGTTCAGCGAATTCTGTACGAATTCTGGGCTTACACTAAACAGAAGACGGAACGACAGAGCGACAGAAGAGCCGAACGAGGAGGAGGGATTACGGAGTCAATTTGAAAAATCGATTAAATTCGAATAAATGTTGGCGAATGGGCTTAGTCGGATTTAAAAACTCATAACAACGTGGCAACACCTCCTTTTTTCCCTGTGCCGATGTGCCAAGGTGTATAGAACAATGTGTGGGGTACAGCCACCACCAGAGCGAGAGAGAGAGAGAGAGAGAGAGAGAGAGCGCGAGAGAGCGAGAGAGACGCTGAGACGGTCGCCAGCCGCCGCCGGCGATTGAAAACCGAGGAAACCGAGGCACCGGGAACGGTTAGCCAGCTCTTCCGAGCGGAGTACGAGTATTATTTATTTACATTTATTTTGCACAATTTATGACCCGCCGCCGTCGCCACCGCTCCGCGGAGCCCTCCCTGCTGCACATCCGAATACGTATTGACAAATTTGCTGGGCAGGGCAGGACCCTCTGCTTTTGTGGCGTTCGGTAGCCGGCGCTAGTACATGGAACGGTGGCACTGCATGCGACAGGAACATGCATTCACCCGAAAGGCGAAAGCTAATCAATATACATATTCGATTTGGTGGCCCTCTGGGCGCTTTACTTAAAGTCTGGGGTCCCGGCGTTGATTGCTTTACAGATCCCAACAGCAGCAGCAGCAGCAGCAGCAGCAGCAGCGGCAGCAGCACACGCATTGACATTGATATACATACCCACACGGGGCGCTGGGGGATCCGGATTCGGATACGGATTCGGATTCGGAGACAGAGTCCAGTCCAGTCCAGTCCATTTCATTTCTGTTCATTTCATTCCATTAAACGTGACAAGTTGCATGTCCATATAAAGCAGCCACTGACCTCCATCAAATCGATATCGGAGATCGGGGAATCACTGAGAATCGCTGGGAATCGGCCTGAGGCCATCAAAAACCGAGGCGTAATAATCAAAAGGATCGTGTTTAATAAAATGCAAAGCGTCTGCCAAAGCCAAAGCCAAAGCCATCTCCGGTCCGGTCCGGTCCGGTGCGGTGCGGTCCATCGATTGTAATCATCTCTCCTTCTCGATTGGGGTAAACAATGGGCATCCAGTGGCAGTGCCAGAGACAGTGCCAGCGACAGAGTCCAGTCAATCATGAATCCATCTTCGTCAATGGTCAATGGGTGATGTGATTGTATTGCCAGTGGCAGTGACTCCTTGGTGGTTAACATGGCGCCTGAGTTTGTCGTTTTGGGAATTGTCGAAGCGGATCATCAGTTCAGTTCGGAGGATCATCAATGACGCTCGCTCTTGACGCTGCCATTGTTCTTCAGTTTTTGTTGCTGTTGCTGCTGTTGTTGTTGTTGTTGCTGTTGTCTGACGGTGGCGACGGCGGCGAATGCGGCAAATGGACTTCTATACCCCCGGTGCATGAAATGTCAATCAAGTCATAGAAATCACCAACGGATTGCGGATTGCGGACTGCGGACTGCGGATTGCTGATCGAGGATCGCTGGATGCTTGGATCCCTGATTGACTATGCGAAAGTAGGTGCCTCGCAGCCTTCGGTGCTTGGTGCTTGGTGCTGCAGAAGCCATCCATCCACTTGAGAACAATTCAATTGACAAAGCGAATAAATCACGTAGAACGAGCCTCTGCTCAGGAGTTTGGGGCTTCAATGACGATGATCGTGGATGCTTTGGTTTTATTTGTATTTTTTGTATTTTTATTTCTTCTTTTCTTTTTTTTTTGGTTTTTTTTTGAGACTGTGACAGATCTCTCTGGTGGGTTCTGGAGGCACAAGCGTCAGGCAAAGCCCAGCAAAAAAAAAAAAAGACAAAACTCCGCACGGTCCAGGCTACAGGGCCCCTGAAGCTTTCTGTTTTTTTTTGTGTATTTGTTTTTGTTTTTGTTTCGGGGTTTGTTTTGTTTCATTTGGGTTTTTCGTAGTTATCTGGGAAGGTTTTCGAATGTCGCTAATTTGACGACTGCACGATTGCATCAAGTCGCCAGCCGGCGAGTACGACGAGTACAGGACGTCTTGGGTCCGGGGACGAGACGGCACGGGATGGGACTCCCGCCGCCGATGCATTCACAGATAAGCTCAATTTCGTTTTTGCTGACACTTTACCGGCGGGCCAGGCCGAGCCGGTCCGGGCCGGGCCGGTCCGATCGAAGCTGAGAGCCGAGAGGAGTTTCACGTTTTCGAGACATGTCGCCGATTTTGGGATGGCACAAAAATAAAAATTCCTCTTCCTTCCAGTCACGGAGCTAAACACGCTTCAAGAAGTCCCTCTCGCTCTCTCTCTCTCTCTCGCTCTCTCTCTCGATATCAAACTCTTTAATGGTCATAACAGTTTTGCTGCTGGCTTTGGCATTATGGCCAGACGAACGATCATAACCGAAGGATATTTGCAGCTGAAAATCGTTGGCCATTCATTAAGATTCTTACCCAAGAGATAGATAGATGGTGAGTGAGGGAGAGAGAGCATTGCTAGTTCGGTGGGGATCCTATCCTCCTTCGGGGGTCCACTCCTCTCCACTCCACTCGAATCCACTCAACGCAGTCGCCAGTAATTGTGAATGACAATAATTGTGGAGACAATCGGCTGGCCAGGACTGGGCTGGCCACATTCTACCGATGAGACATTCGTTGGAACGTGCAAGATGTTGGCGCCAACAGCGCCACCCCATATACATATATGTATGTATATGTATATGTATATGTATGCCAGTTAAACGTAATAATAAAGACAAATTCCTGAGAATTCCAGCCAGTGCCAGAATGCACAGGAATGGAGACCAGACCCAGTTCAAAGTTCCCAATTCCAAGTGTACACTATCCATCCTTGCATCCGTTCCCGCTTACCTGTCGCTGGGAGACCTCCCCCCTTCCCCCCCAGAAGCATCAAGCATCAAAAATATGCAACTCTTGAGCCACTGTTTCAGGGGCGTTTTGAGGTGATGTTGAAATTAATGGTTGGCCAAGACGCCGCATGAGACTGGCTGGATCTCCACTGGATTCGATCGTGCTGCAGATCCATAAATCAAAATAGATCGGATCGGATCGGTATCTACACGTGGGATAAAGACAGATCAATTACAAGCTCGCCATGCGAAGGGGATTCCATTAATTTCTTCAAAGTTTAAAACGTTTCAGAATACATACGCTATATTCTTTGAGACTTTAATAGTGCATATATCTATCGATAGATCCATCAGCCAATAAAGTATATAAAAAAACCAACAACATATAGAAACATGATTCTGCTCATGACTGGCCCATGACCCAAATCGGAGAGCAACTTCAAAGAATATTTACGACAAGAACAATTAAATGCAGTTTTATGTGTGGGGCCGGATGACACGGCGACTGCGACTGCCACTCTTTCCCAGAAGGGAAATCCTTTCGCATGTCAACTGACAATATTATTATTATTATTCCAGCACCACTCTCCTCTCCTCTCCCCTCCCCTCCTGTCCTGTCCGAGAGAACTGCAGCACTTAACTGCAGCATAACTAAATATAAAGCCACAAGCACTGTGCGGGCACTGTCACTGTTTCACTGCTTTCAGGGAAATGCATACATCCCATACATACATATATATATACCATATATATATATGTTTATTCTTTCTTTTTTTTTGTTGATGACAAGCAGAGCTCCAATTAAATTTAATAGCTGCCGAGCGAACATAAAATTGAGCCACCAACGTGGAGGACCTTTCGCTAGCCTTTGTGCTCGCACTGGCTGGGCCAGGGGCTGGGGCAGGGGCAGGGGGTAGGTCGTAAACACATTTGATTTGGATTTCTGGAAAGACTCCTCCAACACGAAAAGACGGACTCATTTGACGGACGAGAAGCCGTTTGCGCCGGTGTTGCTTTGTCGGATTGCTGATTGAATTGTCACCTCAGTTTAATGACACACTACTGCCTCTGCCGCTTCTGCCGCTTCCCGACGTATCTTTCACACAAGCTGCCGCCACCGCTGCCACCGCTGCATGCCGCTGGTTTGATGTTTCAGCGCTGAGGGAATCATATGCCACTTGGTTGGCAGAAGGCGCCACCACTGCCGATGACATATATGTCTGTAGGTACGAATATATACGTGGATTATACGGCAGCGACTGTCAAAGGTGTCAGACGTTTTATTGCCACTGTCGACGACGACGACCTGTTGAAAAGTTCATGGTCATGTGGGGCCATGAAGGGAATTGCCGCCTATTGCCGCCTATTGCCTTTTGGGAGCACTTTGAAGATATCGCTTCTCAAGTTTTTAATCAGTTTATTTTCATTCGCCAAAAGGGGACTTTGGATCTTCGCTTCTTATGGCCAGAGAGTTCTATAGATTTCATTTGTTTAGCATTAGCAATAAAACGATCAAACTGAAGCACTCCAAAGACCAAGTCATGTTTACATACACATGGATTGTCCATGGCCTGCATGTTCCCAAGTACAGAGAGCTAATGGTGGCTGGTGGCTGGGTGATTGGTGGGGGGGGGGGGGGGGGGGGCACACGACTATATGGGCTTGTCCGGTTTGTATCCAAAGTTTAATTAAATTTCTGGCATACGACATCAGCAATCAAGCACTGGCCTGCCACTGGCTACTCGTACACATGACGTAGGGTTAGGCGTTTGGGGTTAGGCGTTAGGCGTGAGGCGTTAGGCGTGAGCCGTGAGAGGATGCACAGTCATGGACATGACTTTGGGTAAGAGCGTAAGAGCGTAAGAGAGGGTACGGGTACGGGTACATGCACATTTGAATTCAGTTAAATAGTCCACCTGGGCCATGGCTCTGACTGACTGACTGCCTGACTGCCCGCCTGCTGCTGCTGCTGGCCTGCTGCTGGCCGTTTAGAATGAGTTGATGGAATGGCCTATCCTTCTCGTATGCAAGCCCCATATGTATGTATATGGTACGAGTATATCCCTACATGACTACTATTTGTGTGCATATACTCGTATTCAAAACGCTGCCAGTCGCTGCTAATATTGTAGTAGCGGCTTATAAAATGTTACAAGTTTTGTATTAATTAAAAACTTTGCCTTGTGTCTGTGTGCGTCTGTCTGTGTGTGTGTGTGTGTGTGTGTGTGTGTGTGTGCACTTTCACCGAGGTATGCCTCCGTGTATTTTCGTTGTCCGTTGTTGTTCCTTCCATCTCATCCAGGTACCACGACTGCCACGGGTGTGAGTGTGGGTCGCGGTACATTCTCCTGTCCATCCCAGCGACGAGTGTGTGTGTGTGTGTGTGTGTCTATTGTTTCAACGGCTCTGGGGGCCGGTTGGGTCAGCGATGGGACCCGCCCCAATAGACAAGCTGCACCGTTTTGCAATTTGAGCTTGTCGACGTTGCCGGCGTGTGTTGGGTCTGGTGTGGTGTGGTGTGGTATGGTGTGGTCTCTGGTCTCTCTGGGTATCGTTCCAACTGTTGTTATGGCGTCTCCCTTCCATTCGGTCAGCCATGCACCCAACCATCCAACCAACCAACCAACCATCCAACCATCCATCCATCCATCCATCCATCAACGTGTTTGACCTAGCCGGCAATTCGGCTTGACATGCGGGTAAATTGAATTTTCCTTGTTTCGCATTTGTTTCGACTTGTTTTTCTTTTCGTTTCCTTTTTTTTGCTTTTTTGATTTGCCTGTTGTACGAATTACTTATTCAAATTAAAAATATTTCTTGTTTTTGCCGCATGTAGCCTGATGACTGGTGAAAATGTACATATTCGGGGTTTCCCCCGAATCCCACCTATGGATTCCCAAACGTACATAAATGTTGGACATGTGCATGCGGCATCCACTATCTGCATATCGATATGGTTTCCCATGGAATACCACGTATAAATATGTACGGGACGAGACGAGACGGGACGAGTGTGGAGAAGGAATCGGCGTGATCGGGGATCAGCGTGAGCAACAGCCGGCCGTGTGTGTCTTTTGCAATTTATTCCATCAGTTGAAGAGCTTTTTATAGCCCAGACTTGATTTGTAGCTTTTACTCTACGACATGTCCTTGCGTGGTATCGAGAATTAAAAAACAATATGCATGTCGTGTGCATGACGAGGCATATTGATGCTCGACTCGATAAGGGTTTCTCTTGGTTCCCGAAAGTTCAATAAATCCGCTTACACATATACAGAGAAGAAAGCCCTGCCGTAAGCATGTCCGGATGTTTCCATGCGATTTTTCCCCATTAATTGTTAGAGCCTTTTATAAACCAGACTTGGCAGATAGCTTTCCCTAGTAGCAGAGGTAGAGTTATTTACTTGTATTCCAAATGTATAAAACTGTATGGAAAGTATGTAAATATAATAGGCCAACGGCAGTCAGAAATCTTCATGAAGATTTGCGTGTGAACATTTCATATTTTACACAGGACCGGGCCGAACCGGACCCGAATCATTTACAAAATGCAAAATTTCCTGGGCGTTCTCATATGCCGATTCGGGGGTACGGGGGTACGGGGTACGATCGCATTAAGAATTCGCTGGGACCACACGATGGAACAGGCGAGGCATTAGGTTAAGCGGCAATTGTGGACTGATTTATGGCTATTTCCGTCTCGTTGCGATTTCAGTGATTCAAGGAATTGGAAGCGCCGCAAATGAGCTCCCGGCCTGGGGGCTGACACTCCACTCTCGGGGCTCGCTGGGCTGGCAGCGGGATGCACGCTCATTAATTGATTGCACTTATGGCTCTGCAGATTTGCAGCAGATACTGGTACTGGCACTGGCACTGGCACTCGGCACTCGGCGTCGCAGTAGCATTCGCACTCGTACAACGTGCGGAATTCATTATTTCCGGGAACAGTGCATTTGTACGGCAATTAGTTCGCTTAAAAACATAATATACCACGCCTTCGCGGCAGACGTAGGGCCCATGTTAGTCTGCGGTGGACATAAATCATCTTACGACGAGGCCGACGCCCCAGTATCAGCATCAGCCTCAGCCTGAGGCCTCAGGCCTCAGACCTCAGCAGTGGATATGGGACATAAATACCCCGGGCATGACCGAAAATTTCATCTAATTGAGAGACACCACAGCAACATGAGCGAGCAGGCAACTGTGGCAAGGCATGGCCTGGCATGGCACGGCATGGCCTGCCTGGCCTTTGCCTCATTCAGCGAAATCTGTGGCATGTATTGAGTTCTCACAGTGGATTCTGTGCCCCCACTCCGCTCCGCTTCGCACCAATCTCTGAATCTTAAGACGTCGCGAGCGTAACTCATTTTTCTATGTCTCATTTGGGGCGACCCCTCGAGAATCGCTCCTCGTTTATTTATTTTGTTTTTTTTTGGTTTATTTTGTTCCAGTTGGAGTGTGGGGTCACATACATATCATAAATTAATATGAGTATACTATTAAATATGAGTGATAAACGACCAGGTACGAGTGGTCGTGGTTTTCCCCCCCGATACTGCATCGATGTCTGTGGATTGTAAATATGGGAGATCCGGCAGATTGTGGGTGCTGCAACACCATTTTAAAGGGAAGATCGGAAGCCAAGGGGCCTAGTTTCTATATCATTATATTTATCACCATTTAATAGGACACTTTTCCATTGCAATTAGTTGAGTATTTTTCTGAAAAACGCGGAGATTCTGGCTGCCAGAAATATCATGAAGAAATTACTCAATAATGAAAGTCACATGAGGGAAAGTAAAGAAATAAAGACAATGAAGATCTGCGGATAAATATTGTTATTACATCTAGTATGATTATCAACATATCTATCTATCATGCATTTCTGACAAAAAGAATATAGGAAGAATTTCTAGTTTTAGCCAGCATATAGGACAGTTTCTTCCAACCGGCGATAGTAATTTTATACATCTTAGTTGGCACATTCAATAATATTTTAATATGAATGCAAGCTGCCACAGATATTACCAAAAATATTCGACCAACATTTAGTGCCAGTTTATTGGATTAAATAAATGGAAATTATGTGTCTGCCTGGCGGATCCTTTTCCGCAACTGCTTATCCCCGCGTGTCATTCGTCACCGCCTGCCCAATGGCGTTTTGTGTCTACGTCTACGTCTATATCTATATCTATTATGTATCTGTATCTGTATCTGTATCTGTATCTGTATCTGTATCTATAGCTAGATCTATGCCTGCGTTGTGGCGTTCGCTCACGCCCACTTCTTAACATGCGCTACAAGTGCTAAAAATGTTGGAAACATATTTCACAATTAATTGTCGCCCCGGCTGGCCATGCCATGCCCATGCCCGCCTGCCGCCCGCCCGCCCGCCTGCCAGTCGTAGTCGTAGTCGACGTCGTCGTCGTCGTTATTATATGTATTTTCAGTATTTTCCTCGCATTTTTAAGTGTTGTTCGACATGGCAAAAAACAACGCGTTCGCTGCTTAATTTGTCGTAATTAATGCTTATGAATAGTTTGTACTTGTCGTATTTGTTAGAGTAGAGTAGAGTAGAGAGTGCAGAGAGTGCCCCTGCCGGGTCCAGGCCCTTTTTGGGGGCATAATGTAAGCCATGGCTAGGGATAGACTCACCTGCAGCTTCACCAGCTCGGGATGCTCGCTGGCCAGCTTGGCCAGCTCTTGGTAATTAGCCTTCGCCATCGAGACAATCCACTCCTTCGCCTTGGGATGCGCCATTGTGACTTCGGGCGAATCCTTCTCCTCAATTAATTGCTGAAAGACACACAGAAACCGAAACAGAAACAGAGACTGAGAAACGGGAACCAGAGGAGGCATAAATTAATTATACATGTTTCTGGGGGCGTAGACACCAAAGTGGTAAAAACAGAAAAAGAAAAAAAAAAAACAAAAAACAGAAAAACAGAAAAAAACATCGGCATGAACCGGGAATAAAACATAGAAAGCCCATTGAGAGCATTAACGCCAACACACACACACTCACACTCGCACACACACACACAGTTGTCTTTCGGAATACACGATTCTAATTTACACACCCATACGTTCCGCTCCGTACCGTTTCCCAAACCCCAACCCCAACCCCAACCGACACCCACTCCCACACCCCACCCCCCAAAAAAGTCTGTGTGGCATCCAATGGATGTGTGGATCTGCATATGGCGGGGGGATGTTCCAGTTGGGAGGGTTGGGGGCTGCTGGGTGCTGCTGCTGCTGCTGCTGCTGCTGCTGCTACAGACATGGGTGTAAAAGCTGGATGGTAATTATGCTCACGCATCTGATGAGGGACGAGGGACGGGCGACGGGCGAAGGGAGACCCGGGCGCCCATTGCCGATGTTCTTTCCATAATTATGAAGGTAATAATTTTTATTTATTAGGGCACGCGCCTCGAGGCGGCGGCGGCAGCAATAAGTGCGAGATGGGGTTTCTGTTTCTCTGCTGCTGCTTTTCCTCTGTTAAGTGAAATAGAGCTCGAGGATCTCGAAACTCAAACGAAAGTTGTTCCTCCTTCCGTTTTCCCACTCTGTTCTGTTCCTTTCTTTTCTTGTTTTTTGTTGCTGTTGCTGTTGTTGTTGTTCGAGTTCCGTGATTTACTTGACTCGTAATGAGCTCTCTCCTCTAATTATTGCAGCGGGGGCGGTTGCAGAGGCAGATAAAACACACATGTGTGTGCGTGTGCGGGGAAGACAACATCAGCCGACATGTGTGCTCTCCATATTTACGAGCCGCGGAACACATTTCGGCAACTAATTATCCCATTCGCATTATGTTCGCGAAGCAAACAAGGACCAAGGACCAAGGAGCATCATACGCATCGCGGGACTTTACCTGAACGACCCATTCCCACATCCCACATTCCCCCCCCTAACACCCTAACAGTAACAGTAGCTAATAAATAGGTGGAGTGGGGGGGGGGGGCGGACTATTTGAATGCCGCATTTAGCCGCAGGATGCCGCAACGCGTGCGCCTGTATTTGCACGCCACTTGACTTCAGGAGAGTCTCTCATACCGTACCGTACCGTACCGTACCGTCCACGTTTCTCCAATTACGGGTCGTGCGCGAACGCACACGGAATAGTAGTTCCCGTGGGCATACCGCGCCACCCACCCCCCCAAATACCCGTTCATAGTCCTCGCGCAGGTAACTCCAGTTGGTCGCCATTTGCAAAATGCCGAACGCCCCGCAGCCGAACAGCCGAACGAAAGAACGACAGAACGACACGGGGAAAACCCGTACTCGTACTCGTACTCGCACTCGTACTCGAAGTCGCACTCGTACTCGTAAAGCCCCTGGCAAAGTGGCCATGTCAATGCTAAACAAAAGAACCAAACAGAATCAAACCGAACCGACTCCCCACCCGCCCATGGGGATGGGATGGTGTATTTATGTTGCCTTTTTTATGGGGAAACTCGGACTCGGAACTGGAACTCCTCCATCTCTAGCTGCAGCTCCAATGCCAGTGCCAGTGCCAGGGCCTGTTTTTGCTTCTGCTTCTGTGTGTCCTCTTGTCTATTTTTCTCATTTCTCCCCAATCGCTTGTTTGTTGGCCAGCTTTCTTATGTCCTGTGTCCCTTCATGCCCCGATATTATATCACATTGCTGGCCCGTTGTTGTCCCTTGACGTGGCCAGGTCTCTGCCACTGCCACTGCCCCTGACTCTGTCTCTGGCTCTGGGCCATGGCCAAAGCATGTTCCTCCTGTGTTTACGTTTGCCTTCCGTATCTTACCTTTTGACTGCCACCCTCCAAAAGCCGGTACGGACCCGAGGACCACAAAATGGTCGTGTTCGCCATACCCGTATACCCGTATAGCCGTAACCATGCGGAGCTCTGTCCTGTCCTGTCCGCTCCGTTCCGTTCCGAGCAGAATGATGTCGTACTCCACCACCCCCCGGCTGCGGGGGCGAGGCGACTCCAACTCTGCCACTGACGCTCCACCACGTCCTCGACGGGTAGAAATTGTTGCTGTTGTAAATTTAACCGCTTCGGGACACAGTTTCGTTGTTGTTTAACAGCAATAACAACTTTTGGTTTGTTTCCTTACATTTTTAATTGGGTCCTTTGTGGTCTCCTGGCCGCCCCGATGGCCACCGACGCCACTGCCACTGCCACCACCGCTGCCACCGCCACTGCCGCCCGTGATGAGAATAGCTTTGGCTAACTAATTTCTATTGCTGCTTATTGGCTGTGTTAACATGTTTCACCAACTTGTTTCCTATCCAAAGGGTTTTGCCCAGTCCCGCCCCCTGATGTGGGTCGGTGGGATTCGGATTCGGATTCGGATTCGCATTCGGCTACGGATGCGGCTACGGATTCGGGTTGGGATGTGAAAGTTTTATATGCATATTGGGATATATTGGTATCCACTGAGGTGCCATGCCCTTGTCCTGTCCTGCCCTGCCCTACCCTACCCTGCCCCGGTATTTTAATAAGAATAAATGTGGTTTGTTTGATGCTGCATTCGGGGTTCAGGGTTCGGGGATGGGGTTGATAGTGGCCTTGTGCTTTAAGGGGGAGGATTTTCAACCAAAAAGGTCCCTTGTATAATTTTCTTTGAAGCCAAAACACCACTTGAATATTGCTATTTTTCAATGCCTTCTTAATGCTTGGTTCCATAATCAATCAAACTTCGTTTAAAATAGTCTACGATCAATATTATGTAGTTTTAGAGGAAAAAAGCCCCCGTTTGAAAGCAGCTTGTTGGGAAATAAATTAATCAATGCTTGCTGAGTGAGCGGATTAAATGCAAAATCATCGGGATAATTAAAAACGATCGAAACGAATTTAATTGATCAGCGAGGGCTGCCAGAGCTGCCAGGGCGTCGATTTTGATGGATCTCCACTTGCTCCCCCAGTGTCTAGGGTTTGGCGCCTCTCCGATCCGATACGATCCCATCCCATCCTATCCGATCATGGAAATGGGATCTCCATCTCCAGCACACAATTCTGACCAACATGAGGTGGCACTTTCTTTTGGCCAACCGGCCCTTTCCCCTTTCCCCAGCGATGATTAGTTTTCGTTTTTCGTGGGTAACGGAAAACGGGGAACAGGGAACAGGGAACAGGGGCAACCCAGGCCAAGACATCTCGCACATCCATCAAACCTATCCCAATATTGTCTTACAACTGAATTCGAATAATTGCCTTAGGACTGTTGGCGCCAGATCGGGAGATGATGGGAACCTTGTTAGCGAATCAATTTGTTAACATGTTGTAGGCGCTTACAAAAAGTATCCATTCCCCATTTCCCATCCCATCCCATTCCATAGTTCAAATTGCAGCTATCATTCTCCTACTAGTGTACCTCCGTGATGCGGAGTACTACAAATACGTAATGTAAATAATGACATGGGGAATGGGAGCAAGGCGGGGTGCCGTGCCGGGCCATCAGAATGCAAAAGTCCGCCTGTTATATTAACTTTTATATTTCATATATTTTATATATAGTATTTTCATGTATTTTCTGTATTTTCTGTGCATAAAATTAGGGTGTGGTGGAGGGAGGGCCACTGTTAAATCCGGAAACAAGAAATACGTGAGAAAATCAAAGTTGCAACTGGTGAGATGGATTGTACGAGATGGATACAGATACAGATGCGGATGCGGATGCGGACACAGAGTCAGTATCTCAGGGTTCTGTTCCATGTCCGAAGAACGCCTGTACAAATAGGCACTTAAGTTAAGGCCTTCTTCATCTTCTGTCTCGATGTTTTAGTGGGATTTTATGGCATTTGACGTGCCGTTGACAATCTCATTTTGATGTACATCCACTGCTGCAAGAGCATCATTTTCTATGCATGTTTCACTTGGGGGATGGGATGGGATGGTATGGGCATGGGCATATCATTCGTCTTTGCCGACAATTCGGATGATTTATGCTCGAGGGATATTATTTTTCAACTCTAAATTTCATGATTGACAGGTCTAAGTGGTTGACAGTTGTTTGACAACTCCGCGCAATTGTTCTCTCTCTCTCCCCTCTCCATCTACACTCCTCTCTTCTGTCCTCTATTGCTTGTAACATTAACTAAGAAACTATGTTCCTGTTCCCGTAACGCTTGACAAATTTCCAAGTCATTTATTTGTATTTCTAAATTGGTATCTGCGTATGAACATGCTACAAAATCAGCCAGACAAATATAGTATGCCTCATGGTGCGAGGAGGGGATTGTGCGGAAGGACTAGTCTGTATTTTTCGGAGGTCTCTACGAGAAGATCCAGATGAAGAATACGAGTATATATGACCCATTTGTGGCCGGAACTTTACAATAGATACCGCCTACATACATATACTTGAAAAGTGTTTCATTCAACAAATCATCGCAGAGAAAAGCCCCATTCGAAATCCATTTGCGGGGATGAGTATTGATAGCTCTTTTTGCACCCGATACTCGAAGAGTTTACCGATATAATGGGGGATGGGGATGTGTCTGTAACACCCCGAAGGAAGCGTGTCCGAACCCACAACTTTGAAGATACGAGAATGGATGCATCTACAAAATCGCGGAATCTGGAGCAGATCGGACTATTTTGTAGTGAGAATGAAGTCACCATTTAGAGTTACTACACAACCCCTTCCATTATCTCTCTCTCTCTCCCTCTCTATCTCTCACACACTCTTCCCCGTGCAGTGGCGTAGGGAAGCGAGATAGCAACACAGTTGTTGTTGGTGTGAGAAGAAAGAGAGAGACAGATGGAGCGGTATAAGAAACAGTTCCGGAAAAATAGAAACAGATCAAATATTTGATAATTTTTATTAAATATGCCATCTCTCACGACAATTGCGAGGATCGCCCTCCTCCTCGATCCTTTTATGAACCAAAAAGACAGAGATAGGGAGAGAGGAAGAGAGAGCATGCGCCAGTGATCGGATGCGACACCTATTCTGGAGAATATATTGCATATCGGATCAGTTTAGTTCTAATTTTTCGTCGATCATTAGTTATGTATCTTTCCTGGATGTAAAATATCGCTTCGTTTGCACGTGTCGCGTGTCACGCGTCATGCGGTAGCGCCCCTCGGCCGCTTGGAATAAACTTCCCCCCGTTCCAAAGATTTCTATGTTTCGCCATTTATGAAAAAGCGGGAAACACCGATTTTTAGATATTACGAGTACGTGTGCGAGGGGGTATGTACTATACATTTTTGTGTACAACTTTTCTTTTTTTGGCCAATAAGCTTTTTTGGGGGTTGGCCATAAAAGTGTTTGCCTGTCCCCGTTGTCCGCTGCTCAAATGCCAAATGCCAAAGTGTCGTCGTGGATAGTTGATGATGGACAGAGACCAAGTTACTAAATACTAAATACACTCGAGTGTACGTACGTACATGTGCTGTCTGTACAACATGCATATACACATGTCGAGCATCGGGCCCGAATGCGCGCGCGGCGACAATAGTCGTCGGGGGAGGAGGGAGGGAGGTACGGTCGGACGGACGGTCGGACGACAGACAGAAAAAAGAAAGAAGGAAAAAAGTGAACGATGCAGGCGCATGTACTTTTGTGAGAGACTTACATTTATATTGTCCTCTAATAAAATTAATGGATTTATTCAATTCGAGTGTGCTGGTGGCAGTTCGTGACATGGCTCTGAGAATTGTTGACACGGCTGACAGTTTGGGGAGCAGTCTAAGGCCCTAGCCACAGCCCTAGTCCCAGCCCCAGCCCCAACTGTCCAGCCAGCAGTTCCACATGAGGTGGCACACATCTAGGCCTGGGACGCACCAGCTTTTGACGAACGGGAGAGCAATAATTGCGAGACGCTTGGTGGGTCCCGTCCCGTACCGTCGCCCTATAAGTAGGGCCAGATCTAATCTGCCTCTGATTTGTAGTGGTCCAATCCAAGCTCTTGTTTTGCATCCATGCACATTCTGGCAGAGGCAGAGGCAGTGGCAGCTGCAGCTATTATGAAACGATTCCTACATAATTAATCAAAAGAAACCAGGGGACAAAAAAACAAAAACGTCGCATTTGAAGGTGAAGCTTTCCACAGAATCCGAAACGTTTCTCACAGGAAATGGAACAAATTGTATAAACAGGGCCGGCCCCAAAGCATGTGCCTGCACTTAGCACCGTTCCCGTTCCCATTCCCATTCCCGTTCCCATTCCGGTTGACCATAAAAGAAGCAGGGCTCACACAGACAGACACACACCCGCATTGCATATGCGGCATGAAAAAGAGGGCTAGCTGGCTAATACGCTTTAACCGGTTCTGGCCACTCACCTTCTCTGGCTTTTTCTTGGCTGGCGGCGAAATGATCTTGGCCTCTTCCTCGGATGCCATCCGGTTGAACTTGCGCGTAGCCTCCTTTACGCTCATGGGGTTCTCTGCGGAGTCCGCCTCATTGCTGGACACTTTCTCAGCGGCCGAGCTGTCTGTTGAGGCGCCCGACGAGAAGGAGAATCTGGGTATGTTTTCCTTGTTGCCGGTCTCGTCCACGGAATTGGAGCGCGACACGGATCCACTGGCGGCTGGGGGCTGCTCCTGTGTGCTGCTTGTGGCAGCATCATCCTCTGTTTTGGTGGCAGGCTGCCGCTCCAGACGGGCTGGATCAATGCGTTGTATGGCCGCTGTGAACTCGTCCACACACTCCCGATAGTTGTCCTGCTGTCCCTTGTGCACGGAGACGCCAGCAGACGGCGACGTTACCATGGGCGGGGGCTTGTACGGCGGTGGCTGCCGCATCGGCGAGGCGAGGCTGCCACCCTCGAATGTGATGGAGACTCCGCCGGGACTGGGCGGTTCTGGGCCATTGTTGGCGGCGGCCACGGCACGCTCCACCACCTCATCTGTGGGGCACTCATTTAGGTACTTCTTGCGCAGAATTAAGAACTTTTGGTTGTTTTCATTCTTAATGGTCGACAGCAGCGTCACATAGATCTTGAACCGCCTGCGTGCCTCGTCTGAAATGCAATATATAACATAATTACGCATTGCAATTTCCAGTTTTGGTTTGCTTTGTGTGTGGTATGCAACAGGTCATAGAAACACACACCGCACTCTCTAGGTATTTGCCCAATGACTCACTTTGGGTCTGTGGATGCGTGAGAAACTTCTTGAAATGCTTCACCAAGGCGTGGTTTGTCACCTTGCACTCGTTCACCAGCATGTAATTGCGTATCTCCGCAATGGAAAGCTCTTTCGGTAGTTCCATTTCACTTGCTGCAAACACTTTTAATTGCGATTTTTAATTTCAATAACAAAAAACACGACACAAACAAAAACACAGCTACCAGGGACAGACAGACATCTGTTTGTGGCGGGCATCCCTGGTTGCAGCTGTACAAATGGTCGCTGATATGGCAGCCCGACAAAGCTCTGTCTGATATTTCACTCGGGCAAATGGTTTCTTTAAATCAAATTTAATTAATTTAAATATATCATTGTGTCAACATTTTATATTTTGGGCCTGTTAATAAAGCACTAGGTGGCCAGATTTTCCTTCAAGCTTGCCATTCTACTAGAGATTTGACTAGCGGTCAAATACAATGAAAATAAAGTGACTAAAAGAAATGAAATCTCAAATGGTGCTCATGTAGATAAATCAGGAATTCAATATTCTTTCCAAAACTCTAACACTTTCTATGAGAAAACCAAATCAGTTGGAAATTAGTTGGTTTGGCATTTGGTTTATACAAAAAATAGGAATAGGAAGTGGAAAATACTTCAGAAGATTATTATATATAAAAGCACACAATTAAAATAATAGAGCAAGAAAAAGGGAGTGACTGAGTATATTAAAGTTCTTAAACTGAATGTTACGGTGGGAAAATAAAAATCCAAAAATAGGCAACTCGGGCGAGTCTTAGAAATAGATCATTTCTGCTCCCCTCTTTTTGTTTTTTATTTAATAAAAGAAAACAAATTAAAGAACATATCATTTAAAGCAGAAAATATTTTTTTCAAACTGGGAAGACGTATTGAAGTTATTGATTTAGTATTGAAAAGGATTTAAATTTATAAATGAAACTGTTCTTAGCAAAAAATTAAGTGAGCGGTGTAAAAGTTAAATTTGATTAGCTATAAATATTTATAATTTTTTAAAATGTAAAAATAATATAAATACATTTTTAAATATATTTAAGATATTGGAAAGTGGGGACGAGATGGAAGTATTTTCTGCAGTGCTGGAGAAAAAATTTAAAGGCAGCATGAAACGAGGATAAAACATGGAGATTAGTCTTCTTGACAATATGATCCGAAGGAAAGGTCAGCCGGTAAATCAAGGCGATTTGAATATTGATATACTAGCTATTGATTGATCACACAGAAAACTGATTTATATGATCATGTAAGAACATGGAACATGTAAGGGCATGGAGCTAAAAAGTACTAGAGAGGATATACGTCTTACATATTTAGGTGTACTTGGTGTTATAAAATTACCACAACTCAACAATCGTATAATCTTATAAAACTCGTGCAAGTGATTGCCAGTTACTTTCTGGATTTATTCGATATTAACTTTTTGAAATGGTGTTACAATAAGCCAATACGTCTCATGAGTTCGTGTCAATACCATCAGCTTTTTGGCATATGAAAAAATTCGAGTCCAAAATAGAACGATTATATTGATATTGCAAGACCTGAGATTGATGCATCCTTTAATGAGGGTATGGGAGGAGTGGATTTGGAAGTTATGCCAAATAGAGATTCTTCTCTCACCGCTCAAGAGGGTCACACAATGTAATATTTTTACTGCATCAGCAACAAATGAAAAACCTGAAGCAAAAACATATTCCTCTTATAAAATTTCAACTTGAAGTTGTATTTTTGCACGTGCACCTTTACGATGAGAGGTCGCGCATCGAATATAGAAAGGGGTAACAGCCTTCGATCTAATTCCTTGGCCCCCAATCAAGTGTGTCTTTGCAACAGTCAAAACAGTACAGGTTCCAGCCAAGTTCTTTTAACAAAAAGGCGGAACGTTGAGGGCAGAATACAGATTGTGCCAGACAGGAGCATAAATGTCAAAATTCCATAAGTGAAAGGATCCTCTTTTTTCTTAAACCCACATATGTTGGTAAATATTAAAACGTTGTTTTAAAATACATGAACAAAATTGAAACGATTTTCATGGCGAACAAAAATTCATTTTACGAATATGCTTGATATGCCCGTGCGTCAACCCTCGGCTCACTCGCGTCGGTCGCTCGGGCTCGGGCCCAAAACTTTTTAAAATAATGTAGAGATGCGGTAGCGCCCGGAAAGGGTTATATAATATGATAGAGAATGAAAGAATTAATTGTAAAGATAAACAAAGGATAGGGATGCGAATTTGTGGTGGTTTTGAAGTCGGGCTTAACCCTCCATAAATCTGATGAAACGATTTGAGGGCTTGTCGGGGTATTATAATACCATACAAAATAATAAGTGATATATTTATTTATATTGATTTGAAAGTACTTTAAGGGCTTAAAAAATTAAAATTCGAAGCTATGCATTTGATGCCTTTCAAATGCCATTCCATTCCGTGTGAAGGCTGTGGATGTTTTGCAGCGATTCATTGTACAAAATATATCTATGTATGTAAATTGAAAATATCCTAGAATTTATTCTCAAATTGGAGGAGGGGGTAGGGGGGCGGGGGGGCGGAAAAGGCGGAGTTTTGGGGGAGTTAACTTCCACCAGATGTAGCAAGTGTGTGTGGCAGTACGAGTACGTGTATGTGGCACATAGCATAGAATAGAGCCCTGGCGTTGATTCCATTCTCAATTGGCTCAAATGGCAGAATGCCTGTGTGGAGTGGTGTGGTATGGTATGGTATGGTATGGTGTGGTGTGTGGCAATTTGTTGAATCGACGTCATTTATCATCTGCACAGAAAGAGAGAGAGAGAGAGAGAGAGAGAGTTCTATTTGCCAAAGAAGCCACAGCGTGCGGCGGCGGGCTGTTGTTGTTGTTGTTGATGCTGCCGACGACGATGACAGCGACAATGGCGCATCTGGATACACAGATTGGGATTGTATCTTTCACTTGCATTTCAAGATGCAAATGTCAAGACGTGTCGTTGTCTGCACGCCGTCCCACAGGGCAGTCAGCAATCCTCAGTCCTCAGTCCTCAGTCGTCGTCTCCTCGCAGATGCGAATTAATTATACCCGGCACTCTCGTATTCTCGTACTCTCGTACAGTACAGATGCTTATTGTATTCGCATGGATGTGTACGAAGGATGCCAATCTTCCAGCCTCCCATTCCCCCATAAGCTATAGGTCGAGGGATATGTGTGTTTATTCGCGAATCAATCCATCTATGTACTAAATGTCTGGCTGTTCTGTCCGTATACGTATTGGGAGTACCTGTATTTAGATATACTTTATGAAGAGTAGAGATTACTTTTCCCAGTCTAAGGATCCCAGTCTCATAATTGTTAAATCATCCTATCAGCTTTTGGGCGAGACGGTGGGCCTGTTGGCCTGTAAGAATTTCAGGCATGTCATTATCGCCTGGTAGAATTAAAGTAAATTCGAAGCTCGAACACAAACCCCGATCTACGTTGTTCTGCATTTTGTATGGCAATTGTCACCGATCGCGTCGGTAAGTGGCGCCTGATAAGCGTCGCAAATTAAATAAAATACAGTATGAAATATCTTGAGGCAGTTTCTCAGCGAATGCAGTGAATGCCACGGCGACACGGCGAATGCGACAAGAGAACGTCTGTCTGGCACTGGCTCTGACTGTGGCTTCGACTTCGACTTCGGTTGGACTCCACTCCTGTGAGTCCGCATTGGTGCGGGCGAGCACTGGAAGCCATCTTGTAGTCAGTCTCCGACTAGTGTCCGACCTCCGCCGCCTGTCCCTCACTGTTGCCCGATGATGTCTCTGCGCAGTCTCTCTTGGCGTCAGTGGTGACTGGTGACTGCCTTCCTGCCTTCTTGCCTTGCTGCCTGCCTGCCTTCCGACCGTAGACAGGGATCGACGGCAGCCAACGATCGTCGATAGTTGGAACGTTTGTCTTGTCTGTCTGTCTGTCGGTCGGTTGGTCGGTTGGTCGGTGTGGGGATGCGGCTGCTGCTGCTGCGGCATAATTGGCAATTGGGGAGAGGGAATGGCTATGGAACTTCGACTGGGAGTGGGGACTGGGAGTCGGACTGGGAATGGGCTTATTCAATTTTATGACTGTTTTTTTCTCTCTTTTTTTTGCAGTTGGTGCCAAGTGCTGACTGCTGACTGCGTCTCTTATGGGTCTATGTCTATCTGGCTCAGTCACATCGAAGTCGTGGCTTGGATCTCTTCCATTTCCCAACCTGCGACTTATTTATTTGCTATTTTTTTTTCTGTTCCAGCTTCAGCTTCAGCTTTAGCTTTAGTTTCAGATTCGTTTCCTCCTGACCCCTGGAGAGTGGCGCCTGAAATTACAAGAGTGCTTGCTCCATCTTCGATGCACTCCGTTCGCTTGCCTGATCGGGTGTGGGGTGTGGGGTGGGTGGTGGTGGTGGTGGTGGTGGTGGGGGGCAGCTGTCAGCTGAGGATTTCCCAAACCAATACCCGATTTATTGTGAGGCTGAAATCGCGGGCTTGTTCAAAAGTCAAATGCTCGGTAAGTGTTGCGCCCTGTGTACTGTGGACTGGCTTTAAGCTGCCTCTGTCTCTGCCTCTGGCTGCCCTGCCCCCAAAAATGCGCTCGCCACCATATAATGCCGGAGCAGATGTCAGGTTTCCACAGGGCTGCCAGCCAACAAGTCCTTGGTAGCCTTTAAGTGGTCTGACAGTCATTATTGAACCATTACCAAATGAGCAGTACGTACGCATTATAAATGAGCACATAAAACATAAACGGTGTCGTATCGTCCGATGAGCCCGAGAGCCGATTAATGCAATTTAACACCCCCCACCACCCACGTGCTCTCTCACCCTCACCCTCACCCTCACCCTCGCCATCACCCTTACCCCTCACAGCCAGCCGCTGAGTCGCTCCCCAACCCCTTGGAGAGTAGCATACACACGTCAGTGGTAGTCGTCGTCGTCGTCGCCCTCGTCATATGTTGCTATTTCCGATGCCGCGCCCGGGACGGGACGATCGCTGCGTACGGGAATCTGTTCAAATGCCCGCCCTGAGAGGCAGCCAGCGGGAAGAGCAACAGCAGGAGCAGCAGCAGGAGCAGCAGCAGGAGCAGGAGCAGCGGCTGCGGTCAAATGCTTTAACTCGCACCGGGATTTCGGCTCGTCTCGCCCGACTTAGCCCAACTCCCGAGTGGGATTATGTCACTTCGCTCTGACATTTGCATTTTGATTGACAAACTCATTTAGCAACTGCAGCAACTGATTGGGCCACGGCCCCTGCCCCTGCCACTGTCACTGCCCCGCCCCTGTTGTCCTCTCTGCATATGCTGGATGCTGGAAGTATGTTTGCAAAACGCTTGAGAGTTTTTCAATTAAACTTGTATCAGAAGCGAACACAGTCCTTTTAAGGGCTAGGCCCACGATTCCTCACAATAAGTAGTTAAATCTAATCTTCTTTTGGGCATTCGACATTCAAGGAACTACCATAAGTAGGTACTCTTCAGAATTTGATTTGCTTATCCCTTCAACACTATATATACATATATGGTTGTATAGATGTTTCTTGGAGTATTTCTTAAATATTTTCGAACCATCAAGTATTTGATCAGAGAGATATACATATATAATAATAATATACGAGCCGATAGCCCTGTCAGCTAGCGCTCCATAGAATTTCTCCCAGGCTAAGAATTGTATTTTTAGCTTCCTCTTCTGTAAACAAATAAAAAAACAATATAAAAATTAATAAAAAAAAACTATAAAAAATATAATAAATAGGGATAACTAATTAGAGTAATAGAGACATTTAAAAGCAAGAAACAGAAACACTAATAAACTGCAAGTGGGAGTGGAAGAAGGGAAATTCCAAAAATAGCAAACCATTCCATAGAACATTCGTCTTCTGCTATATACATTTCCTATATTTGATATTACAGTTTCAATATACTTTATGTAGCTCTGTCCCAAGGAATCCAAATCGGATTACCGTTATTTCCATAGCATACACGTGTATCGCAGTGGCTGACACCAATACACTGTTCTGTTTTGCCTGCTGCCCACGCACACGAACGCACTGCAGGACATGCGAATGTGTGCGTGCCGATCACTGATCCACAATGGACGCGTTCAGCAGAACAACTTGAACAGCGATCAGTGATCTAGATGATACAATTTTGGCATATATTCATGGATCCCATGTAGCGCACAAATAGCACGCTCCAAATGATAAGTATGGTATGTATCATTCGCGTTCACCAGCATTCACAACATGATCAGTGCGATACTTTACTGATCGCTGATCAATGATCGCCTCTCAGAGTCAGGTACTCCTTTACTGATTGTTTCTTTGTGTTAAACGATTAAACCAAAGGCTTGTCTTATAATATATGAAAATCTATTTTTTTGTGTGTTTTCTAAACCGAAAAACAACAATAATGATGGAAGTTTTTACAAAGATTTGATTGGTTTGTGGGAATGTTAAAAATCCCTGGCAGAGAGAGTAAACATGTCTCAATTTTACACATGTAGGTACTTACGAGTATTCCTATAAGCCAGGCAGACAGGCAGACAGACAGACATTGCATAATAGTACGAGTGTACTATGAAGAACTCAATTATGAAACGGCGCGATATATTCATGTGACAATTTTTAATGTTTCCTGACAACCATTAAAGTCGAGCCCGCTGAAAATGACAATAATCAGAAAAACAAAAACAACTGCAACAGCAACAGCAATGACAAAAGGGAAAGGTTGTGCTATGTGTGAGTGTGTGTGTGTGGTGCGTATCCTGACCCTTCTCCCGGACACGGACACGGGCACGGACCCAGAACCCAGGGCAACGGGCAACCCCTCGTCATATAAGTAGTGGAACGGGGGAACTGGGTCCGACAGCCGCCAGGAGCAAGAGTGTGTTGTGACAGTTTTGCCGTATGGGTTGTGCAAGTGAATAATAAAAATGAAAATATTTCATTTTCCATGGCGGCAGCGGCAGCGGTAGCGGCTCGGGTTTGGGTTTTATGCCTGGGCCTGGGCCTGGGCTTGGGCCTGGGCTGCGGATTCGAATCATTGCCGTTGCCATTTTCTGGCTATTTTGAAATTGATATATGCATAAACCGCAGTGACAGATGTTGCAATTAAAACAGCATAAAACGCGCTTCGCGTCCCTCAGCCCCTCAGCTAATGGCCTCGGGTGGGGTGCGGGGTGCGGTTCGGTGCGGTGCGGTGTGGTGCGGAAAATGGCAATGGCAATGGCAATGGCAATACCATCATCCGGCATGGCACGGCGTGGCGTGGCGTGGCGCGGCCCGGCCCGGCACGGCACTATCGAGTGGTGGCGTGAAAAGTGCGCGCTGTCAGGCTGACAGGCGGACAGCTCAATTGTCAAAATAGGTTTTAAGTGGCGGCAACTGATTTGTAAGTGAAGTGCAGCTCTTGCCCAAGGATGCGATGATGCCCATTGGACTGGCATCTGACTCGGTATCAGCATCCCAGCCCATCTCCCTCTCCCTCTACCTCTCTCTGCCTCTGCCTCTGTTCCTGTCCAGGCCGTATGCGATCCGCGTCCCATTCCCAGCCAGAGTCCCACTCCCGTTCCCAGTCCCACACAGAGGGTGGTCAATGTGGCGGCCGCAAATGGAAACGCCCCATGTGGTTGGCACTCGTCTGGTGTGTACCATCATGCTGACCCATTGATTGATTGCATTTGGCTCTGGTTCGGGCTCTGGGACTCTGTGCTCTGGCTCTGGCTCAGCCTCAGCCCCGCCTTTCCTGCCTTTCCCGCCTGGCCCGCCTGCCCCGCCTGGCTGGATTGCAAAAGCGCCACTCGTAAAACGCGCAACACAGCAAATATTGTACTTAACACCCGGAGGGGCACTTGGTCCCGGGCTCTCTGCCCTCTGCATGACTTGCTTTTGGCTTTGGCTTTGGCTTCCCTTCCCTGGAAATTAATTCACGTTTGCGCCAGCGCCAGCGCCAGGGCCATTGCGAGAGCCGAGGGAAACGGAGCTGCTTTTGGTCATTTGTTGCTTTAAGCTAACACGCTGCTCTTATTTCCCTCTCCGCTCTCCCCTCTCCCCTCTCCTTTCTACCATCCATGGTGGGTGGTACTGGAACTGGCACTGGCACTGGCACCCAACCTGCTGGCATCACCACCATGTGGATCTTTTTCGTTCTTTCCGTTTTACAGATACGAGTAGATGTACGTATCTCCGGCGAGCGGGCGAGCGAGCGAGCGGTGGGGACACGCCCAGACCTTATGGCGCAATTCCATCGTGTAAGTCGCACTTTTTGGGTTTTATAGGTTAATTTGTTTTTATTACATTATCATAAAACCAGGAAAAAACAAAAAACAAAAAAAAAAACACACTGATACACATGCACAACAAACAAGCTTGACAACAACACACGGGCGTACGGCGGACTGTCGCGACACCCGCAAAATCATTTGAGGTTTACCTCATGGCAGGCATCGCCAGGCGACCTCATCTCATCTCATCTGACAGTGGACTGGACAGGGATTGGCCTGGAGAGCATAGGATAGGACAGGATAGGACAGGACCATTTCCGAAATGCGTGTCAGGGGCATGCGGCGCCCATTAGTTGCCGGGCTCAGGGCTCGTTCTGCCACTGAATCGTAAAAAATAGATCATAAAACGGCATTCGGAATATATGCTAGTGGCTATACTTGTAAATGGCATAACTTTTTCAAATTTTTACGAAACGAACTACCGCCAGTGGCACTCTCATTCTCATACTCATACTCATACCCATTCTCCTACTCATACTCGAATGAATAGTCATCAAAAGTTTAGATTACCTTTGTAAAAACGGAAACCCATAGAACGGCCATCAATGGACCACAAATTTGTTTAAATATTACTTTAGGGAGTTCATAGATTTTATGTATATATACATATATATTTTTTTCTTCTTCTTTTGGATACTAACTTGGGATCCACTTACTTGAGAATAGTTTTTTTTTATTGAAATTATAATAAACCTTTGAAACTCCGCCTGTTTTTCTTAATTTCTTAAGTCTCAAGAAGTAATCTGATTGCCTTTAAACTGTAATGAAGTCTTATCAAATTATCCCATATCGATAGAAAAATGATACAAATTCTGCTCAATTGTAACATAAACTTTACGAGCTTCGAGATCTAGTGTCCATTTCATAAATACATTAGTGCAAATATTATAATTGTATTTAAAATAATTACTGTAAGTACCCACGATCGTTTTAAACATATCAAAATTTTCTATATCTAAATTTTTTCCAAACAGTGCATAGATCTTTATTCTGAGGAAGACACACATTGCCTCCATTGGTTTTCTATCTAAATGTCTAATAAATGTCCCGCCCGCGGGAGATGAACGAGGCAGTAGATATAAAGATTGGAACTTGAACATATGTACTTGCCCTTATGTATGTATGTGACTGTACGGATAAATGATCATCAACTAAGAATATCAGCCATGCTCCGGTTTTCGCAATTGTTGCGATTACGATTTTGGAGGCCTGAAGGCCTCCATGCTAGTGCTCGACATAATTCATTTTAATTTATTTTGTATTTTTATTTTATTTTTATTTTTATAAAAGTTGACTTAGGTTTACTTGAAAAATGAGCCATGGTGACGAGGGCCTTCGGCTGAAATTAATTGAAATATTATTTACTAATGCACTCAAATTATTATTAATAAATAAATAAATAATTCCCAAACTGTTTCCTGATATTTCACTTGATGAAAAAATATATTTTTCATTTAAAAATTAAAATATTTTAGTTAAGTATGCCATCGTTTTGGCAATGATATCGCATCATATGACACCAAAAGAAAAATGAAATTGTCTGCATTAAAGAACATCTGAAACCCTTGCAAATTTTTTTTTTTTTTATTTAGTTTGGTGTGGTACAATTTGAGGTGTGATTAGAAATAATTATATTTATTATATTAAGATATACGCAAATAAATATATAAAATCGAATTAAATAAATATACAAGCATATGTTTATATCTGTGTTCGCTAATAAAAATTCATATTTAAATGATATTTGCAATTCATTTTTGAAATCGCAAACTTTTGCGAGTCTTACGATTTGAGAATGCTTTTTGCGATTTGCGATAACCAGAGCATTGCAATAAATTAATTTACTGTTTATTTTATACAAAAACATATTTAAAGTATTTTCCTTTATCAGATAATTATCAAAAAAGAACACGCCATGCCTAAAAATGATTAATGTAATGTTCAAAGATTAAAAAAATAACATAAAATCTGTGCACTATGGCATATGGAATAATTGCTTGAATCAAAGCTTAACCAACTTGTCTTGTTTCTGTTTTTAAGGAATAATCATTATGCAGATATTTGTATATCTTTTGTGTAAGGGTGTGAATGAACAGTCACGCAATTCTTTGATAATTACGGCCTCTGAATACCGAATACTGAATACTGGATACCGAATACTGCCAAGTGCCAATGAATTTTATGATCATATCGAGGCTTTTGTGCCACCATTCCACATGCCAGAGGAATAGGAAGAGGCGGCATCCATCGTACATGAACACTGGCGGGCAGGTACATATTTCGGTGCACGATCGGATCGGATCGGATGGGTTCGACCAGACCAGACCAGGCCAGACCAGGCCAGAGCAGGCCAGGCCAGAGACCCAAAACGAGAAGTCATTCGAGTTTCAAAAGTAAACAAACAAATGACTAGCCAAACAAAACAAATGGGCGTTGCCAAATGGAATGGAATTGAATAGAATGAAATGGAATGGAATGGCCTGAAGCCGAAGACCACGGAAAACAAGAGTCTCAACGAGTGCTACCCCTGCCTGGGAAAGAGTGAAAATAAAGAACAGTTAATGGTCGATTTTCCATTTCATTTTTGCTTTCTTTTGTTTGGTCCGAGTCACGGGACGAGGTGCGATTGCTTTCCAAAACTCGCACCTGTCCACGAGAATATGGGCCCCTGAAGCTGAAGGAAGGCACGGCACATCGCACATTGCACATCGCACATCGCACACGAGCCCAATGGAGCACTCTGATTGGTGGATGCGGGCCGTACTTCCAGCCACCGCGGATACGAGTCGGTCGCTATCGCTTCCCCCCTCACGTTGCCCCTGCCGCTGGGGAGAGAGAGAGAGTGTTCCAGCGCAGTGTATGCGTTGGAACGACACCGCCAGTTGCCAGTTGCCGTTGCCAGCTGCCACCACCACCACCAGTGGCACTGTTCCGAGGGCGTTGCCATGTTGCCACAGTGCCACAGCCGAGACTTCCAGCCGCATTCTTGTTGGATTGTGTGCGCCCTGGGGTGTATAGCGTTGTCCCACTCTCGCGCCACGTCTGCCTCGGCCCGGCCCGGCCTGCAACGGAATGCGACATGCGACTCGACTCGACTCGAATCGAATCGACTCTCTGGCCGGCTCTGGCCGGGGCTCCCAGCAACGGCATTCGTACTGGCGGCCCTCGTTGTCTGTTCGCTCGCAACCAGTTAGTTCGTGTTCGAACGTACTAGGAGGTGCACATCTGTGGTCTGGAGTGTTCCGTCGCCTGTCGTAATATTCCCGTTCTTGCCGCCGTTTCGTAGTATATATTTTTTTTGTGTGCCACAGAGCCGTCGCCGTGTTGCCTGTGGGCCCGAACAACGAACAACGAACCACAAGCCCTTGAGTTGAGTTGAGTTGAGTTGCGTTACTTTGCGTTGTTGCCACAACAAAGATTCCGGTAATCCTAATGCCGAATCTGGCTAATCGGTCTAGTCGGTGGGTTTTGGTGACCGTTTTTTTGTGTGAACTGTGAACAGAGCCAGCAACTCGCACTGAGCGGTATTCCGGAGGACACTAATCGAATCAGACTGTGAGGAGTCTCCTGCCACATCGTAGTGTCAGGAGTGGACGATTGATGCTGCAGTCCCATATCTTCAAGATACAACTTTAACAGACAGACAGAGAGACAGAGACAGATATAGAGAGAGAGAGAGACAGAGAGGCAAGAGTACTTTGCAACACCTACGAGGAAGTCAATCAGTGGAAATGGCTGCCTACACACAATTTGGATACGGAGGCTTTCCGTCGGGCTCTCAGGTACGGGCTTTAATTTATTTTGATGATTTATTTGATGTGTAAATTGGGTAATATCTAATTGGAATCGGGTCTATCATCTTTGGTATTTGTATGAATATTTTACTTGAATGGGATGTCTTTAAGAGGTTTAGATGATACTGGAATTGAATGAACCTACATTTATCTGGTAATCCAAATAGATTCTAACCCCTTAATACTACTGCTGTCGTTCGTAAATATATGTGTGAATATTTTAATCAAAATTTCCAAACTGATTACTGAGAATAGAGCTATAGGAAATATGAAACACATTCCGAAAGTAATCCATAATTATTATTAAAACTTGCTGCTTTTATTGGGAAAGGAAATCATCAATAAAAAAAGAGTAAAATATAAATTGAGGGGTATATCCGATAGACCAGTATCAGAGTGTATTTAAATGTCCCAAGCTCATAGATACATATGTACATATATCCTCGTATATGTACAATAATTGCTTACTACACGATCAGTAATAGGAAAAAACACAGTTTCCATTTGATGGGAGACTCCTCCAGACCAGACTCGCACTCCTCGCAAACGTTTTCCATTTTGGACCACACGAGTCCAATTAAATCTCTGTAGTCGACTCCTCGACTTGAAAGAGAGTGAGAGAGAGAGAGAGAGAGAGAGAGAGAGAGGGAGAGGGAGAGGGAACAAAAAAATGTAAAGAAAAAGAACACTCGGCAAGGGACCTGGGATCTGGGATCTGGGACCTGACAGAGGCAATCAGAGAGGAAGTAATGGGAGGTGCCGATCGCAGCACACACTCAGGTGAAACTGTTGAAAAGTCAATAAAATTCAATTGGCGCGATCGTAAATCATAAACTTCATAACCGTAAAGTGACAGCTCAGGGCAGGCCTTGGGAATGCGCCCGAGCATGCGCGCCCGACTACGTGAGCGGGGAATCAATGAAAGCACTCCTCCAGCGCCCAGAAGCCCAGGGAGCAGGCGGCAGTTCAGATTCTACAACACTGATAGGGCCCATCGCACATCCATGGAGGCCACTGGAGGTCCTACAGAGAGTCGCAGCCGCAGCAGCAGCCAGAGCCAGAGCCACAGGCCAGAGCCACAGCCACAGCCACAGATCCAAAGACGAATGACTGTAGGCTTCCAGTGATTCCGTGTCGGAATGAGAGAGAGTGGATTGATCTACTTTACATGGCAATGGGTACTGCGTTTCCAGCAGTAGTGTGTCTGTCTGCCTGCCTGCCCTGCCCTGCCTACCGGAGTGCCACAGTGCCCACCATGTGGCGCTTGCCGACTTACGCTATCAACTTGGTCATCTCCCAAGGCGGGGGAGGAGGCTGTGGGGGAGGGTTAGGTGGAACCACAAGTGGAGCGGTGCGGAGCACCACAACGTTCCTGGTCCCCATACTGCCAGCCGCCTCCTTGGGCTCCTGGGCTGCTGGACTGCTGGATTGCTGGACTGCTGGACTGGCGGCTGGCAGGCAGGCAGGACGGAGACGGAGACTGAGACGGAGATACAAGTCGCGATTAGATCGCTCTGCGCTCTGCGTTTGCGATTCACAGAAATTTCCGATGTGCAGTGGTAGTGCACACATGGCCAGGCCAGATCTTATCTGTTCGCTGTCGCCTGCCAGTCGTCTGCGTCTGCTTTTGCGTCTGCAACTGCGACTGCGACTGCGTCTTTGGATGTGGATGTGGATGTCCATGTCCATGTCCATGTCCAGAGTCCGATTCACATGGCCATGGCCGTGGCCCAGTGTCGTACCGCGCTGGATTCGCTGGCGCTTCCTCCAGTGGTCAGGTAGAGGCAAGAGCTTTGCTCATTCTCCTTAATGTGGCTGTGGCTGTGGCTGTGACTGTGGATGTGGTTGTGGCTTCTCATGAATAATGCATTCGGCCAAGGAGCAGTGGAATCTGGCAGGCGCATAGAGCTCCCTATATGGTGTCGCCTATCAGATCAGTTGTCATAATTCTCATATTGTGTGAGAGTTCTGCTCTGCTCTGTTCTGTTCTGTTCTGGCCGGCCTGGGTTGGCTTGGGTTGGGTTGGCTTGGGGTTGGAGGCTGGAGCTGATCGGCAGGCAGTGCGTGCTCCATGGGAACGGCGATTGGGCGAGTGAGTTCCTTCAAGGCTTCAAGCCTTCAAGCCTTCAAGCCTTCGTCGCTCCACCAAAAAACATTCATTCTCATACAATCAGAAATGTACAATGTATTTGCTTTTTACTAATTAAAATCACGCGGCAAAACCAACAACAACAACAACAAAAACAACAAAAAAACACAAAAAACCTGAATCATTCATTTCTCAAAATTTGATAAATGGCTGTTGCTTTTTTGTTGTTTTTGGTTTTAATAATGTTGCTTAGTGTTGGGGTCCCTCTATATATAGTCAACGATCTTGGCCTCGAAATTCTATTATTCGACCAACGTTTCCAGCATGACTCAATATTTTCTTTCTTTATTAATTATGAAATGTTCAAATTTTTCTCATATTTTTTTTGTATTTAATTTTTCTGATGCTTTTCGCTTCTTGTCTGGTCTGGTCTGGTCTGTTTTGGCCTGGTCTGTTCTGTTCTGTTCTGGCAAATTAAACTTCTTGTAGATACTGAAGTTTTCCGTTTTCAGTTTTCAGTTTTCGGCTTTTAGGTAAACGGTCGTCCTCCTAGAGGGATCGGATCGATCGGTTTTAAGAACTGCCCAGCCACAATAATTATACAAAAAAAAAAAAATATAAAAAATTAAAAATACTTGTATGGATATGTTGGGGAAGCATTTCGGGGGAAGGAAAGGAAAGGCTGGCTGGCTGGCTCTATTGTCAGATTATGTTAATGACTGGAAATAATTATGAGTTTGGTAAGAGCCCTAAATGTTGCACAGAATGTTCTCAGACCAGTCCTGAACGTGCCACAGAAGCTGTAACTAAGGCAGAAATTGTTGCACGGCGCGTCTGACCTTTGGGCCGGTGGGTCTGGGGATATGGCGATGTGGCGATGTGTAGCATATATAGGGATCGCTCCGCATCGATTCCGTTGGCATTCGATCAATTTGTAGCTGTCCATCAGTCCAAGCATTCAACTTAATTATAGGTCCAGCGATATTTTTCGCAAAGAGGCAACAGGCAGCAGGCAGCAGCAGAAAATACTTTGAAATTAAGGCAGCGGACGAGGTCGTTTCGTTCAGATTGCCCGCGGTAATTTTCAGAAGCCTTCGACGGCATGTTCCTGATGGTGTAGGGACGACGTCTCCATCTCCGTCTCCATCTCCGGCTCCATCTCGGTCTCCATCGTCATCCAGCGGACCTATAGGCGTCGGCTGCCACACCCTCATTGATTTCTGGCATTTTATACAGCCGTTCCCCGACCTAAACACTCGACTGGCTCGGACCTGGTCTTGGACCTGGGCTGGGGCCTGGGCTTGGGCTTGGCGCATTTTGCATATTAATTGCCAAGTGACCGGCGCATGCCATAGGCGAACCTCTCCAAGATGGACGACATCATCGGACTCTGGAAAAGAGTCTGCTTCTGCTTCAGCTTCTGCTTCTGATGCTGTTGGCTGTTGGCTGCACTTGGAATCGATTTGCGGGATAATTGATGTGGCCGCCATTGCAGTTGCAGTTGCAGTTGCAGGAGCGCGTCCATGGAGCATGGAGCTTCAGGGCAGAGCCATTGATTAAGGAAATATGAGCAGTCGGTCGCCTGGTCGCCTGGTCGCCCGGTCGCTCCGATCGCTCTGATCGCCGCGGGATTATGGATCCACGCAGCTTCTGTGCTCCTCCACGGCTGGCGCTGATTGTGTGTTAACACCATATTCGCTTACACGTTATCGGTGCATCTTGTAATGCACCCTCTGTCGATTTTTCGAATTAAAACTCAAATTGCGCAGCCTCCTCAGCGCGGATTTGACGGTCTCCTCTCTCCCGATGGCCGCGCGACAGCCATCTCGGGACATCCATATTTATGAGGCGCGCTTCCAGTAAACCAGTTAACATAGCTTCTCGAGTTAATGTTTGTTGAAAATTAGTTTGATTCGTGTGCATCCTGTTTGTGGGATGGCCCCCCACCCTTCCGTCTAATGCCCCAGCAAATTACGAGATGGTTAAGGCAGCTGGAAAGTGGTTCCATAATCTTCATATATGTATATCCATTGATTCTCAATGGAATTCTGTATTCTGTGCGGATCGGGCGGCAATTATTGTTTTATATTGTTTCCGTGGAGTGTTATCTTCCTCGAGGTGTCTCCCTGGTGCTCACAATAAAGGTTCAAACTGCCTCCCGATTAACATGCATTAGCTATGTAAGCCAGTGGCCATTCCAGTCTTATCAGGGGACTCGGCTCTCGGCTCTCGGCTCGTCCCGAAGTTTCGAATTTGTATTTTTATTTTTTTTAATGTGTATGTATTTAAGATAAGAAAGAGCTAAATGCTCGAGCTAATTAAGCCGAATTTGTGTATGTTTAATTTGCCAAACGGCATACGCAGCCCCGCACCGATAAAGCCATCTCAACATGTCTCTCGTCTCTTTCTTTTTTGCGAATCTCTTGCAGCTCCTGCCGCCAAATGCACAGGCCCCGGAGGACACTTCCCCGAATGTGAACGATGCATCGCTGGTGATGACAAACGCACCGGCGATGAGCCCTACGGGAGGTGCGGCGGACTGCCAGACGAACCAGCAGGCACCGGGCAGTGGCGGTGGCGGTGTCGGTGGCGGTGTCGGTGGTGGCGATGCCTCATCGGGTGCCCTCAGTCCCAATGCTCTTTCGCAGAACTCGAATGCTGCGGCAGGATCGGTGGTTGGGGGGGCGGCCGGTGGAGCCGCTGACCTCGCCACCGGGGGCTCCCTGGACGGTAACGGTGTGGGCACGACGCCCACAACGGGAAGCTCATGCTGCGAGAACGGCCGTCCCATAATGACCGATCCCGTCTCGGGGCAGACCGTCTGCTCCTGCCAGTACGATTCGGCCCGTCTCGCCCTCTCCAGCTACTCCCGCCTGCCGGCGGCCAGTGTCGGTGTGTACGGCACGCCCTATCCCTCGACGGATCAGAACCCCTACCAGAGCATCGGAGTGGACAGCTCCGCCTTCTATTCACCGCTGGTAAGTGAAAGCCAAGGGAGCCAACAGGGCTAAATGGATTATCTCAACGTATGACTTTAATTGTGTAGTCAGTGGCTTTTGTCCGGCGAAACAGTGGGCAGAGGGATGGGGAAGAGGGAAGGGGGATGGGGGATGGGGGAGGAGGGACTGACATCGACAACGACAACGACAACAAAGACGACGATGGCTTGTCAATGCAGTGGAGTAAATCGAATTATCATTATGGCTGACTGAAGCTCAGTCAAACCTCATTTAGCTCCGGTCCGGGTTTAGTTTCCTTTTGAACCAACCAACCAAACCCCCCCATCCCCCATCCCCATCCCCCATCCACATGACCATCCTTGGGCTCTCTATCTCTCTCTATCCATCTACCTAATTCATGGGCAATGCCGCTGCTGCTGCTGCTGCTGGCTTCCATTGCGATACTCGATACGTTGCATAAAGAAAGGCAAAATCATTGGAAACAAAACATATTGCCCCATGGCCTCAATTACACTCCCAGATGAGACTCTACGTATACACTCGTGTGTGTGGGGGCTAATCAAGCTTATGCTGCATACCAGGGCCCCAAGTCCCCGCTTGCAGTCTCCCAGAGACCGCTGAAATGTACCCGAGCAGGCAGCCGGACAACAACAAAAAAAGAAGAAAAAACCCAAACAGAACTCGAAGCGGGTTCAGAAGCAACACGAGTTGGCTCAATGAAAGGCAAACACAAGCACAACACAAGCACACACAAACACACACATGGACACACATAAAAATTGGCAACAATACTGGCAACGGGCAACGGGCAACGGGCAACTCGTACCCGTACCCGTACTCTTTCGTACAACAACAACAACAACAACAAGAACGTGGACAGTATTTAGCCTTGACAAATAAGCAGCCCAAAGACTGGCGGGGCCATAACAAAGAGTGTGTTTATAGGGACATCATGTTAGTTCTTGTCAGGGATTATGCTCATCTCTCTCTCTTCCTCTCCCTTGACTTGCGAGGGAGAGAGAGAGAGAGAGAGAGAGAGTGGGGGGGAAATGTGTCAAATCAAACTTTGATCGCACTGGCAATATAGTTGGCATATATATGTATATGTGTGTCCGAAATGTTTACGGGATTCATAATGCCTTCACTAGTCGAAAGTGCGGTCTAATTAATATGTAAAAAAGCGTCTAATCAACATTGGCGGCTCTCTCTGGTGGCACATCAAAGAACCCTCGGCGAAAGAGTGATGTAACGGCGATGATGCCTGCCTGCCTGCCTGCCTGCGCCTGCCGCCTGCCCCCAGGAGAAGCGGCAAATGGGGCGGACACTCTGCGGCGGCAGCCACCAAAGTGTCATGTTAAATTGTTATTTACAACAACAGGAAATTCATTCCGAGTTCTCCCTCTCTCTCTCTCTCTCTCTCTCTCTCCCCTCCGCTGCCGACTGTGCTATGCTGCCGCATAACCGTCTGCCAGTGTGTGGCAGTGTGGCAGAGTCGCAGAGTCGCAGAGGCAATGCCTGTGTGCCCCTCGCACTACCTGGCCGGAGTGTCGTCTTTATCGGCCCGTCACGAAGCGCATACTTTTAATTAAGAAAATATCACTGGGCCCCCACCGATAAGATGTCATTGCTCAATTTTTGTTGCGTAGTGCGGCCCGCCCACTCTGCCTGCCCCTACCATCTCCCTCCCTCCATCCCTTCGAGGTGCTAATGCTCGATCTGGAGATCTAACACTCTCCCAGATGCACCTGTGAGGTGCTCCTTCTCCACCACTAGTACTGGTGGCATTCAGTGCGTAGTGGCCATGTAGATGGCTCTGCCGATAGTCGTGTGCGATGTCCAATGTCCGATACGATACGATACGATACGATACGATACCTGTTCCCCGATCTATGGCCCAAAATGACAGCTTGATAAATATATTTGTCACTCGGATGCGGCGGCATCTGTATCGGCGAATCGGCGGCGATGTCGATGTGGATGTCGATGGCGATGGCGATGAGGTGAAGGTAGAGCGGAGTTAAAAATTAATAAACAACGGCATACATGATGTTAAGCAATTAAAAATGTTAATACCCTTTCATAAATCAAGAGCTCACAAAAGCTCGGGTCGACAGCAGGGCCAACCAGATTGGGCGCTCGACTCGCCCAACCGCCGGCGATCTGGCCAATAGTTGTCGCTCATAAATCCGGCTGTCATTTTCCGAGGGCATAAATCGCAGCACGCCACAGCCAGCACACAGCCGGACAGTCGGACAGTCGGACAATCGGACAGTCGGACACCCAACGACCACTAGTAAGCTCCAAATTAAAATTCGAATCGAGACTTCGAACATAAGCGCTTCCATATAATATAACAATAATCGGCGCTTTCGGTTTAGATAATTTTTGATTTTTAGGAAAGTTGCTGTCAGCCGTAAAATATGTATTTGTTGTTATTTTCCCGTGTATTGTATCTGTATCTGTATCTATATCTGTATCTGTATCTGGCTATAAAATATGGCCGGTTTGAGCATTTGCTTGTTTCATTGCAAAATATGTTGGCAAATTATAAATTCCATGTTAACAAAATTGTCAACTCCGAGAAACTGTGGGAAAATATTTCTGTCGGTTGAATCTTTAATGCTGTGACAAATAATAACTCTATAAAAGTCCGAGTCAAGGGTATTTCTTTTTTTGTTGTGTGTGTTTTTTTCTTTTCTGTCCAGAACTTTTATAGAATGAACAAATACTCTTAATTGTTTCAGAGCAATCCGTACGGACTCAAGGAGACGGGATCTGGAGCGGAGATGGGAGCCTGGACATCGGCAGGCCTGCAGCCCACAACGGGATACTATTCCTATGATCCAATGTCAGCTTATGGGTAAGATATTCATAATGGTATATTATGTTATATAGATTTTCTTATTATCGTTAATTGTCGTTAATTTATAAGCTTTTCCGAAGAACAGCTCCTGTTCACTGACTTTATTGCCTGGCCAAGGGGCCCCTTTAAGCGGAAAATTTGATATCTTTCTGCGAACAATTAAGGCATCATCATCCAGTCGCAGTCATTGGGCTCTTAAATAAGAATTAATTACCCCTCGGCTAATAGAAATTGAAAGCCTTTTAGTCCGAATCGAATATATATGGGCAGCCGCAGCCAGCCGGCTTGGTGCTGCTGGCGCTGCGTATCAAATGCAATCGCGCGTCCATAATTAATTACAAAATATTTGCGAGTACTTGAAATTGATTTGAGTTTAATTGCCTTCGGTGGATGGCCGGGGGTGGGGGGGTTGATGGTGTCTCTGCCGTGGCGAGGGCTCTCCCTAGGGAGAGGCGATAATAAAATTTGAATGCGCGAAATTATTTATTTATGATTGCTGCTGTTGCTGCTGCTGCAGCAGCAAAAAAAAACATAGCAGTTAATTGCACGACAGAGCGTATAACGCATACTCTGGCAGGAGTTCTGGATATATATAGAATATATACATATGCATCTGTATCTGTAAGATATTCAAACACACACGTGGGTGCATACGCATACGCATACGCATACCAGAATTGATACGACTGTGGGGACACTGGACGGACGGGACAGTTGGCGGCGGAGTCCGAGTCCGAGTCCGAGTACGAGTCCGAGTGAGAGGCGGTGGCATGCAACGGCTGCGGCTTCCCGTTGGACGACGACGGCCCGGCCCCATGGCTTGCGTGCGGAGAGCCCATGAAATCGAGCTTGCTGCGGGATTGCGGGACTGAGGGACTGAGGGACTGTGTGGACTGCGACCTGGAACGGGGAGACTGCAGCCGAGTGAATGAATGAATGAATGAGTGAGCGAGCGAGTGAGTTGTAAGCGCTGGCTGGAGGGGATCGAGGTGTGAGCAGCAGCAGCAGCAGCAGCAGCAGTGGCAGTGGCAGCGGCAGCAAATGAACGCCATGTTGGCCGCCATATTGGGGGCCAGTATATGTACAGTGTACGGTGCACGGTGTACGGTGTACAGATACATACTTAACATTATGTGCACGCGTATGGGTAGTATATGGGTTGACAAACATTTAAGAGGGGAATGATTGCGCTTTGTATTTGTAGCTCATCGCCACAGATTGGCAGTGGCGTTACTCTCGTGGCGGATCGGGGGCGGCGGCGGTGGCGGTGGCGAAGGGTTGTGCAAAAGGTAGCCATCTGACTGATTGACTGACTGACTGACTGTCTGTCTGTCCGTCTGGTGGAAGGGTGATGGGTATAGGGGAGGGGGTGCGGTGGGGTGGGGTGGGGACAAGTGACAGTCTGTAATTACCGACTGACAGGCATGCCCAGGCATGTCTGTCTGCTCGGCGCTCAACTGGAGCCAATGTCATTTTGTGTTTTGGCGTGCGGGCATTATTTGTTTAAAATGTGTTCGGGGGCCTGTAAATTGCAGCTCCCAGATAATGGTAACAACAACAGCAACAACAGCAACAACAACTGTAATTGGTGGGGCCTCGTCGACCAAATTGCATGTGTTCATATAAAAGCTGAAATGTAAATGTGTGTAAGCGGGGTCTAAAACTAATAAGCGGTCCGTTCGGCCAACCTCAGTTTTGTGGCTAAAAGCCCCGGCCTCATCGGCGGCATCAACATGGCATCCGTCTCTAGCTTGGTCTCTGCTCGAACAGTGGCAGCAGCCGTCGCGTCGGTTGTATTTGTGTGAACAAGAATGTGATTTGTTAACAAGATTATGGCCCGCTAGCAGAGCAGAGCAGAGCGGAGCGGAGCAGAGCTGGCCAATTTTAGCCCGTGCGCAACGAGCACTTTTTTTTGTTGCTGTTGTTGTTTTTGTTTGCGAGAGAGTTATGCCAAAAAGAACCAGACGTACATATGTACATACATCTGTACATATGTACATACATATGTATGTACATATATGTACGGCTGTTCTGCTTTGTGTAATTATATATGGGCCGCAACGAAAATAGGATGCGTGCCAATTACTGACAAATTGATGTTTGTAAGGTTGTAAAACATCGGAGAACAAAAAAGCCCACTAACCACTAAGCGTATCATTCAGTGCTCGCATTTACGGAGGTATCCGTCTCCGACTCCGACTCCGTCTCCGACTCCGCCCAAAAGAGCGCTACCGACCTGAGCGATAATAACACACTACAAGTACTTGTTCTAGTACTTTTAATGCTGCTGCACTGCCACTTTCCCCATTCAATGTTCCCACTAAAGAACTACTGGGATCTTAGGGTACAAACAGACCTACTGCATAAGTATAGTATCTCCTTCTATCGAGAGGACTGGCCCAGGTCCAGAACTCCACCCACCACAGCCCATGCCCAAAATCAGGGTTGATTTGAGGAGCAACAAAAAATTAAAAAAAAAAAAAAAAGCGGAATAGCAATGAGAATGGACCCGGACAGATGGACGGACGGACGGACAGACATAGCCCGAATCTACATCCGACGGGCAGCAGGCCCAGGCCCAGGCCCAGACCAAGCTCCGTCGTCGTACTTTATCTTGTTGTAAAATTCACCGCACAAACTGTTGATTGTGGCACCATAAAATGCCATGAAAAGCGAATAAAAAACAAAATACAACAAAAAATAGAACAGAGGGAATCGGGATAAAACACACACAAAAAAAAAAGAAACGATTATTGTGGAGTCTGGAAAAAACAGAACAGCAAAAAAATAACGAAATGGAACGGAACGGAACGGAACGGGGGAAGACCCGAAAGTGAAATGCCCTACGAGGACAAGGACGAGAGCGGAAGGATGGGCCGGATGTGCAACGGAATACGCACGGACTGGGCTGGTCTGGGCTGGGCTGGGCGGGGGGTTTAATTTAGCTAGGAAATGCTTGGGGCAGGCTCCGGCACCGGCACTGGCACCGGCACAGGCACAGGCTGGCACCACTCCCAGCGAAAGGGATCGTCCGCACAGGGCATAGACCATTATTGCATAGCCAAGTGGTGGCAGGGGGGTGGGGGTGTGGGGGTGTGGGCGAGGCAGATGCTGCCACATCCTCGGATGGGGATAAAAAACGCGATAAGTGCAGTACAGCCGGGCACCCAGTTACCATGCACCCACTTACCATATGCTCTCGTTGCGCTGTCGTCCTCGTTATTGCTGGAGATGCTCTGCTTTCCTTTGCTCCTTTTTGTGGCCGTTTGCCTGTTTCACAACTGTGTTTTACAATACTTTGACGTTGTACTACACTGAAGGGATCCGGGATGCCGGGATGACGGGATACCAGGATGCCGGGATACTGGGATACTGGGATACCGCGGGCTGGTCTGGTGGCAGCGAAAACATCAATTTGAATTTTCCGCATTTTTAATGAATCTCCATGTTTTGCTGTCGCGCTTCTGCTGCATGCTGCCTGCTGGCTGCTGCCTGCCGCCTGCCGCCAGCTGCCCCGTTTTGCAGTGGCATTGCAATTAGAACCGACCACGCCTCTTTGTACATTGTACTACAAATTACGGACAAGACTTAAAGGCTACCATTTACCATTTACCATTACCATTTCCATTTCCATTTACTCTTCTGATTGCAGCTACGGGGCCAGCTACGATCTGGCTGCTCGTCGCAAGAATGCCACCCGCGAGTCGACGGCCACGCTCAAGGCCTGGCTGAACGAGCACAAGAAGAACCCCTATCCGACCAAGGGCGAGAAGATCATGCTGGCCATTATCACCAAGATGACGCTGACGCAGGTCTCCACGTGGTTCGCCAATGCCCGACGGCGCTTGAAGAAGGAGAACAAGATGACCTGGGAGCCGAAGAATCGCACCGACGACGACGACGACGCCCTGGTGTCGGACGACGACAAGGAGAAGGAGGATCTGGAGCCCATCAAGGGAGGATCCCAGAGCGGCAGTTTGGCCAAAGGTAATAGTCTCCACACTCTCATTGTTAGTCGTAGAAGTAATCTTCACAGTTGGATATTCCCCGTTCTTTGACGCGCAGATGTGACCAAAGAGGAGGAGGATGCCATCGACGAGGATCAGAAGTGCCTTGGTCAGGCGAACATACTGCGCGCTGGCTTTGGGTATCCTTCTGCTGGCCCCGGCTACCATGGCCATGGCGGCGCTGGCTCCGGCGGTGGCCATCCGGCTGGCTACCACCCGTATCACCAGCATCCTGCCTACTACCAGCCACAGCAGGGCATGCTGGGCAGCGCCTTTCATGGCGGAGCAGACGGCGGAGGCCTGGCCAACAAGCAGACGGAACACAGTGATCCAAAAAACCAATTAGGCCGGGACTGTGGCGTGCCGATTCCAGCCACCAAGCCCAAAATCTGGAGTTTGGCCGACACAGTTGGCTGCAAGACCCCACCGCCGTCGTACATGGGACAGGGGCAGGTGCTGGCCCAGGCGATGCCGCAGCAGCAGCAACAGCAGCAGCAGCAGCATATGCATCAGCAGTTGCATCCGCAGGTGCAGCAGCCACAGCAGGAGAATATGGGCATGGTACCAGGGAGCCCGGGACAAGCGCCGCGAGCCCATCAGCCGCAAGAGCAACAGACACTGCCGATGGGGAACCATCACCTGTTCAACGGAGCACCCTACTTACGGCCGCATACCACGGCCTACGGGGGTTTTCTAGGGGCTACGACGCAACAGCTCCATACTACGAACAGTGCCCCGTACAACAGTACGCAGCAGCAGCAGCCGCAGCAGCAGCATCAGCAGCATCAGCAGCATCAGCATCACAGCCAGCGGAGCAGCAGCACACACAGTTCCAGCGGCACGCATACGCCTACCATCCATACTACGGGAAATTCGAACGGAGCTATGGGCCTCCTGCCCCAGGGCCCAGCTCCGGGACAGCAGCCGCTTCAGTTCTCGGCCCATCGTCAGGGACTCCAACACCCACATCCGCATCCGCACTTGCAGCAGCAGCAGCAGCAGCAGCAGCAGCAGCTGCCATCTCAGTCAACAGTGAATCCGCGGGCGATGGGGTTTCTCGAAGCCCAACCCGATACTCCACCCCAAACTCCGCCGAATATGAAAGTGTTGAACGGAGCTTTGAGTCTCCTTCCTACCGCTTCTCAAGCCCCTATGACCGCTACTTGTCGCAGTAGCAGCAACAGCATCAGCATCAGCAATAGCAACTTCAACTTTGGCTCCAACTATCCGATGAATTTCTCGGCTCGTCTCGGTGAGTACTCCCCCAGAGATGAGTACAGCAGCGGGAGCAGCAGCAGCTCATCCTCGCCCCAACTGCAGCGCAACGACGCGGCCATGTTCAAGCCGCTCTTCAAGAAGTATACCAACTAAATACCAACTAAATACCAACTAAATACCAACTAAACTAAACTAAACTCAACGGGAACCTACATATTTACTATTTGACTAACTGTCTAGATTCCATGTGCACCATGCTTCAGAGGTGCTTCTACGGTTCTGATATACTGATATTCTGATATGCAGACAGATATACAGATACAGATACAGATGCAGATGCAGATATACAGATTTAATATACAAGTGGCCGACGGGTTCGTGCAAAAATATAATGAATTGTGTAATATTTAATATTAAAACTAAATGTGTATGTATAACACATTAGTATGTATTTATCGTAAAAACAACGTTTTTTTTTTTTTTTTATTAAAGTTATGAATCGTATTTATGCGTATTTAGAGTATCAGATCAAATGTTTCTCTTCAAAGGAATTTTTTTTTTCAGCAATTTAAGATAAGAAAACAAAATACTAAATTAGAACAAAATAAGGTTATACAACTGTGATAAATTTTTCATTGTCTAACAGACTTCACACTAAACAAACACTTCGTCTATATGAACACATATAATCTAAATAATTTTAAATCGTTCAATAAAATTCTTTATAATCATGAAAAATATTTGAGCACCCTCCTCTCATTTTCTTCTTCCGTTTTTGCGTGGAATTCTCGGGAAGTAAGTATTATAGAATATGACAAATAGGAACAACACAAGGCATAAAACAGGTAAAATCAAAGATCCTATTTGGGGAGCTCGATTTCATTGTATAAAGATACAAGTGATTTGCATTGCTTAATGCTGATACTAGGTATATTTATCAAGAATAAGACCTGCCACGGACTCTGCTAATAGAACTTACAAAACACAAAAATAGATTCTGTCACACCTGGTAGAACATGAGAGAAGCGCGTACGTACATTTAAAAACATTACAATAAATAGTTATTGATTTTTTGTACTCGTAATGTATACATACGTCAACCAACAGTTTTTGCTAAAACCATGGCTAATTGCTTTCCCGCCTCTAATGCATTACTATAATTTATGCAATTTCCAATTTAACATACGACAGGTTGTCGCAAAAGCGATGCTTTACATGTACATGCGAGCACTGATATGGACAAATAAAATTGACAGTTTTTCTGCAATACCAATCCACAATAAACATGTAATATTGTTATTCTCATTAATTAATTTCGGTCTAGACGGAAAAACGCGCACAAATGTCTTACATTTTTATTTTAGTAGCGCGATGTTGAAATCTGCTGGTGACAAATTCTGTGTGACATTTGTAATTGTTGTTTTTGTTTGTTGTACCCTTCCTTATAGAAGGTATCTATTCTGAGTATGTTCAGACGCTTTGCATAGGGAGGGAAGTACACTCTCTGTTTCGGGCTAACACTTCTCGGACCAAAAAGGGGTTCGAAATAGACAATTAATTTTCTTAAGGGCAAAGGCGAGAGTTACGAGTTTTCGGCTCCAAGAAAATGATGAAGAAGAAGAAAAGTCACTACAAAGTGAGAAAAAAGCATAAACAGCTGATGCAATAATCAAAGCAATCCTGTGTTTTGCGTCGACAGCATCGTCGGACATCGAAAAAATGCTCAAAAATTAAATCGGAGTTTTCTATATTAGATAATTATAAGAAACAAATATGGGTTGTGGGTGTCGTTTTCAAAGGATGAAAAGTCGAAAATAGAAACATTGATATGATTTTTCTAAAATGTATGCTAAATTGAATAAAGATTTGAAAAAAATGAAAAGTTACAGACTTCTTTGGATTGTGTTGCAAATATTAGGGCTTCAACGCATTTTTATTAGCATCGCTCTTATTTGAAAAAAAATATGTCGGAATAAAAGGTCTCAGAGTCCATAAATGTTTTTGTTGGTATAAAACAATATAACATAAAATTGCAGCCCGATTTGAGAACGTGTGGTGTGGTTGAGGTGTCCAATGGTCTAACAGCAGCTATAGAATAGTTCAGATCAGATTGAATTTTTGTATGATATGAAGGCCCCAAAATGTTGAGCGCGATTGGTTCATATTTAAGTTAACCATAAAGAGCTAAAGTGAAGTTTTGCACTTACATATGCAGGGTATTTAATTGTCGAATTGGCAGCCTCGTCTTACCAAAATGCTTTCAGAATGGGGAATAGTGATAGAATCAAAGCAGCCTGTTTTGATACAACTGCATCCAATTCTAGACGTCTTAACGGAGCTGCCATAGGCCATAGGCCATAAACTATAGGCCCAAAACCTCTTATATGTACATCCCGTGGAGAATTTGAGTCATGTACCGAAGCTACATCCGGTAAAAACTTTCAGCATTTTGCCAGGTTTAAAGATTCCTGGAAGACTATTGAATACGTGTAACCAAGTGGAAGTTTAAATGACAGAAGAAATGCAATAATTAATTTCTAACAAGTTGCCTACATTTGCAGTAAAGAGATTACATGATTTGTTTACACTTAATTCTGCTAGAATTATTCGATCGCTTTAATGGTCCTTCAGAATGGAATGAGGATAAAACATTTTCTTTAATATTTTGAAAATGTTAGTGATACAGACGAGCGAGCTTTTGAACTTATATGTAAAGGAACATAACAACATACTGACAAAAAAGGAAATGAGCTTCAGTAGATGCTGAACGTGGCAATAATACAATCGTTTTAATTTAGTATTGCTGGATTAAATATTAACCAATCGGGCTGAAATTTCAGTGGCTGGATCTATTTATTTTAATTCATAAAAATGCAATTCGATCAGAGCGATATATAGTTTAGCTGCCATCTAAACCATCTAAAGATTGTCGAATCGGGCTATAAATTTATATTACACCAAAAGGAACATTTATATAAATATATATATTCATACTCATACTCAGTATATGTACTCATACATATAAATATGTATTTATAATGCGTAGTATTTAAGCCCAAAATATAGTCGATCAGAGAGTTCAGGCATTTCCGACTAGGTTTGGTGTTATCTTGTCAGTTCCGTTGGATTCTCTGACTAAGCCACCCACAACCTTTAAGATAGAAATAGGACGTGCGTGCTATAGTTGGCTGTGACCAAGTTTTTTCGAGTTAACGCTGAAATTGTCAAATACGCGAAACAGCAACCCGCAAATAGAAAACAGCAAAACAGAAAACAGAAAACAGAGAACAGACTTGGCATGATTGTTTATTTGCACATGGTAGATGTGTAACTATATGTACATATGCGTTTCATCTATGTATGTGCTTTAGGTACTTGCAGGTTGGCGTTTATGGTGACAACAATTTGTAGCGACTATCGGCGATTGATAAATTAACATTAAGCAGTGGCTCGATTATGCAACAAATTGCCAATTCAATTGAAATTGACAGCCGGCGAAGGAGTACGGCGTACGGCGTACGGCAGGCCATGCCATGCCTTGCCATGCCATGCCAATGCCATCGCAAGTAAGTTTCGATGAGCCGATGAGCCGACGAGACCGAATTAGCCACTTTCAGATACTCGTATTTGTAAGTGCAAGTGATTAATTTTCTCTGTTGGCTTGACACAGTTTACCTATGTACATATGTAGGTATTACAGCTCCATACACACAGATTATACAGATATAGTACGTATGGACAGGTAGACGGATATATGCATATATGTACCTAAAGATATGTATGTACACATGTAGGGAGGGAGGGGTAGTACCACATGCAGAGTGGCGCTCTTGTACTCATCTGTCAGTGGTGCTTAGCTGCCTACATATTTAGTAACTAATTTCTTAAACGGTTTTCTGTAGGTTCTATGCTCGTGTTGCCATTGCCTGCCCCATCAGCGGGGCATTAGTTCCGTTCCGTTCCGTTCCCATAGTTTAGCGGAGGCCAAGTGGAGGCCTTATACGCTTTACGAGATGTTTTACAATACTAAATGACCGACCGCAGTGGGCATAAAATTTCCCATTACATATGGGGCCAATCAGTAAGCCGGGTAAATTAATCGTATCTCATGGCATCTCATGGCACGTCGAGTGGCCGGCCAGGTCCTTCCATCGCTGCGCTTGTGAAGCGATCTCATTTATGGGTCATAAACCATGGGATCTCTGCCCCAGCAGTGGTTCGGCCCAGTCCCAGTCCCAGTCCCAGCGCCAGAGCGGTTGCTGCTGCTGCTGCTGCTGCCGCTGCTGCTGTCGCAACCGTTTCCATTCGGTCGACATTCTCGGTATTGTTTCGGATCGGTCACCAGCGGCGAGGATATATACGACAGTTAACTTATCTTGCATCCACTTAACGTCTTGCGGCCATAAATCAATCCTATGGCCAAATGCTCGATGGCAGCCAGCAGGCGAATTAATCACTTTGAAAATTGTTACCCATTTGGAAACTTGTCGCATTTACTTTCCAGCCAGATATAACCCGTTTCCCCCCAGTACGACGGAACGATGCGAGTATATGCGTCGCTCGGTTCCCTCTCGCTCTCCCTCTCGCTCTCCCTCTCGCTCTCCCTCTCGCTCTCCCTATCCTGGTCCCGGTCGTGTGTGGGCAATCCTTCAACACCATGTGAAAATCAAGGTAATTTATTATTGACAGTCGCAGTCTCAGTCTCAGTCGCAGTCCCAGTCGCAGTAGGTACTATTGTGATTAGTTGCCTTCTTTATGTTAGGATCGTCATCTCAGACGAGAAATCTGTGCCCCAAACAGAGTGGTCATCGTGAAGGGCAGGCAGGGCCTCAACGCTCATCTTTTGGGAACATCGTGCATTCAATCATTATGACGCATCACGATTCGCATCCGCTCAAAGCTCGTTGACTTATGGATGGATAGATAGCTATACCTAGATGCTGTTTAAATACAAATGCAAATACAAATACCTTTTGGCATCCCGTAGATGTTACCTTCTATCGAATATCGAATATTTTCATGGACTACATTTTATCCTTTCATGGACTCTCCAACAGATTTGTGTGTGCATCGTATTTTCCAAAGAAAACATGTAAAATGTATGTGTTAAAGGCCTGAGCAGCAAAACAGCTTTCTCTTGGCCAAGAGTTGTTTGGCCAAAAGTTCTTGAGTCTGTTTGGCCAATTAGCAGGATTGAGGGGAGCCCTATCGATTGCACAGGATATTTTATTAAATTTTCACAAATTTTCATATCAATCGAAAATATTCACACTCAATTATAAAATACCAAAGAACACAAATTTGCACAAAATAATTAAGGGAAAATTCCTAAGATCCGTTTGCATAAGTCCCAGCATTTTACCCGTACCCGTACCCGTTTCCATTCCCATTCCCGTACCCGTACCCGGCTTACTCCCACGAGTGTTGCCGCACAGAAAAAGGGGCGTTTTGAGGCATTTTCGGTGGTGGATGCAGGCGAGGGGGAGTGTTTCAAGACTCTACAAGAATGCAAAGTGTCATTTAAGTGAAACAAGACGAGAACAAATATACAGCATCATAGCAGACGCTGGGTCTTCGAGGAGAAGAAGCCGGTTCTATGTTCTGGATATGGGTAGGGGTAGGGGTATGGGTATGGGTATGGGCTGCACCGAAGGCAAACATGCCTTTCCAACCCCAACCCCAGCCCCCAGCCCCCAGCTCCAGCCCCAAGGCCTAGCCTAGCCTAGCCCTTTTCCTATGTGTGTGTGTGCGTTTGTGTGTTAGTGTGAGTATGTGTATGTGTCGCAGTGTGCAGCGGCATCCTTAACCACGCAGCTTACTTACGCAGCTTCTATAAATTATAGCTGCCGCTTGTCATGTACGGAAATCCCTGTGTCAGTGTAGCCGAGATGCCAGGCTCCGGCTCCGGCTCTGGCTCTGGCTCTGCCCTTGACAGAGTCGGTGGATGGCAGGGCGATGCGATGCGTTGCGATGGGTTTGGTTGGGTTTGTTTTCAACAAGATTAGAAACTCGTTGCAACGCACAAAGGCCCCAGGAACAATTCGAGCAGACACATCTCGCAACTATAACAATTAATATCCTGAAATTGCATCGTGACATGAGTGTGTAGAGTGTCTATTCCGGCTGCTGCTGCCGCTGCTGCCATGCGAACGAAGGACTGTGCGGAGCGGAGCGCACATGGGGGCGTATACGTGATGGCGTATGCTAATTTCCCTAATGCTTCTCTCGACAATGAAGCGCTTGTACTTGAGTTATAGACTCGATTCAATGAACACATCCCTTGCATTGTGTCTACCGGTCTTTGCGAAATGCAAACACAATCCACACACAGTTCATTCCTTCCCATCCATAGACGTACATGTATGCAGATACAGATACTCGTTTGTAATTCTATTTATTAATAAGGATAATGAACAGCTGGACTACTGGAGCTTAAAGTGTTTGGCTGTCGTGGAAGAGTTTGGTAATTTAATATTGGTTTATGAATCGTTAGCTATTTATTTTTGTTTTGTTTTATTCGATTATAAACAAATAGTACAATTATGATCATCGGCTCTGCGAAATAGAAAAGTATAGACTAAAAATGAAAGCTCTGCCAGAGGGCCACATATACGATTTGTCACTGTATTCCATATATAATTAATTACAGCCAACCATGGACATTTCATCATCATCTATTACAATCCACACGCGGCAGAGCTTAAAGTCATATTTAATGGACGTGTATTGCTTGCGATCAATCATGACCGTACCTCTGTCTCTCTGTCTCTCTGTTTGTCTGTCTGTCTGTCTGTCTGTGGCAGACATTTAGAGAAATGAAGAATTAAATATAAAAAAAATAAATAAAAACCGCCCACAATATGGGGGACCAATGACCACCTTTGTCACAGAAACTGATTATACTTGACAACGGCACCGGGTATGGGGTATGGGGTATGGGGTACCGGTACGGGGTACACACACTCGAGTAACAAATGTATATTTAGACAACTGTTGTCGATAAGACAAGCTAAAATAATTATGACCATTAGGCCACATTAGGCCCTGGTGTTTGGTCTTTGGTGTTCGGTGTTTGGTGTTTCGGGATGTGTCTGCGATCACACGCACCTTGAGAGTGCTACACAAATAGCTCAGATTCGAGAGTGCATTTGTCAGGTTGGAGGCTGGAGGCTGGGGGCTGGAGGTTGGAGCTTGGCGGTTGGAGAGTTCTATACTGCTAATACCTTCTTGATCGTTTACTGAACTTCACTTTGAATCGGTCCCAGGAATGCCAGATCTTCTTCGGAATATTAACCGGAAATAACCTACCAATGTGAAATCTATTTAATTATGCGGGATTCTCGATTTCAACTCGATTTATATGCAATATGTAGAATTTCTCACATCTTAATGAGAAAGTTTTTCTCCGCGGGCAGACACGGTCACCGAGTGTCGCCACATCGTCTGCGGTTTTCTGGCCATAGGAACAAAGGTCGTTTTTCCCGGGAATAGCCTTTGGGGCATGCATTTTATGAGCCTGCTGTCTGCTGTCCACCGTCCGCCGTCCGCCGTCCGCTGTCTGTGTCTCTCCGGTTCTTAGAGCAGGTATTTAAGATGCCCTATCGGATTTCAGCATCTACTTGGCGGTCTAATTAACATGACAAAGAAATGTCACGTGTAGAAATTTATGGGACAGCACTATGGCTCTGGGCATGGGATGGGATGCTGCAAGGCTCTTCTGCAGATGGCCACGATAATATTTACGATGCCGTTTGATTGGTATACCAATCGATTTCCTTGCCGCCAATATTTCAACAAGTCCCCGGGACTGGGACGGGACCGGGACTGGGACTGGCTGGCGGCCCAAAGTCTGGGTTTCAACATAGTTCCTGGACACAGCACTCAGCCAATTTCATTGTCATTAAAACAGCTAATTTTATTATTCAGCTGACATTTACTATCTGCAGGTTTGTCGCCGTCTTCCATGCATGCCCATAAGATCATCGCTGTGTCCCGACACCGATCCGACCAACCCGCAGACACGTCGCGACTCGCGGCCCAGAGCTTCGATGCGATGCGATTCGATTCAATTTGATTCGATTGGATTCTATTCGCTTATCTTGTTCGACTCTGTGTTCTGGTCATCCATGATTTGTATTATACATTCCCGTAGTGTTTGAAATAAATTTAAATTGTGTTACCGATTTTGAGGCCCCTTTAGATTATGCGTTTTGTTAGACGATTTCTCTTATCTTAATGTGGTCGATGGTCGCTTGGTCGCTTGGTCGTTTGGTCGCTTGGTGGTGCTTGGTCCGGGGCCCAACCAACACACGGAGACAGAGTGTCTGGCGAGTCCGAGCGGCCAGCCCCGGCCAGACCAAGCCAGGCCAGGCCAGGCCAGCTCCGTGCTTGGTCACATATCGGAGCGGAGCATTGTTTAATGGAATTTTCTTGTAATGCGTTCTGAAATCGGTTTTTAAAGTGCGGGTCCAACATTTAATTTGTTTGTTAATAGTTTCGAAATGTGTGCACACGCGGCTGCACCCCAAAAGTCCAGTCGTGGGCTGCAGTCCCCAGTCCCTGGTCCCCGCTCCCGTTCCCGGTCCCGGTCAGCAATGTATCTGTATCTGTAGATGTAGCCGTAGCCGTATCCTATCCTGTCTGTTTACACGGCTGGGTATATGCATATCTGGCCATAATAAAGCCAGTTGTTGCTTAAATCGGGCGTAAGCGAATCAATTCTCATTTTAATTTATTGACACGAACACAAGCGCCATTGCACGGACAATGCTATCCGGACTACGGAGTCCTGGGCTCTGGCTCTGGCTCTGCCTCTGGTCCTGGGCTCTGGCTCTGGCCCTGGTCCTGCTCCCGGGCGGACTGGCTGACTATTCCCCTGTCCAGACAACATTGCACCAATTATACAATAACTCGACTACAATGCAATTTGCATTGTGCTGCAAATTGGAACTCCGATGTCCGACTCCAGCTCCAGCTCCGAGAACGGAGGAGACAACCGATGCGCATTTATTAAATGCGCATTCGCCCCGTACGCCGAACGCCGGACGCCGTACGCCGTACTCCTGTCCTGCAGCTGGCCTCCAAATAGGTAGTACATTAACTGCAGACCGAAATATTCCATCCCATTCCCAATCAATTTTCTGGATTGCCAGATGTACTCACGGATAGCCACGGCAGCCATGCCATCCACTCTTGCGGCCGGGACCACACGGGAACGTACGGGCACGTACGGGCTCGTACGGGTCTCACATAATTATTTATTGAATTTACGTTGGTCCGTCCGCATTATTTTATTTACAGAATGAAAGAGGTTTTAATAGCGGACATTGCACTGGACACTGGGTGAATTCGGTCATCCGACATTAAAATGGATTGCAATTGGATTGCAATGCGACGAACGGACGGAACTTACTTTATTTCAGTATTTTAAAACCTTAAATTGAAACCTCAACCTTGACGTTATACATACATATGTACATATGTATGTGCATTGGTTAGCAGACTAAATAGATCGATTATTACAAATCATTCAACTCTGCGGGAATACAAAGTATTATCTGCTGTTCATGCAGAGAGATGTTCTTCCCGAAACTGGGGCCCTGAATAATTGATGATTGCTTTTAAAATGCGCCGACATGTGACTGTTGTCACCAGCGGAAGACAATTTTTTACAGTCGAAACACTTACACTTGCCCGCAATTAGTTTACGGAGCGGAGCTAATGCCAGCCAGAAGCCAGCCAGAAGCCAGCCAGAAGACAGCCAGCCAGACAGCCCTCCCGGAGCATTGTCTCAATTTGTTTTAATCGATTCGCGTTAATTTCCGAATACTGTTTTATTTTGGGAAGACTTTGATTTTTCGGGGATGAAATGAACCCAATACGAACCCCTTTGAATCTATTAATAAACTCTTACACATTCCGAAATCAATCTCCTACAAATGCATAGATATATCCCAGATATATTAACAATGGCCTCCATCTGGGACTGATTGATGCATATCTAGCAATTAGAATAAATATTCCGCAATAAAAGGCAGGATTCCAACCATTCTTGGATGGTGGGTGGGGGGTTGGATCTAAACTTTGCGGACTGCAAAAAACTTGGTGCACAACGCACACGTTGACATGTCCCAGAGGAGATGTTCCGATGTTCAGATGTTCCGCAAATGCAGTACACGAGATGAGGCACTAATTACTGTGCAACGCTGAAATAGGCAGCGTGGCGTGGCATGGCGTGGTGTGGCGTGGTGGGGCGTGGTGTGGCATGGCGGGGCTGTTCAAGTGCCTGTCAAAGGTGCGTACGTACACATATTTCAGTGACGCACTGTGCGATTCGCAAACTAATCTGCCATATATTACCGAGGACTGCCAGCCCTGCCGACAGGTATATACTCACTGACTGCGGGGCTGGCGTTGGGGCTGGGGCCTTTACATTTCGTAGTCGCTATTGCTGTTGGCCTTAGCTCGTCCCTGCCACTCGTCAAAATGATTTATTTTTGATAAATTACCACCGTCCTGCTCCACTAGAGCCGCTGCAGCCGCGGCGACGTTGCACGCAATTTTGCAAATGATTTACACGGAATGACACGGAATTTAATTTCGAAATTCGCAAATGCTGTTTCTCTTTGGGTGGCAAACATGAATCTCGCACTTCTCGCCGAGGGCGAGGCGAGGCGAGGCGAGGCGGGGCGAGACGAGGCGAGGCGACATGGCTCCCAATCGGTGGTAGTTCCTCCTCGTCCTCGGGGATAAGTAGACATTATTTATAATTGTGCTATCATAAAAGAGCCTGTCCCTTGCCACAATGGGCCATGTAATTCCGTCGTGCACCGCGCCACTTACACTCGCACACAAATGTAGTTCTTTCTCCGCTCTTTGGACAAATAAAAGTGTTAAATGCTCTAAGGAAGCTGTCATATAAATTAACGTATTCTCCCGTACTGCCGTACTCCCGTACTCCCGTACCCAAAAACAAATGTATTTGCATTCGTTCGAGTCGCTCCACCCCCCAACCCCCACAGTAGCCCCTCTGCAGTCGCCCAACCGCCCCAGTCTGCACGTCTGGTGGGATTGTGTGGCACAGGAAAATGTTAATTAGTAGACGGGCAAAGCAGTGCCAGATGAAGGAATGATTTGTTTGCCTTCGCAGTGCCTCCCAATATTTTATTCGGGACCATGGAGAGAGCTTCATCCAAGGTTCTCAGTTATTGCTGGAGAAAAAGAATAATATAATAAATGTGTTTACTTAAACTTTTATATTCGCTAGTTTTCAGCATCGCATCACAACTTTATGGTACGGCGGAACGGTATCCTTGAACTAAATTGTAATTGTAATTGTCTGACGTGCAGGTAGAATGTTAATCTGCCGGAACATCTCCCGTCTCAGGAGAGCCGAAACTTTCCAAACATTATATGTACATATGTGCATGCGGGCATGGGAAGGAGGTAGCAAAAGTTTCCTTTGTGCAGGCCAAAGCGCAAATACAACAAGGGATGCAGCAGTCGATGGGAGGAGGCAGGATGCTCGGAGGGATACTGCTGCTCGTACGCTTGCAGCCGAAATTCCAAATTTGTTCGGTCGTTCTATTAATGTTAATGAACCGGGAAGTATTCGTAAAAGTTCCTTCTTTTTTTAAGTGTCCATGTTACCGTATTAGCTTGTAGTGATTAAAAGTGCACCGCCCTCTCCCCCCATTCCATTTTGTTGAATGTTTAATCGAGGCTTTAATATCCCCCTCAATTCAGCCCCAGAAGGTTCATTGTTTTGGTTGTGTGGCATCGCCTTCTGGAATGCAAGGAATCCAGACTAGAAAGGAGGAAAGCTTTTCCAAGTTTGTGGATCGTGAACTAAAAGAATATGGTTTGTAGCACACCATTTCGGTTCTCCAAATGCCCCAGTTTTAGGGGAAGCCTTCAGGGTTTTTCGTTACACGGACTTTCTTCTTTCTTCGGGATCGCTTATTGGTGCCAATGAACGCCAAAAATGTTGAATTTTGAAACGATCTATTCTCTAGGCTCACGCATGCAGCCCCAGTTCCCAGTTCCAGTTCCAATGCCACATGCCACATGCCACATGGGCGGAAGGAAGGGGGTGGGGCCAGAGTGGTCGTGACGCATGCCACCGGCAGCTGTCCATACAAAGCATCTACTTCTAATTGTCATGCCCCGACCAGAGCCAGATCCAGCCCCAGCCCCAGACCCGGACCCATCACGCGCGAGTGTGAGCTGGCCCCGTCACCGATAATACTAGATACTAGAAGGGAAGAGTATGAGTATCTACGTGAGTTCCGAAAACCAATTGGAAACCAGAAATCACGTCAATTGGTGCGACAATCAATCGTGACTGTGGGATGTCAGAACGCCGCCAAAGGGGAACGCACGCGCAAAGAATTCAGAGGAAAAGGGCCGCAGGTCGGAGTCGTAGTCGTAGTCGCAGTCGCAGTCCGGGATCGGGTCGTCCCCGTGTCCCATTGCCCGGGCCTAGCATAGACTGCGGCACTGACTTGGGCTTTGATGGAACGTAAACGGCACTTGAACCACAAAGAGTACCGATTTGTTGATTTGTTTTGTTGATTTGTTTTGAAAAGTGAGTAAATAAGTATGTTTCCATTTATGAATGTTTGGGAAAATGTTGTGTTGTGTGCGCTTTTGTTCTGTTTGAGCAGCAATTTCATTTTCGAGTGGTCGATAAGATGCCAGGTGCCGATACGATATCTGTGCGGCTGATAACGCCGCACACTGATTGGTCCCACCCGCAACACCCCTGCCGCCAGCCCCCCAGCCCCCCAGCCCCACGGCAGAGCGACTCCACGGTGTCTACTTTTTGCCCGAAGGCTCGCAGCAGAAAATGGAGGTTGGGAGGAGGTTGGAGCTGGCCTGGTCGAAAAGTGTGCATGAGGATTATTGCAATTTGTAACAAAATCTTTAGTGTTGAGGCATGCAACATGGCTCCCCTTGGAGACGCAACGACAAACACAAGCACAAACACAAAGACAAAGACAAACAAATTCATTTAAAGCAATTTGCACAGAGTCCTTTCCGAGCTTGTTCCGGTGACTTTATCGTTTATTGTTTCCAAAAGGATTTTATTATATTTACGAGGAGGATAGTGTGCACATTTCGGTCTCTCTCTCTCTGAGTGTGTGTGCTGTGTGTGTGTGTGGTGTGTGTGGAGTGTGCCTTCAATTCAAGAAGATTTTTCGCCGCCTCTCCCCAAACACGAGAGATGAGGCCGGCTGTCTGTCTGTCTGCCCGTCTTTCTGTCTGACTGTCGATGTGCTCGTGTGTGTGTGTGCCACATACTGAAAAGCGACAATTTCATGTCCAAATGCTTTCCAGGTGACATGAAACAACACTTAAGGAGGCAGCAGTCTGGGGGCAGATGGGGGGCCAGAGCCAGGGCCATAGCCTGGGCCTGGGCCAGGCCAGTGCTTGCAACACACTCTCGTGCGTGGATTCTTCCACCTGGCCCACGCCCCCACACGGAGCCAGCCTGCAACGTGCATTAGCAGTTGAGTTGGTAAGGAAAGGTAAGGTAAGGCAAGGTAGGGGTGGGGGTTCTCTTCTTCACGTGTGAGCTTGTGAGCCTGCCGAACCATCTGCATCTGGTGTCAAGGAGCAATATCTCTCAGTGCCGAAATCTACATTTAAATTGTTTTCAATATAATCTGCATGTCCGGTCCAGTAAGAGTTTGTGTTTCTCCAACTGCAAAGAGAGTTCAAGCAAATAGAAATACGTGTCATGTGTGCGTGCGTGTGTGTGTGTGTGTGTGCGTGTGTGTGTGGCACAGGTATGGTGCCTGGACATGTGCAACAGTTCCCACATATCATGCCCATATTAATTTAAGGATACCCCTGGCACAATCCCTGGAATGCAATCCCAGCCACTCAACCCATGGCTACTCCCAGAACTCCAGTGAGTGTCGTGTTGGGTTTCGTGGCGCCGTCAAGAGCCAAGGGCCAAAAGAGCCATCCATCCAGCAATTGAGGCTGAGGCACTAACTGCAACGATCCCGAGATGCAAATGACACATTCCCCTATCCCCTAACCCCTAACCCATATCCCAGTGCATTCGAAGGGAACATGTGCTCGAGTGCGAGAGCGAGAGAGCACCCTCTCACATTCATAATGAATGGCGGCGCGTTAACACCCCAAAACATCAAATATCTCATTTTACAAAAATTCCTCAAAAACGTCCTCTCTTCTCCCCTCACCCTCCCCTTCTCCTCCCTCCCCACGGTCTAGGGCTCTGCTCTGCGTGCCATTAATTAGAACCTATCCCAAGTAGAGGACTTTCGAGTGGCGTGGTCTTGGTCGTGGACGTGGACCCGAGCTACGCCCCGAGCTCCAGATCCAAATCCAGATCCAGATCCAAAGTGGAATCGGATTGTTTGTTTGTTTTTTTCATTTCGGTTTCTTATTACTACGACGAGGGTACTTACTACGACAACGAGTACGAGTACGAGTATGGGTACGAGTATGGGTATGAGTATGAGTACGGGTATGAGTACGGGTATGAGTTTGAGTTTGAGTATTAGCCAGTGCCAATTAGGAAACTCAAATACTTCAGATACTGATGGTGGATTCTAGCTTAGTGTTTGATTTGACACTGATACCGCCATGAGTACTTATTGACTTGGCCGACTATCCGAAATCTGTATTATTGCGGAATTCAAAAGATGATTCGTTGCGGTATCAGTATCAGATACAAAAGTAAACACACATACAAATCAAAATTCTATTTCTATAATTCGATCAAGTTTCTGCCTTGGCTCTGGATCTGGCAGACTCGACGACAAGCAACAGATTCGAAAAGTCTCTCCAGTTCCACACGAACATATTTTCGATAGTTGTTTTTCCAATTATCGTATTGCGGGTATTTTCGCCTGAAATATCAGAATATTGGAATATCAGAAAAGGCTTCAGCAGCCATATGTGGGCCTCTGGCCTCTGGCCACGAACCAGAAGCGGTGTCGTACCCATCCGATTGGGAAGGAAGCCTTTCGATCGTGGTCGGGTCGGGTCGGTCGGTCGGTCGGTCTGGTCTGGTCCGCCATGAAATCGCTTCCAGTGGCGCAAGAGGGGTAACGAAACGAGACACAGCTGCTGCCGAGCAGCACGACGAAATACTTCCAGTTTGGGGAGGTGGGCGTGCCCACCACCGAAGAGAAGGCTCGCTCGTTCAGGCTCGCTCCCGCTCTCGCTCGCACGCACACACGCGAGGCCGCACGACGGAGACGGCAGATGTGCTGTTCTCTCTGTCTTATTGGAAGGCCGGCCAATCGGGCGGACGGTTGTCGTTCGCCTGCTCTCGTGCGCTGGCTGGCACAGATGCCATCCCGCTCCCACACCGGTTGGTCTCGTTCACGCGGCCGGCTGGCAGTGCCAGCGAACAGTTCGTGTTCGAACGTGAATAAGTGCGCATCGCTCCGAAAACCGAAAACCCGAAACCCCGAAACACACAGAAAACACACCGAAAACACACTGAAAACTGAAAAGCGAAAAGCGAAACGAGTTGCCGCTGTCAGGCGTCAGGCGTCGTCGTCCTCCTCGAGAGAGGCCACTGACAGGTTGTGAAACTCGTTTTCCGTAGAGCTATGCTATCGTGTCGGACATGCTTGATAAAGTGCGTGCAATAGCTGGAAACGAAAACGAACTGTAGCTTCAAAGTGCATTAAAATATTAATAAAAAAGAAAAATAAAGAAAAAAGAAAACAGAAAACAGAAAAGAAGATACAGCAAATACACAGGCCAGCCAGGCCAGCCAGGCACCGAAGAACACAGAACCCACCTCTACTGGCGGCCAAGGAGGCGAGTCCGACTGGCAACGAGGAGGCTGTGCTGCGGGATCTGCCGACAGGCAGTCTTTTTGAAGTACGACGACGCTACATGTGTACTCCAGAGGCGATAAGTCGGGAAATCTGTTTGTGGCAAACACTTGAAGCGAATATACGAGGATTTGCCGCCTGGCCGGCTAACAGACCGGCTAACAGACACTGACACCGACAGAGAGGGAGAGGGAGAGCCAGCGGCGGAGCCATCCCAGCGTCAGAGTCAATAAAAAGCAAAGTAAACGAATAAAGAGCAAAGTCACACAAAACAAACAAAACATTTTCCGGCTCCGGCGACATTAGCAGAACTGCTCGACATCGACAATTTGTTTTATCAATTTTCAACAAGGCCAAAACAGCAACAGCAACAGCAACAACAACAACAATAACAATAGAGCGCAACATCCAACAAACCAACAAACAACAAAAGCGCCCAGAGTGCTTAGCCGCGGCCCACAGTCGAGCACGCACGGCATCCACCATCCACCATCCACCATCCAGCATCCAGCATCCACACCCACCATCCGAGAATCTGCCACCCCATCGCCATCATCCTTGCCAGTGTCGGTGTCGGTGCCGAGTGCCGAGTGCAGAGTGCCCGAGCCCAACCCAACACAACCCCTTGTCAAGTGTATCGCCAGCATCCCGGCAGAAGCAGAAGCAGGAGCAGAATCGGAATCGGAATCAGAAGCAGCATCAGAATCAGAATCAGCATCGGCATCCGCATCCTTGCCGCGACCCGGGACGGCGCCCCACAGCGAGGGAAGCTCGCTCGCGTGTTGCCGCTGTGCCGCCACGTCCTCCTTCACATCCACATCCACATCCACATCCACATCATCGACTCGGAGGAAGACGCCACCGACGACAATGGCTGCATATGCGCAGTTTGGATACGGCGGTTACCCGACGGCAAATCAGGTTAGTGGAACCAAGCACCGTGTCAAAGAGATTATCAAATTAGAGACACACTCGCACTCACACTCTGGGGGGGTTGGGGTTGGGGTGGGGTTGTGGGGGTGTGGGGGAGTGTTGTCTAATAAAATCAATTGAGTTGTATTTTAGAAATTTTACGAGTATCTTAAACGAACAGTATCCAGAAAAGATACATGCATAGGTATCAATTACGATTATTGCGAATTCCTTTGAAGCCGGAAAATATGTAGGTACATTTGTCCCCCAGTTTTTCCCCATTTTGATTGGTGTCTCTGATAATTTAATATAGCACACATTCCATTCCATTCAATAAATAATCTATGGGGGGGTTAGGGGGTGCTGTTTGCCAAACTGTATTTTATTTTATTTTATGAATTTCATGAGACATGGACATGTGCCGTCTGCCATCGGTAAATGTTGTTTCCACTTTAAGATTAGCTCGAGTGTGTGTGGAAAATCTTTAATAATTGTGGGCGGCGGTGGGGTATCGGTATCGCTATCGCTATCTCTGGCTAAGACATTCATTAACATTTTAAGCTGGTGGCAAGTGGCAAGTGGCAGCTGGCGCAGGGGGTAGGCGGTTGGGGGTGCATGAATATTCAAGCACTTTGGCACCGGTTGGACTCGACTCTCTCTCTCTCTCTCCCTCTCTCTCTGGGATCCATAATGGCCGCCGCAAAGAAATGTTTCACAATTTGGGACAGCCGTCACCGCCCGTCGCCTTGACTGCTGCAGTCTTCTGGCCTTCCTTGGGCTCCCTTGGACTCCCTTGGGCATTGCGGTGCATCGTCCGGGGTCTGGTCATAATTACCCGCGTACGAAGCTGGAGCTGGAGCTGCAGCTGGGGGCGGGGGAGGTGTGGGGATGTACTATACGTATTCCGAGAGCCCCAGTAATTCAAATTAGTTGGCTGAGGTTTTGCAGGGGGCACGGGACGGGACGGGACGGGACGGGACTCATAGAAAACCCTTTCGATGGCTGCCGTGGCCTGGCTTGGGCAACGACAAAAGTGGGGTCCAGTGCGTCAATGTTAGACTTATGAGGTTATATTGCGTTTATCCTTAGGCCGTCCGTGTCCGTCCCTTGGTCATTGTGTATCGTATGTTGGTGTGTGCGTGTGTGTGTGTGTGTGTGTTTCCAGACGACCAATATACATATTAAAGGCATTATGATAATGAAACTGAAACTGCAACTGGAATGGGTGGGTTGTGGTGCGGTGTGGTGGGGTGGGCCATTTATTATAATATGCAAAACTTGGTAAATTACAATAATTAAAATAATGAACGACGCTCAGAGATTATCGACTTTAATTATGGATGCAGATGTGTGCAAAGTGGTCTCCGATCGATTAAAAGCCTCTACGATTTCGGCATCTTTGCTGTGGGCTTTGCTCGGCTGTGTTGTGCTTTGCCTCAGAGCACTATCCGAGCACTAAGCTCAATTAAGACCAAGGATCGTCCGTGGATGGAACTCCATGTTTCAGATGCCTATCGCACAATAGCCTCGAATAACCAAGTGATTTTGTATCAAATGTACATACATGTATAAGCCCCGAGATTTATGCAGTTCGCAGGGGAAGCAAGGAAGGAAGGAGGGACGGCAAGAGAGAGTGCCTTACAAATAAGAACTCGAATTCATTAATTTAATTTTAATTTCAACGCCAAGACGGCATTCCAAATATGAGGCAAAAACGTTGACGCATGCAATATATGAATTTAATCAACGGCTGCCACTGCCACTGCCACTGCTACTGCCACTGCCACTTCTACTGTGCCTCTCTTTGTGGCAGTCAGTTGACAGTTTTCAGTGTTCGGTGTTCGCTGTTCGCTCAGTGGCAGACTGCGACGCGCGTATGAGGAGCACTCAGAATTCCCAACTTCCCATGCGAGCTGTTCACGCATTTCATGGCAAAATAACTAAAATTCTACGGCTGCAAAAAAGCGAAGAGGAGAGCCGTCGCGACGCTCGGGCGGACAATGTCCTGAATCCGGTTGCTCGTGTACGCGAAGCGTAGGCCTCTCTCTGGCTGGACCAGGGACCATCATCATTCGAAATGATGCGAGAAAAAACTAATATTTCGCCGTGTGCATTCCATAATTGATTTATGAATTTTTAATGCAAACATTGAGACCCACTGCCGTCGCCGTCGCCGCTTGCCGTTGCCGCTTGCCGTTGCCGAGAAAGAGTTGTTCCACCCGACTCGGGCGGATGGGAATGGGGATGGGGATGGGTATGGGGACGGGCAGCAACTACTACTACTGGAGCTCGAAGTCAATTCAATAAGAGGAAGGAACCCCAGCAAAAAACAAAGCGACTTATTCGCATTAGCACAAACGCACAACGGACCTCCTGCATCCCCCTCTTGGCTCTCTCTCTCTCTCTTTCTCTCCCACTCTCTATGCGTGCAAATGTACGATACATGGGCATGGATATGGTATGGCCATCGTTTGGGCCTTGGCAGTGCCGCAATCCTGTGGATGAATGTGAGAATATGCCAAATCCAAGAGGCAGCCTCGAGACTCGAGACCAGGCTGGCTGTGGCTCTGGCGGCTCTGGCGGCTCTGGCGGCCCTGGCGGCTGGGGCCAACGAACACATGTTTGTGTGTGTAGAGGGACTCCCGACTGCTGCTTCCTTCCCAGATCCTTATATTTTTCGTTTATTGTTTGGCATTGGCGATGACGTTGTACCGTCGGTTGTAGCGCCCCCCAATCTGCTCCTCCTCCTGCTGCTCCTGCTCCTGCTCCTGGCAGTGGCTTTGGCTTTGGCTGTGCAGGCAATCTCTTTTGTTTCCCCAGTTGTTAGGAGTGCAAAAACAAAAATCCATAAACGCATCCCCAGCGGTAGCAGCAACAAGAGCGAAACGGCAGCCAGCCCCAATAACCACAACAAGCATTATGAACACACATCTACATCTACCATAACGATGGTACTCCACACCACTCCTCCACTCCACTCCACTCCTCCACTCCACTCCACACTTCACTCTACAAGCGATCTCCTTTGTTTTCCACATGCGAATGCGAGTACTCCTACGAAACATTCACGAAATGAAGTGAGCATTGGCAGGTTGGACCTGGACATGGTGCTGGACCTGGACCTGGACCTGGCCGGGAGGCGGTTTCGTGAGCTTTAGCATAAATCATAAAATTAATAACCGTAAAGTGACGGCACCAGTTTTCCCAACATCTTGGCCAGAGTGGGTGCGGGTGGCCCCGGCCACGGCCCCGGCGCACATCTGTGCACCAGCATCATCAGCGGAGCTCCGTTTCGGATGTGCACTTCAAAGGCAGATACCAGATTCCAGATTCCAGAGACCTGCAGATGCAGATGCAGATGTCCATGCCGGTTCGCAGGAATCAGAGGCCCAGAAGCATACGCAGACCGAGACCCATACCCATACCCATACCCAGACCTGATGCCACTTTCGCTTGGCCCGGCAGCGGCAGCCTGCATATTTTATTGTATTTTACGTTATGTTTGACTTGTGCCAAAATTCTACCACGTACTCGTATTATTGAAGAAACCCTATCAGCAGACCAGTCCTTGATTTCACCATTAGCGGGATGTGCAGAAATCATATGACAGAGCAGTCCCCTGCGCATTTGAGCATTTGGGACATTCCTGCTATTGGCACCTACTGCTCGCACTGCTCCTTCATCCTTGAACAATAAATAACAATGGTTTTATGACCTTAAAGTGTGCACATAAATGTCCAATTCATTTCGAAATGAAAGAACTAAGACTTTTGTCAACTTTAAGTACCTTGACACTGTCCTGTCCGCAGAACACGAAGAAGTCATAAAAGAAGCGAAACTTTAAGTCAACTTTTACGGAGTTGCCAACATGTTTCGACACTTCCGCAAAATAGAAACTTCAACTTTGGGGGCTGCGTATCCGTATCCTATCCCATTCTATCCTATCCTATCCCGTCCTATCCCATCCTATCACCTTCCGATAAACTCCAGGGAGAGGACACAGCGCTCATCACTGCACTTCCTGCAGCCAGTCCGAAATGCAGTCCGGAGTGGGTGAGTGGTAACCATTAAAAATAAACTGACTTGCGTGCCGATAATAAGCGCTGGAGCTGGAGCTGTAGCTGTAGCTGTAGCTGGGAGCTTCAGGTCCGGTGGCTGTCTGAGACGACTCGGACCGTCCTTAGTCGATTCTCTCCGATCCCGTCCCCGTCCCCGTCCCCATCCCCATCCACGGCCGCGTTTGGAGGTTGTCGTCGACGTTGCCGATATGTGTTTTTTATGGGCGGCCACAAAAACTGAAATTGATGTTCGAATCGCATAAAAAATAAAGAATAATAAGAAATGAGCGCGCCCAGCGTTTTGTACATTAGCAGGAGACAGGAGACAGTGCAAGGGATGGGAAGGCAAGAGAACGGAAGGGAAGGGTCACCACTTGCTGGCCACTTCTTGCTGGCTGGATGGCTGGCTGTATGGCTGTATGGCTGGCATTCTCCTTAACCGATGCCCCTGTCGACAGTTGGTCCCTGCTCCTGGACGTCCCGGGGCTGGAGCTGGGGCTGCGGCTGGCTCTGGGACTGGGGCTGCGGCTGGCTCTGGGACTGGGGCTGGGACTGGGGCTGGGGCTGGCCAGTGGCCATCCATTCATTCAGAATTCATTAGATTTCATTCATGAAACACCTTCGTTATGCAATAATTTCTGTTGTGTTGTGGTCGACGTGGTGGACTCTAACTGGCAGTCGGGCGTCTCTTGCGCGAAATTGCCCTGCGATTAGATAGCCCGCAGGAGGTGTTGAGAGTCAGCTCGTTTAGCTTTGAATTACCATTATTATTTAAATCATACAGGAACACTTACTCCTGTTGGTAGCTGGTAGCTGTTGCTGGCAGTTGCTGGCAGAAGCCCCCAAAATACCCGTAAGTAGGTGGCAAGTGAGCCATAACAATGGGGAAAAACGGTGGCACGACCCTTCGGGGGGTTCTCTCGGTGAACAATAGAATCCGAAGTGCAGGCCGCGATCCACACACAGAGACAGAGATGGGGACAGGGACAGTGACACTGACACTGACATGATCATTCCATTCCGATACTGTCATAAGCCCTATATTGGGGTTGCGCGCGTGAAGCGAAAATTGGAATTTGTCACGGTCTTGACAGGCAATCATCACGGTATGGGTACGGGTATGGGTATGGGTACGGCTATGGGTACGGGTACGGGTACCACTCCCAAAATAAGCCAAGGTTTTGGTAGATAGATGCCGATGCCCAGTGTCTAACCACTTTATATAGACAACTATTTGACTTATCGACAGACTGCTGGACAACTGGGAGGGGGAGTTGGACTGGAGTAAGGAAGTTATCGGTCTTTCGTCTGTCCGCCTCAGTGGGTTCGGCTCTTTCTATTGCCGGGGCCCAAGGAAGGAACTCGTATTTGTTGTTGGCTGCTCATACGATATGTCTCTCCTTCAGGGCCGACAATGATTCGTTGCGGTTATCGTCCGAGAGAGCGCATACCTGCGTACCGTACCTACTTCGTACGTCGTACCTCTGGTCCCTCATCATTTGGTTGCCCTTTAGGCCTGCCGTGTCCGTACCCATTCCCACTCCCGTACCCGTGCCCGTGCCCGTTCTCGCGATCGATCGGTCCACTGATATACTCGGGATGTGTACCCTCTTCAAAGATGTGCGATGTGCAGCTTCAGCTTCAGATTCAGCTTCAACTTCAGCATTCGCCCGAAGAGCAGCAGTATCTGAAATCTGACTGTGATAAATTGAAAATTAATGAAGTGAAAATAGATGGAACGGATCGCAAAATGCGCCAGGCCAATAAAATATTTTGACATTTGGAGTTATCATCTTAATCTGCTTTGTTGATTTCGACCTGGCTCCGCCAGGGACATGCCTTTGCGCTTACCTCCACTCCACTCCACTCCTCTCTCCCCGCTGCTCCCTGCTCCTCTCTTCATTCCTCCTTTCAGCCGGGCCTAGTCTTCGACCTCAAAACTTCACCTGTTTTTAAGATCCCCTTCTCGCAAAAAATATTCCAGCCGTAGCCCTTTCGGTATTACTGAAGTGTATAGTTTTGAATTTTTTTGTTTTCTGCTCTTGTGTCCTTTGTAGTTGACGGCAGCTAACACCGACAGCCAGAGCGGCCATGGCGGAGGATCGCCGCTGTCCGGGACCAATGAGGCTTCCCTGAGTCCATCGGGGGGCTCGACCACAACCGGCCTCACCACAGGCCCCCTAAGTCCAGGTGCAGTCTCCCAGTCGTCGAACAATGCGGGCCCGAAAGTCATATCCACTTCGCCGACGGTGGGCGATGCGGCGACAGGCAGCGATGTGGCTGGTGGTAATGTATCAGCTGCGGATCTTCAGGGACGCCGGTCCGAGGGCATGTCCTGCTGCGAGAACGGACGACCAATCATCACGGATCCCGTTTCCGGGCAGACCGTCTGCTCCTGCCAGTACGATCCAGCGCGGCTGGCGATTGGCGGCTACTCCAGAATGGCATTGCCCTCCGCTGGAGTAGGTGTGGGAGTGGGAGTGTATGGCGGGCCATATCCATCTAATGAGCAGAACCCGTACCCCAGCATTGGCGTCGACAACTCGGCCTTCTACGCACCTCTGGTAAGACAAACTAACGGATGACAGAGCCACGGAGCCGCAGAGCCACAGAGCCACTAATTGGCTTAGTGCAGTCGGTGGAAGTCCGCGCACAAATGCAAGTCGACGGCTGAGCAGATATCGTCATGTAGCTGTCGGGGTATCCGACATCGGGGTATCTCGTTAGCTGCTCCGCGCGTGTGTAACTGCTGCTGTGATTACCTGGAATTGACAAATTCATAAGTCCAGTCCATGCTCCAGTCAGTGGGCCATGCCATCCGTTGGCAGCGCACCGCTTACATGCTCGTTGTCAGCTCAGCCGCTGCTTGACTGCCTGCCGCTTGAGGGGATTCAGTCCGTCTAATTGCATTTTCCCCACCTCTTTGTCCCCCCTCCAGAGCAATCCCTACGGCATTAAGGATGCCAACGCCAGTACCGAAATGAATGCCTGGACCTCCGCTGCAGGACTGCAGTCCACTACCGGCTACTATTCGTACGATCCAACATTGGCCGCCTATGGGTGAGTATCCAATAGTTTTACTCGTAAAGAAAATAGATTTTAGTCGATTATAAAGGATACACACACTCACATATTTAAATTAAATATTATACTTTTACGTAGATACGAATATGGTTAACTTAAATCATAAATTAATTTATCTCAAATTATTTTTAATACGTTCCTTAAATATGGAATCTAATATAATATATAACATTTTTTGGAAATATACATATTTAATCTAAATATGAAAATATTTGATTTAAATATGAAATATATTTATGCTATGAAATGTATTAAAATGGTTAAATCAATTATTTTTACAATTTCCACTCTCTGGGACAAATATAACGGTAAAGATACATAAATCGAAGTAAAACTATTCGAGGCTCAGGGATTTTTTTCCTGTGTACCTATAAACTATTCAAATATTCGGGCCTTAAGTACAACAATTAAGTAGAATTCTCTTTAATTTAAACACAAATCTTTTTAAAAGTCTTTTTCAATACGAACCACATTTAATTGAATTTTAAGGAAATATATTTCATTTAAAAATGAAAATAATTAAATTAAATTGGAATTAAATGGTTAAAATTTAAGTGAGAACTCTTTCTTTTTTACAATTGCAACTCTCTTTTAATTATAAGTGTAAGTCTTTTATTCTCAGGGCTTTTCTTTTTTTTAGAAAATAGGTAGATATTTAAGTTGATTAAAAATGGTGTCTTGGGAAATCTTTCTCCTGTTTTCCAATAAGCATCCTGCTAGCATTTCGAGTAGGAAAGTAAGAAATCTGGCAAGAAGTTCCACCTCTTCTTTCCTCGCTCTTAGAGTACTTTTTTCATTGACTTTAACTGCCACTCAAATGGAGAATAGCTTATTTACAAGGTGTGGACTATAGGTATTTGCTGAATGCTGATAACCCTCCCTATCTTACCGATTCACCGGAAGAGGGCGTTGCAATTGTAACCCTTTTCTTGTTGCTGGGCAGGTGGGGTAGGTTGGGGAGGTTGGGGTCTCCAAGCCTTAAGCAAACCCATTAGTGGCTATGATACGGAGATCGGGATCGTTTATTGACCAGAACTATTTGATTTGAATACCCAACAGGTACGGCCCGAACTATGATCTCGCCGCCCGGCGCAAGAACGCCACGCGAGAGTCAACAGCGACTCTGAAGGCGTGGCTGAGTGAGCACAAGAAGAACCCCTATCCGACCAAGGGCGAGAAGATCATGCTGGCCATCATCACGAAGATGACGCTCACCCAGGTGTCGACGTGGTTCGCGAATGCGCGCCGTCGCCTCAAAAAGGAGAACAAAATGACGTGGGAGCCGAAAAACAAGACCGAAGATGACGACGATGGTCTGATGTCGGACGACGAAAAGGACAACAAGGATGCAGGCGACGGTGGGAAGCTGCCGGCTGAAGTTTTTGGTAAGTGCAAGCAGTGTTCAAGTGTTCCCTGTTCCCTGTTCTCTGTTCTGTATTCCCTTTTCCCTGACCTCAATCAGGGCCTTCAGTCTGATCTCCCCTGAATTGTTCTTTAAGCGTCCCTCGCACCATTGCTTTGAACGCCTGTCGTTTGGGCCGCCGTTTTGGGGCGTTCCGCCCCCACTGCAGATTTGTGGCACTGGGCTTTTAAGCACAATTTATGTGGCGAAACGAATGTTATGCAATACGACTACGAGTACGAGTACGAGTATTCGTCTGCTCTGCTCTGCTCTGCTTTGCTCCATCGTCGTCGTCCGCCCAACCGTCCGTCCGTCCGTCCGTCCGTCCGTTTATTTGTCTGACTGCTTAGGCGACATCCTCCCCGGAAGTTGACAGCACATTGTTGGCAAAGTGGCCTTGCGCCCGTGCTCTCCGCAGCTCTCTCCAAGCAAGTGGCCTTGTTCGAGTTGGCGACTTGCTTGGGTCTCTCTCGACCATCCGCAATCCACAGTCCACAGTCCGCCTCCCATACCTACCTACCGTCCAAGGGCATGGTGCTGCTGCTGCTCGTAGAGGAGGGACCACACGCTTCCACTGCTCGAGTAGTTGGCGGAAACTCGAGTATTTTGTTGCTGAAAGCTTTCTCCGCTGGCTGGCTGGATGGCTGGATGGCTGGCTGGCTGGCTGTCTGGGACGTCGCGCGAGGGTTGCACGCATCAACGCCCACCAACAATTTCAAGGGTTTTTGCCTTTGGGTTTGGGCTTGCCTTTGCCTTTGCCGCTGCCAGCTGCCAGCCAACTTTTACCTCCCGAGTGCCAAGTTTTGCAGTCCTCCTCTAAGAACTTGTCTGCTTCCGCTTTAGACTTGAAATTAATTAAATTTATTTTGTGTCTCCGCTGCACATTCCAAACTCTAATCGTCAGATCCCAGCAATCAACTTATCAAATCCGAACTAGGAAAGGCGGAAAAGGACCCGGATGTCGAGCCGAAGATGGAGCGGGAGCGGGAGCGCGAGCGAGAGCCGCCGCCCCAGAATCTAGTGACAATGCGGAGCCTGGCCCCCTACGCTGCCCCGCCGATGCACGCGGCCTACAACTCGTATGCGCACTCGCAGCACCAGCAGCATCTGGAGCATCTGGAGCAGCATCCGCAGCAGGTGGCGGCACCATACTATCACTCTGGCTACGGCCAGGATGACACCAGCGAATATGCGGCTCAAAAAAACCCGCTAAGCAGAGACTGTGGCATACCAGTGCCGGCGAGCAAGCCGAAAATCTGGAGTGTGGCCGACACAGCCGCCTGCAAGACGCCACCGCCTACGGCATACCTCGGCCAGAATTTCTATCCCCAAGCGCCAGCCGCGGAGCAGCAGCAGCAGCAGCATCTGCAGCAGCAGCATCTGCAGCAGCAGCATCTGCAACAGCAGCATCTGCAGCAGCAGCACCAGCAGCTCCACTCTGTGGGCCCCCAGTCCCTGGTTATGCAGCCGAGCAGCATGACCATGACGATGGGGGGGCCTCAAGTCGAGCTCGGTTCGCCGCTGAGTATGATGAGCAGCTACGCCGGCGCATCGCCATATTCGCGGATACCTACGGCGTACACCGAGGCCATGGGCATGCATATCGGGCCCGGCAAGATCCCCCATACCACCCCCATCCATACGGTGCACCGCGAACCGTATCCATCGGGCCCCAACAGCCACCAGGCGAGAGTGGGTGTGGGGTTTTCCGAGATCCAGCCGGATACCCCGCCCCAGACGCCGCCCACTATGAAGCTGGGGGGCCACCACCACATCAGCAGCATCAGCAGCAGCATCAGCAGCAGCAGCAACAGTTCTTCGATGCATTCCGTTCCCGGTCCGGCACCGGTGACGGTGGCTTCCATGGTCAACATTTTGTACAATAACAGCAGCAACAGCAGCAACAACAACAACAACAGCAACAACAACAGTCCGGCTACGGAGAATAGTGCGTACATGAGTAGTGGCTATCTCACGGAGAGCCGTGCCGGATCGTAATGTGGCGGCAGCGATTGGCGGCGAGTGGCCTTGAACCAGATACCAAATAGTACCATATACCACACTACTACTTACACATTTCAAATACAAAAACACACACACACACACACACACATGAACACATAAACACATAAACACATAAACACACAAACACACAAACAGCCAGGCCCGAACACGGACAAGTGCAAGAGTTCGCAGAGATGCCAACAATAACGATAGCGATAGCGATAGCGATTACTACACTAATTATTTTGCAATAAATGTAGCTTAAGTATGGCAATAAAACTTTTTTTTTCCTACCATATCATAAATTATTTCACTTTATAACTTTAATTAGCATATTTACACTCTCCTCTCCGACTGAAGTTTTCTGCCAAGAGAGAGAGAGACGCACACACACTTCGCGCTGCCTGCCTGGCTGCCTGACTGCCAGTCGCATCGTAAGGAGGGGGCGGGCGGCTGAGGGCGGGCGGGCGTGCCCGATGGCTCTGGAGTGTGCTCGAGACAGAGACAGAGACACAGCAGTGTGTTTGTCATGCCGTTGGGTTTGAGTTTGAGTCATTCGGCTCTCCGTTCCGAGTTTAATGACTCGAAATAAACGCACACCGCACGAACGCCCCCCTCCCCCCCGCCCCCACCTCCCGCCAACACAATGAGAACAGAACTCATTCATCTTTTCTGATGTGGTATGGTGGTGCCTCAGACTCAGACTCAGCCTCAGCCTCAGCCTCAGCACCACATCTCAATACAAGTTTCAGAAACATCCATACACTACTATATGTACATCGCCGTGTTATAAATCACTCGAACTTTTTGTCTTAACTTGTATTGTATACAAACACTTCCTCCTGCCCTACCCCACCCCACCCTACCCTACCCTACCCCACCCTACCTACCTTAAGTGCTTAATCCACAATACTTAATAACTTTAAACGGCAGCTACCGCCTAAGCCTAAGCCCCCTATTGTAATCGTTCAAGTTGTATTAGAGTCTAAGTCCTATAATGCGGAAATGCGGTATGCTCTCAAGCATACACACATGCATAAGTTTCTCTATCGTTCAATCAAACATATATACATACATACATATACATATACATATATATATAGGTACATGGATATACGATACCATTAAACTTTTTCTGAGCGGAGATTTGACTTTTGAAATACATAAGAAATAGTCGGCCAAATACATAAACGTGCAACCATGATTAGTAATCTATAATTAAATATATCTTAGACCTATAATAGACCTGTAGAATGGATGCTAGGTTTTTTTTTTTTTTTTTTGGAGTTAGCAACTTTTAGCAAAGGTATCTTTAGTATCTTATTCTAACTTATTCGAAGTGTAGGTACATATGTAAGTAAAATTGTAGACAAAATGGAGTATCTGTGATATATGCATATAAATACATATATAAACGATCAGCTGCGGTATTACTTATACATACTATACATACATACACACACACACACAGTTAATTCAAATTAATTCTTGAACTACTTATTGTATAAGAAGCACCCATATCTTCGAAACCATTTTAAACGCTAGACAGTATGTGTAAATAAATAATCGATGCAAATTAAATATAAATAAAGTTTCATTAACACAAAACATGAACAACGAGTACTCTGTCTCCCTTTATGTATCCTTTATCCTCTCTGTATTTCTGGTAAGTTCCTGCATCACCAACGGATAATCATACATAGATCATACATATTTTCCTGCATCGCAGAGTTGATTCGAAATCGACTTGTTTGGTAAATGGGGTCCGGCGTTCGTATGCCGAAGTTTTTTTTTGAGAAGGTCGAAACCTTAAGATTTATGTAGATTATGAAGAGATCAAATGTCAATCTGTAGTACAGTGCTTCGAATTATCCGAATCCGTGGAATTCTCTTGCTAAGCTGCTTTTTGGGTAGGTCGATACGATAATTATTTCGACATCCACGATTAATTATTTTCATTTATTTATGTGACACACGAAGAAACACATCAGTCCCATGATTGAATGTATCTATACCTAAATCTTTCTTCGAAAAAACGCTCTGAATGCGACCGCTCCCATGTTGCCATTGCCATTAATTAGAGATACATTGGGTCCGAACACAGACAACTGAACATAGATACATATACCTAGGTCTATGTGTATGCATGGCAACATACATACATATGTATCTGTATATAATTCAAATATAGTATTATTAAACAAACCAAAAGGAATAATAACTACAAAGACTTTGAAGATGGAAAACTTCTAGTATATCCTATTTTCGTAAGCCAAAAACTAAGCTAAAATTTGGCTGAGCGCATTCGATCGTTTGCGAGGCAAGGAAAGGGTGTAAACTCCTTAAAACCGTGTGGACCTGCGAGAACAATTAGATAAATTTTGTGATTTTGAAATTAGCTGTTTGAATCACGGCAGCATCTGCAGTCAATTGCACTCTTTCGGAAATGCACATGGTCACAGTCTGGGATGCAACTGCCGCCTCGCCTGCAACTGCAACTGGAACTGTTCTGTTCCGTTTCCCCCAAGCCCAAGCCCAAGCCCTAGTCCAGACCCAACCCCAAACCCAAACCCAACCCCAACCCCAGCCCCGGATCATTATGAGACGATGGTGCATGGTCCATGGGCTTTTGTCGGCGGCTGCTGCTGCTGCTGCTGCTGCTGCTGTTGGCTCTCTCTGGCTATTTTATCCGCAGAGTGGAAAATGACAACATTAATTTTGGGCTTTGTCCTGTGCGAATCGCTGGCTGGGCCACATTTTAAATTAACCCGAAACATGTTTAGGGGTTTTCCGCACAATTGCCCCATCGTTGCACTGTGGCAAAAGGGATTCTGCTTTACTTATGCTGCATCACGGACAGCAGCATCGGATGCGATGCTTCTGGGGGTGGATGTGGATGTAATTGAAAAGTCAGGAACAATAAAACGTTTTTGAAAACATTCGAAAATAGACAGTGCTTAAGGGCAGGCCTGCATCACTTTTTAAATTGATTGGGGAGCCTACGTGCAGACGTCATATATTATTTTCTTGTAATTATTTTTTGGCAGTAAAAATGCAATCAATTGGGATAAATGTAGTCGTCCAGCCTGGCCTATAGTTTCTAATGTTTGATTGAACTATATTCATGATCGAGAACTGGTTTATAATAGATTGACCCTTATTCAAGATGTATCCACATTATAAATAGTGATAGAGGGATTCTGTATGCTGACAGACCAAGGATACGAATTTTGATTTTCGTTTTGTGATGTCAAGTATTCGAAATGAAAGTCTGACTATTCCTAGAGTTGGATAGATAGACGAGAAGTACTCGATATGAAGTAATTAAGATAGTCCGGGCTATAACGGTCTATGTTCAGTTATATGTGTATTTTTTTGTATTTGCAAAACAGAGGGACTTGTCGCGTTTCCATTTGACAAGACCACATTTGTGTTGTGGGCGTGTGTAACGAATCCGGGACGGGACTGAAACATGAACAGGTCTATTGGGGCTTGAGGACGCACACGTAGAACATTATTCGGCTACAAAATGGCCAAAACAACAAACCGCTATAATTTACCATATTTTATGGCTGCGCTGTGGCAATAAAATCGCCAACAAGCTCTATAACTCATTCTAGAGCGCTGGCTGGCTGGTTGGCTGGCTGGCGCTGCAGGGCGGCCGCGGTAGTTGCCTCCGCCGCTGGTTACACCCGGGTGTACGAACGTGGACCTTGCAACTTCCGCGGTTGTGCAACCCACACACACACACACACACACACACACACATACACTCACGCATGGACACAAGAGCCCGTGTATGTGGTTGGCTTTTAAACGGCTGAATGCTCCCGATGATGGAGCTGGAGAGCTGGAGAGCCGGAGAGCCGGAGCCGAGCTTTGGGGCCCGCAGCTCTAATTTGTACCTCCAATACCTCTATCGTAAGTATTTTCGAAATTTATCTATGCAGAAATGTGCATTGATGGCCAACATGTTTATTGCTTGGCTGTCGTCGTTTTGCAGTTGCATTGTCGGTTGTCGATGGACGATGGTCGATTGTCGATGGTCGGTTGTCGGTGGCCGTTGGGGCGCCGCCAGGCTGAAATTCAAAAGTGCAAATCCCGAAAAGTGGAGTACAAAACTGCACAATTTGCAGTCCCACGGCAGTCCCACGGCAGTCCCACGGCAGTGACACGGCAGTCGGGCGCCATTGGAAAGTACTACATTTAATTAATATATTTGAATTGAGTTGTTCCCTCGCAAGGACACTGTCCCCGCCCACTGTGGGCTATAAATAGTTGGCTCCGGGACTGATACGTGTACAAATAAAATTGAAATGGTTTTGTGGCTTCTGCCCAAAAGGACGCGTGTCGCCGTTTTTGCATTTACCAAATGTTGTTGCTGATGCTGCTGCTGCTGCTGCTGCTGCCTCAAAAAAAATATAAATAAATAATTGTGAAAAATAGTGAAATACGAAAAAAATCGCTGCTGATCGAACCCGAGTGTCCAGGGTCTGTACATGGTTAGCTTTAGGCTCCGCAACAGCAGCAGCTGCTGCTGACCGCAAAACAGTCTAGACAAAAAGTGTACGTATCCTGGAAGGAAGAGCGGGCTGGGGCCCGAGTTGGAGCTGGAGCTGGAGCTGGAGCTGGGGTTGGGGCTGCCACCGCCACTGCCACTGCCGCTGCCGCTGCCTCGTGCGTGCCGCGTCTGTAAACTCTGCTGGCTGCATCAGCGATATTCGAGAAATGAAGGATCCCATTGGGGCTTGATGTACGAATAATTTAAATATTTAATTAACACATTCCGACGGCCAGGAGCAGGCTGGGGATCGCCATAGCCAGGGGCTTCGCGCGTGTGTGTACAATTAATGCAGGAATAGGCGCAATTAAGTTTGTCGCAGTCCGCACGGACAGTGGCCAGGGGCCAGGGGACTGGGGACAGGGGGCGGCAGGGGACAGGCTACAGGCTACAGGCGACAGGGGCAGGGATTGTGGCAAGCGCGCTTATCTCGTGATTCCGATCGAGCTTCAACCTCGGCGAAGGCGGTCGGTGGCTGCTGGGCCTCTGGCAGCCAGCCTGACAACGCACTTGCTTCCAGGGCTCGCTCTCGCTCTCTGGGGCTGGTCGGCAACCCAAAGATTTATCTGCATCCGGTGTCCAGTTACCGTACCCGTACCCGTACCCGTACCATACCCATACGGCCACGGCCACGGCAACGGCCATTCAGTTTGAATGATGCGCATCTTAGGCATTTTGGAAGTAAATTTGTGTGCAAATGGGCTTTTTATTTGGCTCATGTTTCTTCCAGCGATGGCTGTCTTTCCACCAGACAGTGCCTGACCGTACCGGCCCGTGTACCTGGTTCTGGCCAACATCTCGCTCTCATATTCTGCCACGAACAGTCGCGAGAATTCGCCATCATGGGGCCATCGAGTGGAGATCATGGGCTACAATTCTGTAGTTCCACTCAGAACTATCGCTGACTGAACAGTGTACATATGGGCTATATTTGCGATATTGCAACTGAGTTTCGCATAATCGATTATTTAAATATAATTACGAAATTCGACTAAAGAAATATCAGTAAAGAACAGCCGATCGAAAGGAACATTTAAAACATTAGATATTTAATTTAAATCATATTTTAAGACTATCAAATCTTCGTCAAATCTTGCTCAAAAGCTCATCCAAACGGAATAAATAGCAGTCTAGAAAGATTCGTTTTCCCTGATAAATGCAGGTGAATTTTTACTAATACTATATTTTCCTGAAAACTAAGAATTCCGTGCATAAAAACCTTGCTGTTTTCCCACTGAACTCTAAACTGGAAGGATATTGAATTTAGCCTAATTTTTGCGGAACCGGATCATTAAATCCCATACTTGCCATAGAAACGATCGGTCGAAAACCCATTCGGTGTTCGCTTCGAAGGGGCCTTATACTACTCCTAATTAATGCCAATAAGTGACAGGATAATAAGAGATCTTAGATCTTGAAGCTCAAATTCCAATCATATGCGCAAGTTTCACATGGATGGACCAAAATTGTCTGTATAAATACCTTTGCTAAAGGACACTTTCGTCCTACTCGGAATGGATACGCTCAGTGGCTCTCTGCTTTCATTGATAAGTAGGACCTGCAAAGGATTAGTGTTCTCTCATGCGAACCGAGGAGACTGAAACCTTTTAGTCTATTACTATTATTAGTGGGTAACAAATACAAAAAAAATAGGAAAAAATAGAATGGACATGCAGAAAGGACAACAGTTGAAAGTTGAGACCAGAAAAGTCATTTGCTGGCTCGTTCGACAAGATGTTTGTTCGTTCGGTGAAATAAAGTACACACTGTCTGGCCGGACAGGACAGGACAGGACAGGAAAGGACAGGAGGAGCAGCAGGAGCAGCAGGAGCAGAAGGAGCAGCAGGAGCAGCGGGTGCCATTGAGCACTCAGGGACATTTGGGATAACATGCGAACACGGCATATTTGCTGAGGATACAAAACGCCAAACGCTGTCGTCTTCCGACCGACCACTCAGCCAGCCACTAGGTAATGAGTGGATGCGCATGCATGACATGGATGCAATTTTCGACAGAGAGCAGCGCTGGATAGGCTGGATGGGCTGGCGAGGCAGGCCCCTTTTGAGCCTCTGCCTGATTATCTCATGTTCTGTGCACTCCAACCCTCCTCCCCCACCCCGCGTCTAACATGCATATCCCCAGCCCCACCGTACTTTGTGTGTGCACGGGATACTGCTGCTGATGCTGCTGATGCTGGCTTGTTTTCGGATCGGTCGGGGCCACGTTGCAACGTTGGCATTATTCAAGCACCCGATATCGATGTGCAGCTCCTTTAATCAGTGGTGCTGTCAGCTTTATGCACCATTTTTCTGGCACATTTAGGCGAGAAGGTGGCATACGACCATAGGTCCTGAAGCTTTATAAACACTCTGCAAAGGATCACAGGATGCACACACGCAGATGGCAGTGTTCCACATTTAGATGAGAGGAAGAATGCCTATGGTACTGCTCACATCATGGGTATTTATTTCGGGATCCATGTACATGTACTAATTAAAAACCTTGCCAAGTCTATGAGCAAAAGTTTTAACCCAAAAACACCAAGACAGTGGAAGCATGGGGCATGGCTATGGCCATCCATTCCGTTGCACCAAGGGGCGGAGCGTTTCCCCTCTGCGCCTGTTCCAGGCCACCTTCTGGCTGGAAAGAGTAGTGCGAACCGTGACTGCCTCTGTGCGTCCGTCCCTTTCGCACCAGGCAGGAGAAACCTGTTTCCACTGCCCATGCGCCCCGTGGGCCATGCAACCCCCGCTCACTTTTGCAACCGACTGCGGCAGCCAGCACTAAGTGCGGCACAGCGAGTGAGCGCGAACATGCAACACGACTAGTATGCTCTCGAGCTCGGTAATGCGCACATCATGGACGAGAGTGGGCGCGCAAGGCACAGGCACAGGCACAGGCAAAAGCACAGGCACAGGCGACCGACCCTCGCCACGACCCAGTCGGCGGGCGGGCGCACGGAACAGGTTGCCTTGCGGCAGGGTGGGATGGATGTGGATGCGGTGTCGTCGTCATCGTCTTCGTCTTCATCTTCGATTGTGGACTGACAACAGAGGAAGTGATAGATATCGTGGCATGTGAATCCCAAAGTGCGTGCCCCTGATTGGGCCAAGGCCCAAGGCCCTCAGGTCTCTGCCATTAGCTCCTCGACATGTTTACTTACCAAAGACTGACTGCTCCAAGAATTCACCTTTGTCCAAGCCGCTGCCAAAGTGCCAAAGTACTACGCAACAAATTTTTTGAGTGTTCAAGTTTACTGTCACGTGCTTTTCAGCGTCTCGGCGGCGCTATATAGCGCTTCGACCTCCCTCGTGTATGTGGAAGCATTACAAGTGACCCGTCAGCGTGGACTTTGCACCCAGACACCCCGGTACCCCGGTACCCCGGCCCCGCCCGGCCCGGCCCTCATCACATCTGGCCCGAAGAAGACAGTTGACAGTCAAGTCTCGGACATTTTCAGGTAAATAATTTGTTGCCCATGGCTGTCCGTTTAGTATCTTAGTAGTACTATTTGTACACTTTCTTTGAAATATTGTTATATTTTAATATTTTGTAAAATATGGAATAGATGCAGATTTGCGTCGAGAGTGTAAATTATAAAAAAGATTTGTTTGTAATATATTTAATATTTCAAATAAATATTTAGTATTTAAATTAAATATGCACATATTTAGATTAAACATATTTCTAACAAATCAAATATAATTTATATTTTTTAAAGTGTTTTATATTTTGATTAAACAAGTGCCTTTTTCATAAATGTATTTTAAAATGCAAGTGAATTCCATTTAATACCACTCTGCTTGTACCTAAAAGCCAGAATATTTATCTAATGGGTGGGCTTTAACTATGCCATTCTTTCTCTGAGTGCACTGATAGTCGCAGATATTCTTTAAATAATTATAACCAATTTGGGTTAGAATGCAACATGTCGGAGGTCTATTTATTACAATAGCCGAACCATTTGCTCGCGGCCTGGCAGTAGTTTGTCCCAAGAAAGAGTCCACACAAATTTGTATCTGCGGTGGTCTGCGCCTAATAGTCAGAACTTAACGAGTAAACACAAGCACTCCTAGGCTATGGAATTGATTTGGAGTACAGAAAGAGAGGCAGTTCCATTCAATGGGTTTCGAAAAGACCTTCTCCAGCTCCCAAGAGTTTTCCCTCGCTCCTGTTATGATGGAAGACCACGCCAGTGCTCGTATATGCATACATAGTATATGTTCGTCGCGTGTCTGGGACCATAAACAGAAATTGTTTCGCAAAACGCCTCCGTCGCTTTTGCAAAATAAAGCTACAACAAAGAAAGAGAAGCAAAAAGAAAAAAAATTATCATGAGCTAAATAATCATATTCATAAATGTACTCTTACCACTTTTACCCCCCACCCCCCGCCGCCACCACGTCTCGGCCACGTCTTAGCCACCCTTAGCCTAGGCAGGTATTCATCAGCGCATCATACTCGACTCGTAGTCGTATTCGTAGTCGTAGTCGGACTAGTAGTCGTAGTACTACTCGTACTATATATGAGCGTTCGTTCGTGGCGTCGATGATACAACCGATAAGGGACCAATTTTTGCAATTGCGGCGCTGGAATTTTTAATTAGTTCGGGAAAGCCGCAGCCGGCGAGGAAGCGGCACAATTCACTCACCGTCTTGTTATGGTCAGAAAAGGTAGAAAGGTGGAAGAGGCCGAGAACGAAATAATATCTTTCGAAGCGCACACGTAACCTAAAAATTAGCATACTGTTGCCATAGCAGTGGGCCTCCCCGAGCTGAGCCTCGGCCTGAGTAGGCCCTGAAGTTGGCCATAAAATGTATTAAGTTAAAGTATGTGTTAAGTGCACACCACACACCACATGTCACATGTTGATGTCTTGCACTTGTGCTCAAGACCTGCCAATATTTGCCATTTCTAGCGCTTTTTTTCCGCCAGATATTTTGTATCTGAATAAGGTATGATTTGTGTTTGTTTTTCTATTGCAAATAGTCATGGCATAAGGCATAAGTGTATGTGTTAGCGCTACTCAACGGCTGGGTAGTCCTGTCTGCGGTTAAGAAAAACTGGCGGCAGCAGCCAACGAAGTATGGAATAATTAAAAACAATTCAATTCGCAATTTGCACCATAATAAAAGTAAATTACTTATTCATTTATGCTGAATATAACCGCTAAACTGCAACTGCAACACCGCAGATCTCTGCGACGTCGTGTTGGGCCACATGCAACCGAGCGACCGACGGACGGACCGACGGACCGACCGACCGACCGACCGACCGACCGACCGACCGTTCGACCGGATTGCACCCAAGTGCAGTGGAGCAAGAAGTTGGACCTACATGAAGGGTCATTGCCTGCTTTTTGGGTGTGGGAACTGCCATACTATACTCGTATACCCAACGGTCGATTGATGGATACCGATGGAAAGAGATTGCTTTATTTTATTTTACTTGTTATACCTTTAACCCTTCCAGTGATAGTAATATCATAGTGGTATCATTTCAATGAGCCAATTAGATTTCGGGTCAGTTTTTGCGTATCTTAAATATGTATGTAACTTTTGCAAGAAATTAGAGCGCAATTGAATATTCCAACTCAAATCGGAGGCGCCGCCGCCACCAGCCACTAGCCACCAGCCGCCGCCGGCCTCAGTCTGTTAACATGCAACACTCGGTTTCGTGTTCAACTGAAATAGAATTTTCCATTCGCTGGCATCCATCCTCTGGCACATCGTACGATTATGTGCTGTGAAGTTTTCCAACTACAATACTTTCAGCGAAATGCATTTTTATGAACACCAGCACGCACTTGCACATTTCTCTTAAAAACCCTGATTAAGAGTGTAAATTATTGCGAAAGCTTGCAAATTTGTACATAGGCATATTTATCAAAAACCCTCAAACCCTTCTTCTCACAATTAAATCAGAAAGAAAAGCAGCCTGAAATTGATTCTCATAATGGGGAGATTATATTATTTAAATTGGAAAAAACCCAATGGAAATGGTTGAGACCGAATTTATGCTAGCCCTGGCTCAAGGATACCTGCCTACAGCGCATTCAAATATTGCTAGTGCTGCGGGGAGACTCTTACAAAGGCGTACAATTTTAATTAAAACCGACCTGTGGTGTCACTGGCAAACAAATACAGGAAAAAGGAACGATCAGCTGAGAAACAGGTTTACTCTGTTTGGTCTTTTTAAGGAACCAGCCTCATTCACGGGAGCGGCCCCTACACTGTTGTTTTAAGTGTTCGTGACAGCGATTAAGCTGCTCATTCGCTTGGCACGCTTTTTGTGGCAGCGCAGCCCCAGCCCCAGCCCAGCCCAGCCCCAGCCCCTGCTGTTATTATAAAATACCAGACTCCAATTGCAGGAAGTGCATTTTTTCTAGCCAAATTCCTATATAATGTCTTTATCATCATCCTTAACTTTAATATCCACACAATTTGTACACAGTATGAAACATAATAACGTTGAAAGTTGGATATTCCATACGATTTGGTAGTAGTTTTTTGATTTTACTCCTTCAGTTCTTGCTTTCAATGCAGGATATGCTGTGGTCGACTATTTGCCAAAATTAAATTCAATAACCTCTCGTGTCCCCCTGGCCAGGCCGGGTGAAGGCGGAAGGACCGCAAAGTTCGTCTGGCGTAGGCGGATGAAGAATATTGAATTTAACAAAAAAATGTGACTGCTTTCATTGCTGTTGGTTTATCGGAGGTGGCATTCCCTTTTCGCCCTCCTGTTTTTTGTTGTTGTTGTTGTTGTTGTACATTGTGTACTGTCCATGAAGTGCAACCTTTTATTTAAATGTTAACAATAAAAATGAATTTGCATTTATCGATTTTCCCTTTGACTGGCGAAGAGGAAAACAAAATTAAAAGAGGTCATATCCAATATTCTCGTGGCGAGTTCCTCGTCGCGAATCAGTTATCAGTAATCCCAGGGAAAACTGGCTAGACTCGGCCTCGAACTAAAGCGAATCCAATGGATTGATCTTTCTGTGCTCTTGGTGTTATAAATAGTAGAAGATATATGGCAGAATAGTCCGCTCTATCTGTACGATTTATATATCTTTCGAGTAAGCACAGAGTAAAATGGAAAGCATCTGTATAATAAATAACTATTCGTTTTTTAATTGCAAACATAGTGAAAGGAAATGGAATTCACTCTGATATTAACATAAATGTTTTCAAAAATGTTCTCTTTAATACGGCTCATGTTTAATCTAAAAATAAAACACTTCACAATAAATATAATATATTCAATTAGCAGGAAATATAAGCATGAACATACACATTTTTCTTATATAAGAAATATATTAATGTAAATTAAAAACCCCCTCTTCCTTTTCCACTCTCGGTGAAACTCAATTTAGATATATTTTTAGATCTAAGTGTAACTATTCGATTCTCAGGGTTCTTGGTTTCTGGGTGTTGTGCCTCCGCTCTATCTCTGCGACTTATATGTATCTTTAAGGGATAACATTTGGCAATTTAGTGACCAATTAATGCTAATATCAAGTGAGAATACACATATGTACGTGTAGATAGGTACAGTTCGTTTCTACTCACATTTAATGAGCCTGTTGTACACACTATTATAGTTGGCATTTAAATTCAAGACACCATACCATACCTGAACACTGAATACAAGGGGGCACATGCCCCCCACACAGACACAATAAAGAGCCAGAGCTACTCGTACATACATACATGCATACATATGTATATGTATATGTATATGTATATGTTTGTATGGTACATAGATTCTACAGTAACGTAACCGTTTGTTAAGCCTTTGTCTAGCAGCCATTTTAAGGGCTATAAAAAACTCGAAAAGTTGTAGGAACAATGTAGACAGCGTGTTTTCATTTTATGCGAATTAAGCTGCCACTTGAACAACTTACTTTGCCTCCACCAGCGACTCTGGACTGGACCGCCGGGACCGAAACTGACGACGACACTGACACGGCACCAGTCCAAGGATCACACACACACACACGCACACAAACACACACACACACACACACACACGCGGAGCATATCAGGATGTGTAGAGAGTGCAGACTAGAGATGGGCCAGAATGTCCAGATTTTATGCGACTGTTCGGGCATACCGTTAACTGAATAATACCGATTACATCTACCATTATATTCACCATTATCCTTAAGTGAAAAGAAACTAGCTTACAATTATTTTATTTCTATCAACTAATAAAGGAATGTACAGACATGAAAGTTTATCCATAACAATGCCATTCGTAATAACCATATGATCCTTAGAGAACTTTACAAATATCGTGGTATACTTTTAGGATGCTTTAAGGACACGGACTGCTTGCATTTCCTACAGGGCATCAAAGAGGACGTCGCCGACAGCCCACAAGGGATACAGTTGTTAACGTATACAAGGGGGAGGCGTCGACTATGGCGAGGACGAAAACACAAACATGGCAACCGAGCTCCGAGCACCGGGAAGGGTCCGCCTCCGCCTCCACCTCCGCCTGCTCTCGGCTGCAGTTGAAGGAATGGAATGGAATGGAATGGAAAGGAAAGGAGCACTTTATGTGCATATAATATCTGAATGTTCGCCGCACCATCCTCAGCCACACACACACACACACACACACACACACACACATACGATCCACCCGGCCAGACACATGTATACGTAGGACACAGTGTCATCCAAGTTGCGGGGAATTGTTAATATTGTCTGTGCGCCTGTAAGCAGCATTTACATGCTGGCCGACACCACGTACTACGTCCTGGTTGATAGAAGAGCTCATGTGTGGCTGATGCCTCCTCTGACGGCTCGGAAGGACTCTGCTAGCCGCTCGGCTTTAAGTAGGCGCACTCTGGTAGCCAGACATTGTTTTAAAAAACACCAACAGACATGCATATATTTCGCAGATGCTGAATCAACTTGGGAAGGCTGGCCGCCGCTTTTATTAGATCCAGAGGATGAACCTAGTTCAGAGCTTGTCTGGGTGAGTACATACATTTCTCCCACATAACAATATATACATATATATATAGAGGTATATAATACATGTATGTATGTATGGTATAGCATAAAGTGCTCCCTTTAGCAAGTTTGCCTCTGCTCTGCAAATACGAGCTTAGTAATTAACAAACAATGCTGAAATACTGAAAGAGTCTCACTGGTTGGATGCGAACGTTTCCTAAATTGTAGATGGGATTTTTGCGGTATTTTCGGAATGTTGAATACCCCCGTTTAAAGTGTTATCCTGAAAGGTGCACATGGCCCATGAATTTAGGGGTCTAGGGGTTCAACGAAAGCAGAGCCGATATGTTGCTGCTGTGACAACAATACACTCCAATAATCGATCGGATTCGGTCCTGTACCCAACATCTTAGGTACTAGTATAAAAAATAATGATGCGAAAGTAAATGAGATGTGCCATTGAATTCAAATGGCGTGGGATGCATGTGAAATGATACGCATATACCCCCACCCACGCCCATGCCCATGCCCATGCCCGTACGGACGGATACGGATACGGATACGTACGGGTATATACTATACGTAGACGTAGAATCTACCATGTGGCAGGGCTTTTCGCACATGTGAATCCTGTGCTGTGCTGGCTCTGTACATATTTCAGAGCAGTAAGTAACACACACACACACACACACACACACACATGGGTAGCATAGCATGGAGCGCACTCATTTACCGCCTACTCTCTCGCTACTGCCGGGAGTCATTCGTCAGTCAATCCGTCGTCGTTCAGCGTCCCATTCCGTTCCCGTTCCCGTCCCCTTCCCCGTCCCCGTCCTCTCCAGCGACCTATCCCGGACCGTGTTCCATCCGGGCGACGCAACCGGCGCGCACATTCGTCAGAATTTGCATTTCAATTCGAATGTCAGGATGACGGAGCGTCGAATTTGGGTGGCAGTGGCAGTGGCATCGGAATGAAAATAAATCACGCTGCTTTACCGCATAGGCAACTGGGGGAATGGGGGGAATGGGGGGAATGGCACCGCACCACAAGGGGCGAAACAGAGCCACCATTAAGCCAAAACAGAGCCTGGGGCGGGGCTCGATAGAGAGTTGCCCCCAGCCCAAAGCCCCCAGCCCACATCTTCCTCATCGAACTCATTTATTCGCATTTTTTTGCAAGAATGAATGTGGAAACTTTTTCGCCATCATTTTGAGTGATGTCAATTAGATTGATTTGATCAGCGAAAATATGTGATTTATCAGACAGCAACAGTGGCTGGGCGGCACCACGCACCAGGCACCAGGCTCCTGGCTCCTGGCTCCAGGACATTCATCGTTCCATCCCCTATCCCCACATGCCGCATGCCACATCCCTCCCTGAAGCACGATTCGGATGCGTATACGTATGAATATCTAATGTGGCGTACACGTACGCAATCAGCTTCGTTCGTTCATCTATGTATTGGATGGATGTATGTATGTATGTATGTATGTACTTCATCAATCAGTCATCTAACTATTTGCAAAGTCTCAGTCAATTTACCGACTCTAGGAATAGAACAAAGCATCAGTCTTTAAAGACAGACACTGCATTGAAACAAGTAAATGCTGGAAAAATATGCCGTACGATTTGGTGACAGGTTATATCAAAGAAAGTTCACTCTAAAAATCCCATTTATTCTTCAGACAATCGATCAGGCAGTATGATGGAATTTCAATGATTAAACACCAGAAAATCTGACAATTAGTTAAACAAGCGCAACTATTTGCACAGAAAACAAACCGCACGCACACCCCTTAAGGACGAGCAATAACTTATGTCTGCACTCCTGCCAGGAGTGCGAGTGCGACTATAACTATCGTATTAAGGGATATTTGATTAACCGCTCTCTGCTGGCGTTGTTTGTGGGAATATAATGAATCCGTTCCCGTTCCCGTTCCCCGGCCCCACCGCCTAGATGCCACCCACACGTTACTAGCAACGCCTACGATATTAATAAAGCATTGGGTGGAAGCACTTGCGGGTGCCATAGAAAGCAAATAAAATAAATCAAATCGGGAAATGGAAGTGGAAGTGGGAATGGGAATGGGCATGGAAGGGAAGGGAAGGGCAGGGAAGGGAAAAAAAGAAAATCGCAGAGTCTGAATCAAGGCAAGTGTGTAATAGGGGGCTGCTACGAAAACAAAGGGGAGCCGTGTTTGGCACCCAAAATTTATGCGCGCGCTCTTTGCCCAGGCCGCTCCCACGCAATGTTCCCTTCCCTTCCCACCCTTCCCTCTCCCCGCGTGGTCTAGTCTGAAGGGTGGGGGTAGGTGGTAGATCTGTGGATGGAGACAAGGGTCGGGTCCGGGGACGGAGCTGGCGCTGGCGCTGGTCCTGGTCCTGCGGTTTGCGGGTTGGTCCTTTTCGGGGGTGGATACATGTGTCAATAACTCATTTTCAAATGGAAATAACATCAAATAAAATTCGCGCTACTGTGTCGCCGTCTTCCTTGACTTTTCCCTGCCCCTGCTGCCTGCCACTGCCACCGCCACCGCCACTTCCATGTGTGTCAATCCATTCTTTTTTCTGTTTTGTTTTGTTTCGTTTCGTTTCGTTTTTTATCGTTGTCGTTGGTCGTGGTTGGGCAATGGCCCTGTGACTGATGAAATATCGTGACAAGCAGTATAAAAGCTATTAAAGTCGAGTGTAGATGGCGCTACTTGAATTTGTCAAAATGTCTTTTTACGCGCTTGAGGCGCAGCAGGCACAGACAGCCAGTCAGCCCAGTCAGCCCAGTCAGCCCAGTCAGGCCAGCCTAACGAAAATACAATACACGCCTAGACCCAGAAAAAGAGAGAGAGTCGTTTCTACAGGTTCGTGTGACCCCAACCCCAACCCCAACCCCTACCCCCGTGCCAACCCCAACCCCCCATAAGTCATAGGAACGGGTGAAGCTTTGATTGATGCCGATGTGTCACGCAGGCGCGCATGTGGCTAATGGGCGGTTGCCGTTGCCGTTGCCATTGCTGTTGCTGTTGCTGTTGCTGCCATTGTGGCACTCCAATGTTCGATGTTTCAGTATTAGGAATTGGGGGTGGAGATGGAGGTGGAGGTGGGGCTGGGCCTGGGGGACTTGAATCATTTGAATGATGTTGCCAATCGGGCCCTGTTTGAACCTTTCGCTTAGGGAGTTATCTTATCGAGTCCTAGAACATTGTTCGAGATTCAAAGATTCAAGGAGTAAACTACTGGCTCAAGTCGCAGATGTACAGATGTATGTACAGTGGTGTATTTTATGCGGACGGAACAAGTTCGCTTGGGACGCGGCCAAGGGGGAACGGGAACAGGAACGGAACGGAACGGATCGCCCGTGAAGTACGAGTAATGTCCCGCTGTTGTTCAAGAGGCGTCCGTCCACAAATAAACGCGCCCTGACCGATGCGCGCCCCAAATGCATCAAAATAACGAGCTCAAGCTGCGCGCCACAGCCTCGCCTCGCCTCGCCTGGAGTGGAGAGGGGAGGGTAGGGGAGGGGAGGGTACGGGAGGAGACTATACGAGACTGGCGCCCACAGTTGTGATATATGAAATTAACTTAATAAAGCAATGAAATATCGCCCGCGAATGAAACGCGATTCCAAGGGGCCGAGCCGATTCCAACGCGAATTGCGACTCGATCAGCAGGCGCTTTGTGCCTTGCTGCGACTGCATAAATTGTGGCACTTTAGGGACCCAGCTAACGCCGAGATGTGGCACCCAGCAACACCTCAGGTGTCTGTTGGTTTTTGCTTTTGTATCAGCCACAGCCACAGCCACTGCCACTGCCACAGTATCCGGTGACTAATTGCCCTTTGCTGTGAGCTCTCAAATTGGACCTGATTGGAGTACAAAAAGAAAAGCTGCTGCATGAATACTGCAAGAGCCCTGTCCTACAGTTGCATCAGGCTGTTCGGGAGGATAACTATTCTGGACCCATGCTCACGGGAGTTCTATGGGTGTTCCATTTTCTAGCTGTAATACTTTCCAGACTTCGTAGCCAACGTTGAGGGCCCTGCTCAGTCCCAAGTCCCACCTGATGCCTCATTGTGACCTGAACTGAAGTTCTATTGATAATCCTGTCCGGATCCACATCGAAGGGAAGACAAATCGCTCTGCCTTCGAAAGCAGTTGGCACAAGTGGTATCTGGAGGATTACTTTGGATTTCCTTCAAGCTAGTCCCACAAGATTAACACATATTTAAGGCACTGGTCACAGAATGAATTTAATTTTAAAATATAGATTACATACATGGGCTTTTATACTAGTCTTATATATTTGTCTGGAAACGTGGGCCAGCCATTCAGGGCCCAGGGCAGAAGGCATATAATGTCCCCCAGAGCTGTCCCGGAAACCTCTAATTTTTAGCAATCTCCGGTTCGGAGTTGGTGTTTTTTTAGTTTCATAGAAAACTTTCCCCCAAGAAATTGGGGGAAATTTGGAACCAATCTAATGTCGAATTCCCTTAGAACTTCGGCTGTCGAACTGCATTCGAATGGGATTAAAAGTGATGGTGGGCGGTGGAATGGTCATTCCGGAGTGGGTGGCCAAAGGCCTCTGTGGCATTGTGTGGCCCATTGTTCGTGGGGCTTCCATTGTCTCGAGTAAATTAAGCAAACTTTGCATGGGTGTGCCAGGCCCCATGCCCCATGCCCTTGCCCCATGCATAGTTTTGCACCCAAGCAAGTCAATTCATTCAGAGAGCGGCATCCCACCTTATCTGCATGTTCCACACTCTCTGTCTCCTGCCTCCTGTCTCCTGCCTCCTGCCAGGCAGGCTCTGAACAGAACACACTCCAACTCCACTCATGGACCTCTCGCAACGCTCTCTCTCTCTCTTTCTCTCTCTCTGCCGGTCTTAACTTTTCACTCTAAGCCTGCCACCGAGCATCACGCAATAAATTACGTTAAAGACGCCAGACCCAGACCCAGACCCAAACCAAGGCCCGAAATTTGCATTCCATGCCACACCACACCACACCTCCCCTTCGAGAGCAGAGCGGCACACGCATCATCATAATTAATAAGAGACAATTTGACAATGGCCCTTTAGCGTTAACAGCGATATCATTTTCAACTGTACAAACTGGGCGGCGATGTGAGCATCCACATCCACAGGACACACAGTACACACACAGGACACACAGCACACACACAAAGGCAAGAGCACACCCCCTTTGCCATTTTGCGCCAAATTAAATTCAACCTCAATTGAGGGGTTAATTTCTATCACCACGCAAACAAAACAAAAACGAAACGCCCAGCCTGCCGCCGTCGCCAGACACTACGTACGTGGGGTGGCTGCGAATGGGGCGAGCTAGCGAGTGCGGATCCGGATCCGGATGCGACCATCAAGAGGGGTGAAATATATACAGAGAAGGAGACAAGGAGAGAGGGTGAGTGGGGGAGTGGGAGCGTGGGTGTCGCACCATTATCTGCATCGAGTTCCACATAGAAAATCATTACGCCATTCGCACCATGAGACGTATTCAATTTGAGTGTCGTTGAGCTCTTTATTACGTTAGTGTGAAAGTCGCGTGCACCAAAAACCCCAATAGCCGGCCGGCGGCATCCTCCGAGGGCATCCCCCCTGCTCTGGCCTGGACCCGGGTAAGCTTCCCACCACCCCCCACCACCCGCACTCGCACCCGCACCAACAGCGCATTCATTCACGGTGCGTAAGTCACAGCAAAGCAGCAACAGCAGCAGCAGCAGCAGCGGCAACAACAGTAATAGAGGAGGGCAGGGGGCCAGGGCCCTTAGTGGAGGAAGTGGATGTGGAAGTGGAAGTAAATTGAAAGCATGCTGCGAAGCGGTCTCAACCCTAACCCTTCAATTGGCAGTGGCAGTGGCAGCGGCAACGGCAGCCACGAAATCCATTAGCAGGCAGCGTGCGGCGAACGGCAAAGGCAAAGGCAAAGGCAACGGGCTACAGGCTACAGGCTGCAGGAACGGTGACCATGAGGCTTTTATGCACGAAGCGTCCTGCTCCGTTTTCGGTTAACCATGGGCATGCCCCGGCCCGGCCCGGCCCGGCACTCCGCCGTCGACTCTTCTGACTACTCAATCTCGACGAGACTCATAAACATATGCGCCTCACGTCGTTTGGCGCAAATTTAATGTGGCGATGGTAGACGACGAGGACACCCCACCCGGGGCACGCCCCGTCCGACAGACGGTTAGCTAGCTGTTCTTTGATGAGGTTACTGACTTTGGCGAATTAACTCCCACTCGCCGGGTCGTCTCCCCCACCTCCCAACCACCACACCGCCCACTCTCCACTCTCCGCTCCCCACTCCCACCGCACTCTCCGGGCAGGCAGGCAGGCAGGCAGGACGGCCGGGTCGCTGGCGAACCGGAAACCACTGCATTTTGTTGGCCCAAAACCGGGGTGGCACGCTTCAACGCCTCAGAAAATCTCTTGGGACATTTTAGAAATACAATGCAGCATTTAGATAAACAGAAACTTTAGAGCTCTTTCGACTTTCGACCCTTAATAAGTGTGTACGCACACCAATGCACACGCTTCCAGCAAGTGCCAGAGGAGGGGAAATCAATCCTTCTACATCGAGATACTCCGAGTCTTGGATAGGCCTCACTCACTTTAAGCTATTATGTCCTTAGATAAGGTACATCTTTTGTTATTAATTATATTGTTGATTAATCCTTCCTGGCAGCACTAATTAATTTAATCATTATTTGTAATTTATTAAAATTAACTTTAATGCATTTCGAAATAATATTAAAATTAACTATAAGGAGAGAGGCCTTGGGCACGCCAATTTTTCTTTATATCTGCACATTTATATATATATATCTATTAAGATTGCATTTTTTATATTCCTTATTCATTTAATTATATATTTTTTATTATTTTGTAATGATTATTTTTAGTTTTTTTATGTATGTTTTGAAAGTAGAAATTATCTCCTGTTAATCTTCCAATATCAATTTTTCCATGGACATTGCAAATGATAACTTGACTCCTGTAAGACGCAGCACTTTAGAAGGAATTACTTAGTCAACGCATTCCACTAAATCAGCTTATTATATGTACATGCCCACACCGAGTCCGAATGATAACTAAATTGATGGGGGAAACATATGAAAAGATTGATACACTTGGGCTCAAATCAAACAATAGAATGGAATGAAAATAATCCGACACATCAAAGCCCAATCCAATTGGGAAGGTTGGCTGCATCGATGCTGCTGGGCCTGGGCCTGGGCTGAGACTGGGCTTGGGCTTGGGCCTGGGCCTGGGTCTGGGCTGCCATAAATTTTATTTATTTATGTATGTTCCGTTTTGTTTTCTGCTTTCGCTTATACGAATATCAGACCAAAATCGACCATGAATATCAATGGGGGAATTCAGTGTGTGCCGCCATCGGCACGCGCCCGCTTCATCCGATACTGGGGCTTAGTGCTTGTGCCTCGTCCGTGGCAAGTGGCAAGTGGCAAGCGGCAAGCGGCAAGCGGCAAGTGGGTATTGATATTGTTTTTATCAGCGTCTACGGACCTTCGATTTCTCGGCCAGACGGGGGACAAGGACCGAAACAGGACCGGGACAGGACCTGGCCGCGGGCCCTAAGCACTTGTGCTCCTGATGCGTATTTAATTTTATTTTATTTGGGATTTTACTTTGCTTTACTGCGGCGGGCATCTAAGGGAAGTAAATCACGGCAGCTTCAGCACAGTTGAGTCGCCGTCCCCGTGCACAAGGCGCCGGCGGTGTTCAAGCCGGTAGCAAAGTGGCACTTTTGGGGTTGTTGGGTTGTTGGGTTGTTGGCTACGGCCACGGCTACGGCTATCCATTTACTATAATACCACTATATACGGGATTGCCCCTGGCCGATACGATACGATACGATACTGATGGACTGTTGGACTAGGACTCGAGGCCAAAAAACATACGAGGGGCGTCCTGGTGCGCATATGTGTGCATTTTCCGGCTTACACTTGTCCCATGGAAGATAGCGACAAGGGAAAAGTGATTGCTCTTCCTGTGCTGAGTGTTGATTGTTCGGCATATACGAGTATTGGCTATACATACACACATACATCTATATGTGTGTGTGTAGGCACGGAGATTGATAGGAGGAGAGCAGCAGCAGCAGCAGCATCTTTCGTATTAAATTCATGAAAGTTAAGTGCTTTGTAATTGATCTTATAAAATATTTATGACAGACAGCTACGGCTACGGCTACGGCTACAGCCGTACTGGAGGCACACGCCAGCCAGCCAGCTAACCATCCAGCCATCCAGCCCGTACTGTGAGAGTGTTCTGAGCACTGATTCCGGGACGAATGACTCGCACTCGTCGGTGTACCTTTGCCACTGATGGCCAAAGTTAGATTTTCCCCTAATTGACATTAATTATTTAAAAGGACGTCATGCGAATCTTTCGACCAAAGTGTTTCTGTTGTTTCTGTTGTTTCTGTTGTTGCTCTGCCCCTGTGGTAAAGTGTTGGGCCGCTTTTCCCAGTAGCTACCACTAGCTACCAGTCCTACCAGTCGCAATTTAAAGTAATCCCTGCTACGAGAATAGTCTGGCTATTTCAGAGATTCTCCGCACTGTTGTCTGGCACTTGGCCCCTCTTAGCAGTGCTTGCGACCGCCCCAGCCAGACGGTACTCAGGACGTTGACTTGACGTACTTGACCAGCCGTACTGGACCTTCCTTCCCAGCTGAAAGCACACTCGCCAGGGCCAGGCCAAAGCCAAGAGCCAAAGCCAAAACTGATAATGATGCTGTTGGCGACTTTGTGTTTACTTATGCCGGTGGCCTTGTGCCCTGCCCTGCCCAGCCTGCCCCTGGCTTTGATGTTTCCATGGAATGATGAATTATATTTGACAACTATGGGCTTTGGGCCGCACAGGGGAAGCCTGCCCGGCTGCCTGCCTGCCTGCGCAGCCGTATTCCTCCTGCACAAAGACACGCACCCATGCACGGTCCCATACTCATACGTTCCCGTTCCCATACGATGGGAGAGGAGAGCAGTACTTGGATATGTTTATTTTACTGTCAAAACATTAAAGTAAACTCTCGGTGAGGCAAGCACCCAAAACAGGGTTGATTCTTATCGAGGGGCGGTGTCGACAGCCAGCACCGTGTGCTCCGTCAAGTTTCCACTTGGAGTGCGCGAGGGTGGAAATATTGAAATATATCTGTAGCAGGGCGTCACGTGGTGGTCGCTCGTTGCTCGTCCGTCTACAGCCGACTTATGCCACCTTCAACGCGACTCCGGCGCACAGCAGCCCCAGCACCAGACAAGTGTACATTTGCATATGTTGACGGCATATTCTAACAGATCCTGCCTGGATTTCCTGCTTAACGGGGACCAGCACCACCCTACACCCTGCAGCCTACAGCCTACAGCCTACACCCTAAGCCCTGCACTCTGGTCTGCACCACACACGAGTCCTCTCGGGTCACATGCCTTTTTGACAACTCATAACAATCACTCATCATAAACAAAGTCAGGCCGGCCTCAAGCCGCCTGACTGCCTGCCCGACTGACTGGACTCCACTGGACTGGACTGGACTGGACAGAGAGATACAGCTGATGATGGCTCTCGCCTGGGAGTTGGATGGTTGGTTTTATGGCTCTGTGTCGTATGTTACCTGCCTACGAGTGTGCATTACGAAAATTCCCCATTTCGTAAAAGAATTAATAGACATTTCACACACACTCAAGACTGGCAGGTGAATATCTCACTTGGGCTTACATAGTTTCTGATTTAATGTCTGGCCCAATTAGTTAATTATCGAGCTCCAGCTGGGATAATTATCGCCTTATCCTTTGATTCCTACTGGCTCCATCTCCATCACCATCTGCGGGCAGGCAGCAGGCAGGACAGCAGGACAGCAGCATCAGCATCAGCAGGGTCTCGGGTCCGTCTAGAAGCAAACGTCTTGCGGTCAATTAAAACAATCCACAAAATAATTGCCAAGAAATTTATTCGCTTCATTAACTTGTTAAAGGACGTCGACATGAAAGTTAAGCACAAAGTCGGCCGCATCAATTCAGCCAGAAAATTAAGTGAAATAATTAAATCTCAATCGGGATCTATTAGATTTGTGTTGATGCTGATGGTGATGTTGCCTTTGGCTCTGGCTTGGGCTTTGCCTTTAGCTTTGGCTTTGGCTTCGGTCCATGGCCCTTGTCAGGGCCCATCGCCCGGGCCGGCAGCAGAGGGATGAACACAGATAAATTTGGCAGGACGGCAGCTAATCTCCCACCGACGGCCCAGCAAGGGGTTAACGAGCGCCGGCATCCGAGATGGGGTTGAAAATGTGGTATTCGAAAATGCAACAATCGCAAGGCGTTGCTTGTCCATGGCTCTTCTGGTGGGGTGTGGTGGGGTGTGGTGTGGTGTGGTGTGGGCCTAGACACTGACACAACCATTTATCACCCACGCAGCATCTTTCATAATCAGACCGACCGGCAGTAGGCAAAATGCAAATGACTCAGCCCCGTGTCGGTCGGAGCTGCATAAAGGACCAGCCGCGGCGCGGCTTTTAATTTACAGCGTCCTCCGAGCCGGTTGGACCCCGGCACCAGCATCGACACAGGCAGCGGCACCAGCACATGCACTCACATCGAATGGGTCCACCAATGGATGGGCCCAGACCCAGGGCCAACCGAGACATGGGCAAGAGAGCCGCCAAGCCGCCATCGCGCGGTTGCTTCCACCGCTGCGATGCCTTCTCCACAATGAATGCCAGACAAAAGGTCGACACGTTCCCATTCCGAGCTGCTTAATTAATTTATGCACTCATGGTCGGTCGCAATGCATCGGGTCGGTCGGTCGGTCGGTTGGTCGGTCCGGGAGGAACATCGGAGGGGGCTTGGACTGCGCAGGAGGGACGGGATGAGATGGAATGGGTCGAGACTGCCAGTTTAGTCCGACTTAAGCTATAGGTGGACATCATTTCTTGGCTCTTCTTGAAAACCCGCCTAATTTTAAAATTAATGAGCGGCATCTTGATGGCCGATGGAAGCGATAAGCCCCATGATTTTGACTGTCACACACACACACACACACGAACACACACAGATACAGATGCAGATGCAGAGCCTTCTTCCTCCCTTACCCTCGATCACAGCTTAAGTAAATCACGTGTTTATTGGCACTTCACTTACGACACCGTCGTCCCCAAAGTACGAGAATGAGGAAAAAACGAAAACTAAAATGGCATCACTCTATAGTGGCCCTCTATAGTGCCCTGCCTTTCGGCCTGGTCGGCCTGGTCGGCCTGGCCGGACTGATCGAGTGAGAGGGAACCAACTGGGCAACGTCATTAATTAGCTGGACCTGAAGTGTTGGGACCGTATGGTCCGTATGGAAGCGACGTGTTTATTTGGTTTGTGTGCCCGTTCAACATCTCCGATGCATTGGGGCTTCATTTAGGAGTTCTTTTGTTTTGAAATGTATGCCGCACCGCACCGCATCACACAGGCATGTCCGAAAAAGTCGTGCCACACTACACACTCAACCAAGTTCGAGCCGAGCATAGCCTGCCACAATAAGTGCACAATCCTTTCAGACTATCCTATCATTAAATATTAACTTTCCCATGGAAGCCTTGTGTTATACAAAACCAACATTTGTTTGCACAATTTTTATTTAATTTCCATAAGGATTGTACTACCAAATGACCTGTCTTTCGACCGATCATTTTGATGGCAGAAATGCTCTTTTGAAGAACAGAGTTCCAGTGTTACCTTTATGTCGTTCCACCACTGTATTCATATGGCTTTGTCATTTATTTTGTTTGACCGGAAACTCTTTATCTTACGGTTAATCTTCTTGATATTTCAGATGTGGAAAAGCCAAAAGGCCGATGCGTTCTTAATTCCGACATTAAGACAAAACCAAAAACAAATCCAAAAAAAAACTTGCCTTTGGTATGAAATTGATTCATTCATTTTCAATCCATTGAGTGAGATTCTTATCCGATGGATGAGTCGGGGCCAGCTCCAGCTCCAGCTCCGGCTTCAGCACTTTCAATAGTGTGCATCCCCAACAGGTAGTCAAAGCAGACAGACTGTCTCCAGTCGGCAGACGATATGTCTTCTCTTGGCATGCTCTTGTAGAAAATTGAATATTTCTTAAGCGAGAATCTCGCAACGCTGAAAAGTGAAACTTGGATCATTTTTCAGCATCAGCTGAGGCGAGTTTGCAAAACCTTTTTGCTATCAGTTTAAAATTTAAATGCAATTTGGATGAGTTATTTAATAAATGTATTTTCTATTTCAGACTGCCAACTGACACGCCATCGATAAAATAATGTACTGAAATCGATATGGTTTGTGTATTGTTTTGAAATACCTTGTTCTGGCCAGATCACTAATACTTTCTTTATTTTTCAGGGAACTTGGAACAGAAGATGGCTGGATGGATGGAACAAACCCCATTAGGAAAAAACTATCTTAAGATACCCCATTGAATATTTTAAATAGTTTTACTAGTATTTTCATAAGAATATTTATTTCGTAATGGTACGAGTACGTGCCATACATGACAAAACTAAACACAATATTTTCTTTTATATTTCATATTTATTTATACATATACATTTGTACAAGTGTATGTATGTGCATATTGGAAGCCTGAATGAGATCTCAATATTTTCTACCACACTAACTGGTCGGCACAAAACATCAAAAGATGTATGATCAAAGTGCAATAAGGCCTTGAGAGAATAATAACACAAATGTACCTATGTCGTATAGTATGTAGTCTACTCTTAAATGGAATCTCAAAGATTCTACTTTAATTTTAAAAATTGTAACTAATTAAATTTGTTTAATGTCTCTGTTGTTGTGGGGGCTGGGCTACTATTTGCCTGAGAGTTCTCATACAGACAGACCCTTAGTTGTATCAGAAACCAGCTATCCGGCGTATCCACGCCCTTGACATTTTTTTGTCAGAGATGTGTATGATTTTTGTATGTATATCACCAATTATCTGTTTTTTAATCCTGCGATACAATCCCTTTCATTTCTACTTGAATAACAACAAGAAGAAACAATTTCAGTAATGTATGCCATAGTATCAAGGTTTCTTATTATCTAATGTCCACTGTAATCACAACAATAATCTGCAGAAGAATCTTATTCAAAGGTGTATCTTCTAAGAAATTAAGCAGACATACTTGGGATTATCAAATCAATCAAGATATTCAAATTGATTGCACCACCTGTTAGCGTCGATCCCAGGCAGAGATGCAGTCCTCCTACATTGGGAACACTGATTTTTCCAATGTTCTATTGAGACGTTACTTTACATAGTAGAGAGAGATCGTCAAGTCTAGTTGGACTTCGTTTGGCTTTCTGCTCAAGAATATTCGAGGAAACAATGAAATACACTGACTAAGCATCTACTCAAAATATAGAAACTAATACTAATTACGAGAAAGGGATGTTAGTATTAATAATTCAAAAAGGGGAAGTGATTTAGTAGTAGATACTTATAATATGGATGAGGGAACTATAATCCGAGCATAAAACTCTAAACGGTTCATGCAAGAAATGATTCGATCCGAGAGGGACAACAGCATATAGGTTCTAGTGGATCTAACAGGAATCGTGAAGATTTTGCGTTTTGAATAAATTTTAAACGAATGACGAAATGCAATGCAACTCATCAAGGAAAATGTATGCTATGCGAAAATACTTTTTGAGACTCCAATTTCGTCACAGTCAATGATGTAACAAATTTCGTATTATACCAATGCAAGTATGATAACATAAACAGATGTCGATCACATTGGGCTAAGATATGGTCTAAAAGCATATTAAATTACAATCGATTTGAAGAACTGTCTTTTTTTCGATTGTGTTTGGAAAACATATATGTACATGTATGTTATCTCAGAAAGACTAAAGGACTTAAAGGATCGATCGAACCGGTAAATGGTGTGCCCATTTGGGAACAAGGTTATTTGCATTGTTCCATTGAGACGTTACTATATATAGTAGAGAGAGATCGGCAGGTCTATTTGGACTTCGGTTGGTGATCTGATCAAGAATATACTGTTATACGATATTCGATACACAAATCAAGTGTGGGGCGTTTTTAAGAGCCTCACCAACATGTGACCAAGCAAAATGATGGGACTATTCCACATAGATATGTAGATGTAAATTCTAAATTCAAATTCAATGGATGTAATTTCAATATTGTTGTAAACTGTTTCTGTTGCATTTGGTTTTTTTTTTGTAAATTGATCTTGTTGGCAGTGCTGGGCAATTTCTTGTGGCTGCCGAAAAGTATGCAACGTTTCCATAATTTTCGATCGCTGTAGTTCCATTAATGGCCGCTGATTGCGGTGCGCCACTGGCACATGTAATTTTTACGCGAGACGTTACATGGTCTGTTTGTTGTATTCGGGATTACAATATTACATATATTGTTGAAGTTGATTGCTCTTTTAATCCATAATTATAGTTATTCTGCTGCAGAGAATAACAATTTTCAACTATGTATACAGCTAGCACATAAATCTAAAATGTATCCTTTGATTTGATTCTTGGAAAAAAAGTAATATTATTCTGATCCTATTTTACATAGCAAATAGTTCGGGTTTATTTAAGAAATCATCAGAGAAGTTGGCTAATAAGATGTGAAATATCTTTCGAAATAGGTTGAACCTGAATGGCTAGTTGATCGGTTGAACAATTGAATAATACCAGCGATTAATTACTATTACAATGGAAAATACAATACAATGCTATCGTTGATGATGTGAAGTAACAGTATCATCTGCGTTCAAATGAGACATTTGTATGTAGTATCCTGTCCGAAAGCGGACCGATAAATGGCAGCGGATGGAAATATAATATATTGTGTTCCGCTTACTACCTGAACAGCGAATTAGCATCAGGAGCATCCGCATCCCCCGTCTGCCACGGTCACTACATATATCCCTATCCATACGAGGAGTATACAAAAGTAATCTCCTAAGAAGTCGCCAGATCGCCAGCTCGCCAGCTCGCCAGATCGTCCGCCATAAATCATGCCAAACTGTTTTGGGGTATAGAAAGTCAACGTAAAATGCCATCACTTAAAGTCATTCAAGCATTTATTTATGTCAAAACATTGTCCGCTAAGCTGCTGCGAACCCTCGGGCAGAGGGACGAGGGACGAGGGCGGAGGTACCGGTACCGGTATCGGTACCACCAGGGGTCAGTCGGCCAGCCAGACGAATGTATAACTCAATTATAGGCGGCTGTGTGCTCACACCGCAGCGGGGTGTCGGCGCATTGGCATTGGCATTGGCCCCTTATACGATTATACTCGTATACTCGTATACTCGTATACTCGTACGAGTATCATTTTTACTCTTCGTCCCTATGGTCTCTGGTCTTTGGTCTCTGGTCTCTGGTCTGGAAAGTAGTTTGAATGGACAGGGACGATAGTCTAGCAGACAATGCTCCTGCGGCGATCGGGGTCATTGCGGTTTGGGACAGTCTCTGCGGGGAGAAAGATAACCGACTGACTGGTCTGCATAGATGTCATTAGAAACCTGGTATCAATGCTCAATGAAAACATCTTCTGCTGCACTTTTATCGCCAGCATTCGTTGTTCCTACCCTGATTTCTGTGTGGCCCGCATGCACAATCGGATCGTACATTTTGCCATTTTGTACTGGCCACGACCGAACCGATCTCCATGGGCCGGACCGGGCCGGACCGGGCCGGGCCGGGAGGGGTAGACATGATTTCTGTATAACGAGAACAATGTTTTTAACGTTCTTTCGTTTGGGCCACACTGCAGTTGCGCGTCGTTGGCGATCCTCGTTTCTGAAGAGCTCCAGGAGTCGCGAGGGGGGTGGGGCAGGATGCAAGTGAGGCAAGTACACGATGGGGATCGGATCGTGCAAAAGTACAGCGACGGACTGACAGGTGGCGCCGGCGCCGATTTGAATTTAAATATGAGAAGAGACTCGGACGGGTCATAGTTCCAGCCAATTCTCATTCTCCGACGCAGTCGGAATGTTTTTCTCTTCTTTTTTGCATAAGAAAACACAAGCTGACACAAAACGGCTCTTGTTTCTCCTCGTAGACCACAATCTCTTCAACTTGATCTTAATAAATATGTTTGTTCGCTTAATGCATGGCACAACAATCTTTCAGCTCCACAAAATATTCAACTGGCTTTACATTAAATGAAAAATGACCCAAGAAATCGAATAATACATTGAATCGATTGATCCCCACTCAATCCAGACTTTCCTGACAGTCAATTTTTGGAAATTCCTTTATGGTAAATATTTATAAAATGCACATTCTTTTGTCTAAATGTTTTCCAATTGCTTACAGCTTCTATATGCTACAAATTAACAACACATCGTCTACAAGGTTCTACCATTACTTATTTTAGGAATACATTTCAGTTACTATGTGAGTAGTATATAGAGAGAACGAAATAATTGCCTGACAAAATCAATTCACATCCTAAGGATGAGGATTAAGAGCAGCCGCTTGTAGTGACACGCCCTCCAAATGAACACAGTAGCGATGTTAATGTGTAATCCCCGACACGTGGATGAAATTATGCTATGTTCCTTAAAGGGCCAGGGACTGGGACAGCGACAGGGCCAGAGCCAGCCAGGCATTACGACGAGTGCCTCCTTGGATACACCCCGCAATCAACGTCGATGCCCTGGGCCCTGTACGCCCGTACAGAAAATCATAAAATCCAATTGGGGGTAGAAAAATATGTGGCGTTAACCTAAAATATTTTATGTATTTATATTTTTATATACAGGCATACACTCGTACCTAATATCCCATAAAATTGAGCCACTTTCGTGGCTCCTGCGGGGCTGTGAGGATGAAAAAGCGCTAATACTCGCACAATAAATCAGCATATTTGTGGGATTTTAGTGGGTTCTGAAGTCGCAACCATTTCTAAAACAAGAAGCACTTGTTCACTTCTCATCCAAGGAGGTCTTCCACCATACCCATACCCTTACCCCTACCCCATAGCTACGATTCCATGGCTGAAAATATTCCCATAATTTGGCCAGAATCAGAATTCATTGTGAAACTGGCGCCATTCAATGAGAGAGATCTCTCTGCACAGAGTCCTTTCCTCTTTCATACGCTCGTAATGGTTTCTTATCGGCGAGACGGTTGTGAATGACAAACTTGTCGCACAATAGCACTGTTGTGGGTCGTCGGCGAGGCACCGTCCAGCCAGCGGGGGGAACAGGACAAGACAGGTCCGGATTACACGGCAAGCAGGTCATCTTGTCTGCAGACCAGACCAGACCAGACCAGACCCCTGCGTGGTCCATGTCCGAGGTCCCAAGTCCCACCGACGCGTTACGCTCGCATATCTGTTACAAAGAGTAATGATCGTAATGTAGCACAAGTATCTTTAAGATGCATTCGATATTTCAGAATGAACTACCTGTCCGCCTGCCTCGAATGGCCTGGCCTGGCCGGGCCTGGCCGGTCCATCCACATCCACATCCAGTGTGTCGTCGGTCCTGTCATCGACACAGCAAAAGGCTAGTTAATCTGAGACGACCTCGATAACGTTTTAGTGCTCAATTTTGATTCTACGCCCTTTGTGGTTTGGGTCTTTACAACTGTTTATGTCTTTTATGATTTTGTCGTGGCTCTTTCTCTTTCTCATTCCCTGTATCTGTATCTGTGTATCTGTCGCAGTGCCTGTTGGCCTGGACTTGGATTTGGATTGGGCTTGGGCTTGGGCTTGGGCTGGTGCCGGGGTCGAAGTCGGAGTCGGGGTCCCTGCGGCTTGGGCCCAAAAGACACTGGCAAGACAAGCCTTTTCGGGTTGTTTGTCCTGCCGGCATGGCCTTTACCTTTGTCTCTGCCCCTGTCACTCCTTCCACTCCTTCCTACCACTCTCGGAGTCAATCCCAAAGCCGTTATGGCTGTAATTTAATATCCTAGCCGGACCGTTTGCATTGGAGTTTTATTTAATCATGACAGCCGACCGACTTACTTCGGATACAGTGGTTATCGACGAGCGAGCGCTATTGGCGTTACGCCCAGTCTGTGTTTCACACTTTGCCCTTGGTCTTAGTCGCTGTCGCTGTTGTACCCACTGTACGGCTGTCGGCTGTCGGTTGTCGATGTCCTCCATATCCATGCCACTCTGCTCACATTCGAGAGTCCAAGTCCGAGTCCGAGTCCGAGTGCGTGCGCGCGGCCATTAAGGTCTCTTCTGGGTCTCTGATTTCCTAAATGTCCGAGAGAGCACCTTCCCATTCGGCGTTCGTTGGTTCGTTCCTTCGTTCGTTCGTTGTTTCGTTCGGCTCATTTAAATATTTTATCATCTCTGGGCTGGGAAGACACTAAAGAGAATTTTATATCTTTTCGGTTCGCTACGTTTTTATCACTCGAATGAACAAAAACATTTGTTACCAATCAGAGTTCTTAATTTTACGGCCTGTGTGTTTGCGACAAAAGTGCCGCTTCTCGACTCCAAAGACACTGGATGCTGGATTCTGGATGCTGGATTCTGGATGCTCGATGCTGGATCGTTTGTCGGCTTTGTCGCAGAAATTAGCCGCGTATTCCTTTTTAGAGCTTGTATTGGGAGTGGAGTCCAGTATCTTAATTGGCTTTGATGCTGCGATGGGATGGCTTTTCATAAACGTCAGACCGGACATGTTTGCATTCCCTCATTCCCGCTCCCGCTCCCTCCTTCCCAGTCCCTCCTTCCCGTACAAGCATCGTACATCTCTGCGAATAAATACGAGTATATCCACACAAATGGAGATTAGTCACATAAATGATCATAACATAGTTTTATTAATCGAATTCGGGCTTAATGAATTGAGAAAAGATTCCAAGTGAATAACTAATGAACTTCTGAGTCGAAATATGGTTAGTATGTGTATCAATAGCTATAGTTTATGTATTTACGACACTGAGTTGGGTTCCTCCACCAACTGCAAATATGTAGGTGCCTGCGCATGAGCATCTGTAAGAAATTGCAACAAATGACAAATTGTGGCATATAAATTTATCCCCCACCCCCCCCCCCCCCCCCCCCACTCCGCACCCATCCAATTAAAAGCAGCAGAGAAACGTCAACTGTTCCGGCCACGGCTGGAATATATAGAGCGTTTGCGTTTGCCTTTGCCTTTGTCTTTTCCTTAAAAAATTATGTTAACTAGCCAAGAGAGAGCCGATCGCACAGGGACGCACGAGGGGCATAATTTATTCATACGTCAAACAGAATGTCATCCGAAGTCCCCACAAAAATGCACATACCCATAGCCATGGACTGTGATGCACTCAAAGAAATTAGGGGAACAATTATCCCCGTAGACTTGAAATGCGACTAAGCGCGAGGGTAATTTTTCATTGGAGGGTCAAGAATTACTGGGGAAAACAACTTTCGATAATTTCATGGAGTATATTTTTCTGAGTGTACTTGTAGGCCCACACTCGGGATGATACCTACCCATGGCATGGCCCATGCCCATGCCCATGCCATGCACTGCAATGTCAGACGAGAAAAATGAGCAGAGCGGCCGGGGGGTGGCAGAAAGAGCCACTGTGACTGTGACTGCGACTGCGACTGCGATAGCGAATGACCCTTCGATGGCGGCGATGGGGATGGGGAGGGGGAAGGGGAAGGGGAAGGGGAAGTAGCGGCAAACGCAAATAAAATGCAGCATATTGGGAAAATTTCACGGTCTTTTGGCCGCCAGCGCGCCAACTGGCCAACTGGTCATCGGTCGATGGTCAAGTCAAGGGCTAATTTATAGAGCGATTCGGTGGGTGTTTGTTTGTTTGTTTTTGTTTGTTCATTTCCCTTCACTTCACTTCACTTCACTTCATTTCATTTCATTTTATTTCATTTGAGATTCAATTTATGCCCACCGCATGGGAATGGGAATGGGAAAGGGAATGATAAGGGGAAGGGGAAGGGCAAGGGAAATATGGTGGAACGGACGGACGGTAGTGGGAGAGTGCGTAAGGGCCAGGTAAATTGAAAAATGGACATTTGTAGTTAGATATCCATTTACCCACGCCATGCTCTCGGACGTACTCGTAAAACAAGGGCTATATATCTATCGAATATAGCCAGGGACTGGAGCTGGGGCTGGGCTGGTCTGGGCTGGGCTGGGCCGCAAGTGGTTGATCAGGGTCGACTTTTCGGCTTAGATAAGCTGCTGCTGGCTGGCGCTCCTGCTCCTGCTGCTGCTGCTGCTGCTGCCCCTGCTATCTCGACAGTGACAGACGGTGTTCAGGGTTAAAGTTACTGTCAACTCTGGCACCGGCTCTTGCTCTTGCTCTGGCTCTGGCTCTGGTCCTGGCGCTCTCCTGCCTCTTAGGGGTTGTTTCCGCGTGCGGCTGGGACTCTGTGCTGGTTTGACATGCAGATGTGACGAGCGCGGATTTGTTTCGTGTATCTTTTTCGCTGTTTTGCTCTGTGACAGGGACAACTTGATTTCTCGTTGGAATGGATGCGCTTTCAGTGAAATCCTTTTAGGCCTGTTGTAGTCCCCTGCTCCCTCCCCTGCCAAGGACTCCGGCTCGGGAGGCGCTGCTCACGAGTGCATTTGACACTTTGTACTTGATGGATTACGTTAATTATTGATTAAATGGGCTTGTACTTGTCAGGCGAAAGTAAAATCCATTATGTATTTGAATATCGCCCTGGCTCTGGCTCTGGCTCCGGGCCTGGCCTGGCCCAAGCGCGGAAATTAGATTTAAATTTTTTGGGAATTTATAATTTGACATGAACTGGGCGCGCATTTGATGGATGCTCGCTCGGATGGATGCTTGAATGGATGCTGGGATGGGAGGAGTACAATCACCATCACCATCACCATCGCCATCGCCACCGCCACCGCCACCGCCAAAGGCGCTGAAGGCGCTCAAGGGTCTCGGTCGCGGTCGCGGTCTCGGGAACGGGAACGGGAAAGGGAACTTACCTCAATGACATTCCGCTGATGTCGATCCAAGCGCCAGTTTTCAATAATATATGTATGCATGTATATATACGAGGAGTACGTACGAGGAGGGGCTGCAACCAAACGGGTCGTGGAAGAGGCACGGACACGCACTGAAAGCCGGCTGTGGCTGTGGCTGTGGCGGTGGCTGCGGCTCTGGCTCTGGCTCTGGCTATGGATCTGGCTCTGGCGATTGAGGAGATAAGGCGAGGCGAGGTCTTTAAGAGATGCCGCGTCGTTATTTTTCGGTTGTCGCTTCATCTGCTCTGATTAATTCCCTCTGATGAAATGCCGCTGCGGCAGCCACTTGCCTCCGTAGTGGGCCTCTGTCGCTGCTCTCTGCTCTCAGCCCCGGGCACTGGCACTGGCACTGGCACTGGCCGTGTGCGCATTTTTCAAATTAGGTTCGAAGCGAGGAACTTTGATTTATCGGCATTCATTCCGACGACAGCACTCTTCCGTCGACGCCATTTTGAGCAAGTGGTGGCGGCCACACAGCGTAGGGTGCAGCAGCAGCAGCAGCAGCAGCAGCAGCAGCTTCACAAGTTGCATGCAACGTCAAAAGCTCAAAGCTTTGGCTCCGACTGTTTTCGGGGAAAGCTGTTTGCGGCTCGTAGTGCATGGCATGGCTCCGATATAGTTCCCTCGTTTCGTCAATTGAAACTTTGGCGTTGCACGTTGCTGGGAAATTTCCTGCCAAATGGGCAGCATAGCATTTTCCTCGGCACGAAAAATTTCCTCATCGCCAGCCAGCCATCCAGCCATCCAGCCAGCCAGCTGCTTGGCAATCGTTCGTACGTACTCGCTCAAATTTCCCACTATTTTCCCCTGCGCAGCAGCGCTGTCTGCTACTCGTTATTTAGGCGCCGCAAAATGGCTGCGCATTTATCTGCGGCCCTCGCGCCATTGGTGTGAGCGAGGCAGCCCTAGTGTCGCCACCACATTCCCCTTCACATCGGCAAAACAACCACAATACAGGTTTTTTATGTATTTTTACTTTACGAAAAATCTGTGCAAAACTTTAACTCCGATATGTGGCTCTCGTCCACAGGAGTCGTATATTGCACAGCCTTGATCCTGCGAGAACATTGGCAATCGATTAGAATTTGAATAGGATAGGGACATCAGTTGCATATGCTCATTAAGTCATGTGAAAAATAATAAGGACATTTTCAACTAGTGCTAATTCTTCCAAGTTGTTTTGTCTATCGAAGAAGGATGTCCCAAGGAGACGCTTGTCATTGTGGAGCCTGTTCACACGGCAGCCCCTGCCGTAATTGATCCTCCTCCGCGTTCAGCCCTAACTGGTCCCCATTTATATTTTTGGTCCTCACACAAACTTCATCTAATTGGGGCCATTAGGGTAGAAATATTACATTTTGTCCCATCCGACCACAGAATATTGCGCACTCTGTTCACAGGCCCAGAATTATCTTGAGACATCCTCCTTCAATATATAAGGAACTTCTCATGGTCTCTTAGAATTTCGATAGTTAGATATAAGTGTTATTCGTAGCTAAAAAGAGGTTTGGCTCCATAGAAAATTTTGCTTGTATTTATTTGGTTTAAATGGCACTTGCCTCTCGAATCTCAGGGTTTTCCCCTTTGAGTCTTTTGTTTTATTGCATTATCCATTTCCATGCTCAATGTTTTGGCCATTTTTCGGTACGAATATCCATTGTTGTGATAGATTTTCATGTCCATGCGGAGCTGGGCACTGCTCTGCACGTCTCATCCATCCTGATAATCTTTTTATTTTTTGCGTAAGTTTTTATGTCCAAAATTACTAGAACTAATTTCTCGCAATATTTTACCACCAAAAAACTCTTGGAAAAACGTTTTTGTTTTATACATAATATATCATGTTTTACTATATATGTGTGTCTGTGTCCCCATTATTTTGCACCGTCTTAAGTCTACAAAATATGGGAAAACAAAACGCTTACCACTGCACTAGGGTTTTTTATTACTTTCAGGAATGCAAACATAAGACAACCCAACAAAATTAAAATCAGTTCAAAACTACTGAAAAGATACATACATATTATACATATGTAGATATATGGCCTTTGCTCAAATATAGCCAAGTGTCCTTAATATCTTTCCCATGGGGATATATTTACAGATATAAAATGATACATCAAAAGTAGCAGAAAAATATTACTTAGACCAGCTCCGTGAATAAAGGGTAACTTTAAGATTACTTTAAGATATGCTTTAAGATTTGATTGTGGCTAAAAATAGAGCTCTGGTAAGTTTTTTTTATTACTCTATCAATCATATTCTTCTGCAGTTTTTTAAGTTGAATGTGCCACACATTTAGTTCGTTATTAAAGTCAGTAAATGTATGTAATCCATACAGTGCAACTACAAAAATAGATTTCAAGACATTTCATTTGCTAGAATATTGATCTGGCAAATGTAGAGCACTCGGAAATCTATAAATGTATATCCCGCGAACACATACATACGGGTATGTAAATATGTATATGTGTACATACGTACATAAGCTTACTAAAATATTAAAGAACAGAAGGAAAAACCGAATGGAAGTTCTAAACTTAGAATCGAATTGTTTGATTTCCATGGCGTAACAAATTTGTTTTTTGGCGTACTTTGATGCTTGATAATTCATTTCCATTTTCATTAGGAAAAGCTGTCATTTAACGAGGACAGTCCCATCCAAATTGGAGCAAAGTCGAGCAACCAAAGATAAATTTGTTCTGGGAAAACGTGGGAATCTATAAATGAAGCTGGGAAAGAGCAGAACAAATACATTTCAACGAAGTGCAGTGCACCAGAAATGTAAGACAAATCCGGATGAGGGTAGCTCTGAGCATTCAGCGTTATATATTTCATCATCTGCAACCACTAAGAATATCTCGATTTAGTACCCTGAACCCCCTCCAACCCCTATTCGATCACCACTCATATAACATAGAACTGATATTCCGATATCCGAATACCAGAAGCAATCTGTACGACATTTAACATAACATTCGGGCAAAAGTTGAAATATTTTTAAATATTATAGTACGTAATAATTTCAAAGCTAAATGTAGCTAGGGCCCCATAACTATAGCTACATTTATGTTCGATTTATATATATTTTACATTACAGCCAAAACGAATATAAATAAATAAATATCTAAATCACATTTCCTCGAACAGAGACTTTTCTTTTTAAAGCCGGGCCGCAGGAAGTAACGAAAAAGAATATTTCTAGTCTATAAGGTTCAAATTCAGTATAATTACTTTTGTTTAATAAGAACCAAACTATTGTATAAAAGGTTTGCCGGAATATGTTCAACCCCAAATAAGGCTTCAGTTTCTCTCGATATAAATATGATATTAAGGATATGGGATAAATTATGATAGAAAATGTCAATTCCACGGGAATAATTTTTGTGTAACATATGTATGTACACTCAGAGCAAAATGGCATCGTAAAAACAACACACCCATATTTAAATATTCGCTATTTAAGTATGAACATAAATGTACTAAGAATTTGTTTGAATAGGGACCATATTTAAACTGAGTATAAAACACTAAAATATTTATAATATATATGTATGCACTACGTATATATTTTGATAATTTGGATGCAATCCATCTACGGCCAACCCCTGGCTCTCTCGCTTCATGCGCTGACCCATACAATTTTTGCATAATTCTTTAGAGACATTTAGATGAAATGTTTTTCTATTTTCACAATTTCCTCTCCCGGATCGAATCGCGTGGTTTACATTTTTAAATCGTAGTTTTCCCATTCCAAAATTTTTAGACGCTTCTTTTGTATTGGTTTGATCGAGTACTGACCATCCCATTTTTGGATGCAAATGACAAGACTAATAAAAGTTGTAACAAATTTCATGAAAAGCGGAGAGCAAAAGTGAATGTAAAGTGATGGAGCAGCAGATTTGTTTATCTGTGCTATTACCATGACCACGATTACATTATAATACCTATGGTCCCGACATATTTATACTGTCCCTCACATACATATGTAAGTCCCGAAAAAAGGCCACATTGTTCTCCAAATCATCCAGTTATCGCTGCACGAACCTGGCTTAATATCTGCTCTAATGACTCCTCATAACAAATTAATGAGTCCACTCTCGAATATAAGCTGTAGTTTTCCCTGCATGTTCTATCCGGCAACAGCGGTTGCGGTGGTCCTCTCTAATGTTTACACGATACGCCCACAATCTGCGACAAGAGAATGCGACCGGGACCGGGACCGAGACCGGGACCGGGACAGGGGCTGGGAACGAGAAGGAAAACGAGAACCCCCATCCGATGTCACACCGATGTCAGGCCGTAGAAACAATGGTAAATCAGAACTAATTTCGGAAGCTCTACCCATCAAAGCTCCGCCCAACCGCTGACTGTTACGGAGTATGTCTAATAGACACCTTACTTGTCATCCACATACACATCCACCTCCACCTCCCCCCGCCCGGGAACACAGGCTTCCAAAGACTGTTATTTAAAGTTTCAAATTTCGGACATTTGTCCGTCACGACCCTGACCAACGGTGGTTGAATGCTCGAATGAACGTACGTCTAAAACATACGTACATACATACATATATGTACGTACCCACAACCGTATGACTATATGCAGGAGTGTGTGTCCGCCGACCCGAGGGACATACGAGAGCGAATATGCAGGCCTAAGACATCGACATAGACATCAAGGACGGGTCTCGGGTCTCGGGTCTCCGGCCTCGACCTGTACTGGACTGGACCTGGTGACAACGAAAGTCCTTGTTTCTAGCAGAATGTAGTTTGTTTGACATCTATTTAAAAGTTTAATCGGATGAGTGTAGTCTGTGCGGTTAGGCTGACCAAAACACAGTGTATTACATAGTCACTGACTTTCCGCATCGGCACCAGACCAGGCCAGACCAGGCCAAACCAGACAAGACCAGACCAGACCTAACCAGCCGACCAGACGACAGGTGTTGCAATTTCGGGGCTGAGTCTGAGAGTCTCTGGGGTGAGCGAGCGAGCTCCTTTCTTCCCGATGGCTAATGGCAGACGCTCTTTCAACACCAATTAACGTTGATTCGGTGGTGGAGTGGAGCCATCAGGGCCAGCGCCAGCGCCAGCGCCAGTCCCGGTCCCAGTCCCAGTCCCAGCCCCACATACCATATACCACATACCACAGACGAGTATTCTTTCCACATACTTTCCACAGCCTAAGAAAACTGCTGGGTGGTTGTGGGTGTGGGTGTGGGTGATCGGCTGCCTGTCGCCACAACCACTTCATGCTTGATCGGACGGACGGACGGACGGACGGACGGACCGACGGCGTGCCGTGGCGTATCTTCACATCGAAAATTTAATTGCCGTACTGTGCCCATCCTCTGTGGCTCTTTTTTGGCCATCTATCTAGCTGATAGCCCAATTATGTACATACACACACGAGCATATGCCGAGACAATTGTCGCATCGCATCGCATCCACTGGACTGGCCAGAACCTATCTATCTATCGGTCGGTCGGTTGGTCGGTTGGTCGGTCGCTCGGTTCGGTTCGGTAAGTAATTGTAGGCAAATATTTGTGTTTGCTCTTTGCCGCTATCTGGGAGAGCGGCAACTTGAAATGCACGAATTTGACACTTTGTCCAAGTATCGGACAACAAGAAGTGGATTCTACTGCTCGGCCCTACTGCCTCCACTGGCTATCAATGGAAACAATAGCAAGCAACGTTCCTCCATCCCCCCCCCCCTGCCCATGACCATGCCCATTCCCATGCCCATGCCCATGACTATGCCAGTAGTCAAAGCATTGTTCAGTGCGAAACTTTTAATTAAATGCCTAATAGATGTTTGTCACTCTTGTGCGCCGATTAATAGTTCGATTTTATTCGGTCTCGTGATCTACCGTGTCATGTCCATGCGGCCGGCAATTAATTTCCCCCTGTTAAGAGGTTCTGTCAAGAGCAAGCCAGAGACCCAATATCTGGGCCTGTGCACCAGACCAGACCTATGTATGTCCCTCCCATCAGCCGGAACACTTTCTGCACTTTGAACACTGACTGGAACACTGGCCATTCGTTTGACTAGCCGCCACCCAGGCGATAAGGTGGCGCCTCGGCCCTGTATATCGGGGCAAATATGAATGCATAAGAAGATAAATTTAATTTCCTCGGCACCGCTGATTTTATCGAGTCTTTTTTAATTTAATTAATTGAAAAGTGCAGAAAACACCAGCTGTATCCAATTTTTGGAAGCCGCCAAAGGAACTATTGAACTATGCAAGATCTTGTGAAACTCTTCAGATAGACGTGTACTCGTTTTCCAGCAATGGATTTTTGCTTTCACTGATTTTCGGCTATGCTATTTTCCCCACTCTTCTTGGCCCCGATCTCGGCAATGTGTGTTTGCATTGTGAATGGCCATCGAACGGTCGATCAATTAACTTTGCTGACATCGTTTAGCGCTGGGGCTTCATTCAGAACGAAGTGCAGCTATTATTTTATTTATTTTTAATTTACTAAATGGGTTCGCTTTCGCTCTGGCTGTGTACAGATTCCGATGATGCTGACGCAAACGGTTCTGCCTTTATCGATTTGGCTTGTACTTATTTTAATAAATTTAACGCAGAAACAAATTAGACTGTAGTGTATTCAGACGTATGTGTATGTGTATTGAATGCATTCGAACGCTTCTCATGTGGGAATAGAATTTTGGAATATTTTCGAAATTAGTTCAGCCTTAGTCTAGAGCTGTGCCACGCTGAAAGTACCACATGTCGCCGGGCTCTTGTGTTCCTTCAGCTCTGTTTGCGATCACGACCTTCAAAGGCGCGAACTAATTTTCGTGATTACATTACAAAGGCCTTTTGCATGCCAATCGAATGCAAATATGTAATCAAATGAGAGTTCTGGGGGGTCCGACCCCCACATCAAATCGACATCGACAGCACCCATATGGACAAGGGCCCATGCCCATGCCCATGCCCATAATGAAGCCTCTGCCCCTGCCTCTGCCCCTGCCTCTGCCCCTGCCTGTCGGAGATCGGACGGAGCAGCGACTGAAATATGATCGGCGATCGCATTTACAAACGCAAATGTAATCGTGGAGACTCTGCTGGCTCTGGAGTGCAGCGTTTGCATTTAATTTCCCCGGCCAAAGCAGTGCAGTGCAGAGCAGAGCAGAGCAGTGCAGAGCAGAGCAGTGCAGTCGAAAGTGTGCACATTTTTGTTGCTCTTTGGTGGTCCCAATAGCCCATCCGGTCGGTCCGTCTGCCAGTCCGGCAGTCCGGCAGTCCAGCAGTCCGTCCGTGCGGGGCTGTGCCGCGAACCGTTGTCGACGCCCCAGTCGCCAATGCTGTCTACATTGGATTTCCGGCGTGGTGTAAGAATGCCTGCCTTCAATGGCTTTTGCTTATGCTAGTGCTTACGATTTGGCTTGGGGCTGGGCTGGGGATGGGGCATGGGCAGGGGCATGGGCTTGGGGTTATATGCCGATGGCGATGGCGATGCCGCTTACATCGGATCATGCTTAATTGGCAAAATATGATTCATGGCGTTCGTTCTGCACTTTCGCTTCGCCTTTGTTTGCGGGCACTGCACTTTTTGTCGTCCATAAACAATTAATGATGATGGGGGTTTCATAACCAAAAGCTGTGTCGCCCCCCGTTCTGCATGTGTTATTTTTTGCCCAGAGATAGTGCCTAATTCTGTTGCATACCAAACGAGGGGGTACACGCGATTCCCGATACCCGATTCCCGATACCCGATTCCCGATTCCCGATTTGCGTCCAAATGGCTGAATGGCGCTGGCGCTGGCTCTGGCTCTGGCTCCCTCGTGATACAGGCTTTTCGTAGCAATTAAGAGTGCACTGCAATTGCGATTGCAATTGCCTCCCAGCCTCCCAGCCGCCCAGCCTCTCTCTCTCTGTCTCTCTGTCTCTCTCTCTCCCGCTCTCCCAATCGTGGCACGCCGATTGGCCCGATGTCAAACTCATAAATACGTCATGTTCAATTAAGAAGCGTTAATTGAAAGTAATGAACATTTATCGACAAATGGAAGCGATGGAATTGAGCCCGCGGAAATGGCACTTGGAAATGAGGGGACCCACCTATGCACACACAGATACATATGCACATATGGCGATATAACATAATATCCAGTAGTTGAAAGCCCTTCATGTACTACACACGAGTACGTCAATGGAGATGTTCGATTCCGTAATGTGATGTAGGCAATGCATTCGATGGATCTCTACGGAGAGGAGGTACTCTTGAATGGGATCGCTTTAAGCCGCTGTTCTGTGTAAATACGAATTCATTGCTATTCTTTTTCTTATTTTCGTGGAGCAGAAATGATAAGTACACACATAAATATGCATGAGTACCGCCGAATGGGTCTATGGCTTTTAGGCAAACATTTTTCGAAACTTTTACGTTTGGATTCTTAATTCGACAAAACACGCAAAGTTCATAAATTTCCAAAGTGAATATGTTTTCACCAACATGCATTTAGTCTGGTCGAATGGAGCAATGGAGCAGCGGAGCAGCGGAGCAGCGGAGCCGCCTTGCCTTGCCTTGCCTTGCCTTGCGTTGCCCTGCCTCGCCTCGGACCTTGCCACTTGGAGTGGCAGTGGCGGTGGCAAGCCAAACAGAATACCGACTAACAAGAAGAACGGCAACAGGGGGACAGGACGGTGGCGGGGACAGAATGGAAACGTTGCTTGCGGCGTGGCTACATTGTTTGCAACTACAAGTAATTAATTTTACCACTACAAGGTTTTAATGACTTCTAAAAAGTTTTTAGCATTTCTGGATTATCCGGGCCCGGGCCCGGGCCAGACCGGGCCTCGGCCGGGTCTCTAAGTCAACGACGACGACGACGGCGGCAGCGGCGGCTTTCTCCGGGCGTGTAGGCGTAGGCGTGCCGACAAAGCCTCTGCTGACTATTGTGCTACAAGTTTGTAAAAATAAATGAGTAGCCCAAGACCGGGGAGGGGGACAGGGGGACACGAGGACAGGGGCTGTGTATGGTAAATGGTGACTCTGCTAAACTTGAAGCTCTAATAGGCTTTGCTTTGCTTGGCTTTTCGCTGTGGACTCTGGCCTGCGCCTGCCGGCACACAGCTGGCTGTCTGTTTATGGCCAGTGTCATGTCCAGGGCGAACCGCAAGGCCAAGGAGAGCCGGCCGGCCAGCCAGCCAGCCAGCCAGCCAGCGCCTTCTCCTTTGGATTGAGTCATGCCGTGGACACAATGTGCGGTTTTTGGTTTGGTCTGGTTTGGTTTGTTGATATAATTTGAATTTTATGGTGTAATTACGGTCATAAATGTATTTGCCATTTAATGGACCCACCAGCATCGGTCACCCGAGCCCGAGACCGCGCCTGGTCCTTCTCGGCCACCCAGGAAAACAATGTTGCCGCTGCTGTTGGCTGTTGGCTGCTGGGTTGAAGTTGAAGTTGAATGAGAGTCGAGTCGAGTCGAGTCGAGAACCTTTTGCACTCTACTCCGCCCTACGTGCCACCTCCCTCCCCTTGCTCGTTGTGGAACTACTATAAAGTGATAAAACTGTGAAAACATTCTGATGTATGAGGCGAGTGTGGGGACCCACAGTGGAGCTGAAGCTGGAGCTGAAGACAGGCGCCGTAAGTGCATTTAATTTGCATTTATTGGATATTAGCACGTCTACCTCCTGGGCCTGTGCCTGTGCCAGTGCCTGTGCCTGTGCCTCTGCCTGTGCCTCTGCCTGTGGCTGTTCCTTGTGCCCTGTGTGCCTGGTTCTTTGTGTGGCTCTGCAAGTGCAAGACGCCGCAAAAACAAAATGATGTGGTAATCTATATAGAGAGAGTGCGAGAGAGAGAAAGAGAGAGGGGCATGCAACCCGTACACTTAATAAGCAAAAGCTAACAATGTAGCAGCCCAGCAATGGCCGTTTGGTTGGGTGGTTGGGGGGTTGGGGGGTTAGTTGTGTCGAATGTTGGGGAGGTTGACGTTAACGTTAACGTTAACCCAGCGACAGTGTCCCGGTGTTCAAACTTTAAATACAATACGCTAATGGCATGGCATTGTGCCCGAGATGGAGTTGGAGAGATGGAGCCCCGCCGGAGTAGAGTAGAATGTGGATTGGTTTTGGTTTTTGGTTTTTGGTTTTGGATTCCGATTCTGATTCGGATTCGGATTCGGATTCGGCTTCCCAGCGCTTTGTTTTTGTCAACCATGACAAAAGTGGCGACAGCTCGCCCGCTCGCCCGCTCTCCCGCTCACCCGCTCGCCCGCCCCCCCGCAGTACGTACTCGTGAAATGCCAGCAAAAAGAGCAGCAAAAAGAGCAGCAGGGAACACTCTGAATTATAAACATTTTAAATTGAAATAACGTGTCGCAATTTTTTGTCGCTGCTCTGCTCTCAGCTCGCAGCTCTCCTCTCCCCTCCTGGTTCCCCAAAAACCGAACAGAACAGAACAGCCAAAGAGCAGAGTTGAACGGAGCAGAAACAGAAACAGAAACTTCAAAAACGTCGTTAACGCTTACCTACCGCGCATTCTGCAATCAAATACGATTGATCTCACACTCGCACTATAGTTCTGTGTTGGGTCTGTGCCTGGGCTCTTGCTCTGGCTCTGGCTCTGGCTCTGGGCCGGGTCTGTGCCTGGGACTGGGCCTGGGCCTGGACTGGGTCGGGTCGGGTGGTGGTAGCACCAGCAACAGCAGCAGCAGCAGCAGCAGGCAGCTGGCTGGAGCATCACCATCAACAACAGCAGTGACAATGGCGACAGCAAAACAACAGCAGCAACAGCAGCCACGGCTAAAGGACAGAGCCACGGCAACAGAATGGCCGGACGGAGAGACAGACAGACGGACAAACGGACAGACGGACAGACAGACAGTCGCAGGAAGTGAGTTTTGGGGCCCTCATTTTGGCATGGACTCTGTCTCTGGCCTCTGCCTGGATATGGATGGGGCCATCGCCACTGCCACCGACACCGCCACCGCCACCGCCACTGCCACTGCCACCACGCGTGTCTCCAAGTCGGTGGCATGGCATAGGTGGCAATGACAATCGCGACCGGATGCTTCAAATCAGATATTGTTTTACTTTGCGCCTTCATTCAGAAATTCGAATTTCGATTGTCAGCGTGTCTGTGTCGCTGTGTATTTTATTTACTTTTTTTTCTTTTTCTGTTTTTTTATTTGTATTTTTTGTTGTTGTATTTTTTGCCTTTGTCTGGCAAAACGCGAAATACTTAAGCAGCACTGGGCAACGGCAATCACCGTTTGCAACGTGAGGATTAAATAAATGTGTCTCGATGGGGACAGGGACAGGGACTGGCAATGGGATTGGGACTGGAACTGGGACCGGGACCGGGGACCTGGCGGAAAGCTGACAATATTGCAATGGAAGGAGACGAGACGAAGACCAAGACTGAAGACTGAAGCCCTGACGACTGGTGGCGTGGCTGATATTTATCCTTTTGCTCAATGAAGCTCGGAGATCTAATCACCCTTGACACCCCAGAAGAGCCCCGCAATAAGGCGACAAATTCATGTTTCATCTCTGCGGCGACTGTAGGGACAGCCAACAGCCAACAGCTACAGCTACAGCGACACGGAATAGGTGTATCTGTGTGTCCCAGTGGGGCTTACTTTTCTCGGACTAGATATTGTGTGTCTGGGCCCAGACCGAGCCCAAGTCCAAGCCCAAGCCCAAGCCCCTTCAATCACAATAATGGAGCAGTAGGAGTGGAACTTGAAGCTCAATAAATTGAAGCAATTTCAAACCTAATGGCCGCTACCGATAATGTAGAGTTTTTGGACACTCTCTCCTTCGCTGCTTCCTTCCGTCTGTTCTTCGACTAAGTAGGATGTGATGGGATGGATGTTCTAGGCGAGCATGGGGCGTGGGGCATGGGGCATGGATGGTGCTTTCACCAAGGGACCAGAGAATGTTTACTTATTGTCTCAATTGAGGGAAAGACCACCGTCTAAGGCAACTTCCGTTCATCCGTTCATCCGTTGTGTGAATGCTCTGAGGAATGTGGCGGCATCGCACGGGCTTTGCCCTTCATTCATGAAGCCTCAAATCCCACCGGGAAAATAAGGAGTCGAGACAAGAAATCACAAAAAAGTGCGGTATGTGTGGCGAGATATTCTCGCTGAATGGAGCAGAGAGCAGAGAGCAGAGAGGAGTGGGTAGAGGGTAGAGGGGAGTGGGGAGTGGGGAGAGAGGAGTGAGGGGAGGTGTGCTGCGACTGAATTGAATGGCGGGCGTGTGGTACACAAAACCTGTCTGGATGTTAACACTGGGAACACTGGGGACCGACTGGGGACTCTCTAGTGTTAGGGCTGCAGAAGTGTCAGCAAGCCAAATTGACGGCAAAGGCAAAGGCAAACGATTTTGGAGATTTGTCATTGATAAGTCGGCCGCAGTGCTGAAGTCTGAAGCCTGAAGCCTGAGTCCTGAAGCCTGAAGCCTGCTGGCCTGCTGTTGTCGCTAAAGGGATGCTAAATGCAGGGGTTTTCGTAGAAATACGTCCAGAATGTGGCCATCGGACGGAAGGAAGGGTGGCCGTGGCCGTGGCCGTGGCATCTTCCAGATCCGATCCCCTTTTCCACTCTGGAGTGTGTGTGTGTGTGTGGCTTTCCTTCTCAGCTCTCCGTTGACTGTTGGCGTGCGGAGCAAATTAATTCACACCTTGCCAATCCATTGTTGAACGCCAAGACATACGAGCATACTCGTGTATGTGTATGCAAATTGTTTCTTACGAATTAAGTTTGCTGGGGATGTAGGTCCCATAAGTATCACAGCGAAGACAGCGAAGACAGCGAAGACAGTGGCCACTGGCCACTGGCCGGCATAAGCGCCTGGCCACAGCACAGCACAGCACAGAACAGCAAAGCTTTAGGCCTGGTATTTATCCCAGTGGCATCCAGTCCAGTCGGAATGTGAATACACTCACAAAACAGCACTCACGAAGCAGTTCCATATTCATTTCGTAGGCAAAGCCGTAACTTTGTCTAATAAATAACGAACCAAGTATGCCCCTGCCCCTGCCCATGTCTGCGTGAGTGGACGAAAAGTGGCACAGGAGGGCGGTCATCCGTTCATCGAATGAATCGAACAAAGACCCATCGGAACATTACAATAATACTTATTATGTCAGTAACTATCAATGGGACCGATACGGAGGTGGGGACCAAGACCAAGACCAAAACCAAAACCAAGACCGACGCGGAGCAGAGTACATTGTTCATGTACATATGCCGCAACTTGAACAAAACTATTGATTCTGATTCAGATTCAGATACACACACACACACACACACTGATGTATGTATGTATCGGTACTGGTATTCAAAGACGACGGCCGTGTGTCCGTGCACCCGGGGCCAGCGAGCCACTCCAAGGCACGAACATTGTGTGGGGTCAAAGAAATAATTAATTTAAAATTCCATCAGCGCACGCCGTAACGACACATTGAAAGCTCTTTAAGTCCCAAATTACGAGCATTGTACCAGAAACAAATGTGAAAGACTCACGACAATATTTCTGACACATTTGCTGTTTGTAACGCGATTGTTAACTGCGTGCGACGACAACCCAAAACCCAAACCAAAACCAGACGCAGGCACAGGCACAGACAGAGACGGAGACGATATGCGGATCGAACGATCTATCGATGGAATACGAGTACATACCCGGTCCGATCCGATCCGATCCGATCCGATCCGATCCAATCCGATCCTCATATATATGCACTGCGTGTCGTGCCTGGGTATTAGTTCTTTGCCGATCAAAGACCCCTCCTTTCCCCTACCCGCCCCAGCCCACCGGATGGGCCAGAAGTTGCTTTGATGAAAGTCTAACGCACACCGCGGGAAAATCAATTTCCATAAACGTTATACAATGAAAGCCATAGAATTCTATATTGCATGTATTCCATGGGGATTTTCAATGCAGAAAACTATTTCAAAATGCTCAAAAACAAACAAAAGTATTTTCATATAAATATAATGAAGTATTGATTTCTTCGCAGTATTTTTATTATTATTTTATACTGCATACGTGTAGACATAAATTCAATTAACTGAAATGATAAAATGATGAAATGGCCACATTGTCAGCTGATTAGATCTATCTCGAGGGCGAGAGAGCCCTTGAAGTACCGCTGGCAGACAGGTGCGGAAAATTACTTTTTATATGCTCATTTTAGTGGTTTATTATGACAAAACAAAACTCCAGCACTCCAAACGTTAGCGGGGCACTGCGCATGCGCGGCGGCGATCCGTCCAGGCGCAGCAACGACCCAACCGCCGCCGGAGCCGTCATCATCATCGTCAGCAGCAGCAGCAGCAGCAGCAACAACAACGCTAACTAGCCAGGCCAGGGCAGGCCAGGCCGGGACAGCGTTTTGGGAAACAGAGTGTGGGTTTTGGCGATAAAGATACAGCAGACAAAAACGCTATAAACATAATAAAACTACTATAAAGAAGCAAAACGAAACAACAACCGCTATGTGCACAACATAAATCATCAAATTGTTAGGAAGATCCATTATGGGCCATTACGGACACCAACCAACACAGCTACCACTGCTACTGCTACTGCTAACAGCGACGGATGGACGAATGGACGGATGGACACCGGTAGCTGCTGAAGCAGCCGCAGTCGCAGTCGCAGCCGGTGAACGGTGAACGGTGAGCGGTGAGCCTCCTCCACCTGAAACTCCATCATGCAGAGACCTTCTAAGGGAAAGAAAGGTAGCAGCAGCAGCATTATTAAAATGCCGTTTTGCTTAATTTTATTTTATTGTTTTTAAGAATTTCAGCCACGAATACCACCAGGCAGGCTGGCAGGCTGGCTGGCTGGCTGGCAGGCCTCCCCAAAACAGTCAAATGAGCGCGCGAACTGCCGCTCGGAGTCGAATCGGGTGGTCCCGTCGAGAAATTGAGAGGGGCAGCCAACACCAAGAGCAGCACCAACAGCAGCACCAAATGCCCAGTAGCATAGCTAACGAGCACGCTCAGCAGTAACCAAACTAAAATTTATTAATGGGAATGAGATACGCAGCAGATACGTTACCAGGCCGTGGCTGGCCGGTCGATCGGCTGCGGCAGCGGCTCGCCAACCGTTTCCTTGGAAGTGGAAATGAGTAATTTTTTCAATTTGCTTTTCACTTAGATTGGAGGCGTTGATAATGGGCACCCAGGCAGGCTAAAGGGCGCATCACAGCCTGAGACTGCGTTTTTTTTTGTTTTTTTCCCATTTTAAAGGCACAAAAAATATGAATAAAAAGGTATACAATTTATTAACGGGGCAGATGACACAGCGTATCAGCTCTGACATCCGTTTTATACACTTTCGATAGTGCGTATCTTCCTTGAGACGTAATGAGTGTAGATACTCGGATGTGTGTATGTTTACTCATTAAGTGGATGTCCAGACAGATCGGGCCGTGTTCATCGTTTCTGTTTATCCTACTTTCGAGATCATCAGCCTCGATTGTGGGAAGCTCTTTAGATGGACTGGACTGGACAATGTCCTTGGCAGAGATAATCCCCCGTACGATCCGTGGCAAATCTCATTGATTGATTCAGTCCTATCTTTGAAGGGAAATTCCTCGCGGCTGACATGTCATCAAGAGTACATCAATTCTTTGGAGCGTAGGTGTTTCGATTGAATTTCATTTCTTTATTGTCGCTTTTAAAGGTCGTACACCCATGTTACGAGTATTAATCAAACTACTGTTCATGACGACCATCCCCCCATGGTGGACGCTTCTGGGAGAGATAGAGACACAGAGGGAGAGAGAGAGAGTCCGTCCATCCGATGGCATTACCAAAATAGGGCTTGCCGCGGCATTTCTTTGAAAACAAATTAGGCAGCAGCGGTAGCCGTAGCCGCAGCCATGGCCATAGCCGTAGCCCCAATGCACTTATCAGATGCCCATCTATGCCAAGAATCGCTCCGCCTGACACACGACGACACAATGTCTGACGACGGGCCGGATCGGGCCGGGCCGGGCTCTTTCGCAGCCTTCAGTGTTCAGTGTGTGGCTTCAGGCTTAGGGAGAATGATAGATAAATGGTCAAAAGATTGTTAAATGCCGCTCAAACAGCTTTGGAATTTGTCTGATGAGCGATTAATATCGCCCTGCCTGTGAGAGTAACCCGTTTAGATCTTGGAATGGAGATCTGGGCTTCTCTTTTTTTCTCCACCGATCAGATCACTACATATGTCTCTATGTATGTTCTCATGATTGCTCGGGATTAAAGAATACTACTGCGCAGCGCGCGTGTGTGTGTGCGCGTATGTCAAAGCACTTTGAGAATATTGAAATGCAGAGGAAACAAGAGATCTTGCTGAGGAAATGAACTGTTTTCATATGGGGAAGGGAACTAGCTTTGTTGGCGATCTTACAATTTCAAAAAAATACAATTGCATAACAAATTACGCAGCCGGTGTTAATGGATTTCGATGGACGGCCCCATTACTAATTCTTTACTAATACGAAACAGCTAAAATTAGCAAAACAATGTCAGAGGTTCAACAAACCAGGGTGCTACGAATAGTTCCGATAATTCGACTAATAAATACTCAATACTCAGGAACTGTATAACCAACGCTTCATTTGCTTAGCTCAACTAAATAATCCAGGGAAACAGGACACACGGAGGAAAACACCCTAAGATTCCCATAGATTAGAATTCGTATTAAAAAATATACACCAAGGTACAATGTATTTTCTTCATATTTTTAAGTTTTTAAGTTATTTTTTTAAGTTTTATAATTTTGAATACACATTTTTGCAGGTGTATACAGTAATGTATAAAAAACGACTAACAAAAGATTAAAAATCAAAATATGGAGGTGAAACTCCATAAACCAAAAACTAAGGAATATATAGAACAACTATTCTCGCGGATCCCGTGCTGTTTGCTGTTGTTGCTTAAATTAAATACATATCCAAACAAACTAAGCATTTTATTTTTTTTAAGTGTTTTATTTTTAAATGAAATATGGGCCGTATTAAAAGGACTTGTTAGCACATTTTTATGCTGAAATCAAAGTGAATACTATTTAATTTAATTTGCCATTTTTCACGGAATGTAGGAATATATAGAATACAATCATACGTATTCTTGATGCTGACGAGGAATATATTTATATACATAAATTGTAATGTTGTATATTTACGCATACTCTCCGCGTAAGGAGTATACCTCGTAAATAGGAAGGCAATTATCATTCAAGTTCACACTGGCACTCGCACTCGCACTCGCACAGCACCCCTTCTTGGCATTTATTTCCCTATATACTAGATGCATTTGTGTGCACACATAAGTTTAATTTGATTAAGTCAGACACGAGTACTAGGGACGGGTATAGACGGGTGTGGGGTGTGGGGTGTGGAGTGGGGAGTGGGGAGTGTGGAGTGGCGATCGGCATTCCCATTAATATTCCTGATTTGCTATTTAAATGAGCTGCCGTGGAGCTGCCGCTGGCTGGCAGTGCGAGTTGGTCGAGCTGTATGTACGTTGCATAGTTTTGCTCCCCATTGGAAATTCACGAACATAACATGACAACTGCAACTGCAACTGTCCGTGGCAGTATGGCAGTGGCAGCTAGTGAGTGTGTCGAAGTGTGTGTACGGGTGTGCGGGTGTGTGCGGGCGGGCTGGCGGGCTTGTACCAGTACATACATGTACATCTATGGGAACACATGTCAACATTCCATGAACACATGTACTCTGTTGAATATGTACGAATATGTATCTGTGTGTGAATGCCTACATCGCACACCCACAGCCATCTATCCCACACACACACGCGCAGTCACCGAAAACCATCCAGCGGATGGATCTCCGGCGTACTCGTACTCGTACTCTACATACATACACACATACATTGCCGTGTGTGTGCGTGCGTGTAATGTGGGCGGAGTGGATGTGAATGGGCTCGGGCTAGGGCTATGGCTACGGCTACGGCTATGGGTGGTCCCAATTAATTAATTGCCTTTCTGCTATTTTGCGCAAACTGCAATTAAAACACTTGCTCGGAAATACATACATCCTCTCTGTCTCTCTGTCTCTCTGTATCTGTATCTTTATCACTATTATTACGTTTGTATCGTATGTCGTATATGCACACACATAATACATACCTACATACATACATACATGCGTACGCATGTGGCTTGTGTGAGTACGAGAACGGGTACCGTAGGGGGGGAGGAGGGGAAATGTACAGAGTGCCAGAGGTCGGACTTCTACATAAATAGTTTGTGACCTTTCGGTTGTTTTACAAACAAGCTCCAAACAGTTGCCCGATTCGCGCCTCAATGTCACACGTTGTGCCAGAGAGATGGTTGGGGGTGGGTGCCTCTGCCTCTGCCTCTGCCTCCGGCTCCGTCTCAGTCTACGGCTGGGGGCTCTCGATGGGGCTCCGCCTCCGATGATGATTCTGCGGTGCTTGGAATTGCAAATTGGCAACGTCGCGCCGCATCGGCGAGCCGCACCACAAGCCCATTTTAATTGTTTACATTTTGTTTTGTTTCAGCACTTATTATTATTAATTTCGCTGGCACTCTCCCCATACCCATACCCATACCCATTCCCATCTCCATCCCCTTGCCCATCCTCATCACCCTCTCTCCGGGTACGTCTTCACAACCTTCCCGGATGCCCTGGGTGTGCGAGTATTTCGTGGGCGGCAGTGCTATTGACTTTTGCGAATGCAGCAGAAATGAATGCAGAGCCAAGCAAAGAAGTGACGGTGACGGAGTCGGAGTCGGAGACGGAGTTGGAGATGCTAGCGTGGCGAGAGCCCTTCACATCATTCGGTCGGTCTCGGTCTCGGTCTCTTTTAGCGGATTGTGTCGAGCTGGGGCCATAAACAAGTTTGTTTATGGAAGCATGTTATTAAACGTCGGCTTTTATACGTACATACGTACGTACATACATACATACGTCCGTACACTCCCGGACGGAGCATACCAATTCACAAAATCAATTATAAGTTTGCACTCAATGGCCATTCCCTTCCACTCTCCGCAAATGATTGTTTTATAGAGGGGTATATTATATTCTCGCAGATCTGTGCAACATATACTACATATATATTCCTGATCAGCCATTAGCAGTTGTTCTATTTATAGTAGACATAACAGTGGGAACAACCTGAATTTCCGAATTTCTCTCCAGCATCAACAATAATTTTTGTATATTTATTTTCGAGGGCCCTCCCCTTTTGAACCGATGAAAGCCAAACCCAAGTAGAGGGTATCTCATAATCGTATCGTTCTTGGTTGCTTGGTTGCTTGGTGGCTTAGACCTCGTCGGATGCATGGGCTTCCTGCCTTTTGGTATTTGCTATTCGGTATTGCTTGACTCTCGCCTGTTCCGCTGGGAGACGACACTGTTGGAGGCGATGTCACTGATTCAATCTCTCTTCAATTTAGCGCCAGTGCACGCGACTAGGCAGAGCTTCGATTCCGAGGTACCCTCCCCGCTCCGCCCCCCTTCCATTCGGCGACTCTATCCCATTGAAGCAGACCAGACCTCAGATTGGCCGCACGAAACGGGCTGCAGCTACCACGAGTATTCCATGAGTCGAGCGGAGTCGAGCGGAGTCGAGCAGAGTCGGGTCTGGCCTAGTCTACCGTTACCACTGGCAATAGTGCTGCATATAGCAAATAGTGTTTTATGCATTTCGACCGTGTTTCTTGCCATTCGTGTATCACATATAATTCCGTGTGAAGTTCGCGAAGTGATAACTGTGCTTCTCCAGCCGCAGTACGAGTTTGAGTTTGAGTTGTTGTCGGAGTCGCAGCTGAAGAAGTGATAATTGCCAGCTCATTATCAGCGTTTTGCGTGAGCAATTCAAGGCAGTCAAGGTGTACTTCTTTTCAGACACGTCTGCTGCATATTGCATATGCATGAAACATAATGCATATATTTTAGATGAAGCAGTCATCGTGCCTGCTCATGCAGCGTATAAACATGCTCTAAACACTTGTTCTCCAGTTTTCTAATTAGCTTCGTCTCTGGAGTCAGATATGTATGTACATACTTATGTATGTATGTATGTCTGTGTGTGCATTCCAAAAAGATACATACATTTATGGAGGTACTTCAGTCCTGAATGTCCTTCATCCTAGTGCTACGACACTTTCTTATATATAGGGCACTAGTCGCAATTATTATTTGTATCTTATAAAATATTATTATATTTATTACTAATTTATTGCAAGACCCCTTGCCAACCCCCGGCTCACTCGCTACTCTCACTATCGACCCTAAACTTTTCTACATATATTTTAATGTGAATATTTATTGTTTAAATTTTGTATACTATTTTTTTCGAATTAATTTGAGGCATGATCTCCCCCATTACCTAAAGGTGATACAGAACATATGTATGTACCACCGCTTTATCCAGAAATTTGTGAAATTCTACAGGGACCAGGGACCAGGGAGCAAGGGGCAAGGGTTCTATGCAGAGTCTGCATTATAATACTTAATACCTTTCGCGATCGAATGCCCATGCGCATACGACTCACGCGGAGGGAGGTGTACGTGATGAGAGCGTGACAGCACAGATTTGGACGAAAAACATGTGTAGCTAACTGCTTATATCGTTTGTAGTGCCACCACTCCACTCCTCTCCTCTCCGCTTCGCTCCCGACTGCCGACTGCCGAGTGATGACTGCCAACTGCCAGCCCGGGGCCAACAAGGCGTCGCCGGGCTGCATGCGAATTAGAAATTAATTCGCCCCTCAATGAATGTTGAATGAAGAATACATGTGACATGTGGATATCGTACAACTGCAGTTCGACAGCCCAGCCGTCGAGCGTAGGGACCTATGGTATGGACCCAACCTCGCCTTGCAATGTGCCGCTGGATTCCTAGAGCTTTTGTTCCGTGAAACGGTGAAACGGCAGCAGGAATGGTTCTTAGTGCGTTCCCATGACATTTGGAGCATTTGACACATAACTGCCAGTAATTATTCACGTATGCCCGGGCAACCCACACCCCATCCCACCCCATCCCATCCCCCGACGACTGTATGCAGTATAAATCAACCGGCAAACCCAACTCAAGCGTTTGGCAATTAACAATTTTACTTCTATTAGACCTAACAATGTTACGTTACCATTCCCATTCCCATTCTCATTCCCATTGCCATTGCCATTGCCATCCAGGGTAGCAGAAGGTACTGCTGTGCTGTGCTGCGCTGCGCTGCGTTGCGCGTTACACCGTCATAACACCTTGTTGCACTTGTTACGCAGTAATTTTATGAGTTTTCTCGGAACAAAGTAATACAAAACGGAGCAAAGCTGCGGACTGTTTAAAGGAAAATGCTCAACGAGATGCTCAGGCGATAATTATGTACTATATAATACAAATGTATGCAGTACATACTACATACTACATACCATACCGGCATTATGCCTGTCTTGATAACACCCTGTCGCCCTGTCGGTGAATGACAGTATAACGAGTATGTGTGCTCGTACAGCCAGCTCCACTCTGACAGCCTCATATGGGATAATTGGGAGGAAAATGACACCTGGTACTGGCACACTCGTACTAGTAGAATATTAATACACATATATTATATACATATATGTACACTCTGGACATTTACGATCAACTCATTTCCGTCTTTCCTTAGATCATAATCAATTTATCTTCGTTGCTAGCCAGCCTCTTTTAGTTTTTCATATATCCGAGTTTTAGTTTCTACTAAAGCGACTTTAGCTACTGGTTACTACAGACATATGTGTGTATGAAAGTATGAGAGCATGAATCCACAGTATTCATAAAATCACAGCTATACTCGTGCCTCGTGAGTGTTTTCGATTGTTACGAATCCATCCTTCAGTCAGATTCGGATCAAGCCGAATCACTGAGAACCGAGTGCGAGCACCGTGAAGTGAGCGAAGTGATCCGAATTTCTCTAACAAACCGAACGAAGCAAATGCCGAACCGATCCCACCAAATCGATTCGATGGGGCCTGTTCATGCAGGGCCCTAATATGCACATATGATGATATATGTACGATTATCCGGTGGAAATGTCTTCCTTCTCTTTGTTGCAAGCTTATGGGCAAAATCGGAATACCCTATTCCAAAATACTATATTCAAATAGGACATGCATATCGTATATGGTATACAACCTGTACGTATCGTATCTGCATCGATGAGTGTCGCCAGCTCAGCGATTGATCTTTGCCCAGGTCTTTGTTTGGCCGTTAATTTGCGTGTATTACAAAATTTGCATAGCCATTGTGCGTGCTGTATGGAGCCACCCAGCTCTATACACACAATGCCTACCCCACCCGTTGGCAGGTGGTGGGTGGGGGCTGTAGGATGGGGGCTGGGGTACGGGGGATGGTCGTGCGTCATGCGCTCGCAGCTTGCATACATATGCCGCACCTGCGCCTACATGCCATACCATGCCATGCCATGCCATGCCAAAAGCCAGTGGATATGATGCCAAAGAAGGCGTTTTTTAATTGCGGCGACATGCCTCCACTGCCAATGACTCTTGTCGTCACTTGTGCGATTGTTCGTTCGATCGGCCCGATAGTTATGACTCTGTCGCCACCAAGGGGCACCCGCTCGGAGCTGCACGCAAAAAACAAAAAGAGCTGCTAATCCGCACATGTTGTGTTGTGTTGTGTTGTGTTGTATTGTGGTCGATTAGGTATGCATATGCGTATGCGTACCAGAAGTACGTCAGGCATCGGGCGAACACTTGGCGGAGTACTTGTCTTGTTTGATTTTGCTTTTGCCCTACTGTCCAACCTATAAGCGGACTTTGTCCTTCCTATTGCAATGCTACGCATTCCATTCTCTAGGTGTCTTGCCTATTGCTCCGCGAACAGAACTCCCCTCCTAGCCATGGTGTGTTTGGGTTTGGGAACAGCTTATGTGGATTGTCTTTATTTGTTTTTGCGTACTTTTGACCAGATCTGTCTCCATCCAATCCAATCCCATCCCATCCCGTCCGATTCCATCTGTCCGTAGGAGCTTGTTCTATGTAAGAGCCGTCGCAGATGTGCCCGACCGATGTGCGATTAGGGAAATTGTGTGAGCAACTACCTCAAATATTTGAATAGCCACGGGCTTCGTTCCATTATGACATTCGACACTGCTATTTGCCCACATTTAACGGATTGCTGGGTTTGTCCCGGGATCTCTCCACAGAGAGTGGTTGCTGATGGTGATGGTGATGGTTATGCGGTGATGGCGGATACGTTTGGCAAATAAAAGCACCGCATCGACGCGTCGACGGATGCGTCCCAATGATCATGGGTTGGGATCTTCTTCACTTCTTCAGCGAGGCGGGTCCCGCCCATAGATCATAGATCATGGATCATGGATGTACGAGTGTACGAGTGTGTGTGCGTGTGTGCTACTCTTGGTCTTGCATCTGCTGTGAGCAAATAGAAATCGATGGATGGATGGATGGATGGATCCATGTCGCAGTGACTGGCTCTTCAGATCTCTTCAGATCTCTTCAGCCATGTGAGCGGTTCCGAGTCATTGAATGACAACAAGTGTTCAAATACCAAACGAACTGCCGCGCTGTTCCTCAATCGTCAGCGATGTTTTGCTTTGCTGCATTTTATCATTTGTCTTATTTGCCTGCCCATTCGCCCGGCTCCTCGCTCTGGGTGTTGTGTGGTGTGTTGTGTGTTTGTTGTCTCTCTTTCAAAATGCCCGAGCGAGCTGCATATTTGCATTGCCGTGTTTGAGCCAGGTCCCGTCCCTGCGTAGGCCAGCGATTTGCATGGCCATAGCGTGTTTTCCCTGCTAATGCTGTGGCTGAAAACGCATTAGCAGTGGCTTAAGACCGGCCTGGGCTGGCCTGGCCTGGTCTGGTCTGGGAGTTGGCCATCCATCGCTTTGCGGTTCTGTTCTGTTCTGTTCGGATCGGATCGGATCGGTGGTGGTGGTGCTGCCATTGCAGCTTGCAAAACAGAACCAGAACCAGAAACAGAAACAGACGCCGATAGTTTGTTTAGTGCGCGTGCGCGTGTACATGGGCCGTTGTGGCTGGCTGGCTGGATGGCTGGCTGGCGCATGCACACACAAGAGTCCGTGGATCAGCCTCAGCTCGAGAGATGGTGGAGCTGTAGCTGCAGCTGTAGCCGTAGATCCGCGGCACTTTTTAAAGGAATGCTTGAAATGCTCATGGCCGAGCTGGGATTACTGGCGTCCAAACATCGGTACACTTCAAAGAGCTGGGAACATTTGATGGTAATTGCCGCTAAACGATTTTCAATGTTAGCTTGTAGAAACGTTAACATTTTAAATTTGTGTTATATACTCACGGACATGCGTACGTTGATACGATACCCATACCATACCCCCTTCCTCCTTCCCACATCCTACATCCATGCATATGTCGTAAAGTCTCTCCAGTCTCATTAGTGGAATGCCCCGACAGATAGACAGAAGGACAGACAGACAGACAGACAGACAGTCGGTCCTGTCTATATGTGAGAAACGGGAGATTCGTTCTTGTGAATCGATACTAAATATTGATTTCGTATTCATTTCCATCGCGTTTCTTCATTTCATTTAATTCAATAAATTTCAGCATGAAAGGATTGGTCCCGCAATGCATGGCTCGAAGGTCCTTGCTTGGCTGGGCTTACATTATTAAGTAATGGATTTATTGTGCTTCCGAAAATGTATGGAATATCAGGGATAGAACCTCGACTTCAATGCCGCAAATAACCTTGATCAGGGACTCAGGCCAGGTCCAGTGGGGGCATCGCATCTTTTACAAGTGTCATCTCTGGACATAGTTTCATATGCATTGTAGAATAATAATATTGATGACTGCCGATGACTTTTCGATCATAATGAACATGCCATGAGCCCATGCCATGCCATGCAGTGTATGTAGAGTGCTCCAAAGTAGAATTCTCCAATCAAAATCAGCTCATTACGGAGGCTAATGTAAGCACAACAAAGCCTCTTTCTGACGAGATTTATTCAACAGCTTTAAGTGGTTGGAAAGAGGGATGGGATAGGGATGTTGATGTTGATGGGGATGTGGATGTGGATGTGGAGGATGATGCAGCGCTAATGACATTGAGCACGACTTCTTCAAAGGCCCGGAGCTGGAGTTGGAGTTGGAGTTGGTGTCGATCGATGTTGGGATCGGATTGGCATCGATGCAGTCAAAAGAAGAAATATTAATAAAAAAGACTAGTACATTTTTTGAATAAGAATTCGAATCCGAATCCGAACATGATCGAGAGGAGGGAGGGGAGGGGAGGCCAGGCCCCACAATACAGTGACAGCGTCAGCAAATGGTACTGGGACTGGACGGAGGGACGGAGGGATGGACGGATGGACGGACGGACAGACGGAGCGGTGTGAAAAGGCTTTCATTTCAAACGCAAACAATCGCGTTGAGTAGGAATTGAAATTAATTTCATGTATCATCATTAATCAAAACACTCGCTGGCAACAAGGCAGGCAAAGTGCCTTGAGAGTTGATATGAATATGAGTCCATACACACACATGCACATGCACATGAACATATACATATATATGTATGTACATATGTTGAAGAAGGTTTCTTAACACACACACACACACTTACATATCTGTATCCATATCTGTGGGTATAACGATATTCATTCTGCAATCGAGGCTCGAAACGGAGTCTCTGTCGGAGTCTCTCTATCGGGGAACAACAGGGGCATTCCCCGGGCTCAACTAATCAGCATGCAAAGAAAACAACATTAAGAGTCAACAACAACGTCTCTGACTCTCAACACAATTATGAGAACTGACGTTGCAAGACTTTCCATGCTTAATGGCAAGTCACTTTCAGCGCCCCAGTTCAGTCATTGTCATTCAAACTGAGCCGATACGAGTGTACGAGCTGGAACTGGAGCTGTTGCTCTGCAGATACATATTGCTACGAGTATATCTGGAGTTGGATTGGAGCTGAAGCTGAAGCTGTGGCTGTGGCTGTAGCTGGAGCTGGAGATGCGGATGAGACTCTCTCTAACGATGTTTTCTTTGGAAAGCTAGGAGCCGCATCCAGTAGTTCAATTACAACTTCACCTTCACTTAAAGTGTTTTGTTCGTGGCGAAATGGTACTGGCATTCTAACAATTATTTACAGTCCAAGGTACGGGTATGCCTGCCATGCCCCTTACCCCTTGCCCCTTGCCCCTGCCATATTTAATTGCTGGCGAATCTTCCGCTGGAATCTCAGACTTTTCCGTACAACTAACGTGCTAATGGTCGGGTCGCGTGAATATGGGTATCGTATGTATTTAAATTTGTATGGCTATGAATAATATGCATAATTGGAAACCAGTGGCAGCCGAAATGCTTAATTTACATCTATTTATTTTGTCTCCTTTCGGATCACTATAAAATACATTAACAAAGTGTGCGCCCCCAGCGAGACCTCCAGCAACACCAAAAGCAACAGCAACACCAACAGCAACACCCAAAAGCAACAGCAACAGCAGCCCGAACACCGATACGAACAACAAGAGGAACACTGGTTGGAGTTGCCTTTTGTCTGACTCTGACTCTGCCCCTGACTCCGCCTCTGCCTCTGCCTCTGACTCGGCCCCTGCCCCCCCCTTTATGTGTGTGTGTGTGTGTGTGTGTGTAGGTTGATGCTGACAATTTTGGGAACGGCTCTCCGGTTTCGGCCGTTAACAAAACATGACATTTAATAATACGTGTACAATATATACATGAGTGTTATCGCCGACTAAAAAGCTTTTTGTTGCTACTCTCGCCTGATTGTTGTTATTTTCTGTATGTGTTTTCCGTTGTCATTTCTGTATCGTATCGGATTTTGTGTGTCCGACTCCAAATTCATAGCCGAATCTGTCGCCCTGACTACTGCTGCGGCTGCTGCTGCCGCAATCTGTGTGCCCCGGGCGAAAGGTTCAAATAAATCGTTCTCCATATTCGGCTTTATTCGCCTTTTATCACTATTATTAATACTGTAGATTTGAAATGACACACGTATGTATGCATACTCGTATTTGGTGTATTTGGTGTATTTTGTGTGTTTGGTCTGTTTGGTATTTGGTGAGCTTAATGGCTAGTACCTGCTCCCCATTATCTTCGAGCGATAAGCATTCAAATTTGTATTTTAAGCGGGGCCTTTGGCTGCATATCTTTGTGGTATTGGAACTTTAGAGAAGCAGTATCCGACGGGATCAATCGATTGGGCTGCAAGTACTCATCTCTGAAATTGGAGATCAAATAAACCACCATAGTAGTCCGTATATTGATGGGTTCTATAATCCGCAAGTGAGTCAACAAGAGGCTTACTGAGCCCTCAAATCCCACGAATAAATAATAGAATAATTAAAAATATTACGATTTGTTTTTTTCGTTAATTGTTAAATAATAAATAAAACCATCCAATCGTTGTTTATATAGCTAATAAACTCTTCGAATTTAAATATCAATAACCAATATAATATCAATATGGAATATCGACAGAAATGTTCGAATTACAAAGAGAATTTTCCGATATAGTATCCTGTCGGTAGAGTGGATGTACCGGAATATATAGTGATCCAAAGTTTATGTTTTCTACCATTTTTAATATTTCTTCATCTTTGCTAAATTTTTTAAACTTCTTTGTACCTTTTCAGATGTTTATTTTTTAGTGGCACTAATTTTCAGCAAAATCAGCTTCTAATCATTAAGAAACTGTCCAAAGAATGTCTAAGGTACGATGTTTCAAGTGAATAAACGCTATTTTACAATATACTAGAAATATCTAAATGTCCAAGCGTAAAGCCTAGGTCTCGTGGAAAGGTCATATGTATACATATGTAAAGTTTTTCAACTTCAAAATAATATTAACAAATATACTGCAGCTGAAGTTTGTATTCTTCGCTCGAAAAGAGACTCAAAGAAGACTCCTTGGCGAACTTTCACTAACAGGGAAGAGTATCTAATCCTTTTTGGGTCTGCTTGAAACTATTCTAGGCCGTTCCGTCATTCCTTCACCAGGAAATAATATGTTATTTATGGGAAATATATTGTATATCCGTTGTCTTTGCTGTTGTCTCTGCTGATGAAATAAATCGAGCCTGGTGGTCGGTCGGAGCCTATGACAATTCCTACGAGTATCCTGCCATTTATTTATACTTATTTACCAAACTCTCTATCCGGGACGGGCCGGGCCGGGCCGGGACAGGACTGGCAGGGGGTTGGGGGTTGGGAGCGTTTGACGCATTATAGTGGCTGACAATGAGAGCTGAATGGATTCCATTCCTTTACCTCCCAGCTGGCTGTTGTGCAGTTATTTATTTCTGAAGTTCATGTGCATAGGATAGGGACTACATATACTCGAACTCGAACTCGTACTCGTATTCGTATTCGTACTCGTACTCGTATAGGGAGGACTACTCGGATGTGTGCGCGCTTGTGTCAATACAGGCAAAGGGAGAACAATGCGGTTCAGTTCCGACAGTCGTCATCCTGTCAAAACAAAGTGTGATTATTGATAATTTATGATGTCACGGCGTTTTTTCCGGTCTTCGAATTATTATATTATTGTCTTGGTTGGGCTATATAGTATGTACTGGCTTCCTGCTTTTAGCATGTGGCATATTCTAGTTGAAGTACGAAAAGCCACAACTAATTTTCGTTTTTCGCAAACTCTGCAAAAGCCACTGCTCGAAGTTGAATGAAATATTAATCGTTGGAGTCTGAGCAGTTTGTGGTTTTTATTCTATAATTGTATGAAGCATCTGTGACATGTAGAAGCAAGAGAGTAATATAATACATAACTTCACTGTCTACTATCTACAGTCATCGGACCACAGGGCTGGGCTGGTTTCCTGGCTGGCCGTAACATTTCACGCAGCAGCCACACGACCTCGGGTCATCCTGTGGCTCTGCGCATGCGCATGCGCAAGATAGATCACGGCGAGCCCTAAACAAATATTAGCCCTGCGTGGCTTTGGTCCAGGCCCAGCCCGGGGCCACAATGATTATATGATGTTTGTTTAGCGACTGTTTTGCCAGGGATTTAGTGGTTGGCACAGTGGTTATTGTGTGAAAAATCTCTGTTTGTGCCTAGCGCTCAAATTTATTGACGTTGTAGGCATGAAAATACCAATGTAAATACGATCTTTCAGGCATTCGTATGTACATATGTATGTGAATAGGTATACAGTGAACGGAATCAAATGGCAAACGGAAGTTACCCCGGAAAAACATGTAACCGCAGGAATAGCTATGTATCTTTCAAGATGGCCCTGCATTTCCATCGTTGAAATATATGTCAAATATATATCCGATTTTTACAAACTCTGACTGATTTATGTACGAATAATATTTATCAAGAATATACATACGTATGCATAATATGTACCCCCATGAGATCGAAAATGATTCCCTAACTGCATTGCAAACATCTGGGACAAATCATAGTGCCCCCTGGAAGGGTTTAATTAACGCCTTCGTCTGGCAATACATATGTGCATATATGTATGTAGGAACGGGTGCATATATAGGAAGTGTATATTGAATGTGTCTGTTGCATGTGCCTCCATTTGTGGACACTCCCTAGCAAGTGCGGTGCCCGCATGCGCGCCATGTTGAGGCCTCAATTCAGAGCGGGCCTCCGCGGAGCAGTAAACGCCATAATTTGTTCTCAAGCGAGCCGCGTCGAGTCAGTAAATCCATTTAGATCGCTTGCCCAAATATGACGCGCCACATTCACATTCACATCCACATCCACATCCAGATCCAGAGCCGAGGCAGACAATACTCGTACGTTGTGCCGCATGGGGCACGCGACGCGACGCAACGCAACGCGACGTAACGCGTTGCCTCTTCGCCTCGGCTTATTAGGTTAATTACGAGTTTTTGATTGGTAAATTAAGGCTGTGCGCCCAGGGCGGGCTTTGTTGTCGTCGCTATCGCTGCTGCCCCAGAGCTTCGTCCCGGACTGGGGCTGTAGCAGTGGCAGTGGCAGTGGCAGGGGCAGGGGGCCCGAGTCGTAATGCGGCACGCGGCAACCCGCTGCTACGGCCAGCCATTTCGAAATCAGTTCTTAAATGGATGCCTCAATTCAAATGCGTAAATAATTAATTTAGAAGCCATTTAAGAGCTGCTGCTGCGGTGGCTGCTGTCTAGGCTCGACTGCTGGCTGGCTGGCTGGCTGGCTGGCTGGATGGCTGGTTGGCTGACAAAGCCATTGACGCTCTCGGGCACGAGAAGTATCTCTGAGATACGGATAAGCCACCCGCCGTGCCTCATAATTGGCTCCGCTTTTTTGTCAGACATCGTGAGGCGAGGCACGGGCCAGACACCAGCACCAACACCAACACCAACACCGACACCGATGACAACGACCCCGACACAGAAGCTAAGCCTAACAACACCTACCTTTTAATGGCTTTGTGGGGAGGAGAGCAGAGCCTTTTGCGACCTTCCCTTCGCTGAGAAGACTTATCCGACGCGAAATAATGTAGAAGAATGTGGGTCCTAATTAAAGTTTGTGTGCAAACTTGGGGGGTAGAAGTGATTGCGCTTATTGAAATGGTAATCAGGGACGAGAATGGCCGTCGCGACGCGCTATCATCGGAAAATGTGCTATGCATTATCATTTCTGTATTTATTTACTTTCATCTGCAAAAATAATCTATAATTTTAATGTATGACAATGAAAGCAGAGATAGCAGCGCGATTTATTATCAGAGAGGCGAGATAATGAACACACAATTACCGCGCCCCAACAATGCGGTCAGCAAATATTCGTAATCGTTTCCCCCACCCCCACCCCCAAACAAAATGCACAAATAAATAACCCAATGTCCGTGGTGGTCTGTGGTGTTAAAAGGTGTAATTCCGTATTTGGACATGGCTGGCAAATGACTTTGTTCTTCCTCAAACATTCGATTGCCGAGCGAAGGATACTCATGCTCCCAAGGCGGCGGGCAGGGTGTCAGCCTCTCCGAATGGAATAGCTTCATTTATAGATACTCGCAGCTGTGCCACTCGAGGGATGATACGGAAGTAGCACCGGCTCCGGCTCCGGCTCCACCTCCACCTCCACCTACACGTTCTCGTCCACCCGCCCCCAAAAATATCATACGAAAATTTATGTTGTTTTCTTTTTATTGCAATAACAAAGTCGGGTACGAGTAGGTATGTATGTATGTATGTACGTATAAATGGGAAGTACGGAACTGCCGAACACTTTCCTTAACCCCCAAGGAACACGCTTATAGTAAAATAAGTAAATTGCGATTGGCAAATGTGTATAATTTTGGGTGTCAAAACGATTGCAAAGGAATGGCGCGAGACACCGAGACACCGAGACACCGATACACCGAGACACTGTGCTGTAATTTTAGTGTCTAGGCCACACTTATCGTGGAATCGGAAGGGTCCCGGTCCTGGTCTCGGTCTCGGTCTCGTCTCTCCCCCCGAAAACTTGCAAATACACCGCGCACATACAGCATAGTATATGTATGTACATTCACGCACCTACACTGCACTACACTACCGTACACCGCACACCGCACACCTCTCGTTCCCAAAATGCATACTCGGCATAACCGCGAACACGCAATGATCAAATAAATCAAACAAAATAATTGCTTTTGTTTCAACACCGAGAACACAACATTCACTTTACTTCTGGATTGGGGCTGGGGCTGGGGCTTCGGCTGGGAGCAGGACCCCGCCGAAACGGGGGGGCATCGCGGCCTGTCGACGGAAAATATGTTTCGCACCTGTTCAATAGTATGTTTGCAGTTGCTGGCAGCCCAAGAAGTTCGGCTGCCAACCAGCAACGGCTCCAAGCAAACGCAAATTTACGACACGCAACTTGTTCTCTGTGCTGTGCTCTGTCCCGGGCTCTGTCCCGGGCTCTGTCCCGGGCTGCGGGTGAACTCGTGCCCGTGCCCGTGCCTCTGTCTCTGCGTCTCTGTGTCTCGTGTTCTGTGTCAGCGCCGAAGACGCTTCCGACATGCCAACTGTCCTTTTAAGTGCAGCAAAGAAAATTAACAGCACCTGCGTCCGCGATTGTGGCAGGATTGGAAGCGAGGTCCTTTGAACCGATATCAAATTGGTTCGACCTTCTATGTTAAACGCTCCTCACTACAGTCCTACTTCATATTGTCTTCCTTCTTGCCAGAAGAATCTCTCCATTTTAGCGCAATTTCGATCATATTTTCCAAACAGTCTTCTCTCGTTTCCACGTAACTCTAATCAAATTGGATTCAAATTAGGGCTTAACACATGGCACATACCAAATGCCAAATGCCAAATACCAAATGCGATTATATGTATCTCCCTGCAATCTGATAAAAAGCGGGCTGATGTTTTTTTTTCTGTTCTGAGTGTTTAACACTACTATGGCGGGCTGGCGAGGGATCGACCTTGGTTATAATGGGCGGCCATATTTTATTGAAATCCTACTATTGTCATTGCCCCTCCACTCACGGATATTTGCCAGAACCGCATTCAGAACGAGACCGGGGTGGCCTACCCTTCACCCTTCACGCTATATGCCTCGTCTCTCTGCCATGTTCTGCCAGCGCCTGCAGTGCGAGTATTTATCATACATTCGTATTAGGTACCGTACCCTATTCTCCCCGCCACGGCGGCGGTTCCCATTCGATCATTGGCGAGGAGAGGCGAGGGGAGGCAGGGCGACGGCTATGCATTATGGGTTATGGTTATGCGCTGCCTTATTACGGACGCACCGCGGGGTGCGGGCATTCAAAGAACTGGAATGCTTTCAATCGGAACTGGAGACAGGGTGGGACTTTTGGCCATTTGTACCACCATCAGCATCGCACCACTACGGTTGCGGCGTGGTGGGCTTGGGTTAGGGTTGGTTCCGCCTTGGCCAATTTGTATGTAACTCAATTTAGGTACTTACAAAATTATCGTTGTCATTACCGAGAGATCTCTCATCTATGTATTCACCGTATGTACATACACACATATGTACATTTATGCATTCAGTGCTCGAAATATATAATATAAATACTACATATATTTACTATAGCCTCAAACACAATGTCCCAATTTCTGTATTGAGGCGCGCGTCTCGAAAATTAGTTTCAATCATTTCGTTGTAATCCACATTATAGAATATGAACAGTTTTATTAATGATATTAATATGTATCTACCATTAAAAGTTTTACATATTTTTAAGGTAATATTTACAAATATTTACAAATAGATAATATACAAAATTTGAGATACTATTAAAAGAAAATATTATCAGCTATCCATAGAAACATTTGCCATTTTCATTCTGGCGTTACGTTTCATTCGTACGCCAAAAGGTTAAAAAAACATAATGAACAAGTCGAATTTGAATTATTCTTATTCAAATAGTAATTTGGTAGCACTATATTTTCCAAAAAAAATTACAACAATCGAACGTACGGTTCTAAAAATATAAGCCAAAATATGACCAAATGTTACGTTAAAAAAAAAACAGAAATGGTTTCTGAGTTTGTGGTGGTATGTGAAATATTCTGTGTTAGTTTTCCAAGTAATTCAATACAAAAACTGGTCCTGTTTTATACCCGGTACTCGAAGAGTAAAGGGGTATATTAGATTTGTGCAAAAAATTAATGTGTGTAACACCGAGAAGGAAGCGTTTCCGACCCCATAAAGTATATATATTCTTGATCAGCATCAATAGCCGAGTCGATATAGCTATGTCTGTCTGTCCGTCCGTCTGTCCGTCTGTCCGTCTGTCCGTCTGTCCGTCTGTCCGTCTTCATTAGCGCCTATAGCTCATAGACCATAAAAGCTAGAGGAACACTATTTTGTATCCAGACTCCTGTCTTATCGCACTGTTACAAGTGTATTTCAAAATTTCGCCCCGCCCCCTTCCGCCCACTCCAAGGACGAAAATCTGTGGCATGCACAATTTTAAAGATACGAGAAAACTAAAAACGCAGAATCGTAGAGAATGACAATATCTATCTGATTGTAGAATCTGGATCAGATCGGATAATAAATATAGCCACAATGAAGAAAACCATTTCGAAATGCATCGTTCCCTCTCGCTCTCTCTCACACACAGGGGTAGGCGCTATGCCTGATCGAATTTTTTGACGCCTAGTTCTCAGAGACTATAAGAGCTAGAACCACCAAACTTTCTATCCAAGCTCCTGTGATATCAAACCGAGACGAGTTTGTTTTAAAATTTGGCCACGCCCCCTTCCGCCCCCACAAAAGATGAAAATCTACAATTTTGAAGATACGGGAAAACCAAAAACGCAGAATCATAGAAAATGACTATATCTATCAGAGTATTGAATTTGGATCAGATCGGATCATAAATATAGTCAGAAGGAACAAATGAAATTTCAGTGGCCTCCCAAGCGCAGACTGATTCCCTCTCTCTCTCGCACACAGTCGTGTATGTATATGTAGGAAGTAGATAAGAACATGTAGAAAAGGCAGATGTAAAAAATTTATGTAAACAAATATGGAAACATCTAATAGATCAAAATCTCCGAAAAGGTTCGACTTAAATTGTTTTTTTTTTGGCTAAAATTAAATTTTTTCCTTTTGCGAACATGTAATAAATTACAACAAGCTCACATACATACATACTGACTGAGTACCGGGTATAAAGTAGAGCCGCGGCGCAGACGCGGCTCATAACGTTCCCCCTCGTTTTTTTATAAATTCACGGAGGCATTTGACGTAGGTTACTGGCGATACGTTACCAAATTAAACAATTAAATGAAAGTTTACAAAAATATACCATCTGCCGAGATTTGGTACATTTTCTTATAGATAGTTTTCTTTCAGATAGTTCGATATGCCAGAGATACTTTATTATAGGAGATAAACTAGGTTAAAATAGTGAACTTTCGATAAATTTAGAAAATAATATCGGTACAACAGTACTCTTATATTTAATCCCCGAATCAAGGTCTGCTTACCAAAACCATAGCCGACTCACATACAACTCCCCAGTACTCCACAGACATATTGGCACTAAGCCGAAGAATCTTGTAACCACAAAAATCAATCATTAAGATCAATATTTGGTAGACGTACGAGCATCTTTGCCCGTCTACAATTATTAATAAGCGTAATAGTGCCGGTGTAAATGGCTCAAAAGTACCAGTCAGTCGCCCAGGGCTTATCTCACGCTCTGCTCCGCTCTGCTCCGCTCCTGTTCCGACTCAAACGAATCGATGCCAATATTAACGAGCACATCCTTCTGCCTGCATCCTGCGAGTCCCTTGCTGTTGTACAATCCATTCGAATATGCCGCACACTCATTTCTGCTTGCGCTGACTCGAACGCCGTAATGCGTTCCGGATTTTGAAATGCGATTGGCTTCGTCACGTCAATGACATCGGAGTCTGCCGCAGGATACGTGCGGCTCGACTCGGCTCGACTCGACTCGACTCGGGGCTCGGCTCTATGGGCGTTGTCATTGTTGACGTTAGTTAACAGTGCTGTTCAATTTTTCCGCACTAATTAGATTAAAGGGGGGTACAGTGCATCCCATACAGTACGAGTACATTCACCAAAAATCAAGGCTGCTGCTCCTTTGATGGAAATACGAAAAGGCGAGCGAGCGGGCTAGCGAGCGAGCGAAGGGACAAAGGAACAATCATGAGCTGTGCGGAATTCCTGTATCGGCAGCCGGCGATAAAAAGGTCAAAACAACTGGCAAATACTTTAATCCTATTAAGGACATAATTCAACTATAACAGAGACACATGTTGCCAGCGCAGACGACAGGAAGGATAAAGAGCTGTGAGATTGTCCTTTTTGCGCCGTTTGACGCAGTAAAAAATTTTATTTTTTTTAAGGTCGAGTAAAGGGATAATTCTTTATAATGGAACAGCATATCTTTAATCAGAATAAATCAAATCATATATAGGAGATCATTTCATAAGGATTCTACGTATACTATGTGGTGTGAAGAGTTCACTGAATCGATAAGAACCTGTGACTCTGGAATAATTCTATTAGGCTATGGCTGTGAGGCAGTCAAATTCTGTGCCTGGGCTATTCACACCGATCGGAGAAGATTAAAAATTTGCTCATTTCATTTCATGGGTTTGGTTTTCACCAGTGTCGGCGGACAATATCCGAGATTTTTCCCATTTTCATCCAAATCCTCTCGCCCTTCGTATCCCCGCCCGTCCGACCATTATTCGCCGGCTGTCACTGTCACTTCCTTTGTTCGACATTGTTTGTTTTCATCCGTTTAATAATTGCAATGTTGCTAGTGATGTCTCTTTTGCCAGTTTTCGCCCATTCTAATTTCCATCTGTTCTGGCATTTCATCTCACTCTCACTCTCCCTCTCTGTGCCTGTCCCTGTCCCTGTGCCTGTGCCTGTCCCTGTCCCTGTGCCTGTCCGCACTGCATGAGAAGGGATATGGATATCCAGGCGGAGTACTGTGTATGTCCGACGGACAGTTTGTTTTGCCGATTGTCTGCAGTTAATGCGAAATCCGCTTAGGGTCTGGCCATATTTGCGCATTCGCAGAGTTAATACTTAAATTTGCAACTTTTTAATTATTGTAAGCGGATTCTCCTTCTCCTGCTCCTGCTCCTGCTCCTCGGGGAACTTGTACAGATTGAATGTGTGGAATCCGCCACAGGACATTCCCTTGCCTTGCCTTGCCTTGCCTTGCTAGCAAAAGGGAACTCTTTCGAATAGCAAGGTACATACGGGTACGAGAACGAGTATATGACATGTCAAAGTACTTACATATATTGGTAATTTCTGTCTATGGCTTCCCGCATAGAGAACTCTTTTCTGGCATCCATTAAAGTAGCTCTAAATAATTATTTCTATCTGAAAAAGGGTTTACTTGCTGCGTCCTTTAGCAAAGGAGCGTCAGCAGCAGCAGCAGCAGCAGGAGCAGGAGCAGCAGCATAATATGTAATATGCATAGATAATAGCTTATTGTTAGAAACTTTTTTAATATGAATATGCATACGTACTCCTACTCGTACTCGTACTCGTACTACGGGGATCGGGCATCGGGCATCCGGCGAACGGCGAATGGCGAATGGCGCATATCCTGACAGTCTCCCGATGTGTCTCTGAAAGACTCCTCTGCTGCTGCGTTATTGTTAATCATTAAACAAAAAGTGAAACGAGACAAAAATATACCCGAGCCCGACCGGGCCGGGCCGGGCCGGGCCGTGCCAGGCTGGGCCGGGGCATAATTAAACTCAGGCTCTGTTTGAAATGAAAATAGAAGAGCGCCAAAAAGTTGGCGCTGGCAAAAGGAAAGAAAAATAAGTAATATATATATACATATACACATATAGGTAGGTAGGTATATATATTTATATGCATGTGTTCATACTCGTGTGATATGGCAAAAAAAGGAACAAATAAAAAGTACAATGTTATGGGGACGTGCAAAAGGACTGCGGCTAAATCTGAACAAAACCGAAAATATTTTAATGACAAAACCAAATGTTCGCCAAACAAAGCGAGCATCGAGCATGCATTCAAGACCCCAACCAACCCCAGACCGAAAAAGCCATCCGAATGCCTCTGGTATGCTATGCGCTCCAGCACCACCAACCAGCACCACCGGAGCCACCAGAGCCACCAGAGTCACCAGAGGCAACGATCCAGAGCAAAAGCAAAAGCAAAAGCAAAAGGCCACAACAGCAACCCATTATGTGCTCGTTCGTAATTATTTGCATAAAAATATATGCAGAGGTCTAAACAAAACAGTTTAGCAATCAATTATGAAAACACGTTAAATAGCTGAGAGCGAGAGCGAGAGCGAATGGGAATGCGATGCGATGCGATGCGATGCCTCGCCAGAGCTACGGGGGAAACGAAATTTCAGGCAAAAGCCTCTGAAACAGAGGCTGCTGCTGCTGCCGCTGCTGCTGCTGCTGCTCACAGACAGGGGCTGCTAAAAGAAGGGCTTTGCGAGCACTGGAGACAACAAGACAATCGGCAGACAGATGCCATTGTCACTTCGAACTCTATTTACCTTTGAAAGCAGGCCCACCAATACGTACTCTCGTGTACCCAGAACTAACACTGCAACCAGTGCCAGGCGCAGGCACAGGCCAGGCATAGGCACAGTGTGTGCTCTTCGGTAACGTAACACACGGCCCGAACCCAAACACAAACCCAAACCCAAGCGCAAAGCCAAACCCACACCCAAACCCAAACCAAAACCGATAAGTGAAGGCAAATACGAGTATGTGAGGTGATAAACGACTGTTTGCTAAATTAAACAAAAGTAACGCCTCACGAGAATGGCCAGAGGACTGTAGTACTCGATTGTAGCTCCACAAGCACAGCACAGCACAGCACATACATACATACATACATACATACTATATATCACCAATCAGAGAGTGTAATGACGGTTAGCTATTGGACTCATTCATATTTGATTAAGCCACGAAACTTTTCAGGTATCAATTTATTTCCGATTTACATCTGCGGATTGTTCGAACTTCTACCACAATCCCCAGCTTCCAATAGCCTTAAATTGGTCTACCGCTTAGCCATAGTATCGTAGATTTCGATTACAAATTTACGGATATGATACGAGTAGTTTCAAACGGAGAAAAATGCCATTGAAGAAAGATACACAGCCATATTTAAATTAAATATTCAGGGTTTAATTACAAATATGGTGAAATTAATGAATCTATTTAAACGAAATATATTCAATTTGTAGGAAATATATTTCAGAGAATTATGAAAAATCTTTAATTTAAAAATGAAAATATTTGATTTCCCCTTGTACGAATTATTAATACGAAAATTGATAAGAAGGGGCACATACCTTCACATACTCTTAAAATAACAGCTATTATTTTAATATATTATATCGTAATTTATTATATCTGAACAAGCAAATAATAGACAAGACTAAGGCACACTCGCTTCTCTCGTGTATCAGCCCCCGGATCACTCGCTTCTCTCGCTCATGCCGATATGAGTGAACCACCGGACGACAACCAAAACTTGTTATATAATAGAAGAATAACATAAAAGCAATCGATTAACAACTCAATAATATTGAAAGAAAAGATTTTCGATTAGGAACGAAACAAAATAAACCCAAAGTACATAAAATTATAGGTAACCTTCAGTATAAAATTATAATCATTAGGCTTAATAGTTTAATAAAATCATTTATTTTACATAGGATTTATATTTAAATTAAATATATTTTCAAACTAACGGTATATTTTCCACTTTCGGAGCAAATCTATTTTTAAATCAAAGTGTAAGTATTAAAAAGTTCAGGGCTTCTTTCTCTGGTTATTGAGATATTAGAAATTGTAAGAAAAAATAAAATATATATCGAGAAAGAAAAAAGAAAGGGTGTTTGTGGATCTTGAGCTTGGTAGGAATACGAGTACGCACGAGTACTCATATATTATATACTTTTATCAGACTGTTTATAAATTATGTACTTTCCTGTATGAAAACTCCATTAGATGGATATTCGGGAGCATTTCACGTCTATGGTAAATATTTCCATTCTGCTCAAAATCAAATCCAACACCCTACAACGATTTATGAGTCTACATAAATTCAGGGAATGAATATTGTGTGCCGCTGCCGCTGCCGCCGCTGCTGCCGCTGCTGCTGCTACCCACCGCAGTTAATCGGATTATAAAACGCAGTGTTTGCCTTGGGTCCGCTCTTGGCGGTGCTGATGATGGTGATGGTGATGGCGATGGCGATTGTGATGGTGGTCTGGACGATGATAATATCCCACATTATTCGTTCGCCTTGCAAATATACATAGTATGTACACCTGGCTAGAAAAACCAACCTTTCACGACTCCACTCTGAATGGCAGCGTTAACCCGATCGCAGATCTGAATCCAACAAAATCATCTTGTAAGGAATGCATCAACGCAAGTGAAACGAATGAAGCTTTAAAAGTCGAGCAGTAAATTGTTGGGTTATTATATTATTTTTTTTTTTTGGTGAACAAACGCCCCATAAACTCCTCGAGGACATTGGCTTGACAGTGAATCCTCCGCTCAAGTTGAGTTGTTATGCCCGGAGTTGAGTGTTGGCAAATATTTAACGTGGTATATACGTAAGTATACATATATCTCTCTCTCTTAGGGCCCCCATCTCTGTATCTCTGTATCTCTGCATCTCTGTCCCTCTGCCGCTGTCTCTGGCCTGTCCTCGCTCCTGGCTTTAAGCATTGTTATCTGCCAAAAGAGAGTTTCGGGGGTGGAAAGTCCTCTGCCTTGTGTATAACACAGAAAAAATCTAATTTTCCAACTTTTTACGACATTCGCGTTGCCAGTTCTGCGGCAATTTCATAAATATTTTCCGCTTCTTTGCGTTTGCATACTTTGTATGCAAAAAAACATGCCATCATCAGAACATTATCCCGCCGCGTGTAAATGAAATTCTCCTTGTCTGGCCGACCGCCCGTCCGTCCGTCCATTCGTCCGTCCGTCCATCCGTCCGTCCTCCGGCAGCGACTGCGGCAAGCAACGATTGTGGCAGCCACAGTGGCAGTGGCAGTGCCAGTGGCAGAAGCGCAAATGGGGGAGCATCGCGAGCTAGCGAGCGACTGGAGGGTTGTTGACTTATATCATTTATCATAAGGAATTAGGTTCAAGCTTGTTATTAATATTAGACTCGGGTATCCCCCTTCACCTCCACCTCCCCTCTCCCGTCCGTTTTCCGCCTGGTCGGCGTGAAGCCGTTAACGTGCGAAGAGCGTTAATAAAGTTCATAAAATAAACAGAGTCCCGCAGTCAACATGTGAAATTAAAATCCTGCCTGCCTGCCTGCCTGCCTGCCTTCCTGCCTGCTGTCAATTGGCGGCGTTGGCGCAGAGCCGAGCTCTCGGCAGTCTATTAAAAGCAGAGATACTTCTTTAGGACTTTGGTGGGTGGCGAAGGGAGGGGGCTCAGGGAACTGGGTTTATCTTCTGGATAAAGCTAGTCGCTTCACAAGTTTATGTATCAATCAATTTTGGTTGTTTTGATAATTGAAGTATTCGAATTAATCCACAAGAAAGTGAAATGCTTTAGAGCTGAAAGTCAAGATGAGAGGACATAATTCTGATTGATCAATCCGTAGACCAGGTCCTGGGTTTTTTTACATCAGAAGACAATACTTAATAAAATTTTTATATCCAGAGATACAATAGATACATTTTGATCTTAAAATGAAAATAATTGATCAAATATCTCTCTATTATATAACATAGTTTTGGGTCGTCGTCGTGGTCGTCGTGCGAGGCGAGTGAGCAGGGGGCTTGCCCCCTATTTAAGACTTTTTGATTCATTTATATTTACGCCGAAGTGAATTCTATTTAATTTCCCTATATTTGTATTTTTAAGCCGAATATTTCATTGCAATTTGAATGAATTTCGTTTTACTTTTTTAATTTTTCCCGAATGTAAAAACCTATAATCCAACAATTCTTAAAACTCAAATATTTCGAAAATATTCCCACTGAGATTTGTGGCAAACTTATCGTTGATATAAGTGAAATAATTTAATTTGTGGGGATGGTACACAGAGATGTCTTACCCAATCCTTTGGGTAGTGCCACCATCGGAACCTCTTCCACAATAACTCTGCCGTTTGGCATGGCGGCGGCGGCGGCGGTTGTTGTGGCAGCCACACAGTAAGCGAGTGTGGCGGCAGAGGTAGGCCAGCCAGGCCAGGCCAGGCCAGGCCAGCCCTGCCTGCAACCCCCTAAGCGAGCTTGCCACACAGAGTTGCGCGCACACTGCGCTGCTTACCCCATGAACGATATTTTTTTGTTTTTTTACATTTTCGCTGACCATAAGCCACGCCCTGTGCATGTAGCAGCGAGTGAGTGCAACATCACGAACAACTGCTAGATACGGGGATACGGATACGAGCGAAAAAGTCAGCCGGAATGAAAATGAAGGAGCCAAGATAAACACTTGAGCCTAACAAAAAAAAAGAGAAAGAAAAAGAAAAAAACGATAAAACAGCCAGAGGCACATACCCATGCCAGTACTAGAGCTCGTACAAAAGGAAAAGTTGCAAACGGTAACAATCTATGTAGAATTCTGAATGTTTTATGGCCGCGCAGAGAGCCCAGCCGAGTTGTGGGGCTGGGGAGCACGGGGAGCCCGGGGAGCACGAGGGTTGAAGGCACCACACATGTCCAATATTCTCTTAACGCGATAAAAATGAAGTAGCAACATTGAAATCTGGCAGAGAAGGAAGGCCTCCGAGGTGGCAACAGACGGCGCTATGCGGCAGAAACACAAAAACATCAGTTACATTTTGTTTTTTTGGGGGGCAAGGCTCTCTCTCTATGGGAGTAGTATGCAGAGTTCACACACACACACACACACTCTAGCAGATGCGAGTATTTGTGTATCTATGCGAACGGCCCCGGATGGCTAACCATAACGAATGCTAGCCCAACCCATGACTACTTTCTCCTCCTCCTACCCCCCCTACCCCACTCCCCCTTCCCAATAATAATACTAACGTAGTACCACTCCCCAACTCCGGACGAATTTCGGCCACCGCCACTGCACGCGCCCATTGAGGCCATCTCCGAAAACGAAACGAACGAATAAAATAAAAAAGATAGCGTGGTTAAACGCGCTTATTTCGGTTTATGATTAAATTTATTACATGTACACCCAACCACAGACGAGGAACGAGAGACGAGAGACGAGGCACCAGGAACCCTCAACCAGGAACCCTCAACCAGAAACCCCCCCAAAAAATACAGCAAAAAAAATAAATAAAAAAATATATAACAGAAATAGAAAGGGAAAAGGGAAAGGAAAGAAAAGTTTGGGTTCTTTTAGATTTAATTACGCTCTTTTTCGCCCCTAAAAAGTGCAAAAGTTTGATCTAATTGGTCATTCTTTTAAGCTTAACCCTTATTATTTTTGATGAGCGCTTTTTCTAATTACGAGCAAAATTGATTCGAATTCGAGCGGAGAGATGGAGTCCCAGGTTGCAGGTCCCTCTGGTCCCTCTGGTCCCCGAGGATTTCAGAGCTATTGAACTTTCGTGTTCAACCGCCAAGTGGCAGGCAGAGCTCTGTAAGTGCCCCAGCTCCAACTCCGACTCCATCTCCATCCACACAGCCCCTTTGCCATTCGCTGCGGCCGTGTGAGTGAGACGCAGGACCGTGTGTAGCTGTCGCCGTGTGCAAAAGTATCTTTTTATCTGGCTCGCAGTGTTTCTACGATTGCCAGCAGGGATGTGGATGTGGATGTGGATGTGGCACTGTGGCCGTGTGCCCCTGCGCTACCAATCGAACTCTGCTCGGCAAAGGGGGCAGGGAGGAGGAACCACAGCGACGGGACGGGACCGACCGACCTGGCGCTAGTTCTGGCGCTCGTGTTCGTGCCTGCTCTTTCGTACTCGCCACCCTCTCTCTCGCTCTCTCTCACTAACTCGTTCTCTCTCTCTCTGTCTCTCTCTATCTATCTCTATCTCGCTGTGTGTCTTCCCAAAGCTGTCGTTCTCATTTTCCTTTCAGATATAGTCCTGTCTCTGTCTTGTCTTTTAAGCCCGTTCCCGTAGCTCGTTTTTCCTCGCTCGTCCGTCGCCCGGTGCCTCGTTTATTTATGATTATCTGTGTACAACTTGTTCCATGTTCATCGCATGTCGATGATGGCTGTGCTCCAGCATAGAGAGAGCATCAGTTCGGTATCTATCTGGTTTGGTCGTTACACTCCAGCATTAAACCCTGCCCCAGGTGTAAGCACACACACACGCACGGACACGGACACAGACACAGATGCAGATGCGGACAGAGACACAGATACAGATATGCTCGTACAGAGATACTAGAGAAGAAGAACACACCTTTGCAACGTTGTTTTTGCCTTCTTGCAGCTTGTTATTGTTGTTGTTGTTGTTGTTGCTTCTTGCTGCTTTCTGCTTGCTGCTTGCTGCTTGCTGGTGCTTCATTAATGGCTGGTTGGTCGGTTAGCTGGTTGGCTGCATTCTGGCCCACTTGCAACTTGCAACATCCTCGGATTGCGGCTGTATGTAGTTATGTTTTCGCCAAGACACACACCAAGATTTTCCACGTTGCTCCTCCTACTCCCACCCTGCCCCTCCGTGCATCCAGCGCATCCATGCAATCCCCCCACCCCCACCCCCACCCCCCAGTCATCTATATTCCCATTCAATCCATACAATGTTCAAAACTCCATCATTTGTATCTCAATAATGGACTCGCCGTGCAGAGTCCTTTAAGAAAATCAATCAAAACTTTTCCACAACCAACTTTTCCCAAGAAGTGAAATCCATCGTTTTAGGCGGCCGCAGGATGAGAAGGAAAGGAAGGCTTCAGATACGAGTAAATCAATACCCAATCCACTTGATTTGGTGGGTGGTGGGGTGGTGGGGTGGCGGGTCGTGGGGTAGGGGATAGGGGATAGGGGATAGGGGGGGAAAAACAGACCGCAGCCACCACTTTGGCACCACTCAGCCCTTCCTCTAAGCTCCGCCGCCGAGTCAAAGCGATTACACCAGAGCGGAGCACCCAAGCACCTTTTCATTTGTATCTATTAGATTAAGATTCGTGTCGACGATGGTAGACGCACGCTCGTACGCACACACGGCGCTGCCTGATGCCTGCTGGCTGCTGCCTGCTGGCTGCTGGCTGCCGCTACACGCGCTTGCCTTGTCCACGTTCATGCAACACACAGTCGTACACACAGATACAGCAGACACAGCAGATACAGCAGATACGGATACGGGAACACTGTGTGAAAAGTGCCGAGAAAGTTGAGCTCAAAGCTCACAATCGTCATTGGCTCTGCACAAACACAAATGCCATCCTTCTGTAGTAACAACCTGAGCTGAGCGCTGCCGCCGCTGCTGCTGCTGCTGTTGCAAGCACAAGAAAGATACACACGGACACAGGTACATATTGTACATACACATGTGCATACGTACATATGTACATGTGTATGGGCGAGACGAGGCGAAAAGATACGATACGAAGCAAAGTGGCAGGCAAAAGCTGCCACCGCTGCCACCGCTGCCACCGCTGCCACCGCTGCCACTGCTGCCCCATCAATACAACTACAACTACAACTACAACATACAGAGATACAACGCTGCTGCTCTGTGGCAACACGAAAAACACAAAGGATACAAATATATCTCGTGTTCGAAATATAAAAATCGTTAAACAAAGACTGACGTTGTTTCTGGATTTGGATCGACTGCGACTAACGACTGCGGCTGGGACTGCGGACTGGGACTGGGACTGGGATGGCAGCGGCAGAGCCACAGCCACAGCCATAGCCATAGCCAGAGCAGGCAGGGGCAGAGTGGCGACGGTGGCGACTCCGGCATCATCTTGCCCTCCCGCTTTTGCTTGCGGCCTTTGGGGCATGCTTTTCCATGCCATATCCATCTCGCTCGCTCGCTCTCTCTCCCTCTCCCTCTGCCCTGCCTCTTCCTCTTCCTCTGTCTCTCTCTTTCTCTCTCTCTCTCACTTGTTCTGTCACTCTTGCCACGGCCTCTTAGCGCCAGTAAGCGACTGTGTGCCCGCCCCCCCTTGGGGCTGAGCCCGAAAAAGACTGGTGGCCAATCTCGCGCCCCCTCCCTGGCCCCTGGCCCCCGGCCCCATGCCTCCATGCCCCCAGCTGCGGCTGCGGTTGCGAGTGTCATGGCCGGGGACTGTGCTCTGCTCTGCTCTGCTGTGCTGTGCTGTGCTGTGCTGGTGTTGTCCTCCCGTGGAGAAGGCGACGGCAATTTTGTAGTCGCGCCAATGACTTGACGTGATCTGAATTTGTTGCTTGCTCGCGGGCCAATTAAGGCCGCACAATGTTGAAAGATACTCTGCTGGGATCTTGCCCCACACTCTCTCGTGCGGCAGGATCTCCAAATGATTATCAATTATATCCTCGGGTGCCGAGAGAGATATTTCCCCAGATTTGTTGCTTACTTGAGGAAGTTTATTTTATGTCCTTTGGCAATGTCGTTCCATGATATGAAAATAGGAAACGGAAAAGGTCTGATAATTATGTGGGTTTGAGAGTACATAAATATGATCGATCCTTAAAAAGAAAAAGGGAACCAAATGGAATCTACAGGACATTCTTTATTTCTTAGATACCCTACAACCAATGTAATACATCTTGTATTTTTTTATCCACGGCCAGTTCGACCTTGAAAATCGTCTTTATCTCCGTAAAAACATTTTTTTGTTTATCTTGATACAAAATTTACTTTCATTTTATCTTCCATACCTATTTTTTAATAAACAACTACAAAAATACTGTTACAAAAAATACCTCTATTTAAGGCTTTTGTGAAAATATTTATTTTATATATTGACTTGCATTAGACACTAAACATTTACTTGTATACAGATTTGTATTATATTTTATTATAAATTTTATTTTTATTATATTTGATTATCAATTTGATTTATTATTTATTTATCTATTTATTTGGTCTTCTATCCCAGTGCTAAAAGATTTCCCTATATTTTATGTAACAGCATTTTAATCGGTTTATTCAGTTTTAATACATACCTCTTATTAAATAAATGCAAAAAATATAAATCTAGTTCACAACAAAAAAACATCTAATATTTTAGGCATTGGACACAATAATTATTTTATTTTACACCAAGAAAAAAAAAAGTTTATCTTTGTTTTTATGGTAATATTTTGTACTGTTTATTTTTGTATTTTATTAATTATAATTTGTTTTGTAGGATCGCAAAAATGATCTGCATGAAATGGAGTGAGTGGTAATTCAGGTGATCTACTTTTGCCAGTGCATGTGCCACATGCCACACATGCCGCCCATGCCACACATGCCCCACATGCCACCCCAACAAGAGCCCTCTCTTTCGTGATCGGAGCAGATCGGCCAACAAATGACTATCGGTAAACTAGTTGTTAATGGCTTAAGGAAGGAGTACGTACAAAGTGACTTCATTCAAATGTTGTAAGACTTTGTTTACTGCGTGTGCGACACCGCGTCGCAGGATGATGGCAGGGGGGGGGTGGGGGGGGCAGGCACCGATTGCCTGCCACGACAAAGTAGCTTTCGAATATAGTCTACATCCCATTTGTATTTATGTACGAGTGCGGCGGCTATATCTGAGTACATAGGTACTACATTTTTACAGGAGTTGGAGGGGGTGGGGGGTGGCGCAAGGCAGTAGGGGTATACATATGGATGGGATATACAGACTTATAAACGACGTGTCAGTGCTGTAGCCATCCCGCTCTCGCTCTCGCTCTCTCAGCTGCCCCAGCACCAGCACCAGGACCAGGACCACGACCAGCACCAGCGCCGTCACTCCTCTCGAGTGGCGTTTCAATTAATTAGAAAAAGTTAAAGAAACGCCACGGAAAGAGGCAAAAACAGAAAAACCGAAAGAAAGAAAAACAACAACAAATACCTACATAATAAAATGTAAGAGCGTATGTTGTAGCTGTAGCTGTAGCAGCGGCAGCAGCAGCAGAAGCAGCAGAGACAGAGGCAGCAGCAACGCTTACTGCGACAGCAGCAGCTGCGGCAGCGCGAAAGATGCCACCAATCCCAGCAGCAACAGCCAGCCAAAGCGGTCAGTGGCAGAGGCCACTGAGGGGGGGGGAGGGGAGTGGGAGAGAAGCGGGCGGTGGCAGATGATAAAACATTACCCATCGCCAGTGTACTACGTACTACGTGCAACGACAGCGGCGGCAGCAGCAGTAGCAGTAGCGTTGGCCCAACCTCTTCTTCACGACTTTCGTTTCGTTCATGTTCATCAAGCTTTTCTTATTTCATCGAGCACCGAGCACCGAGCACCGCGAGAGAGAGAGGAGAGAGGACAGAGGAGAGCACAGACGGACGGATCACGGAGCGGAGGAGCAAGAGCAAACACTTTGCTTTCATACGTCGCGACGTTTCGTGTTGTTGTGTTGTTTATGGCAACAAATACACGGTACCAACACCCACGGCAGCAGCAGCGGCAGCAGCGGCAGTCACAGTCGGAGAAGCAGCAGCAAGTAGCAGCGTTGCAACAGCAGCAGCAGCAGCAGCAGCAGCAACGGAGGCAGGCAGCAGCAGCAACAACAGTGCCTACAAATACATACATCGGCATTTACAACAACACGCAATAACAGCCATTTTTCTAGTTGTTAAGTTAATTTTTTCATGTTCTCTCTCTGGCCATATCGGCCGCTCTGCTCGCACTCGCAGCTCGCCCGAGAGAGCGGAGCAGCCAACAGCCAACAACTGCCGCCGTCGCTGCCGCTGCTGCCGAATGCCGATTCGTGGCCCAGACGGCCACTTGCTGTCTCGCTCTCGCCCACCGCAACTGCCAGATACTTTATTTATGGTCACAGCAGCAGTTCGTTCAGTTCAGTTCAGATACTTTTTGTGTGTGTTCCCCCAAACCACTCCCCCCCCCCCTCCCCACCCAGCCCACCGCTCCTCGTTCCCATGACGCAACCGGTTCTCGTGCCACACCATCTCGCTCGCACTCGCACTAGCAGTGTCGGTCTCGGTGTCGGTGTCGGTGTCGGTGTCGGCCCTCGCGTGTGCCACACACAGCCGCCCCAGCGCCAGCCCACTTATAATGATAATCATTATTGCCGTTGTTACGCTCCGTGTTGGCTGTTCGTCGTCATCGTTCGTACCCGTACTCGTACTCGTACTCGTACTACCACTCGCACTCGTACTCGTACTCGCACTCACTCGCACACTCGTCGTAGTCCATCCACATCGTTAGCTACTTTTTCAACTCAGATACAAACACACACACGCAAACACACACACTAACACACATAGATACAATCTATGGCTGAGAGCCACCACCAGAGACACCACTACCAATGCACGCGTTCCTTCAGAAAGAGTAAAAATAAGGGGAGAAACAAGTTTTGCCCATCTCTCTCTCGCTCGCTCTCTCTCGCTTGCTCTCTTGCTCTCACCAACACCAGGGCAGACTGCAGCTGTGTGGCGTATCTGTGTGCCTGTGCCGCTGCCGATGCCGCTGCCGCTGCTGCTGCTGCTGCTGCCACCTCTGTGGTGGTGGTGGTGTGCGGCATGTAGTTCTTGTTGCTGTTGTTGCTGTTTTTCGCTGTTTTCGATTGTCGGTTGTCGTGTAATTCCCATTTGTCGTACACTTTGTAGTTGCTCAAGAAACTCATGTTAGTCTACTTTCGACTGTTACGCAGATTGTTCGTATCGTTCGTGCTGCCTGTGCTGCCTGTGCTGTGCTGTGCTCTGCTGTGCTGCCTGTGCCCCGTGTGCTTGTGCCCTGTATGACTGTGCCGTGCCGTGCCGTGCCTGCCGCTTGGGTTCGTCTTCTGTGCGCCGTCGCTTCAGGTTGTGCTGCCTGACTGCTGCTGCTGCTCCTCCGCATTGGTTCGGTTCGTATTCCGACAACTTCGACTCTTCGGTCTCCATCTCCGGCTAAGCTACAGCTACGGCTACGGCTCCGGCTCCGGCTTCAGCTCCGTCGTCTTCGTTTTCCACAGCCGCTTGTGGCAGCCGTCGCGGATTTGTGCATCTCTACTACCACTACCACTACTAAGCCGTGCCCGTGCCCGTGCTCGTGCTCGTGCCCATGTCCCGCCGTACAAACATCGCTCCAGATACTAGATTGTTGGCGAAACTGAAACTGTAACCTTCTGAAACAACGCTTAACCCAACGCTTTAGCCGTCGGCAAGTGAAATCCAGATGCAAAAATATCCATTAAAATATTACTGAGACTCCGTACGAGCAAGCCGCCGCGCAATGTGCTAATGAATACCCATTAAAATTCAATTGCGAAATAATTATAAATAATGTTATAATCGGTAGAAAAAAGAAACAACAACTACAACTTCGTACACTTTAGCACAAAATATCGTGTTTTTTTTTTGGCAGTGTGTCTGGTTGCCCGTGAATTTGAGTTCGATCTTGATCGGGACTTCAAGACTACTTTAAAGTATAAGTTAAGAGCAAAAAATAAATATTAAATGACAGTGCACAGTAATGAAACCGGTATCTGTTTAGTAATGGTGCGTATATCACATTTACACTATCTACACTATTTACTTAGCAATTGGTTCTTATGTAATGATCTTTGTCCGAGAGATCATAGAGCATAGTCCTTTGACCACGGTCCCCGAAGAACGCCAGCACTACAATTTGAATGGATTTAGTGGCCATCCATGATATACATATATTTCTTGGATTGCACGACGACCACTGATGTATTATCTTCCTGTACTGCAGTCGATACATTGACATTTGGATACAGACTGCACTCAGAGGCATAATGGACAGTCTCTGCTGGTGGGACAGCACTTGTTGATCAACGAATTAACCAGATATTAGACAGACTTGGAGCGAATAGGCCCCAAAACGAACATATAGTAGATCGATCAGCTGTCAGACAGAGCACTTACTTGAATATATAAATATAGTATCTTGCATCTTGTTGCGAATGCCTTCCTTGCTCGCTTGCTTCGCGAGCAATTCGATTTGGCAAATGGGAAATCGACTTAAAAATAAATCGAAGTAGATGTTTACAATCGATTGTCTGCCAAGTCCACAGTGGATTTGAAAATGTCAGGACCACAAGTGTGCTACATTTGTTCTTAGCACTCAACTACACACCATTCTAGATGCCAACCGAGAAGAGTGTCTCTTAGAGCCAAATACAAAGTAGTTGTTAAAGCAAGCAAGGTCGTAGTACTATCCTCTGTCTGCGACAGATCAGAACAGAACAGATCAGAACAGTGCAGAATGTTGTCAGCCACTCGACGAATTTCTTCCTAACAATTTCCTCAAGTAATGCCTTTCGCCTCCAATAAGATCTCTGGGTGCTCTTCCTGGCCATAGGAATGCCATGGAACGAGGCCTGTTACCAACAGGTAATCCGATCTACTGTACTATCCAGTGCCAGGCTAATGCTGGCTCTCTTTTTGCCCAAATGTAATCGATTCACGCATACTCGTACTCGACACTCGACACAAATATACAATCGCTATGTGGAATGTGCAACTTGTGGCAGAGCCCTGTAACCGCAGATCTCGAATTAAGCTCTCTGCTCTTCTCATTAACTTCTATTAGTCGCTGAGTAAATATTCCTGAAAATGGAAAATGGAATATGGAATATGGCCATGCCACCCTATCACTGGTGTTATTCTATCCATCATCTATTCTATCCATCGCTTTCGTTTCCAATTTCAATGTTCGATGAGTGGAGTGGAGTACTACGCTTATTGGAAACCTATAGATACATTCATAGCGCACAGTAAGACGAGAGAAGGAGAGAGAGAGAGATGGAGAGAGAGAGAGATAATCATCGGCGGCGGATTCAAAGTGGCAGCTGATAACACCCGCCGCCTGGACATACCAGTAGATACATTTTCCATTGGGCAACACAAACACCGGGAATTAATTTTTAATCGTATAGGGCCACTTGAGTTGTCACTCGATGAAAGCACGAGACGAACGAAGGGCGGGGGCCACGGTCCCCATATCCCGATCACGATCCCTATCCCCGATGCCCCATCCCCGCTGAACGATGCCCGATGCCCCATCCCAGATCCCCAATCCCCGATACATACTAGTATGTACGAGTGCGAGTACGAGTGTTGCACAGGGCGTCTCATCTAGGCATAGCGGCGGGGTATCAATCATTGTTTGGTCTCGGCCGCCGATACATGGAGCGCTTTGACCGGCGTTTCTGCGATAAAAATCGTATCTTACGCCTTGGATCATTTGTAAAATGTTAAATGGGGAAATGCAGCCAGACCAGAGAGAAGAAGCACCCAAACGAAAACCCAAACCCAAGCCCAGTCCCAGTCCCAGTCTCAAGCCCAAACGCAAACGCAAGCCCAGGAAAAAGTTAACACAAGCAAACCGAGGAGACAGTCAACGATAAACAAACCTGAAACTTGTCCGCGGATGCGTCCCCATGTCCCCATGTCTCCATGTACATATAGTACGAGTATTGGTGGCTGGTAGTACGAGTATTGGTACGAGTGTGCAGTGTAGTATAGCGTTGTGTAGTGCAGTGTAGTGCAGTGTAGTGTAGTGCAGTGTAGTGTGTTCCCTTGCCGACTAAAAGTGTTGACAAAAGTGCGCGATAGGCTTATGCGAGAGTGTGGTGTGTGCATACAGTGCAGCGCCGCAGAGTAGAGTCCGTCCGGTGCAAGAGCTCCGACCGATCCCCGGCCAGTCATTGGACAACTTACAATCAAATTGCTCTTAGGACGTTGCCGTTGCTGTTGCCGTTGCTGTTGCCATCGATGTTGTATCTTGTTGCCTGTGTTGGCCTGTGGATGTCGATGTGGATGTGGATGTCGATGTCGGGGCAGCAGGCAGTTGTTGTTGTTGTTGTTGTTGTTGCCGCTGTCGTCGTTGGCAGCAATCGGCTGTGTAATTTAAATCAATGTTGTCAATCGAAAACATGATTTGTTGGTAATGGCGGCCCCACTTTGAAGATCCCGTCCCGTCCGTCGAAGGGGTCTCGGGTTCAGCGAGAGTTCCATTTTATTGACTGAGACAGCAGCAGTTGAGATGGTTTTTGAAGGGCCCAGGGCCCTGGGCCCAGAGCCCAGAGCCCCATAGACTGTGGGTATACCTACAAAGAGACGCGCTTATCGCATTGATAAGAGTCAACGTTTTTAATTAAGTTTTAGTGCCAGCTGGTAGCGAAACACGGTACAGTAGACCTATAGACTATAGAACTTGTATCCAGTGAAAGAAGCATCGGCTGCCATCGGTTTTAATGGTTCGCCATAAACTCAAAAATGGATTGGATTGGATAACAAATATTTGAGGATCTTTTTTGAAAAATAAACAAAAAACGAAACCTTTTAAAAGTCGATCTTGCCCCTACACTTTGGTAGTGAAAACTAATTACCATAATTTCTGTAGCTTAATTCTTGGATGATATGCCAACCGAAAGGTATTGAAGGATAGATCACACATAGACACCCCTCCGTTCGATAGATACTTGAATTCCATTTTTTTATTCCATTTTTATAATTAAAATCATTGGTTTTTTGTACTTATTATTTGTTTATACAAATTAATAATTCTACAAGCTAGTACAGCTTAACGGGACTTTCAGTCCCAATTGAGAAAATCAAAATTTTTGTTTCAAATTAAAAACAAAAGTTTTCCCTGATATTAATTATAAAAAGATTTTTATGTATATTATTATAAAATTCAGATATATATTTTTGATTCTAATGGGGGCCAAGCCTCCTGCGCAATCGATTCGCTTGTGCGCCAACCCCCGGCTCACTCGCACCACTCAAATACTAATACTAAACAAATTTCAATGCTGTTTTACACCTTATATATACATATGTATAAATAAAATATTGGAAGATAAAAGAAAGATAATTTGTGTTATACAAATTAAAATCCTTACGATCCGAGGAATAAATGAACCAACATTTTTTTGTTTCTGTGTAGAATTCTGCAGCACAAATCTATTCTATAGTCTGTACAGAAATCATATATTTAATGTGGTCGGTGTTCGATCTGAAGATCTTAAAACCAGAATGGCGAGACCCCATGGCAATCGCACGCGTTTTTAGTATCAATTTGATCAAATTAAATAATTATAAAAATATTAATCGCATAATTTATTGAATTACTTAATTGCAGAATGCCGTTTCAACTCACCTTGCCACCTCATCGCCCAACACACCTCCAACCAACGCGCCGTCGCAGACCCCGCCGTCGACGGTGCCGACGCTAGCTTGTCCCGTCGCTAACCAGCCATTGGGTACGCCCGTGTCCGGGCCCGGGCACAGTGGAATGGTGACGTCTACGGTGCCACAGGGAGCGCGCTCCACCTCCCCATGCGGGGGAGCGGCTGGCCTGCCAGCCCTGCCCGTCCTTGGACAGCCGCCTCCGGGACCGCATTCATCCGGTCCAGTTCCACCGCCCGGCTCCGCAAATCCCAATCGCTGCTGTGACACGGGTCGTACCATCTATACGGATCCGGTCAGTGGCCAGACGATCTGCTCCTGCCAGTACGATATGCTCAACTACCAGCGGCTGGCTGCGGCGGGCGGCGTACCACTCGGTGTCTACCCAGAGGGAATGTCTGCATACCTTTCGGGCATTGCCGGCGATCAACCTCCGTTCTACGCTAATCCGGTAAGTAGGCCCCAAGAAACCTCTCTGATTCGGACTCGTGCTGCACAGCACAGCAGAGCTGAGCACAGCACAGCACAGCGCAGTCGGGTCCGGTCTGTTCATAAGTCATATGACTGAACAATGGTGCAATAAATTTGTGAATTTGTCCAGCGTCGGAGGGGCAGACCACCATCGGCGTCCGCGGCCGCGTCCGCGTCTGCGTCGGCGGTTCGTTGTCGTCTCCGTCATTTGATCGTGTACCAGTCTATGGCTACACTGCTTCCGAACCTGTGTTGTCCGTCTGGGCTTAGCTTTTGGTATTCGCTTTGGCCATCCCAGCGACCGATTTGTCAGGCCTTGGAGCCTTGGAGCCTTGGAGCCTAGGGAGGCGGCCGCCTATGCCTATGCATATGCCTGACCTCTCATTTGGCCTGGTGTGCGCTTTGGGTGATATTTCAAGCCACATTGTGTGTGGGACGGGACCTCAGAGTTTTCAAAATATTGTTGCAGTCGACCTGGGAGACTGCCGCTGCTGCTGAGCCTAAAGTAGACATTTTCCCGACAATGGGACACTTTCTGCCTGCCTGCCGGCCGGCCTGCCTGCCTGCTCACCACATGTCCGGCGCTCTGCCCGCCGTCGGCCCTTTGTTCGCCCTTTAACTTCTAATAGCATCATGTAATTTGCCTTTGTGTGTTGCCAACAATTCTATTTGGTTACAAAATACTTTGGGGACCACATGCGGTGCACAATATATTTCAGGTACTCAGGTACTGGTCATTTGTTAACCGAAAATTGCAGATGAAATTGGAGAAATATTCTTAATAAATCTATCATATCATATCCTTCTGGGGAACGTCGCCGCAAAGGAGGTCTACGAAAGGAGGCCCCTTTGCACTCCCCGAAAATCCAATATGATCCAATAAAATGTGGCATTTAAATGTGAACACATACATTTATTTGCTTACAAGTCAAAATAAAAAAAATGAAGGGAAAAGAAAAAGAAAAAGAGTCTCAAAAGCTGACAACCAAGAAAACAGAAGCAGAACTCGAAAGAGCGCTGACGTTTATGAAATTGAAACTGGCGGTTTAATGAATGGTATCGTCGTCCGTTGCGTATTCATATATATGTACATATTATGTACATCTGTATATATCCGAGTATATATCGTATTTGTCACTACCGGGGCAGTAAATTGAGCTCGCGCTCGATTATTGCATATTCAAACAAAAATTAGATCCAAGATGTTCTATTGGAAAAAAACATAGTAAATCATTGAGATCGGATTGGTGTTGCTCGGACCGTTTCGGCTATCCACAATCCCCCAATAAAATATTCAATATTCATTCGAATTTGAACTCGTTTTTGGCTATGAAAAAAACACACATATATTATAAAACCGGTCGGCTTCCAGTAGCTGCGATTTTTTATAAATTTAGTTGTGTTTTCGGCATTGTTTGCGGCATTCTGTATAGTGTATTGTACGGATCGATATATATGGTATTGTGTGGTTGTTGTTGTTGTTGCTGTTGTTGTTCAAATGTGTGTTGTTCGAATAATGAAAGTCGTATTCGAAAACCCATCGATAAATGATTAAGCACTACCCATACCCATACCCATACCTGTCCTGCCCCATCCCCCCAGGCTTGTGCCACAGCCCGCTGACACAGCACTTTGATGGAATTGTCATGTGTGTGCTGTGGTATGGCATGGAACTACCCATGAGTACTCCCCCCCCGCCCCTTCCCCACTCGCACTTCTTCAATGGATCGAGGATTTACATACGGCTCTCATACGGAAGTATACGAGTATATTGATAGCACCATTTAAAAGACAAACAGTTCGGGTCGCGTCTTCGGTAGTATAAATCATCCGGAGGTCGTAATTAGTCACTTTGGTGTCGCCTCTGTCGTGGTGTCGTGGTGTCGCTTTGCTGCTTTGCCGCCGGCGCTTAGGCCGCACTAAACTGGAGCGATTTCTCTGCTGGCATCTATGGGTAATACGGGGTAATATGGGGGATATCTACTACTATGGTGCAGCATATGATTCCGGCGGAGTTGTAAAAGTGTCTGCTCAATGCGGTGGATTCATTACTTTGACACGAGCTGTCAAGCGCCTGTCAGTTTGCCGCAGCGCGGGAATATATATATTTCTCGGTCCTCCGCACATGCACACGGGCCAAATGCTGAATGGCTCTGGGTCTGGGTCTGGGGTCTCGGGTCGCGGGTCCCGGGTCTCGGGTCTGGGGACTGGGACTCTTTGACTCTTACTCCAAATGGAAGATGGTGTACGTACAGTGTACACTGTACCCTGTACGGCCGAAGGTGGATGGTGGATGGTGGTGGATGATGATGGTGCAACCGCGTAGAGCGGCATCGCTGTCATTTCAAATGGCAAGATACATTTGAAGAGCGCCGCCCGCTAACAAATAGGCCGACCCAGAGGCCGCGCCCGGTGTTTCTTCGGTGTTTTGGGGGCGTCGACTGCTGCTGCCGCCTCGTATCGTACCTTATTAATAAATTTGTCAACACGCAAGTGACAGGCTGTCCGCCTGCGACTTTGCGACTTGCCCCCGCGACCCGCCTGCCAGTCAGCCATCCAGCCATCCAGCCGTCTCGTCTATCCGTCAAATTATTTATCCCTAAGGCTGAAATTGTCGCTGACATCAACATCAACATCGACCTGAACTGAACTGAGCTGAACTGAATGTCTTCCTTAGAGCAGCATATTGCTGCATGCCACCAGGTTCAGCTGCACTTCGTATAATTAGTTTCTTTAGAAGTCTAATGAGGGGGTGGGGGAGGGGTCTTCAGCCTACATCCTACATCCTACCACCTACAGCAAATGAATATTCATTTGGACATTCAAGTGTGGAAAGAATCGATCTGCAGAGTCTTCTTTTAATAAAGTTCCTTAGAACTATATTGAGTTGAAGTTTCCATCTACGCATTCCTTCCAAACAGACACAGCCGTTGCTCCATTTCCACCCAGTAAGGATGGTATCCAAATAATGAACACACACACATGCACACACAACTCTCATGATATGGGGATATGGGGGTTTGGGGGTATGGGTGCTAAGCACTTGACGCTCGGATGGTACATGGTATATTGACTTTTCCATAGCTTAAGTGCCGCTACATCATCAACGACAACAATGCAAGCATGAAATTTCACACTCGGCAACATAGTACCACTCGGTCCCTGGTCTCTGTTCTCTGTTCTGTTCTGTTCTGCTCTGAAGCGGCAAGCGGCAAGTGGCAAGTGGCAAGCAGCAACAAAGAGGCTGCTGTCGGGCCAAATGTGGTACATTCATGTCCTGTGGGAGCTACAAAAACTTTTCCTTTTGCCTTTTGGCAAGTTCTCTACAAAATGTAACAGAAAGCAACTACAAATCGGACCACTCTCTGCCAGCCACACAGGCACACACAGAGGCCAACCCAATTGCATTATACAGAAAACAACCCCAACAGTCCCGATCCAGATCCAGAAGCCGAAGTAGAAGCAGAACCAGAACCAGAACCAGCCTCTCGCCATCTCCATCTCCATTTCCGAGTTTGAGTCCCACTCTCGTCGTCATATCGTTCTCCTTGGAGCTGGGATTGGGGGTTGGGGGCTGGGGGTTGGGGTCTCCGCCGGAGTACGAGTACGAGTACGAGTACATGCACTGATTTGTCAACTTTCAAAATGTCGAAGTGGTGTCGTGTTGTTTTGGGGGTTGCTTGCTGGCTCTAATGGAGAGGTGACGGCCAGGGCAACTACGAGGACGAGGACGAAGACGAGGGGCGGTCGTGGTCGTGGTCGTGTGCCTTTGGCTCTCGGCCTGGGAAGTACTAAATACATTTACGGCTCGGCTCTCACCCATCTCATTGTTGTTGCAGTAAGTGTTGTGGAAAGTTTTTGTGTTGCTGCCGTTGTTGTTTGGCTTTTTGGCAAAGTTGAGAATGTTCGTTAACAGTAAATTTTGCACTTTTATATGGTCCTCCTTCACACGCTCTCACGCACACACAGAGCACACACCCACAAATGAGGGGCAGGAAGAAAGGCCCAAGCGGTCCCAAGGAAGGGCAGGGCAGGGCAGGGCAGGCCAAAGGCAACCCCAAGGCAAAGCCTGAAAGCCTGAAAGCCTGAATGGTTGCCTACAACAAACAAATTAGCAGTCATGGCAACGCATACGAGCCACAAGACCAGGACTGGGATTGGGACTGGGATTGGGACTGGAACTGGGAGCAGGACCAGAACCATGCGGCCAAATACATACAGCAACAGCAGCAGCAGCAGCAGCAGCAGCAACAACCATAACATTTGTACAACTTTATAAACTTTATAAACGAGCCAAGAAAATGTCATTGAGCTGCGAGTTGTTGAGTTCTTTCTGGTTTCACAGCAGAATGGAGTCCCAGCACCTTGGACTAGGCGACATTCGTTCTCTCTCCCATTCGGAAGTCGCAACTCCTCGTAGTCGTCAATTTCAATTTCAATTTCGATTCTGATTCCAATTCCAATTCTGATTCTGATTCCGAATCCGATTCCATTCATTCTTTCGGTCGAGGCCGTCGCCAGCAGCCCCGTTCGTTCCGATGAGTAGAGGCGGGAATGCGCCGGATAAACGTGCGTTTATTTTTAAATCGAAGCAGTAATTAATTAACTCGACCCGTCATTACGCGCATCGTTCAAATTGTGGCGCATCAGGGCGACAGACCACAGGAGCCGGTCGCGGCAGCGGCAGTGGCAGCGGTAGCGGTAGCGGAGCCGCCGCATCCAGCACCCAGTCGGTCGGTCGGATCGGATCGGATCGGAGCGGCCAATTGTCGTCAGTTGTCGATTGTCGATTGCCGGTTGTCGGTTAGGGCCCCAAGAAATGTCCATTGACGTTTTGGCGTGAAGGGTACACAGTCTCAGAATTTTCTTGGTAATGAAGATAAAAGAGTCCCATTTTAATTTGAATTATTTAATTTGCCCGCCAGCAGAATCTTTGCAAATGCATAAAGACCACAAATCGGACTTGAGTCCGCTCGAAAGTGGGTTAATCTGAGCTTTGATTATCTTAGATAATGGATAAGTACTACTTACATACACACACATACTCGTACACCGTACACCGTACACCGTGCACCGTACGGGGACTGTCCGTATCGATTCTGTGCGATCTTCACTACAAAACTTGCACATGGTACAATCGCAGTCTGAAGTCTGCAGTCTGCAGTCTCCAGTCTCCAGTCTGCAGTCTGGTAATGCAATATTGAAGACTCGAAAACAAGTGGCATCTGTGTGGTGGATGGAAGGCAGGCTGCTGCTGCTGCATTGCATGACTGTGTATTGGTAATAATAAACGCAGATGCGAACATGTCGAATCTTGTTAATATTAACCACCGCAAGCGCATTCGCAAGTCGAACAAGAGCGTGCAGTTGCAGTTGCAGTTGCAACGGCCCGGCCCGGCCCGTGTTGCACGGCCGTGTGGTGTACTCTGTGCAACAGTAGCGATGCTGGAGGAGGAACGGAACAGCGCGCGCGTTCTATTGCTGTGTAGTAGCCAGCCAGCTACAATTTATTATGTACGCTTTACCCGCATGGACATGGCCTATACACGCACTCCGCTCCGCGGAAAACACGCACGACACAGATTCAAAAAAAAACAAAAAAATAAGAAAAAAGTACTCAAGAGCCCACTGCCCACAGACAACTGTGGAAGTCTGCAACTCTGGTTTCAGCCTCACTTTTGGCCAAATCCAGTGGACTCCTTCCTGCTGCTGCAGCAGTCGGGTCGGCTCGGGGTATGATAGTTCGGGTATGATTATTGTAAAGGTTGTAAGAAACCGGTTCGTTTTCGGCCTTTGGGGCTGGGTCTGCGTCTGGGGCTGGGACTGGGGCTGGGGCTCCATTGAGAAATACTAGTAGGAACCCAACACTGAAGCAGAGCGAGCCCATCCGGGCTCTGTAATTTAATATAGTGTACCCTTGCCAGAACGATGTACGATATACGATGTACCATGTAGATGCTCAGCTAAATGACTCTTCTCCAATCCCAGAGAGAGAGAGAGAGAGAGAGTGAGACCGAAGCCGAAGAGACTCTTGGCGAGTCCCGTTCTGGTCTCCTCCGGCTGGATTTTGAACTGGAGTTTTGGGCCTGGGCCTGCAGTAGGCCTGGGACCTGTCAAAGGGCCTTGCCTTGCCTGCCGATCTTTGTGGTGCCTGTTTATCAGTCTATCGTCGCTGTACTTGTACTCAACCCCATGCTGCGCGAACCAGGCCCTGGACAAACCCCTGTCCCTATCCCTATCCCAATCCAGACTCCGGAGCCGCCGGAGTAAAAGCCACAGTCAGAGTCAGAGTCAGAACCTTCGATGGTCGATGGTCGATGGTCGATGATAGCGGCTGCAACAGCAACATTTTCGTGTTGGCGACATAAAAATATTTCCGCTTTGGCAGTAATCTTGCCAGACGTTCGTCGAGACGACACCGACGGGTAATGGCAGGGAAACGGGAACGGTGTGCTGGGCTGTGCTGTGGTGTGGTGTGGTATGGTGTGGCGTGGCGTGGTGTCGTCTCTGCCTCGCAGACAATAGATTTTTTGGTATTGTACATGCATTCGACGAGAGACCTGCATACTGTGCACCACTCCACTCGGACTGAGGCTGAGGCTCAGGCTCAGGCTCAGACTCAGACTCAGGTCAAGCATCAGCATCCTGCCCGTCGTCCTGCGGTGCCATGTAGATGTCTATCGCTCATTCTTATTGATTTCGCATCTTGTTTTCGTACTCCCGCTGACCAGACGGACGCGACATTGACTGAATTTTGACTCTGCATTTCATTCGCAATATGTTCTTTTTTTTTTGTTGTTGTTGTTTTTTTTGTGTGTAGTAGATACTCGTAAAGGCGAATACTGGTCTAGTTTCAGTTGGGATGCTATAGTATATGTACATCAGATGCAGGCAGCTGTCTGCCCTGACAATATTCTGCGCCATCTTCCTTCATTATCTGTTTGGAATACGAATACGAATACGAATACGGCGAACAGCTGACATCTGTCGCATCGAATTAAGTCAAGAATTACGTATTAGTGCTAAACGTGTAGCTTAATCTATATACTATACTATACTATACTATATGCAGGGTACCCACCCTGTACTACAGACTGTACGAGGTATATGTCTCAGAGCTAATGCTTTCTGTGTTTTCCGAATCTTTTGTCGAAAGAGAGCAACATTAGGCTTTTATGGGGGCAAGGGGCATGCTTGTAACTAGAGACTTCCAAGGGTCTACTCTAAAGTATGGACATTTCGGATTAAAAAGAAAATGCAGACACTGATGGCTGATGGCGGATGGCGGATGGGTGATGGCTGAAGGCTGAAGGCTGATGCTGAGCGTGTTCGGGTGCTACAGTTTTCCGCCGAGACAACGCCAACGCCACGTCTGAGGCACATGTTCAGCGGCGATGCTCTTCTGATTGTGCGCTTATCAATAAAAATACTCGTGACAGTGGGTTGAATACACATAATACTTGATTGAAAATCCAATCAATCAATCGGGGAGAAACCTAAACTAACCTTTATATATTTACATATATATTCATTAACTATTTTGACGAGAACTCCAACAGAGAACTTTCGAAAATTCCGCAAATATAATTTTTGAATGGAAAACTGTGCCCCATTATGCCTCAACGACAGCCATTGTGCACTTGTTTTCGTGATAAGAATTTCACATCTCATCCATCCCAAAATAAATGTGCACAAAAATAAACTTGAAGATGTTTTAATTATTTGTTTAACATGATTTTTTATAATTTTAGTTCAAGGTCCAGCCAAATTGGTCTTTAGTTCAAATCCAATCAGTAGTTCGACTTTGAATTTGTCTGAAACTAATTAAACAATATATATTTTTCTCTGTCATCTTTCAGGCTGGAATCGATCTGAAGGAGAACCTCGTTGCCGGCGCATCCCCCTGGCCGTATCCATCGATGTATCATCCATATGATGCCGCATTTGCTGGCTATCCCTTTAATAGGTGAGATACATATACCAATATTAATATCACATACTGTATGCCCCTGCCCCAAAAAAAATCTGGGTTCGGCGCGAACTCGGATGGTGGTCCGGCAAAGGCGTTGATCGCCCCATCTGCATCGGATCGTGAGTTGCAAGCGAACCCATTGTGGATTCAATTCGATTTCCCCGCCCCGCCCCGATCGATCGATCCGTGTTCCGTAGGTGGTGCGTGCAGGTGCATTCAAATGACAGCCGAATCGGGTTATGTACTTTTTTGTATTCGCCTCCAAGCCCATCGGAAAGTGCGTCGAAATAGTAAAAGCCATGCATATTAGCACGCATGCCCATTCGATTTTCCATTCCATCTTCGCTCGGGGCTTACCAAACAATTTATTCGCTTGTAATTGATCGTATGCACGTCGGACTGACTGCCTCGACTGCGTCGCCCGACTGTTGCTTCCGCCGCACAGTCCGCCCAAACCACAAGCCCACGGCTACTGCTGCTGCTGCTGCTGCTGCTGCTGCTGCTGCTACTGCTACTGCCATTGGTACTGCTACTGACATAAATTTCCAAACACAATTGTCGGTTAAACAATCGACAACATCCCGTCACGTCAGCCTCACGTTCGGACAGGTACAATGCTTCACTCATTGTTTCTACTGTAATTGACACTCATAACAAATTTTGAAAGTTGACTCATTCATCGTCCCGTCCGTGCTCCGTCCCGTCCGTCCGCCGTCCTCCGTCATCCGTATGCTGTCGATGGTGTTGTTGGTGTTGTCGTTATGGGTCTATCAGCAATATATTCACGATAAATCAATTTTGAGTTATTTCGCCGTGACGTGTTGGATACTGTGTTGTCGTATGTACTATGTACGTACGTTATGTATGTATTTATGTATGTGCACTGGCGAATTTTGATTGAAAATTCAAGAGGTATACTTGCGCAAAATGCGGGCCCTACCTTTTCCGACTAGGAGTGTGGCGGCGACACCAATCATGGTGCCTGTCCGGCCAGGCCTCGGGATCTGTGCCTCCGCAAAGAGTGTGAAATTTCGACTAAGAGATACCCGCTAAGTGGGTAATAAACAGAGCGCTTAGGATGAGAATTTCCGGTAGTGGGGAAACTGTTTCTTCATTATCGCATTCTAGCTACTATTCAGTTATCCAATTTTAATGCATTTTTAGGGTTATCAATAACGATTTTCCACCAAGTGGTTGTATCCAAATGCGGAAGGCCAAAGGTTCTACAGATCGACTGTCGCATATATTGTGACAATCACAATGTACCCTTGTGCTCCACGAGAGCATAATGAGGGGTATAATGAGCTGGGGCATGCTGATAGGAGAATTAAAAAAATATATTCAGCTGTCGAGTGATCAAAGGCAGAGTAGCTGTCTGCGCAGGTGTTTCGCACTCGGCGACTCTTCGCACTCAGAACTTAAATTAATTAATGCAACAGCCAGCCAGAGCCATACATATTATGCATACTATATATGCATGTATGTATGTATGTATGTATGTACTATGGCAGCGGTTGACATTCGTTGTCATCGTCATCAGAGTTCCAGGCAACCCCAGTCGGGAACACTACAAATGAGACAGCTACACATGTACATACATACATATATGTATGTACGTTTCGGGCACTCTCTCCCACTTCACTTCAGTTCAGTTCGGTTCGGTTCGGTTCAGTTCAGTTCACTGCTTTTCATCCATTCTCACATGAATACCCAGAAAAGTATGTGGACAATACTATATATACTCGAACATTTACACACAGCATTCACATCTGCACATCATTCGTACATACATATGTACATTCGTACATACACGACATTTCGATATGTACATATGTGTATTCGTGCGTTTATACTAAAAACGTTCATGTTAACTGCCCACAAAAAGCGATAAAGGACAGTTGTTGTATCCATCGACTGTATCCATCCAATTCGCGCTGCATGCCGCAACCAGGGACAGGCACAGGGACAGGCACAGGGACAGGAGCAGGGACAGCGACTGTGAGGACTGTGGGGACTGAGGACAGCAGGGGACAATGTGTCAGACCGCAAACTGCACATACATAAATGTTGCCGGCCATGCAAATGCGTTTATGATGAACAAATTTCACGCAGAACAGAGACCGCCCGCCCACCACCAATGAAGCTCTCGGACCGGACGGTCAGCCAGTCGGCCAGACGGCAGGCCGGCAGGCCGACAGGCCTACGACAATGCCACCAGTTTAACAAATTGCAACAATTGTGGGGGTACAACAAAACATACGGTCGTACGGTCGTATGGTCGTATGGTCGTATGGTCTGGTCTGGTCTGGAGTATGGAAGGAACTTTCAACGACAAGGCAACAGCTGGGCCAGCCGTAAAGGCCAGGCTGGTTCGGTTCGCCCCGGCATGTTCTGCATTCCGTTTGCCTTTAATCACCTGCTTGCTATTCGGGGAATGGTTCCCAGTCCCCACTGTTCCCACTGCTCCCACCGCTACCACTGTCCCTTCCTTCCTTCCTTCCTTATCGCATTAATGTGTCCGAATAACTCTTTAACCCTGCTTTTGGTTTTCTCTGTTTTATGTTTTCAGTTATGGCATGGATTTGAATGGGGCTAGACGGAAGAATGCGACCCGCGAGACAACGTCCACCCTCAAGGCCTGGCTGAACGAGCACAAGAAGAATCCCTATCCCACCAAGGGCGAGAAGATCATGCTGGCCATTATCACCAAGATGACGCTAACGCAGGTCTCCACGTGGTTCGCCAATGCGAGAAGAAGACTGAAAAAAGAGAACAAAATGACATGGGAGCCAAGGAACCGCGTCGATGACGATGATGCCAATATCGACGATGACGATGACAAGAACACGGAGGAGAATGACTTGTTAGGTGAGCAATCGATACCGCTATATTACCATTTACCATCTATTACCCACATTTGTGGAGCACAGCTCCGTGCATCCCCCCCCATGAGTCAATGCTAACATTTTCTTCCCATTTTTTGCTTCACTCAATTACAGATGCAAAAGATTCTGGTGTGGGCTCTACGGACGACAAGGACCGTTCCGGTCGACTGGGTGATATGATGGCCGACCGACCAGGCGAGAGCAACAACAGCGAGTGGTCCGAGTCGCGTCCGGGCTCGCCCAACGGGTCGCCCGATCTGTATGATCGGCCAGGCAGCATGCCTCCGGGCGCCCATCCCCTGTTCCATCCCGCGGCTCTGCACCACCACTTCCGCCCACCGGCGGGCTCTCCGCCGGACATAGCCGCCTACCATCACCATCAGCAGCAGCTGCTGCAGCAGCATCAGCAGGCGCAGCAGAACTCCATGCAGACGGCCGTCGGGGGTACGGCCAAGCCGCGCATATGGTCGCTGGCCGACATGGCCTCCAAGGACACCAGCAAGGAGTCCAGCTCGGCGCCCAAGGACAATTTGGGCCCGGAGCTGCCGCCATCGCATCCGGGCTTCTACGGCCACCCTAGTCAGCAGCCGTCGCCTGGCAAGATCCTGTCGCCGTTGGCTGCCCGCATACCCAACTATTCGCCGTATGTGCGACCCGACCTGTACAGAGGCTTCTACGGGCCGGCGGCAGCGCACTTGAGTGCCCCAACGCAGGAGTTTCTGGAACACCAGCGGTCGTTCAACGCCAGCTTGGCCGCCCACAACGGCCTGGGCATGAATCCGCTGCTGTGGAAGGCAGCCGTCTCGGGCGCGGCCAACGGGCCGCACTTTGCACCACTCAGCCTGACGACATCGGGTGTCGCGGGTGGACCCCAGCAGCTGGCACCACCGCCAGTGGCATCGCCGTCGGCCTCCAGCTCGTCCTCATCGATGGGCTGTGATGTTGTCCATATTCCGACATCGAGCGGCCAGTCAGCGGCTCAAAATATGATGGGACCAATTTCCAGTAATTCAACCGCTTCGTCATCGTCCTCGCAGTCCGGCAAGATATCGCCGGGTGTGAATGTGACATCGCTGTGCGCAAAGCCATGACCCCAATCGGCATGTGCGTCCCCAGATCCGTCGGCGATTGTGAACCATGGAGGAGCCGCTGCTGCCGCCGCTGCCGCTGCCGCAGTCGCTTCTCCCATCTCTGCCTTCCGCTCCCTAATTGCTTTTCGAGAGCAGCACCTGCAGCAGCAAACACCGAAGTTGACGCTTCTGCGGCCATAATCTGAACCTCTGAACCACACTCTGAGGTCGAGAACTAGCGAGAACTAGCGAGAACTAGCGAGAACTAGCGAGAACAGCGAGCGCAGCAGTCAATCTTCTACTGAATTCAGAATTTTACGATCGTAGCCCGGGCAAAGAAAGGTATACACTTTCGGACAATAATTTACATGTGATTATTCGGTATTTTGATTAAAGCCGCTTATACCAAATAGCAAGCAAGCAAGCAAAACCAGCTGAACATGGCGGTTCCTTTTGGCATGAGAACACCAATCCCAACCGCTACACCCCCTGACGTTGTGCAATTTTGTGGAGAAGATAATCCAAAAATCATATGAAACTAATGTTTTTTTTTTTTTTTTTAATAATCTTAAATTACATACAACTTATGCAATCAGAGCTTATAGGATGTAAATTTGAAAATATAGCAGGGGCGACCATCAATGAAATAACGTATTGTATGTACTACTCGACTACTAACATAACCAAAAGGTAGGGTAGGTCGGACTTGCCACCCGATTGCCACCCAAATAAGAAAAACGCAACCCAACCCAACCCAACCCGCTAGAACCCACTAGAATCGCAGTTCTTTGGCAGAAGAGGAGGACTCTTGGAGGAGGTCCACAGAGAGTGTGCCGCAAGTCCACTTCTTACCCTAGATATACCCATGTCTATCAGTTTTCCAATTTTTGAGTTTTGAGTTTTGAATTTGAGTTAGGTCTAAGCTTGGGGCGATTTTCGTAGCTAGCTCATAAAGGACCTGGGGGATGGGGGATGGGGGAGGACGAGAAACATATCAACCGAAAGGATCAGTGTTTGCAATAGAATGGAATACTTATCGCACCATCAATCCAGTCCAATCCAGTCCAGTCCAGTACAGTCATCAGTAGCCCCTCCTCAATCAGATCAGCCCGAGCCCGAGCCTAAGCCCAAGCCAAATGTACACGAGCAATCATTGATTTAGCTGTTATTGTTTTTATCGTCTTAAGTTTGAAAATTGTTCCTGTCGCTTGTAAACATAATTTATTCTACTTAATACCATAATGTACCATAACTTTCAATGTCTGTAATTTTTTTTTTTTTTTTTAATAAACTAGAGATCTATGTACGTACGTACGAGTATTCGCTGTACTTTATGCACAAGTTGTAAGAATGTAAGGCTCGCGTAATTATAGCTTCCTAAGCGTATAGTGTAAATTAGTAAAAAGCAAAAAAACTGTATATACCAACAATAAAAAACGATAAAGAGATACATTAAAAAGAAAAACAAAAACAAAAACCACCCCCGATTATTCATCTTGATGCAAGCAAACGAAAACACCTCTATGGGACAAGAAATCCAAAACCTACACGAATATATCTACTATTTGTCTAATAATATTGGGCGAGAGCGCACAAAGTGAAGCTGAATAAATCAGAGCACAAGTATTTCGAAATGTATGGGATGATTCAAAAAATCATTCAGATCGGATCATTCGGAAATCCGGACAGCACTCTTCGATCACAAGAAGCCAGAAGGAAAGTCCTTAGAGATACTTAAGCAAAAGATACTTTTCCTATGATTCTTGCTTGACCTTAGACCTAAGGAATCTATCAAGTTGCGAATACCTGACTATACCTATCTATCTTTTTTGTGATTGAACATAATAACTGTTCTCATTCGATATGTGCGGACTTCTGAAATCATCCTGTACTTAAGCAAATACTTTTTAAATAGTTAGATGGGCTTCAAGTGCAACAGAAATTACTAGAGCGCCCTACTGTGGAAAAAAAATGTATCTCAAGACAAAACATAAAATATAGTATTGTAAGAATTTTTTTTTATCCATCATGAAATACTTAGATGGTCTTCGAGTGCAACACAAATGCCCGACAGTGGATGAATGTATCTCAAAGCATAAAATATAGTATTATAATATACACACGACATAAGCTATAACAAGTAACTGAAAAATAAGACACAAAAATGTGTAAATAAATTGGAAAACATATTAAAACTGACGGTACGTTTTCTTGTTTTTTTTTTCCTTCAATTTTAGGTAAATAAACCCATACTTTAAAATCAATCTGCGATCTATGGAAGTGACTACGCCGATGATGATGTTTCGCTAATTGCATTTGGACAATTTGGATGGTTTTTCGGGGGCTATTTTAATACTATGTTATTTTTGCTGTTTCAGCATAGTCGTCCGCTTTTCCATGAGCGGGGTTTTCCTCTGTCACTGACCGGAAACGCATTCGCAGACATAAACAGAACAAGAGCAGTGTGAGCAGAAAACTTATGAATGGCACTAGTAGAAAAAGGTGGTAACTTCTCTCTCTCTCTCTCTCTCTCTCTCTCCCTCGCTCCCCCTGGGGAGCCAGAGGTTAATAAACCTTTTAAGGTATTTATGCTTTTGGGTTGTCGATTGAGTCAATTAAACAGAAACAGAAACAGAAAAAACGAAAGCATTGCAAATATCCTTGTGCATACTCTGAATGCCGACTGAGAATATCTGAGTGATGGCAGATTTTTCACTTTAAGCGAAATGTAAATTGTGCATATTCCTTATATTATTGTATATTTATTCCTACATGTATGTAGGTACATCATTTGCCACTTCATCTAAAGGAATTACTCAATTGCAGGCCAGAACCATTTTACCTGCCGGGGGAACCCAACGCGGAGGCAATCAAAGCAATCCAAGCTCCTAATGGAAATAATAGAGAGATAGGGGACAAAAAAAACCAGTAGCACCCAAAAAAAGGGGAACCGAAATGTTAAGCTGACATCTGTTCCTATGAAGTAGATTATTGATTCCACGCGTATAGCGCTTTGTTGTTTCTGGTTCGGTCTCTGCTTTCTGGTGTGGTGTGCATTGTCGATTCATACACAAAAGCCTTGCGCTCAAAATATCGAAATCTGAATTGTCAGCGCCGTTAAAACTCAATGGGCATTGGAAATTGGAACGGATTCGGGCTGTCAGCTTTATTCAATCTTGTATCTTCTTATAGTTTTAACATGAGAATAATTTAATTTTTACAGAGCGGCGCGGCGCGGTGCGGCTCGGCGTGGCGTATACAATTTACATCACAAAAAAAACCAAAAAAAAAACCAACTTTCTTCTCAGGCCAGCTTAGGGAAATTCCAATATTATGGCAATGTCTCCATTGGACTCCAAGTCAATAATCGGTTTAGAGCCCCCGATCACAGTGGACCGGAGTCCACATCTAAGTGTATAACCACGTCTTATTGATAAGCTGTCGACGTTCCCAAGAATTATGACCCTTTATAATTTTCCAGCTTAAGCTTGTTTTCTGATTGTTTGCTTTAATTTTTGTTCAAGCCCACAATCACAATGGTCACGGTAGCGTTTCGCGTAACAAATTCTAATAATCACCAAATAAAAGATATGTTTTGTACGAGTATGGCTTATAAAGTGTTTTCCCTTTCACCCACTCGTACAGGGTATGTGTGGGATATATGGAAGCAGTTCTACAGATCTACCATCCATTATTTGAAACGTATACTACTCGCACTCGTACTCGTACTCGTAGCATAAAGCGTATATTTAAATACATACATGCATGTATATGCATGTATATTCCCTTATGCCAAGATGTGTTTTGAAAATTTGTCCGAAATATACAATTATGCTAATCTTAGCAGCCACACTCAACGTACGAGCAAGAACATGTGTTTCGACCATTTAGCACGTTGCTTCAAGACTGAGACTGCGACTGCGACTGAGACTGACTCTTCCGTATGGAGGAGATTCTCGGCGTTATCCCTGAAAGACCAGACCTGAACTGGCAAACAAATAAAATGATAATGACATGTTATTATGCAGACAACGATCACACTGAAACCTTAAACAATGATGAGACTGAAAGAAGAACGAATGCAGCAGTCAGTCTGCGACTGAACTGGCGACTCACTCACTAACTCATTCACTCACTCACACACGCACTCACTCACTCACACACTCACTCACTCGCGAGTATTCCAGTCGATAGGTGATGTGCAGCTTTTTCGCGAAGAAGTAAAACCCACATTTCCGTATGCAGCCAAGTGGAACCGAAACTCAAAAACATGTCCAAACCTTTCAACCAAAGACACTTCATTGTTTTTGTTTTTTTTTCTGAAATTAAATTTAGGAACATCTTAATCATAGGTGGTTCCATATGTATGTACATACATGCATATGTGGAGCAGCAGTATTCATTTCCTTCATTTGATGATTCATGGATTCAAATGCATGGATTCCTATAGTCGTTATTCCGATTGTAGATATAAAGGTTAAGTTATCAAAAGAGATGTTATAATGGCTAACAGAGGCATCGAATTAGGTGCCTCTGGCTCTGAGTATCTCCAAAATCATAGAGAGGCATATAGAAAGAGCAGATACTGACCAGAAATATGTATATATGTATATACTTTTCGTACATTCTGTTACACATGTGCACATATATTCGAATAAATTTAATAAATATTTTCTTGTGATCTACCGAGTACCAAATCTAGTTTTTATCACAGAAACTATATATGTATACATACAAGCCCATACAGATGTACGGGTATGTACGTTGATAAAAAGAGTGGACGGGGGTAATTATAACGCGGTCTATCAACAATAATTTTGTTAATGGTGTCACAAATATTTTGACACGTGGCTATATCACCATACTGCTTCCGCGGCTTCCCTTTGATTTAAACCGTATTTTTGCAGAAAATCAAGAGATCAAAGCGTTTCCTGGCATATGCAAGCATTGCTCTCATATTTACCTCAATTATAGTTGTACATACATATATACAGATGTGGGCAAATGTACATACATACATACATATCTGGTGCATATGCATATGCATATGCATACTCATACTCATACTCATATGTTTGTCCATGAACATATTTGTATGTACATCTGTATATGGCAGGAACTAAACGGAAACCGAACGTATAGGGATAGGGGTGAGACCTGAATAAGATAAACTGCCTTGCTATGGGTACAGAACAGAACGGAACGGAACAGAACAGAAGAGTTTTTGTTTTTTTGATTTTTTGCTTTTTTTGTTGCTCAAATTGACTGAAATGTTCCACTGTCGTCTCCACGGGAGGAGCGTAACTGGGATTTACTGACTGCTGTTCTCGGATGAGAGTCGTCGAGTCGAGCCGATCGCGCCTGATCGTCAGAACACAACATGAGCTCTTGTTCATTCGCATGTGGGTGGAGTGTCTGGGGGTACAAGTACCTGGTACCTGGTGCCTGGTGCCTGGTACTAGGAAGGAGTCGTCTGCACTGCACTCTACGCTCCCTCAATGATTGCCACATTTCAATGGCTCTCGAGATCGCTGTCGCTGATACTCGGTACCACAACTCGGATGTTCCTTATTGCATGTCGTGAGTGTGTCAGCTTTTCTGTGTTCCAAACAGCATCCAGGCCCATGCCCAGGCCCAGGCACAGGCACAGGCACAGGCCCAGCAAATGCAGAAAATTAAGCGGCAACCAATCATTGTTATATATATATATATATATATGTATATGTACATATAATGCTCGAGCGACCGTAGGTTGAAATTGAAAAGTTGTAAATTATCAAGCACCACCATCAAAATCGAATCAGGCCAATTAAATTTGAATACAATCCCCGGTGTGACGTTCCACCGTGATACCCCAAGCGATCCTCTTCTTGATTCACTTGGCACTTGGCACTTGGCTGGTGAATCCGGTTTGGCACTTTGCTCAATCCCAGACCACATACACTATACACACACATATCTCACTCCTCTCGCTTATGATCGTTTGTCACATTTCGGAATCGGAATCGGAATCGGAATCGGTATCGGTATCTCATCGGTTCGAGCACCGAAGAAGGCAGTCACCAATATTAGCAGTATCAAATGATTCGGCTGTTTATATTAAAGTACTATTCTGGCTGCTGGCTGATGCTCGAAAGAGGCAATTTGTTTAACGCTTAAATAAGTGCTACATGCCGCGTACATGCTTCCTATGGGGAACTGAATTGTTGTCAGCGTGATCGCGCCACATGAACATGATGGTTCTGTTGATGTGGATGATCTTAATCAGTATCACAAAAGGCATCGTCTACGAAGGACGTAGAGAGGGCCAGGGCCAGAGCCAGAGCCAGAGCCTCGTTAAGTGCATGCATACCCATATCATCGCATTGTCGTTGTCGGCCCGGCTCGGCCAGCGCCCGGGCCCGTACCCGGACCCGGAGTTTGGTGAGGGGCGGGGCGGGGAGACATGAGAGCGATACGTAGAGGTGTGCGTCAGATGCTTAATTTAAATTACTCAAGGGGCGGGACAAGCGAGTCGACCGAGTCGAGTCGACTCTGCGAGGAGAGCACAGCATGAGTAGCTGCGATTTGACACCTCGACTGACAGCTGGAATTGGGGAAAATTATTGAGCGCATTGGAGCACAAGGGGGCGCCCATTAGATGGCTCTGCCGTAAAAAAAAAAAAAAACGAAAGAAAGAAAAAAAAAACCGAGAAAGAAAGAAAGAACTTCCCCAAGAAGTTAAAGACCTGTGTGTCGAGGCTGTTGCACAGTGAGCACAGTTGGATGTTGTGAACAGGAGAACGAGCAGACCGCTAATTTATTCCACATAAATTAGTCATATAATTAAAATGTTTATACAAGCTCCGATGTGCTTCACTTGGAGCGTGGGGCTTTACGATTCCACAAACAGATAATCAAATATTTTGTAACTCAATCCGCCCATAATTTCTGTACACGTATGCACTCCACTCCTCTACTGAAATGGCCTGAAATTGTATCTTGTATCTTTTGGAAAACGCTTCTGGTAGCGCTATGGCATTCGTTTAGTTGTCGTTTAGAAGACATTCGAGAAAGGAAGCAATTCCAATCCCATAAAGTTTACTTCTTTACATGTCTGTTATTTTCGGGAGTTTTTCTATCTGTCTCTAGAGATATTTGGCTTCCATTGTGAATCTCTGGAGATTCCGGGCTTTGTTTTCCGACTCCTGGCTTCCAATAAACAACGACCACTTCCGACCCTCCTAGAAAGTATACGTACGCATATACGGGTGGGTAGGAGCGATCGATTGAAGGAAGGAAGACTCACTCTGCTTCTTGAAGTTTAACTTGAACTTTATTTTCATTATTATTCCTTTACTTCAGCCGGGGATCGGGTCCACTGGTCCACTGGCTGCGTCTCTGTTAAACTCAATATATAACCATTAATAATTTCAAAATCATGTCTTTTGTCGCCAAAACATTTACCGCAACGAAAGGAACATAAAACTGTCATATGTTTGATGACTTTATATTTATGAAGGCCAAAAATGTTGATCGCCAGAAAAACCAGTTGTTTTTATGATTTCGAATTATTATGAGCATATTCCTTGTAGCCGAAGGAGTCACAAAAATATGAACGTCGACTGTCAGAACACACAGGCCGTACGTGCTTTACATTTAAAATGATTGTCAAGTCAGGAGCACTAATTGGTCGCTTGGTCGAGCGTGGAATCTTCGGCGACGTCCTGAAGTCAGTCTCCAGTCCAGTCGAACGCAGTCCAGTCGAACGCAGTCCAGTCCAACGCAGTCGAGTCCCACTGATGCCTTGTAGATGTACTCATGTCCCTTGTCAAAGAACTAGATTATTACGATGTCGTACCTTGGCCCCGACATTGCGACTCCTCGACGTTTATTAGCTGATGCATTTCGTGAAATTGCAGCACATCACTCTACCTGTGTGCTCGTTCGCGAGCCAAATCTTTGTTAGTTTTGTGCGCCCCAAATTTCGAAATATTGGGTCTCCTCCATTCACTCAAGATTTATTAATTTATGCCATTCGATCATGTTCTTTGCGGGTTTTTTCTGCTATATAAAAACAGATGTACATATGTATGTATGCTGCAACAGAGAGATCAGGTATTCCGACTAGATGATACCTGCTACTTGAATAAAAGAAGGAACAATATAAAATGGGACGATGAAAGCAATATCACCAAGGGCGCATTTAATGAGAATTTCCAAAGCATCTTCCCCACAATATAGACTCGTTTAGTGCCCATTTTGAAGGTGAACTTTAACTCAAAACAAATCTTAATTATTGTTTTCGAAATATGTATGTTTACAAATGGCTTCAAATGGCTAACAATATTAGCTTTTGATGGCAAAAGAGCAAACATCATGTGTCCATGACAGCATAGTAGCTTGGTAAAAATGCATAAAGAAAAAAATAAACCATAGTTTTCGCTGACTTCACAAATCTGAGCATGAGTTCGAGTGCGAGTGCGAGTACGAGTACGAGTATATATCACAGTGTCAACACCGCTGTTGTCGCTGTCGAAGCCGTTTACGTTTACTTTTACGTTTACCTGTCCTCCTCAGCTAGGACGTGTCTGATTTCGAGTCTGGGCCATGGTATGGTCCCGGGTACCGGGCACCGGGCACCGGGCACCGGGCACCGAGCACTACCAGGTCCCGTTGGCTGTCGCCGTAACACGAGTGTGCTGACCATGGGTTTCAGCTTTCTGTTCTTGCTTTACACCGAATTCCGGTACATTTTCTCGGAATGAATTTTTCCCAAGCATTCTTGGCAAACGAGCCTCGGACTTGGACTCGGTCTCGGACTCGGACTCGGACTCATGGGGTCGGTCGGTGCCGTCCAACAACAAACAATACAATACAATGCCATATGAATTTATAATTATTCGAATGGCTCAATTCGGGCGAATACATGTGTCACAAGCGCCTAAAATAATAATAAATTGATGACAGTTGTAATATGATTTTTTCCCCCAGAACGTTACGCATCGATAATATTCTTTCGAGCACTGAATTTTTCGTATATATGTATGTCTGTATGTAAGTTTTTGTGGTTTTTCAAAGTGGTGGTGGGGATCCTTCCTAATGGGTATCGTGTGTGAGTGTGGTGTGTGTGTGGGCTCACACATGTCCCATACATACATATAGTACAGCGTACAAGCCATGTCTGCACTTTCGCTTTGGAGGATAAAGAATAAAGGTGTACTTATGATTCGTTTCTTATGTATGTCGTCGGGTTATGGGCCGAAAATGCCATTTGATGCACGTGCTGCTGTCACAATCAATTTAATTTTCCCTTTCTTTTGTTGTTGTGTGTAAAATTTTAGCAATGTTCTACATTGAGTACCTTGGCATTAAGTAGTGGGTGGGCCAGGGGGGTAAAGGGGCAACTTCTTAACTTCTTAACCCCAAAAAGTTATGAAACTAAAATTCTCTCCAGAGCAGAACGAAACGGGGCACACACTTTCCCATACATATTGCAGTACTCGTACATCGTTATTATATACATACATATATATACATATATATGTATACGGTATATACGATTGTGCACTTGTGTAAAGGATTGCTGGAATGGCTGTGTTGTTGCCACGCTTTTGGGCAAATGTTCAAATGGAACAATGTGCTACATTGTGTAAAGTGTTCAGACAACCGGCGCTGCCGCTGCCGCTGCCGCTGCCTGCGCTGACGGGGAAAATCTAGAAAACACGGGGGCCCCTCAAAAACGTTTCAAACATTGTCGTGTTGTTGGAGAGAAGAACGAGAAACAAAAACAAAAACAAAAACAAAAAATGAAGAACATTGTCGACAAGCCAGAAGGCCCGCAACTGGAGCTACTGGGTGCTGGAGGAGGGCGCTGGCCGGAGAGCGGGGAAAATAAATGGCTTAAAAACTGTAATGATTATTGACGCTCTTTATGTTTTAATAATGTGTCAGGAGAAATATATTTTAAGGGTTAAATGGGCCACCCACGTCAGCAGCACTCGTGACGCTTTCAGCAATAAAACTTTGAAATTCGTTTTAAAACGTCGCCGGCTGTTCTAAATTTATAGCATAATTCTCTGGCAACAGACGCTAAACGTGTATATTGAAATGCCTGAATAATACCACCCCAAAAAACAAAAAAAAAACCCAACCAAACCAAACCAAACCAAAACAAAAAAGAGAAGGGTTTGTGCGTTTGTCCGTTCAATCAACACCTTAAGAATTCGGATACGATACCCACGGAGAATGGATGAATGAAAATGAAAATGAAAATGAACCCATATCCCGGCATGGCAATCTATAGATTTTAAATTCATATTTTCTATAATTCGATGAAGGAGAGGCGATTTCGTGGAGTCAAGAAAATAAATACATTTGTCATTTGTCGCCAGGAACTCGACTCGCCCCGGCTGGACCACCCGTGGCTGCCTAAGGAGTACATCCTGTCGATTGGTGGCGGTTGCTGTCGGACCACGTATTTGCGCCTGCGTCCGCTGCTACCGCTGTGGTCCTGGACCAAATTCTGGTTTTCCTGTCCAAATTGCCACAATATCCTTTATGTCCATCGACATGGCAGACAGAAGACAGAGGACACCAGACAGCACACAGCACACAGCACACAACACACAACACACAGTGCTGTTATTGTCATTGTGCCAGGGACGGGACGGGACGGGCCCGCTGTGGGATAAATCCCCCCACAGTTGGTTGGGTCGACCTGTATCCTTACAGAGAGCAGTACAGCCATACACAAGAATAATACACAAGCCATTTATCACTTTGGCATATTGTCCAACTCCAAGATTGGCATCGTATTGAACCCATTTCCCGCTTCAGTGCCACATCTTTCCATCGCCATCGCCGTCTCCACCTCCAATTCTGCCACTCTGCCGCCACATGCGAGGCGAGGCGATGCGCTGCGCTTCGCACTATCATAATAAATAAATACCAAGCTGTCCAGCGAGATTCGATTGAATAGGATGACCTTTTCGCTCTCATTTAATTTCGAGCATTGTCTATTCGCTTTGGGAACGGAAACCCCTAATCTGGCCATGATGTTATTCGAAGTGGTATCATTAGGATGGACGGGCCATGGGCCGGGCTCTTTTGGGGGATGAAACATTGAATTGTGCGCCGGAGAAATAATGCCTGAATGAAAGCGAGTCTGTTTGTCTTATTATGTTTACTCTCCTGGATAGGGAAACACAACACATTTGAAGTCAAAATATTTACTGTCAGCATTTTTCTTCCTTCGAAACCTTTCCCGGTTTCCTTTCCTCATTCTCATCTAAGTGACCCTCATGGAAACAGCTCCATTACAGTTGTATTAGGGAATGTCAAGATTCATTATTATTTATGACATTCGTTTGCAAATCTGAAATCTTAATTAATTGTCAAAATATCAGACTATCGTAGACTGTGTGTGATAATTCCGTAGAATCATCCGCAAGGATGATATTTTCGAAAATGGTTGAATGCATCAAATAACCAAAGAATCTCCTCAAGATTCAGCATCTCCCATCTCGATACTTCTGGCATATCCGCCATGTGTCGGGAGGTGTATGCTCTGAGATGCAGAGGGGGGAAAAGCCAGACATTAAATTGAGAAATAAACTTGTGTGTTTCTTTTTCGATAAGAACATTATCATCTTCCCTTGGGTGAAGCATCTCCCTTCTTGTTTATAGAACACATATCTGTATCTGTATATATTTATGATCAGCCTTAATAGCCGATTCATCTAATTGAAATTTCTTCTATTTACATAGAAAAAAGGAAGAGGTTGTGTACAGTATTATCCAGATACATAGCTTTCAGAGCGACTGAATTAATCACATAAAAACAAGCCGGACTCTGTCAATTCGGCTAGCAAGAATAGGGCCCATTAAACCCATTCAACTGAGAGTAAAAGGTATTCCAACGTCGAGAGAGACACCATCGTGGGTCCTGTAACTTATTGTGTTTGTGGTTTCCGAAGGATTCATCCCGCCGCTCCTGTAGCATACTTATTGCCGGCTGGCCCTGGAAAGGCCCTCCGTGACTTTTTGACGTTGTTTGGGATAATCAAAATTATATTTTGACTGATTACCCAAGCAGGCCCTCTCAATGCAGCCGCGTGGATGGGCATACGCACTCACATAAGCTGACATATGAATAGCTTCATTCTACATCATGTTTACGTGGGTTCACACGCACACCCGAAATTGGGAAATTCTCCCAGATAAATGTGCTCCACCGACACCAACAGATAGCCAATCCCTTGGAGAGTCGACAGCAGACCTTATATGATATTTCTGGATGATGGGCTGCCAGAAGAACAAGTCCTTGTGTGAAGCGAATACAGAGGCTGGCAGAGTCAAGAAACAGTAGTTTTGTTCATTAGTCCAAGAAGTTTGTTCATAATTGGAATACTATATTACGAAGCGGTTCCATCTGCATGGGTATAAAAAGCTTCAGCCCCGATACTTAGATCTTATCAGAAAGGGGATGTTTTCCGACGATTCCATAGGTCATAAATTACCTTATAGCTATGAAGGCTATGGAGAGAAATGAAAAGAAATTTGTATACTAGCGCGAAAACGTGCACATTTTCGGATGGCACGTGCTAGTCGTAGTCAGAGTGAAATTTGTAGCTTACTTATTATTCATGCCCTTCAGCTAGTTGGTGTTTTTGTAAATTGTATGTTTTCCTTACTAATTAGCACATTTGTGCGGTTCCATTAGGCAAGGACACGTGACATTGGGGTAATCCCTTTGACGATACGGTCTCGGATTGACCAGCAAACTTTGTAATTGGACAAAAGTTACATCTACCAGACCAGACCAGACCAGCACAAACCAGCATTCGAATCCAGAAGCCAGAAGCCAGAATCCAGTCAGTATCCAAATTTGCCCCCGTACTATGACACATTTCGCTGAGGAAAACGTACGCAAAATCCAATCGCAATGTAGCGGTAGCAAAGGTAAAAGATACCCCAATGATGTTACGGTCTGGTCTGTGGGTATCCCTTTAGGCATTTACTCGTACAAGATGGGTGTGCGCCACAGCCCAGGGATAATACGAAACATGTGTTGACGTTGCCGCAAAAACTCCATCCTCACACGGCCATTCCCGATACCACTGCAATGGCATCAGGGCGACAGGTGTGTATGTCGGTTGGATGTACTGGTGCACATGCATGCAATGCCTGAAGGGTATACACATTTACAGGTGTACTCGAACTCGTACTCGTACTAGTGTGGGTCCATCCATATACATAATGCTCACGGAATCGTCGAACGATGGCAGAGTCTCATTAAATTGTTGGCGCACAGGCGGTTCCAGGCTCGACTGCAATTTCCATATGGAAATTGAATTTTCGCTGGCCTTGATGTGGTTTTCTGCCACAGCACAGCACAGCACAGTACAGTACAGGAGAGCAGCATGGTAGGCGGGGCTAGAAATGGTAGGATGCTGTGTGCTGTATGCTGTGTCCTGTGTGCTGGGATGGCTATAACAATGTTTTAAATTGCACTTGCGGATGGAATATGAGGCTACAGTTGTCACTTTCGCGCCGTTTTGGCCCCGGTTGCTGTAATGGCTCAGACTTCCAGTCCAGATGGATTAACCCCGCGAAGAACACAGCATAATTTAATTAAAATTGTAAAATATTTGTCGGATTTTGCATAAGCTTCCAAAATCCCATTAATTCACAGAGCACAACCCATTGTTGACCGCAACACAATCAAAATATGCAAATTTATCGCATTAACTCGAGAAACTCCGAATGGCTGCTGCCAGCCAGTGCTGCCAGTGCTCCCAGGTCTCCCAGTTCTCCCAGTGCTCCCTGCGAAACGGACAAAGTCGCCGCCGCGGCGGCGGGATAGACGGAATCGACCAAGAAATCGCGATGCTTTTCACTAAACAACTGCCAGAGATATTTAATTGGGAAATGAGCACAGCCCAGCACCGTCCCGTCTCACGAATTTGCGCCTGTATCCGAACCCCTGGTCCCTGGTCTCTGGCCCCTGGCCCCTGGCCATGGACCACCAAATGAAAAAGGATCAAGTGGAAATGAATGAAAATGGTGGGCGCGCACTTTGGACTCCACTCCCCATTGGCGGCCGTTGGCGACTGTTAGCGGCTGTTCCACCCACACAGATTTGCATTTTTAATTCTTTCGACAATCTACGGGCTTTACTTACAATTTCAGGTTATGTTTTGCCGGTCAGATCCAATCCCAGTTAAATGGAATGAATAGTACGAGTACTCGTAAAGCGGCCATTGTGGGTGTATTTGAAAACATAGAATAAATTGAATACCAAGTAGATTGCTATACAGCTTACGAAATAGGGCACCAGCCAGCTTGTGCTTCAGGATTAGATCTGCGGAATCATTATGCATTTCGAGTTCTCCGAATCTTTGTTCTTATTAGGTGTCACTCAGATATCCATTACCCCCAAAAGCGCTAGCCGAACTCTTCACAGGGATCTGGGGACTGCCTTTGATTATATATACACTACCAATAGATGGACATGGGGATTGACGGGCTTGTACATCGATTCATTGGGGAGGACACGTCTGTCTGTCTGTCTGTCTATCCGGAAGCACTTTGAGTGATAAGAACTGTCCTGCGGTATGAGCAAATAGTAGGTACATAGAGGGTATAATAACCATTCGGCTTATACCACATAAGGCGCAAAGTACAAACCCTTGTAAATATGCCTATTCTAAGTGAGAAAAGGACGTGGTATTTGTCACAAACACATGTTTGAATTTTCAATGAAAGATTTGCGAAGAGCATAAGCGAACATTTGTGTATTTTTAGAGTGCCTCGTGGAGCGAGAGAGAGAGAGAGAGAGAAAGAATGTCGAATGAGTAATATAATGCAAATGTAATGAGAAAGCATCATCAATTTCCAGAGAAGAAAATCCCCTTAAAGCACCCAACGACAAATGAAATTGTCTAGTTGGCCCTCTATTTGACTACGACCGTTGAGAATCTTTTCTCGCCTATTCTAATCCTTCGGTGCATATAAATGAAATCAAATCCGAAAATTGGATTGGAAGGCAACGCCCACCCATCGTCACGACAAGCAGGGCAGCCGAGGCAGCACATATCCTTGGTCCGTCCCTGGTCCGTTCTGGCTCTGTCTCTGGCTCTGGCTCGCTCGGGTTCCAGTTCCACCCTATGTATGTATGAATGTATATACCATAGTGCTCGTACACTTAATGTGGCAGCCAAATGTTCAATTGCGGTGTCGCAGGACATGCCGAAGTGAGCCCAGGACGGGATTTCCATTCGGGCTCATTGTGCTGCTGCTGCTGCTTCTGCTGCTGCTGCTGCTGCTCCGCGTCGAAGTGGTAAAGTGGCGATGCCGAAAATGTAAACAGAACCAAATAGAGATCCAATTACTTAAACGGTTAGTCCATTGTTGAATACAACCAAATTTGCATATTTCTTACTTGTTTGTTTATTTGTTTAGGCGCTTGCTTGAAGACCGCGACGAAGTACGAGTGCGAGTGCGAGTGCGAGTGCGAGTATAAGGTGACCGAAAATTATTCCAATCCTGTGTGTACGTATGTACGTATATACTCGTGCTATGTATATGTCTATTGAATGCCACTAAGACAAAAGGAGACTCGAGAGAGAGTGAGGATTACAAAGCGACTTTCAACACCGACACTCGAAGGCTACAATGGCTATGAATACTCGTTTTGTATGGGCCAAAAGGAATCTGGATTCTGGAGCTAGAGCTAGAGCTGCGGATCCACTTTGTTTTAAAATACTGGAAAGACCCACAAGGTTGAATGGCAGCTACTGGGTATAGAAATTGTATCATAACACATTTTTTCTTCTTTTTCTTTTTTTTAGAATTGGCACGTCATATGGGATATGGGATGTGGGACATGGGTGATGGGTGATGGGATATATGCAGGAGTCAATACCCAGCAGTAAAAAGAAAGCAAGATTGGAACAAAAGTGTTTGTTACATCTTTCACATTATTTTGAGAGGGAAGAATGTTTTGGAATGAGTTTGCAATAATGCTCGCTGCTGGGCCCATTCAGGAAACATGTGGCTGGGGATTTCGAGACATGACATCTACTATCGTGGTGGTCGTGAACCCGAAAATACTTACCGACTATGTGTGTACACACTGTAAGTGGTCTTTTGAAATCTTTGTCACATGTTCGAACGTGTAAATTGACATTTGAAAGAATGAAATCCAATGCCGAATGCCAAATGGCGGTTCCAGTTGCTGGTCCAAGAGCTGTCGAATCTCTTAATGGTTAAGAGATGTTTAAATCACTGAAGAAATGATTTTTTGTTTGTGGTATTTAGTATTTATTCTAAAAAGCTTGCGGAGAACCTCCTGTTTAATGGTGCTATTGGTTCGCAACATATTTATCTATACGAAGCCACATTGGTGCATGTGAAAAATGGAAAGGAAAGGAAAGGATGTGACTGACTGAGGCTGAGACTGATGCTGAAGCTCACGCGGCCCAGGGGGTCGGAGTTGGAGTTGGTCTGGTTGGTTAAGGATGCGAACTAATGCCCCAGGCCATATTCAAGCAACCCTCATGTCATCCCATTGTTTCGAGTTGTTCTTGTGAAACAATCCCAATACCAATCCCAATCCCAACACGATACGATACGATACGATACCCACAACGACAAGGAAATAAGACAACGACAGCGACAGCGGCAACGACAACTTGGAAGCATTCGCTATAGATTAGCTGGCCTGGCCCCGATCACCACACCACACCACAGCACACCACACCAACCCACACCACAGCACCGCAAAAGTAAACAAGTTCACAAATAAGTAACCAGCGAGAGAGCAAAGAGCATTGTGTCGTAGTGCCACGTCGCGGATGAGATCAGAACCCAAGAGTCAACTAGCGCCTGCTGTGCCGGTCAAACACGGGCTGCACTGCATGATACTCCTCGTACTCGTACTCTTACTCTTACTCTCGTACTGGGATCTGGGACTTGGGATCTGGCATCTGGCTGGATGGGTACGGTATCCACAGAGAGCTCCACAGCTCCGATCCGATCCGCTCAAGCCACTTTGCGGCTCAGGCACACAAAAAAACAGCAAAACGGTTCTCTTTTCATAATTGCACAAACAATAAATAATTATTATGTTTATTTTGACTGGTCGGTCTGTCTGTTGGTTCCTGTTATGACAATCAAATTTTAAAGGATTTGCCGATGCTCAAACTGGCAAATATTTACATAAAAACGAATAGAGAAGAGAGACATGTACATGTACATGTACATGTACATGTATATAGCATCTCAATATGTACTAAAGGTATATAGTAGATACAAAGTACATTCAAAGAAGTGATGGAAAATTTGTTCCACAAATAAAAGCGACATACACATATTATTCTTGCCAAAATGCTTCACTATATGTACATTATACTTTAGAAGTGCTAAAAGGGTTTGAGGAGGAGAAGGAGGATGTTTTATATTTCTTGGTGAATGGCATTGTTTGGGCAGGACACTGTGCGACACGTGCCAGGGGTGCCATATTGTTACCGTTGATGCCGTTGCCGCTGCCGATGCCGATGCCCACGGCTGGCTACGCATGGGTTGGGTGTTAACACAATGATTGTATGCCTGGTTTGAATTTTCACAAGAGGCAAGCGACTGGCAACTGCCGACTGGGGGCCCGCCCTCACCGCCCTCTCTGATGCTGCAAATGATGAGTTGTGCCTAATTCATAACCACATCGAACGAATTAACTCGCAGTATGGAACCGCCCGAAAGATTTTGAAGGTGGCAGCAGCAGGGTGGCAGCATCGCAACATGTTTAAATCCGGACGACTCTGATACACGTGTCTCAATTCGTTTGGGTGAGATACTTACAACGAGAGAGCGGGACAGGGACTGGGAGTCGGAGTGGGACTGGGACCCGGACCGGGACCGGGACCGGGCGCTTGAAAGTGAAATTAATTACGGTAACGAAGGGTAAGTGTCACCAACCGGATGCATGCCAAATGGAAAGCTGCGAACGAAGTTTATCTTTATTTATTGCAAGAAAAGTATCTACCCAGCGGACAACAAAAGAACCAAAGCACATTATTATTTTCTTCATTCTGGCTGCAAGAATTATCCGATCGCAACGAATTTTCGTGGATTTCGTAGATTGTGGCTAGAACAGAGTGGCGTAATCAAACCGAGGAAGAGCCAGGAAAATATCACGATTTTATTGCTTTTCAAAATGTCCATATTATCCATATTGATGGATGGATCCGCTCAAAACCAAAGTTCGAAGCTCTTTTTCCACTCCTCTGAAACGAGTCTTTTGGGGAAAAATGTAAATTTTATAATCTTTGTGCAATGTGGAATGTATTTCGGTCCCTCTAGTGCCCAAACATGCCTCAATCCAAACGATAGGACGAAGGACGTACGTCGAAAACCTCGACAATTTTCATGTTTGAATTCCAATTCTCCCCAAAGATGAATTTTTCGTTTATCGTAAATGTACATTTAGTCAGGCCCGCGCAACTGAATGAGCCCGGGAATCGTAAAATTGTACAAAGAAAATTGTAAATAACATTCAATGATACTTCGCCTCAGATAAACAAATCAAATTGAGACCAATCTCTATTTCCAGTTTTTCTTTTAAATGTTTTAACAGTGATATGATATGTGCTTTTTTAATCATATACAGAGGCCGTGTTTCGATTTAATTCCGATTTAATTCCGGGACCGAAAATTGTCTCGACGGCCCTGCATATAGTGAATAATACGTGTATGTCGTAGAAGTCAAATTTCTCAGCATGATTTGGCCAAAAAATGTGACCTGTTCGTACTAAAAATAGCCAAGGGTACGGTAAGTCCGTATGGCAAAAAAGAGGTAAGGTCTCAAGCCTTCTCTACTGCATTAGCACTAGGAGATTCGTATATGTATGTATGCGTATACCCACAAGTATTTGTGAGCAGTAACAAATACAGAAATATTCATTAAATTGAAATATCATACAACGGGAGCTTGGACAAGTGTTTACATAATTCTTGAGTTTTAACTGAAAACAACATAATTTTCAGTCTGAGGACGACGGTCATAACATCAAGTGCCTGCCGCGATGCCAGAGACAGGTTGAGGGGCGGCTTCTGCCAGCTGCCAGTATTTGCAGAAGAAACACTAATTAATGTAATGAAATCTGTATGTTTCCAGAAAACTCTGCAGGGTCCTTCGTTGCTTTCGTATTTGCACACATTTTTATTATGAATACATATGTGTAAAATATACATATATATTCCATGAATGCCCATTAAATAGAATGACCGAAAGTATACACGAAACGGGCCTGCCTCGGATCGAATTATCAAAAAAAAACAAAAAACCCTTCTTATTGAACAGAAAATAATTTGAAGAGTAGAAAAACTATTTGTAGGCACATATGTGTATACAATTTCCTTCATAATCGAGATATTATCAGACCGGTTCTACCCACTGGTACCACACAGAATAGAATAGGGATATAATCGTATTGTCCCTAGTCTTGCCCGCGGTAATGCAACATTTCTGTGGCAATACTCGTACATACATAGATATATTTATTATTATTTTGTTTTGTTGGTATCTACCTTATCAGAATGTAAAGCCGCGGCACGTGCACAGCCGAAATGTCTCTATTGAAGTTAAAAACAAATCTATGAATATATTAGAGAAATAATTAACAGTATCGTGGTGCAATAATCGAACGCGTGCGCGGGGACTCGCTCTAATCATCCTTATCTATTAAGGGCGAATGGGGAAATGTTAGGTAACCAACGCTATTCAACAAATATTTGTCTACTTCAATCCGTCATTTGGAAGTCACATGCGTGAGAACTGTAAACAAAACTCCCTGTGGGCCAAGCCAAGTACATACTACACAGTGGAAGCAGCCGAATCAGTAGAGCCATCACACCCCTATACTGACTGTCGCCGCGCTCTCTCTAAGCCAACGCGGAGGCTGGCTCGGATTTGTGCTGGAAGATCTGGGCCATACCACCGCGCACCGCGCACCGAGCACCGGGTACCGGCCACCCGGAAAAGTCAACGGTCGAGTCAGTGGGAGACTACAAAGCGATTGCAGGACTGTGTGCTGCTGTGCCTTTTCGTGGATGTTTCATCCGCAACACGTGTCACTTGGTCGACTCGACGGTTGACGTTCAAGTTAAGAAGGGCCAGTGGTAGTGGTAGTGGTAGTGGCCGTGGTAGATACGATACGCAGTGTACACAATTCCAAGCGACGCTCACATAAAAAGCAATAAACTAAAATTAAGTCAGAAAACGTGTCAAAGTCAGTACTCACTGCACTGACAGTGATGCAAAGACAAACACAAACAGCGAGCGTTGGTCCTTGTTTACCTTAATAAAGCCGGTTTGTTTCTTTGCAACCGTTCGTTCGTAGGCGAAAACTTTCGGCCGAGTCTGTGGATTCAGTGGGGTTCAGTGTTGCTCTTCTACAGAATATTGCAGCAATCCATTTAGGTATACATGCCTCATACGATATGTACATATGTACATATATGGATATAAAACCCACCCCACCCCGTCCACTGAATCATCATAAGTCGTACGATTGCAACATTTATTGGAATAAAATATTGAACGTCAATATAACTGACATGGAAACAGAAAAACACGTTAAATAACTTGATAGGAATATAGTACATTCAAAAAAAAAAAAAACATTGCCGATCTTAAGGCAAGGTTAGAAGGTTTAGTTTCTTTACTACGAGAAAGGTCTAGATTGAATCTAGTCAGAGTAATTAATAATTTATTAAACATTAGTTGATTAAATATTTTTGTCATATTTATTCAAAAGCTCCTGATACGTTATGGCACATTTTAGATCTTCGCCAACGTCATTCCCATAGATCTTTTTAGCCCTATCAAAGGCTTCGATGATGCACGATCTGTAATAACCAACCAATCAATAATTTATGTGAAAATGCCATCCAACATGGACTCATGTGGTTTTACCTAAATAGTTTCTGGTGTAGGACATAGGCGCTTACATGGCCAGCGTCCAAATATCGCACCTCTGCTCCAGGCCATATGTCCTCGAGGCTTGAACAGCCCTCGCGCGGCACATATGCATCATCTTTGGCACACACAGCAATTATAAGCGAGGTATCGAATGGCACGGAAAAGTTCTTCAAGTGCGTGCACTCGTCCATCATGCCCCGCATGAACTGTAGAGCCTCGCGCTCCCACCAATTCGTTTTGGTAATATCAATCTTCTCGGTTCTGTACTGCGCAGACATTGGCAAAATGTACTTCATGAGGTTGGTTAATGTGGAGACAGAGGACTCCTTCCGAGCTGCAACAGCGGTGCCAGGAACTATTTTTGAATTGGGATCGTCTTTCAATGGTAATGTCAGATTTCCAGAGTCAAGTTTTATGTTTTGTAAGGATTTTGATAAGAATATCGAACCGCTGCCATCTTTTGAGCTAATATTTTTGGTTTCATAATTGCTGCCGACGGTATCGTTATTTAGTTCTTGGATCTTTCTAGTATCATTTATGTCTTCTCTGAGCTCTTGCAGAGATTGGTTGAAGTTCTTTATAAACCGCTGGCCAGCCTCAAACGCATCATCGATCACAGTCACCATTTTGGACAGACGCTCGCGATACTGTCCGTCCGAGAAATACTGCATTTCGAGCATATCCCAGTTGATGGACTGACTCATAACACCCTTCAACGGCAGAGTATGCAAGGATTAACTATCTGAAGGAAACGAAAAATCAAATCCCATTTCACTTACAGTTGTAAAAACAGCCGATGCCGTAGACCAGGATAAGCAGGGCACAAGTACAAGGGGCTTCGGCCAGTTTGTAGCCGCCAAAGATGCCATCTTGAATATGTAGAAAAGCCAAGGATCTTAAAATGTTATAGTTATTCAAAAGTGGATCATCTTACGTGGCCTCCCATGGACAAGCCCGTAACTCCAAGTGGCCCGAATCCATTCCTTTCACACCAATGCAGTAGAACAAGGCATTCAAGGATAAGACATCCACCCATTACGAAAATATCCGACACATTGTGTAGATTAGATCGTCTGTACAACAATAATATAAATCAATCAATACTAAAAGTAAAAAGTTAATTGAAAACATCAAATTTCTGCCTTTGCTGACAGACTTGTCTGCAATGAAAATACAGACGGACATTAAAATAGACCGATTTGGGTGTATCGGCTCTGTGACCAAAGCTTTGCCCCAAAAATTACTCTATGCAGATCCTTAGTCATCTAATACTGCTTTTAAGTTGTCAGAATTACACATAGAACACTACAACAATAGCATTTGCTCCAATACCCTATATACGTCCTGCTGACACCTTTGGGATCTTAGTGGCGTCAGAATACTCGACCAGCTGTATAGCATGTCTGGATAAAAGTCTACGAAATCTATAGAATATGTCGTAGTATTTAGTTAGTTTTACTTTTGGTCTTCTGGTTTTCTTAATCCATAAAATGGGTTCTCCAATATAATCGATCCAATGTTAGCATCTTTGAGTAGCGGTTTGGCAATAAAATTTCTTCGACGCCAGAAAAACTGCAGAAAACAAATAAATGTTAATGCTAATCAGTGAAATAACCAGCAATATGTTGAAAAAATTTGATCTTACATGATCTCCAGTACCAGCTAGATGAATGCATATTGGCTTATGCTGCTCGTTTTTCCACGTGTTGGGTATCAAAAGCTGAAAGTAGGCGTTCCTTGATGCCTTGGGAACGACTCCAGGTAAATGTAACTCCAGGGGGGTTATAAATTTTCCCTCTATTAATGTGCTTTCCGCATAGATTTCCTTTTTTGTAATCTCCACTGGATAGTCGCGCGGCACGAGCTTAAAGCAACTTTCTCTATTGGAAATTATTTTACGGAACTGGAATACTCTAAAAAGGGCGGCAGGATTTGTGTAATATATGTATGTACATATGTAGGTATAATGAGTGTTGTGTTAAGCTGAATTCCAAGGGATATCTCCAAGTAATCTTAAAAATAAACTGCATCTATGCGCTGGGCAGGTACATATATGATTGAAATGACTTAATACTTAGTGATTCGATTTGTTTCTGATTATGACTTAGCTTTGCACAATATTTGTGCAACTGCAATTTTAACTTTTGGTTGGATTATCTTTATGTAATTAGTTTTCACAGGAGATCTTAATGACTTAATAACATATACTATTGGGAAATCGGATGTATCTTTAATTTTATGCATTTACATATCGCGTGATCTTATTTTAATTAATTATGTAGGCATAAAAACATGTAAAAGTCTATTAAGATAAAATATAGACATTCAAATGCTTGATTTCCATACCTGAACTATGAGATTTGGGAGCAGCGAAGAAGCATTGGAGTGTTGGCATGGAGCCACTATTCCCTTCATCGCTTATTACGAACGGAAGCTCACAAAGTCTTGTTTTTCAACCGATTTTTCCTAGAACAGAACAGCTGCATGGATAGGATAGGATAGTGTTGTTGGTGGCGGTTCCGATGTGCAGAGTTTTTGTTTATTCCCATTTAGGCAGATCATCGAACGAAATCGTCTGAATCCGGGCACTATAACGAAGAGCACCCATAGGAAAGATCGGTGGCAAAACAATTCTTTGTGAGAATAACTCAATTGTTACTGAAAATAGTCCAAAAACATTACAAATTGTGATATACTCGTAGCTGCCATAATAATCATCGCGCCACACACAAACCGAAGATAATCCAAACAATCGTCAAATTTTGTAGTGATGTTGTACATACTGCTATAAAGTATATACTTCAATGCATACGCTCATTTTATTATCAAAAGAATATCCTTAGCCTGCATTTTTCCTATTACGTAAAGATACTTAATTAGATACAGTTTTCAGTTTATCACTTACCTACGTAGGTTTTCAGGCTTTCCCCATCCTTTCTCGAAGAATCGAGTTATCAGCATTCGCCGATATAGGCTATCCAGTTTACTTGGCGGCATTACGAAAAATTTTGTTTTGCCTTTCGGCAAAATTTGTATAAGCAAACAAATTTAATAAACATATGCCAAAAAGCGATGGCATATTCGTGCCGATGACATTCTATCGATAGTAATATTATCAATGCTCACGCACTTATCGATATCTCTAAAAGTTATTTATACAATTTATTTATATAATTTTACCATATAAAAAGATATTTGCGTCATAGAATATATCTCCTAAAAAAAAGATGGAATACCAACACAATTCATGTTTCGTTTTTATTTTACATTTGTTACTGGCGCAAAATAAACAGACTTTTATGCAATAACGAACAATTACGCATTGAATAAAAATTTTTTAATATTCCTAAATTGTACGTTACTTATCTTGCTAGCAGCTTATAGACCCGAAATAAACAAATAAATAAGTTTTAAACAAACAACTTATCGGTATTTCTTATCCACTGTTCCAAACTGTTGGAATTCTGGAATCACAATTATGCAATCGATGATGTGATAAAACATCGGTAAATAATATCGTTCCCTGAATCATCAATCGGAAACAATCAGTATTAACAAAAAAAAATAACAAAGCAATTAAATTCGTATGCGTTTGCCGACAAACAAATCAGTGATAAAAAGCCGCAGAGACATTTATTAAACGTTAAAATATATCATTTGTTTCAACGACAACAATATCTGACTTATGAATATCCCCGGCTCGAAGTGAGAACAGGCGAGCCATGGCGTTACTCTTCCGACGCATGTCAATGCTTTCAAATATTATCCTTATATATATTTTTCTTTGCACAATATTTGTGCATGGATATAAAAAGCAAGGTAACAGCAAGCAACGCAACAGCATAAATATGTTACAGTGAAACTAAGACCACGAAATGTGTGTACATTGTTGGGCAGACATTTACCGCAAAAAATTTGAGCGGCTCTCGCAAAAAACGTCTAGGCTATTTTTTTTCTAGTTTTTTAAACAGTAAAGTTTACTGTATATGTGTGTTGTTTGTGCATGGGATAGACGTACATGTGTATTCCTAGACGTTCATCAATCAATTCTAGCATTAAACTACATTTTTACATCCGCATGTACATGTACTACATATGTACATCGGTAACGCCCAAGATTGCCATTTTTTGTGGAAAGATTTTAATTAGGGGCTGGTGTTTGTTTAAACTCGTGCATATATCCCTCATGATGTGCAAGTTGGTGGTTAGAGTGTACTAGCCGTTTGATTCAAGAGCAAATATCAACCCAATCAAAGGTGTGCGCAGTGATTTTCTGTGAACGTGATTCCTTTTGTGACTCCACCTGTCTGTTTTCCAAAAACCCTTAATATGCACATCTTAATACATACAGATGCATGTGTATATGCACAATGGTTGACAATCTATCAATCGAGTAATCCATAGATATGGTGGAATTCCATTAGTTGAGAAAGAAATGATTGGAAGGGGTGTCAAATTTTCTTATCTTATCTTTTCTTATAGTATAAGAAGTTAGCCGGCTTTTATATGATGTTGTATTCTAGTGGCACAGCCTTTTCATACATACATATGTATGTACGTACACATGTCCTTATTAAGTACCCCCTGCACATGGCTGTTGCATATGAAACTCTCAGCTAACTTCTTCCGATGCCAAGCAACACTTTCACCTTTAAACGAGGTGGCAGACAGGCTCCAAGAGAGTTGCGCCCACCAATGCACTAGTAGGGTTCTCGTGCCATGCTCTTCAGGGACTCGACTACGGGGTTTCCCGAGCCGGCCCGAACCAGAGACACGAAGGCACCTGTCGAGGAGTCAGTCCCGCATCGGTTTCTAGCTAAAGATCACCCAAGGCAAATGTCAAATCCCTACTGGGTTTGCTTATTGCTCTTAAGCTATATCCACAAATAAACTGTATATATTTCCTGAATGTATTTATTTCAGAATGGGCTGAAATCGGAAGGAACTTCACCTTGGAATGTACGACGGAAGATGAAAAAGCCATCTGGATATTTGGGAACAAGACTGTTGATGAAAAGAATACAAGGTAAATAACCCAGAAAACGATTCAATATAGGCTGAAATACACTCAAATAATCGAGAAACTACATGAACCTATTTAAAATAAACGAAATTTATGACTTTCAGATTGAAAATCCAAACGATGCCCAACGCAAATGTTGGCGAAACGAACAGGACCCACGCCTTTGTCAGTAAACTATTATTGGCAGATGTGAATATATCAGACGCTGGCAACTACACTTGCAAACATTCGGCGACAAACGATTCCATTGAATTCGATGTACAAACCTACCTGCCACCGAAGATCGTGGCGAGCACCGCCGACAAAATAAGGAGAAAGATCGGGCAAGATGTTGTACTGTTTTGTTTGGTTGAGGTCTATCCGCAAAATGCAACGATCCACAAGAATCTCAAGTGGCTGAAGGACGGCAGCGCCTTTCCATTCATGGACAACTTCTCATCGACTGCCAAGCTGAATGAGACTCATTTGAACTTTACGCTGGAGTTCACAGAGGTCTATAAGAAGGAGAACGGAACGTACAAGTGTGTGGTATATGAGAGCGGGGGCGCTGAAGAAACTTCCAAGGAAATCAACCTGTTCGTGATGGAAGTGCCACAAGTGAGCATTGAGTTCGCCAAGGCTGTGGGTGCGAGCAAAATATTCCTCAATTGGACCGTAAATGACGGCAACGATCCCGTCCAGAAGTATTTCATTTCATTCTCCCAGCAAGGATCGCCCACGTACACATACTACAAGGATATCATTAACGGGAACAGCACGTCCTATATTTTGGACACATTCCTGCCAAACACCACCTATTCGCTGCGAATCCTGGGCAAAAACTCGATCGGTGACGGAGCACCCAACCAGTATCCCGTAGGCATCACAACCCTATCCTTTGATCCCATATTCATTCCCAAAGTGGAAACGACTGGCAGCACAGCCTCGACGATAACCATTGGCTGGAGTCCCCCGCCCCAAGATATAATCGAATACATACAATACTACGAGCTGATTGTCTCCGAGTCCGGCGAAGTGCCCAAGCTGATTGAGGAGACGATTCACCAGCAAAACTCGAGGAATCTTCCGTACATGTTCGATAATCTAAAAACGGCCACAGAGTACGAGTTCAGAGTGCGGGCCTGCAGCGATCTAACGAAAACCTGCGGTCCCTGGTCGGAGGTGGTGAATGGCACCACCATGGACGGTGTGTCGACAAAGCCCACAAATCTGACCGTCAGCTGCAATCATCATAACAATTCCAGACTCAATTCCATTTCGATAAGTTGGAATTATCCCAAGGTGCCAAATGGGAAGATCATTTCGTATTTGATCATTTTAGAGGGCAACTATAGGTACACGCTCGAGAAGAATGTATTCAACGAGAAATGGGGACCAAAGATCCGAAGAGTGGACGAGCCCCACCACAAGACCACCTACGACGGTGTTAGCCCCAACACCAACTACTCGGTGACCGTCTCGGCCATAACGCGCCACAAGAAGAATGGGGAGCTCGCGGCCGGACATTGTGTGATGCCCGTGTCCACGCCCGATGTCGTTGGCCGTACCATGTGGTCCAAAATCAAGCACGGCTCGAAATATCTTCTTAAATTGTATCTGCCCAAGATCAGCGAACGAAACGGGCCCATATGCTGCTACAGACTGTATCTTGTGAAGATAACCAATGCCAACAAGGAATTGCCAGCGCAGGATAAACTAAATATCGACACATATCATCAGGTGCACAGCGAGAACGCCACCAAGGCGTATGCGTATGTGGCGGAAATGATCAGTAGCAAATACTTTAAGCCGGAGATCTTTCTGGGCGACGGCAATCGATTTGTGGAGAACGCAGAGCTAATGGAGAACGATGAGATATGCCGCCAGTGCCTGGAGGGTACGGCATTCCTTAGAAAGTCTGAGTTGCCACAGAAAACAGCAATGGGTTCCCTCTCTCGTAATATATTTTGATATATCCTTAGACCTTAAATGCTGACTTACTGCTGTTTCTTTCAGATTCGGAATTTCGCATTTCATCGCAAAAGGAGCAACTGATCAAGGCAGGAAATTTAACAGAAAATGCTTTTAAGATATTGGAAAATAAAAAGCGAGTCAGACGCAATACAGTTGATCCGAAAAGCGAACAAAATGCAAGCTCCAATCCGACCGAAGATGTCCTGCCCACTCCCCCTGCTCTCCATGAAATATGGGACGGCGAGATAGATATCAATGCCAATTATACTGGATTTCTGGAAATAGTTGGTAAGCCTGGAAACCATTCCGCTTGAAGTACATTCGTTTCAGTTTGATATATTCCTTATATTATGAATTGAACAGTGCGCGACGTGAATGGAGCACTCTTGGCATACAGCGATTATTTTGATGTAATTACGCCAGCCACAGAAGCGGAGCCAAATCATTCGTTAAAGGATATGGATTACTATCTGAATATTGCGATTAAAGCGGGTGCCATACTATTCGGTATAATCATTGTCTTCTTTACACTGTGGATTTTCCATCACAACAAGACCAAAAACGCGATGCCTGGCGAAGATGCATTAACATTAAGAGATTCATTAAGGTAACTATTTATAGGTTCGATGGAAGCCAAATGAAGATCGGTTGTCTTGTTCTTGGGAAAGCTAATAATCGTGTATTCATTACTTTTTGTCTATTATTAGGGCCTTTTTCGGGCGTCGCAGCCACAATCACAGTCACTTCATAACGTCTGGAAACCACAAAGGCTTCGATACTGGCCCCATCCAAAGATTTGAACTGGAAAATGCCTATAAAAACCGTCACAAGGACACGGATTATGGATTCCTTCGAGAATATGAAATGCTGCCGAATCGCTTTAGCGATCGAACAACGAAAAATAGTGACATTAAGGAAAACGCCTGCAAGAATAGGTATCCCGATATTAAGGCCTATGATCAGACACGCGTGAAACTGGCGACTGCCAACGGACTGCAATCAACCGATTATATAAATGCCAACTTTGTCATTGGCTACAAGGAGAGAAAGAAGTTTATTTGTGCACAGGGTCCGATGGAGAGCACCATTGACGACTTCTGGCGCATGATATGGGAACAGCATCTGGAGATAATTGTGATGCTCACCAATTTGGAGGAATATAATAAGGCAAAGTGCGCTAAGTATTGGCCTGAAAAAGTATTTGATACTAAGCAGTTTGGAGATATTTTAGTGAAATTCACACAAGAACGAAAGACTGGCGACTATGTTGTACGAACTTTGAATGTTTCGAAGAGCAACCTTATTGGCGACGAGGAAGATCGCAGAGAGATAACCCAATACCACTATTTAACGTGGAAGGATTTTATGGCACCGGAACACCCGCACGGCATTATCAAATTTATACGACAAATTAATTCCGTTTACTCTCTCCAACGTGGGCCCATTTTAGTGCATTGCAGTGCCGGTGTGGGCAGAACCGGTACGCTAGTCGCTTTAGATTCTCTTATACAACAATTAGAGGAAGAAGACTCGGTTTCGATATACAACACCGTATGTGACTTACGACATCAGCGCAATTTTTTAGTTCAGTCTCTGGTAGGTCGAAACTATGCTCTATAATCTGCCAATACTAATGCTGTAATTCTAAATTTCCCTTTCAGAAACAATACATTTTTCTATATCGCGCTCTGCTGGACACTGGAACTTTTGGAAACACGGATTTATGTATCAATTCAATGGCATCGGCAATTGAATCACTTAAGCGAAAACCGAACGAGGGTAAATGCAAATTGGAAATGGAATTCGAGGTAAGTGGCAAGAAGATGTTTTAGTTTATAGCATCAGCGGTGGGAGGGTGGCGAGGCTTTTTGTATAGTACTGCTCTTGGCAATTCTCTTTTGATGCATTCGCTTGTGTGTCTCCAGTCGACGTGCCTTTCAAATATATTCTTATTTCGTTGTACGATTTCAGAAGCTATTGATCACCATGGATGAGGTTAACAAATCATGCTCCGTTGGCGAAAACGAAGAAAACAATTCAAAGAACAGATCCCTGGAGGTGATTCCATACGATCGTAATAGAGTGAGTATCCAATGGTGATGTATTTTATGGCTCATACAATGTTTAAATTTGGATTTAACTCAGGTTATATTGACTCCGCTTCCTATGAGAGACAACTCGACTTATATTAACGCCTCGTTTATTGAGGGCTACGACAATAGTGAAACATTTATTATTGCCCAGGATCCACTCGAAAGCACCGTTGGCGATTTCTGGAGAATGATCTCCGAACAAAGTATTTCCACACTTGTAATGATATCTGAAGTAAGTCACAAATCTATATACACTTGACCGGAACACTCTGTAACTTATTTTTCGTTCATTTATTTGTACTGTACAGATCGGAGATGGCCAAAGAAAATGTCCACGCTATTGGGCCGATGACGAAATCCAATATGATCATATACTTGTGAAATATGTTCACAGCGAGAACTGTCCCTACTATACGCGGCGCGAATTCTATGTTACAAACTGCAAAATCGACGATACATTGAAAGTAACACAGTTTCAGTACAACGGTTGGCCGACCGTTGATGGGGAAGTTCCTGAAGTATGTCGAGGAATTATAGAACTTGTGGATCAAGCATACAACCATTACAAAAGCCATAAAAATATCGGTTGTCGATCGCCCCTTACAGTTCATTGCAGGTATTTAACTAAGCGAAAAATCATATTCATTATATAGATGTCATATCTTCAAAACCTTCAAAATATTTATCCTACAGCCTCGGGACCGATCGAAGTTCCATTTTCGTGGCCATGTGCATTTTAGTCCAGCATCTTAGATTAGAAAAATCAGTTGACATCTGTGCAACAACAAGGAAATTAAGATCTCAGCGACCGGGACTTATCAACTCATACGTAAGTCAAATTAGTTGGAGTTATAATATTTGAAAATGGCATTCAATGGCATTCAATGATCATTTTCAGGCACAATACGAGTTCCTACATCGCGCAATAATGAATTATTCAGACTTGCATCATTTATCGGAGTCGATAGAGGATTGAGTGGGTTATGTATAAGCGAGTACATAGCTTCACGTGGGTGGTATGTCAAAATGCAGTGTTTTTTTGGTAAATTATTTGTATATTTATAAAACTATCTTTTAACGGCGTATTTATAATGGCAAATGTACATTTTTAAGTAAATTCAGTTTGCCTGAATATAATTTACAAATATGTATGTATGTAGGTGTATACGTATAATATTGATAATGCTACCAAAGGAAAATAAGACGTATATTTTATAAGACGAAATATAATAAAAATTAAGATTACAAATTTCATATAAATATTAATGAGTTTTCTATTATGACCAATTTACGAATACATCCCCACATCTGGTCCATACTTCCCTCAAATAAGAAAGGTCAATGATATGGAAGCTGCTACAACCGATACTCTCAGCTTATAGAAGAGAGACCCAAAACAATGGAAACTCTTATACACTTTTCACACTAGCCACCACCCACCCATCTACTTCTGGGCCGGTGAGGTTTTTCCGTTATTCCATCTAGGATGTTCCTAGTCCGCACGTTTCCATGCGATATGTAGCCGATATTTTGCAAATGCAACAATCGCATCAGAAAACGAGAAAAAGCCAAATAATTTGATTTAAAATTGTTTGCGCAAGTATGACACCACAATCTGTTTAGACCCATGAACAGTGACAATGCTTATAATGGATAAATACAATTTTATTCTGTTTAATATGCTTTCGTCGATTTGAAACAATGGAATATGAGCTGCGCTACGCATTGACTTTTTATTGATGGATTTTTGACAACTCCCGCTTTTGGTCACACTGGTGTTTACATTTTGTGGTAGCGATTAACTAGAAAGAAAAAAAAACCGAAATGGATCCGACCGTGTTAATCCTGTCCTATGGATCAAAGACTCCCTTGGAAATTGCCGAAGGTAATAACTGCAGACTGTTTGTAATTCTTAGGCGTATATAAATGTACCACATGTACCAAGATACTTCACTAATGTACCGTGCAGCCGTCTGATTGATTTTATAAACTGTGCTGTGCGTGTCCGTGTCGATTATACATACATATGAATCTCTTGGATAAATTAATATTTTATAAATAATATATAACTGGACGAGACCTAGATTTATGCGCATTCCTTCCCTTAAAGCGTACCATTAATTTGTTAATTTTCTGTTTTGTTTTTAGGCATCCTGACTGAAATGGATCAACCAAAGACACCGATAAATAACGAAGTTTCGTCACATTTCTATAAATGCAAGATTAAAACGAAATACTTCAACACTTCAGTCAATTTAATTCCTTTCGATGGAAAGTGGGAAAATGTTCCGACAGAAATTACTAAAAACACGGAAGCTGTAATAGTCTTTTTTGACGCCAACGATGTAAGTGCAAGATAAACTTTATTCACAGAAAACCATCATAGAACGCCTTCCTTCTATTTTCAGATGAACTTTTTACACACTTTCTCAGACACTTTCTTAAACGAATGTCCATTGAAACTTGGCTTTCTTTTGACAACTTCGTTCCCATGCGAGGAAAACGGAATATCCCTGTCGGACCTAAAGAAACGCACGAATTTCATTTTCGACTTTATATCTCTGAGGAGCAATAGCGAAATGGAAACCGAATCGACAGCGACAGCAACATCGACATCGACTCCTGGTCCAACAGAGGATCAATATCAAGAAATTGTGGATGGGCTGAGAAATGTTGTTTGGTCAAATGTCGAGATAAGCACGAAATCGGGTTAGTATGCTTTATAAATATTATGGGGCGATTATTAAATGCAAATAATTTATTTTATAGGCTCCACGCAGAAGAAATCATTCAGCACTGAAGATTTGGATACGCAGTTGAATGATTTCGAAAACCTTCTCATTACAGCGCAAAGTTTACGCAGTGACACCCGTTTAACGAGAGACGAGTTCCTCGACAAAGCAGAGGAGCTGGCAGGCGTAATGTCCAACATATTAAATGATAATGATAGCGACTAAGCTTGCCTAACGTATCGCGTTAGCAAACATATCGTATTCTTTGGCTTAAATATACAATATAGTATACATATGCTAAAATCTGACAGCACGAGCCCTATAATTTCAAATTGTCCATCAGAAATCGTGAGTGGTTGTCTGGCTGAAGATACGAATACGAGTATATAGGATTTTGATAAGCATTTATTCCACGACGCTTCCTGCAGCTGCAGCATAAAGGAAGGCTCTAGGTTAATGGAAATCCGCGTAGACTTTTCCAACAGATGAGATGTCGACTAAAATACATATTATCGTTATAGCTACTAATGTATCAGAGTATCAAAAACCTTTAGACTTTTATATGCAAATCTACAAGTAATATTCTATGCGTTTTATTAAATATTTTTTTCAGACGGCTCTCAAGTTGAACAGCTTTGTTTTCTTTTTTTTCAATAAATACAGTTGAGTTAATTCAACAAAGAGACGTGTATTTAAAATGTTTTGTTTGTTTATTAAATGTAGGAATTACAAAATCAACGTCTGTTTGATCCTCCCCTGCCACGGCCGCGTCCTCTGGGACCTCCGCGTCCACGCGCGCCTCTTCCTCTGCCACGATTTCCCACCCGACCGCTGTCTTTCTTCTTTGTCTTCGATTTCGGAGTGTCATCTATCAGCAGAGTTTCCAATGGCAAGCTGTCCGGCAGTATGAAGTAGCGTATATTGTTGCCACGGATGCTCAATGACTCCAAATGCACAGGATCTCTGTTCTTGATGGTCATACGGACACTCTTAAGATGAGTATTCATGGCCACATCCACGCCTGTTATGGTACCGTGTATTTGAGTGCCATTCTTCAACTCAATGGTCACAGTCTCGTGACTGAGCTTCATCAGGAATCTGAAAGAAGAGCAGAAAATCATTAATATTATTATTATTGAAGAACGCAACACAAAGAATGCTCCACAAAGAACTCTGTTACTTCTCGAAATATGACGGTAAGTTATGGAGACCTAATTTCATCTGTGAAATGTAAGGATTTGCGAAACCAAACATTTTTCCAACAAATAATCGTGGTTCTGTTTCAAAGTATTGGTATTGACTTTTCCCCTAGAAACTCGTGGGCTTCACTGTGCTAAATATTATAGTCGCATAGAAATAAGTTTTCATTCATGGACAGGGCCTACATATGCGCTTTGTATGCACTTTATAAGACCAAAACGCTTCCTTCTGTCTGTCTGCACACACACACACACACAAACTCTTGTTCTCCAGGAGCACCGGCTCTACTGTAATATGTGCGTGTATGTGTGTGCATGTGTGAATAGTTTTGTGAAATTTTGGACGCTATCACTCGCAGATATGACACACTAACTAAAACTCAAACTAAAAATAGCTAATGAACCACTGGAAGCCAGTCTGAAACTGTTAAATAAAGTCAAATTCTAGCCATAAACATTTTCTTGCCAAAAAACGCGCGGCAAGAAAGTGGCCGTGTGCTACATTTTGGTATTTACACAAAAAACAAAATATTCACCACGCGCTCAAGAGAATGCGCTACAGGCAATGGTAAAGGCAAAATTATGGCAAACGAAATATATCTTACCTTACTAATTTCATTTTACGCTTTTGTTTTCAAACTTATTTAAAAGAAACACGGACGCCGGCAAAAAAAAATTCTTCACAATTTGTGCATGGTACGCTAAGATGTCAACCCCATGCAGCAACAAATTTATCGATATATATGAAACAGATATGGAACGCGGGCATGGAACGGATATATTGAGGAATTATATATATAAGTTGGTCAAACGGTACCGTTAAGTTGGTACCCTATAAATATACAAAATATGCTAGATTTTTTTAAATTTAATATTTTTTAATTTTAGGAAGCCAAGCAATGTGCAACTAGCTTCTGCATAACCGGACTCTTCCTGCTAGAGTTTCGTCCTCAAAGCCGCATTTGCCAAACAATTGGAAATAAAGCTGCTTGGAAGTCGAGTTTCAAAAATCCATTTGATTTGTGTTTATTTGGGCCCGAATAAAATAATATAATAAAATAAAAGAAATAATATCGATAGCTCGCTGTCAGGGTAGTCAACATGTCTGAAGGAACGCGATATAAATATTTACAAAAACTGCGCTTCGAGTACTCTGTTAAATAAACCATTTTAGTGAATAATATAAGAGAAAAAAATGCAGGATGAATTGACAAGATGCGAGATGCCAATGCCCCTGCACCGAAGCCAAGCAGTAGTGGCGGGGGGTTCGACGGGAAAGGGCCATGCAAAGGCATGCAATTCTTATTTCCAGAATATTAAAAGCAATGATAAAGACTATTCCGTTATTATTTTTGGTTTATTATTAAAAGCGGTACATATATTTTTCGATATAACAAGGTATAAAACTTTGTTTATTTGCTAAAAATATGCTTGGGAAAATAACTTAGGTATATTAAGGAATGAATAAATAAAGTGTGTTTTTTTTATTAAATTTTAATCATAAACATAAAGATTCCAGTATCGACGAAACGAATATTTTCATGGTTTGCCATTTTTCTGAAACAATAAAATATTGATATTTTATAAGTAAAACACAATAGAACGCAGTAGGAGAGACAAACATGAACAATTTGTGCACACATTTACAGCATTTATAAAGAACAATCAAATCTCATGTACTTACCTCCTCTGAGAAATCCATATCTTCTTTAATTTGCTTCGAACGTCGTTTTTCATTTGATGTTAAAAGTTGTGAGACTTTAGTTTGTTTAGCTAGGTCGTAGGCTTCTTTTTTACTCCGCATTGCACAGTCTTCCAGAGTTTCGGCTGCTTCAAACATGCCTTGTCGCCGGTAGAGTGCACCCAGATTTTTTAGAGTGGTCGTAACCGTGGGAGAGTCCACTTTCGCAGCTTTATGCCACCCACCATATTCGCCATATGGTGTGTTTTCCCTGTTATCAAATTTGTGCTCCTCACGTTCTTCGGCCACCTAAAACGAATTGATGTTTAAGTGAACCAATTATAAGACTATTACTATGGCAAATGCCCACGTACCTGCCAAATAGGCTTGTTTTTGCTATCAATCGCTCCAAACTCCCGTTCATGCGCCCTAGTCAGCACCTGCTTATAGAGAATTTCGGCTTCCGTGTACCGTCCTTGCTTCAAATAGCAGCCAGCCAAGTTATTTTTAGTCTTGGCCACATTGGGATCGTCTGGGCCAAGCTTTGACTCATAGATGTCAAGCGCCCTTTGATAATATTTCTCTACTTCGTCGTATTTGCCTTGATTTTGGCAGAGCAAAGCGAGATTATTGAGTTGCTTAGCAACATCTGGATGGTCTTTTCCTAGCACTTTCTCGCGAATTTCCAAGGCACGCTTACAAAGAGGCTCAGCATCTTTGTACTTGCCACGTTTCCCATAGAGCACTGCCAAATTATTTAAAGTGGCAGCAACGGCAGGATGATTATCTCCAAGAGTTTTTCCCCTAATAGTCAGTGCGTCATTCAGTAAGTTGGCAGCCTCCTTGTACTTGTTCTGGATGTTGTAAATAAATCAATATTATTAAAAATTTTCCTGTTCGTTTTTGTTTTAGCGTTTAGTGTTCAGAAAGCATATCCGCGCACCTGATCTCTATACACAAGGGCCAAAATATTCAGCATAGTCGCCACATCTGGATGATCGTGGCCGCTGGTCTTTTCGAGATCTTCCAATGCCTGCTTGCAGAGAGGAACGGCCACCTCATACCTGAAAAGAGCATATATTTAAGAGAATATAATATGCAGATATTTGTGGCGGTGAAGTCTGGTCTTTCTCTGGCTTTAGCATTAAGTACAATACCTGCCCTGTGATGCATATTGAATGACCAGATTATGAAGGGTTCGCAGGCGTGCGGGAATTTCATATCCTGAAGTTTGATTTGCAAACTGGCTCGGAGGAGTGGGAGACATATTATTTCTGTCCTCATTGTCTTCATCGGGAAAGAGCTCGACCACAGGATCCGTTCGGCTCTTTTCGCATGTGTCGTCTTGGTCCTGGTTCTCGTCATACTTCTTCACAGAGGCCATGAACTCGAGGTGCTTCTTCTCTTCTTCCAGCTGAGCCACCAATTGCTCGGACGCCTGAAATTTCTGTTGGGTATTGGCGAGCTCATCGCGCAACCAGGCGTTCTCTTGATGCAGGCGTCGCACCTGTGTCTTCAGCTTCTGCTTCTCGGCTTCGATGTTCTGCAGATGGGATGTGAGGGCCATCATGACTTGAGCTTCGCTTAGCCCGAGCTCAATATTTTCGATGTTCTTTCGCAATATATCCGACTTTTCATTGTCCTTCTGGACCTCGGCGATGCCATTCATAATCGAAACATGCTCCACTCGCAATGCCTCTAGGCCTTGCAATACTGTTTTTGTATTGGTTATTATTTCGTCCTGTGACATTTGTGTCATTTTGCCGATTTTTTCAATTTTCTGTCTGGAAGAAAAGAATATGAAAAACGCAAACACGATTAGGCGGCTATACACAAATGTTCAAAATTATGTTAATTGTGTTAATGTTTTGTGTGATATTATAATAGACACATAGGCACGTGAAATTTAATGGTTTTTTTACATCCTGTATGTTTTTATAGCTTTTGAGGCAATCATTTTAACGAAATATACATGTATACGTATTATTCACGAGCAGCGGAAATCAATACCATACAAATGAAAATTCTATTGCGCATGACTACCGTCCGTTCCGTTCAACGAGGGTTGCACTGAAAAGTAAATCGAATTCGAAAGTAACCGAATCGTATGCCCTTGCTGAGGTTACCATCCTTTTATACAGATGTTTGTAACGTGCATAGTACACAAGGAATCGTATTCGATCCAATACATCGTGTTAGTTGGGGTAGCATAAAATAATACGAAATAAATTCAATTTAGATGGGACGATCAGGCAATACAGAGAATTATTCTCTTCTACTTTCTAAAAACAGTTAGTTACAAGTGCGTCTGCTTCAACAGCTGATTGATTGGGTGATTATTTTCCAGTGCAGGATCCAATCGGAACCATTGATGTATCCTTCGAAAATAGTTCCGACCCACTCCCTATATTTCTTAATACATTTGAATAACTTGCGACTACCCATTACACGGTTCCATCGGACTATCGTCATGGATTTGTAATTTTAGCTACATACTCGCACATATATTTATCATATGTACATATGTATGTACTCATGTACATATGTATTTAGCTGTTGCCTTCGCGTAGCTTTCGTCACTAGCGTGGAGTGCCTTTCACAGTAAAAAAATTGAATTTTGTGTAAGTGCAGGCCGTGGTTGACTAATAACAATATACATATGAACATATCTATGTATATATGCAAGTAATGTGAGTATGTGAGCATTTGTATTTGTAGAAATATAGCACCCCGCATACATATACACACATCTACATTTCATTTCACTCGCGCACCGTGGATAATAGGAGAGGTTAGTTGATGTATCACACATTGAATAGATTACCCACTTTCTTATTTCAATGCTACTGTAAGTAACCAAGTTCTTTGCTAAATATTAATTTTCTAACACAATAGGAAAGTACAATAACAATAACTTACTTTGCAACACTCCAACGAAAAAAAAACGATAAAACATATGTATATATGTAATTGGACTATCGAGTACACTTCTCTCCAAGTACGATTGCCGATAGAAACAGAATGACAATTGAACAAAATAGTGCAACAAATTGTACACAATAACTATCATTAATCATTTAAATATGACTTTTAATAAAATGCACACTTGGTACATACATAAACCGAATTTAGCGTCAGTTTACCCTGTCTATGAACAATAGGGACACATAAGTTTCTTAAATTAAAAAATTTTATATAACAAATCAAGCAAGAATGTTCAATTAAAACAAAAAATATATATATATATATATATAAAAATATATAGATATATATCCTTGTTCTGATTAACAATTATATAATTCATAAAATTGGATTTGTTTTGTGCTCCAAAAAGCCCACTTCATTTGGAACAATATGGGAAAAAGTGGACCACAAAAGTTACTTGGTGAGAAAAATTTCTCAAAGAGATGGACACCCTCTTCAGGATCCTTATTACGGATCCTGGACACCTGGACAGCAAAGGTAAGGTTTCAAGTGAAACTCAAATCTTTCCCTCTACAATCTTTTATATTAGTATGTTCGCTACTTGTTGCTACAGATTTGTTTCGTTTCCACTATGTTTCATGTTTAAAACAAAAGATAATTTCTTAACTATATATTAGGTTTTTAAATAAACAAATTATGAAAAGGATTACATTTAAATTTTGAAATATTTGAATTTAAATATTATTAAAATAAGTTGTGTTGTTTTTGGTATATTAGAACATTTAAGAAACGGCCACACTGAATTGAACTCTTATAATAAATTTTTGTATAAAATTTATGTGTTTTCTTTTTGTTCTATATTTTATTGTTACCGTATTAAACTGAACAACATAGTATGCCACCCCCAAGACCTAAGGGGACAGGATTTACAACAGGAGTTACCCCAGCCAGACCAAACTCAAATACGCCCATGTCCGAAAGACAGCAAATGGCTCTATTAATGCAAATGACTGCTACATCCTCCACAGGTAAACAGCACATCCTGCATAAACGACGTATGCGTGGTTTAAAGAAAAGTGATCATTATTAATATTAGCCAAAACGGAACTCCGATGCGTAATAAACGCAGTTGTGTATTGCGCGGGGCCCGGGACCGCAATTCCGCACCAGAAATTCCACAGAAAAAATAGTACGATGCACGGTCTAGCACGGTAATTTATAAATTGTGTTAATATGAATATAAAAGCTAGTTGCGGCGACCCGTAACTTACATATATTGATCTACTGAAAGCCGCAAATCACGTTGCACCTGGTATGCCTTCTTTTCAAAGATCCCGCAGTTCTTTTCGCACTCCGTGGAGTTTGTACAGTTTTTATACATACATGTGCACATAATATATGTATGTATGTATATGTGTATACATCACAGCCAGAAAGATGTCGTTCCTTTCACTCAAACTGGGATGAAAATAACAAGCGTGGGATTTAAAACAAAAGCATACGCAAAATGCTCTATATACGATTCTATATAAATATATCTATGGAATTTGATACTAATTGATATTACCTAATGGAATTATTACAGACTCAACCCGAACGACTATAAAAAAGAGTGAATCCAAGAAAGGAGACATCGAAATTGAAGAGACTAATTCAGCGGATAAACAAGAAGTTATTGACTCGAAAGATAAAACTTCAGCGGATGAGAACAGCTCGGATGGTAAAAACGCTGATTCGGCCAACCAAAGTGGTGCGCCAGCTGCGAAACGCTGCTTCTCAGATATAGAAGAGGATTTCGAGGAATCTGGCGAAGAACTGAAAAAGAAGAAGCGCAAGGACTCGGAACATTCGAAGGACCCAAAAAGTGCCTCCCTAAAGCTATCCTCAAGAGTGGAAAAGGGCTCAAAGCTAGCGACGACTAAGGCCTCACCTTCCGGGAGTAAAGCCAACAACACCTCAAGTGCCGATAAAGAGCAAGTTGAGATAAGTAAGAATGTCGATATTGAAAATGAAACGGAATGCAGCGATGATTATAAAAGCAATGACAGCATATACAACGGGGGACTCAAAGTGCCACCATTGAAAATTGTCATTCCGCAACAGAATTGCTCGATTGATACCGAGGGAAATGTGCTAAGGACTGGAAAAGTGACTGCTTCTCGAAGTGCGGCCCTGCCGTATGTTGTTAGCTCAAACAGTGACTCCGTTGATGCCGTCATAACAACCACCCAATGCATGAGCCCGCACGAAAGCCCACAGAAAGGCACTAATAGCAGTAATAGCATTTGCTCCACAGTCCTCGATGACAAAAACATCAAGCTATTCAATGATGAGAAGAACTTGAGAGTTCTACGAAGCTCACATCGGTCCGGAGTCGCCAGTGCCGAACGAAGTTCGAATAACTCGTCCCCGCAAATGCAGAGCAGCTCCCCATCGCCGGCATCATCGAATCATGCCAATGATAATGTCGATGTAAAACTATCCTACGGTAACATGACTTCTAGTCCCATACCGCAGGGCGCTCAGTTTGATCAGGAAACGCTTACCAATGTTCCGAGCCCGTCGACGTCGTCGACATCGTCGTCGAAAGATGTCAATCCCTCCTCAAATGCTGACGTCCACCCGCGGAAGCGAAAAATAAGGCCCAAAACTAGCACCGATGATGCCTCGAAGAATTCAAACACAAACCTAGATGCTGCCATGAACGCTGAAGAATCTCATCCCCATGATTCTCCATTCACGAATGGATTTCAAATGTTCTTGAGCATTCGAAGACAGATTGAAAAGAAATGGAAGAACCTGTACCCGGTCAAACCACGGCCACCCCAAGGCTACAATGAATATCTGCTGACAAAAAGAACGTATCTGTTGAGCAAGACGGCTGAAAAAATAGAGATTCTTATACCGAAAGCCTTGCCCCAGAGCATGCACAAGATCTATGAGGATCAAGAAACGGCCAGACGTCATTTAAATCGGCAACATACGGTTGAACGAGAAAAGCTTTGCTTAAATGTCGAGCAGGAGATAATTCGTGTCCATTCAAAGGCAGCCAGAAGTATATCCGGCCAACTGGCACCGTACTCCGTTTGTACTTACCTAAAGGATGACGAGGTTTACAATATGATAACGCCAGAGCAGGACGAAAAGGAAAAGAGTGCCCGTTGCCGTTTCAATGGGCGTTTGCTACTCAGCTGGCTACAAGATGTCGACGATAAATGGGAGAAAATTAAGGTGTGAATGTTGCTTAATGTAGCGTTTTATGATTACACTACTACGGTTTGCTCTCCTTGTATTTTCTAGGAATCTATGGTTCTACGGCATCACAATGAGGCGGAAAGTCTGCATGCCGTTCAACGCATGGATTGGAATATCTGTGCAAGACGAAGAAATTTATCTGACGAGCAACTTGAAGCGACTCTAGAACATATACCCATTGTTTCTGTTGGAGATGATTTCGACATACTGCCTAACTAAAAATAAAGTTATAAAACAAATCAATCAAATTAATTTATGTGGATCGGATGGGGTGGCTTAGCAGAGTCAGTCTAGCTCTTGCGATCACCCACTCTCAACTGAGTCTTCGTCGATATAGCTATATCTCAGAGACTATAAGAGCTAGAGTCCCCCTGTTACAAGTGTATTTAAAAACTTCTCCCCTTCCGACCCCTTCTGCCACCACAAAGGACGAAAATCTGTAGCGTCAACAGTTTTGGGGATACGAGAAATCCGAAAACGCAGAGCCACAGAGAATAACCATATCAACCAGATTGCTGAATTTAGATCAGATTGGAGTACGAAGCCTAATTCATTCTCTCTCTCTCTCTCTCTCGCACACACACCCTTCCTTGTGCTGTGTGAGAAGTGAATTAGAGAGAGAATGATGTAGCGAAAAAATGGAAACAGATAAAATATTCGAAAATTCGAATAAAATAATTCATTAGGTGGAAAGAGGTGGTTCCTCTCTCTTTCTATGGCATCTATTTCTCATGAAAAGTGAGAGCCAAATTCAAAGGTCACGCGGAAAGATCCCACATCTCTTAGCATTAACAAAAAAATCAGAGAGACAGAGCGGAAGACTTATTTTCTAATAACAACGTGTTATTTGATTTACTTTTAGCAGTATAAAAAACGTCTAAAGTTATATTTTCAGTAATAATTTTATGGTAGATCAAGGAAGAGCCGTGCCAATCCCAGTACTGTTTAATATTTCATCGGCTATCGCACGGGGATCAGCGTTCCAAGAGGAATAAGTTTCGTAGGCCTTTCAAACGCATACTTCAACCGAAGCTCTTGGATGATCTTTCTCAATAAATCCCCACCATCTAAATTCATTTATTCCCCGTTTTTGTGTTTCCGTTATTTTTCAAGGCAGTGTTTTCAAGTTGTCCACGATGTTCTTTGCATAATTAACCATGTCCTGAAAATATTGAAGCATAAATAAGATGTTTTAGAGTAATGTTTCGCAAAAGGGGAATTTTAACGATAAACCGTACTTCGCAATTTTCGTTTTGATTGTTTTTTGAGATTATTTGTGACAAAATAAGCTCCAAATCCTTGCGTTTCTCAGCCGACAGTTTCCAATTTGATTTCAATGAGAGGGTGGAAAGTGCATAAAGTGTGGTCTCCTGCTTCACATCAAAGCAATCGATGGGTTTTAGATTTTCTAATAATATAGAAAATGCGTCGGCCTTTAAAAATGCATCTGCAAGAAATTGTATTTTAATGTTTTATGAAAGGGTTTTATAATTTTAAAAATAATGTTCGCACCTCTTAGAGACTTGTCCAGCGATGATAGGGATGCGATGAGAAATGCTGCCTTTATATAGACATCTGAATTGGAAGACTTCAGGCACGGTAATAGGGCCTTAATACCATTTATTCGCTTGAATTCATTCATGCCTGGCTGAAAGCTTCGTATTATCGATGATATGGCATAGATGGAACATCGAACAATTTTGTCATTCGATTCACCCAAATTTCGTGTAAGCGCAGGCAGAAATTTCTCCTTGGTGAAAATGTCCTGGCAAAATATGTTATTTTGTGCCATTTCAGCGACAATATTTATGGACAAGGCTTGCAGGTCCTTTTCCGGTACTGTTATATATCGGATTAAAGTCTTTGTGCCGCCCATTTTGGCCAGGGAATTCGCCAGATCGATGTCATCAATGTGGCCTCTTATATGATTCAGACTTTCCATTTTGTCCTCTATACTCGTCTCTGGACAGTCTAGAATTTCTAGTGCAGTTTTAAAATCATTTGATGGGCCGACTGTAAGTGAATTTAGTGCACCCTCTAGGAATCGACTTTTCTGAAAGAAAAATAATAAAAAAATGGTTAAACTTTTCTAGGAACACCTTTTAATGTAATTAAAAAAAGCCAATCACCATACGCCCAAATAAACAATTGATTAAACAATATGTGTTTGCATTGAGCGTAATTGAATTAGTCTATGGATCCTTCTAGAACACTAGAACCGGAGGACCAACATGATGAAATTTTACCGGCTACGAGAAGACACCGAGCCTGAAGTATCCTCTCCGAAGTATCCTGTTGCATCCGTTAGCTTCATCGTTATATTGGGATATGATTTTGGTCATAATTTATCAAAAGAATCACATACCTCGTCATCTAGATCGGTACTTGGTTGTACATCGGCATCTGGGTTTGTGGTGTGTTCGACTGAGTATTTCAGCACACCCTAAAAAATGAATAAATCAGAAATGGCTTTTGCGCAATTAAATAGATTTATTTATTCGACTTGCCTGTAAATTTAACGCTCTTCTTGGTGAATTGCCAGACATTTTCGAAAATATTTATTTCTGGGGAGCACTTTTTGGCGAACTACTACACATGTTGTAAATGAATTAGGTATGGAACTTATTGACTATCGAACCCTGCAATGTCGAGATGATTGAGATGGCACTTCTGGACAGCAAAATATAAAAAGCCCTGAAATATTTACTTTTCATCCATCAAAGTTGTATAGTCTAAAAAAAGTAGTAGTTTCGGTTAATTGTACATTAATATTGTCAGCTTTTCCAAACCGACTAAATTTGTTTGACATCTTCATATAGTAAACAGAAAGCCTTGCCAATTTTCTGACCCTATTCCACGTTCCTATTATTAAAATAAGTGCAATATGTCATTTACCGTATTTATGAAGTGTAAATAGTTCCTATCATATGGTACCAATTACTCATGTGTTGTTTGGATATAAGTGAAACATAAATACAGGGCCGTAACAGCGGCTGCGGTAATTCAACAACCATGTTAAGGGACCTTATAACGTGGGCCTTGAATACCTATCTGGGGAAATATCTGGAAAACTTGAATTCGGCGCAATTATCTGTTGCACTTTTATCAGGTAACGGCTCATAACTGCATATGTAATTCATAATTCATTTTTGAAATTCTCTTTCTCTTGAAGGCGAAGTGGAGCTTGAGAACATACCGATACGGAAAGATGCACTACGAGCGCTTAACTTACCGGTGGAGGTTGCAGGTGGCAGTATACGAAAAATCAAACTCCAAGTACCTGTCCGACAATTCCGAACATCCCCGTGGTGCATATCGGTGGAGGGGCTCTTCTGTATAATTTGCCCAAAGAATCTTGAAAGCTGGGACTATGCCAAAGAGAAACTTCAGGATCTCGAATACAAGCTAGCGGTCTTGGACAATGCTGAGGCGGGCTGGCGGTCCGAAAAGGGAATGCAAATGGAATCCTATTACTTTTCCTCCTACAACAACTGGCTCAAATATGGAACGAACATGGCGACCAATATTATAGATAATATTGAGCTTAAGATATTCGATGTCCACTTTCGATACGAGGACAGTGTTGATGTGGGAAAAACAAAAATTGCAACCGGCATCAAAATCGCATCTCTAACAGCCCAGACCTGCGATTCGAATTGGACGAGTGGCTCGTTTAAAACTGCCAACCACGAAATGAACTACAAATTAGTGGAGCTAAAGGAGCTATCCGTATACTGGGATATTCTGCATGAAGACATACGGTGCCAATCGTTCACCAATCAGGATATTCTCAGCAAATTGCATTCAACATGCGAGCTGCGGCCCCACAACTTTATCATTAAGCCAATTTGCGCAACTGCACGATGGAAACGGGACAAGTGCCAACAGGTTATTCGCACAAAAGACAAACCTAGGGTCTCGTGTGAGATAATAGTTCCTGAAGTAATTATAGATATATCTAAGGTAAGTTTTGCCACTCCATCAGAGCTTTTGTCTGCCGCTTTCCACCAATTTTCTTCTAAAATTATTTGTATATTCTAGGACCAGCGCTTGCAAATGCTGGACAAACTCACAGGAATACGTAAAATTAAGGAAATCAGACAGTACAGACTAAAGAGGCCAAGTTGTAGCGTTGCAGACGATCCGAAATTGTGGTGGAAATATGCCCTAGTTTGTCATGGCTTTGTATTTAAAAAGAGAGAGGAAAACTTTGCCATTCTGAAGGAGAATCTGCGCTACATGCTGCTCTATAAACTGATCATAGTAAATCCAAATGAGATTCTGTCTGACGCAGACAAAGAATTCAAAACGTATATCGAAACCGACAGGAACGTGTCGGACTTAAGTATTTTGAGGCGCATATGCTTTGACAAAGTCTTTAGCAAAGGTCTATCGTTTAAGTCGTCGCACAATGTGAAGGGAAAGAATATGTTATTTCTTTGGTTTCCAAACTGGATGGGCTGGTACACAAGCAACTCAACGAGTACTGCAAATAACGAGCAGGATGAATCAATAAAACATTTGGAGGACGATATTTTGGTCGCCCTAGAAGATTCTCTGCAAAGTTCCTCCGATTTGAAGTGTGATGCTGTCTTGGGGCACTTTGAAATTAAGCTACTGAAAGGCCTGCTAATCATACGGACGGAGGAGACGATTCGGAATGTTGAGAGCCAAAAATCAATGGAAATGCAATTCAATAATTTCTCGTCGTTTCTTCAGTTGAGTCCGTTGCTGACCTCCTACACTGTGGGCGTATCATTAGAAGAAGTTTATTTATTAGATAAAACCAACAGCAATACCAAACACAAATTCCTTATTAAGCCACAGACGGAGAACCCCCCAACGGTGAATAATATCCTCGAAAAGGATGTACTATTTCAACTACGATACGAAAATGTGAATCAATTGAGATTTCAACTTAATATTAAATCAAAAGGCCTGGATCTAACCTACAATAAGGATGCGATTCATTGGATTCTGGATTTTATAACCGATTCAAATCAAGAAAATGCTTCAACAATGGTCACGAACCGAGTCGGAAAGAGAAGGAAGAACTTTTTGAAAAACTGGAATCAATTATTTATTGGGAATGAGGCAAGTACCCAAGAACCAATAAATATAATATCTGTTTGTAATCAATAATCTTTTTAGGTTAATCGCAAGACCTGGATGTTTGAGATTGAGATTTTTGCACCACGTATAATATTTCTGGAAAACTACAAAGTTGGCAACTCGCTGATGGTTCTGTTGGACTTTGGAAAATTTGAAATGAGAAAAATTGAGGCGAAGAAAAGCTTGCCTTTGATGTTAGTAGATGATCCAACTGCAGATAATCCCCCTCAAACTACTGATGCTAATCATGATCGGGATGATGGTGGTGATGATGATGATGACGACGACGATGATGACGAAACTTATATGACGCCATGCTCTACGCCACCGGCATCACAAAAAAGTGGCTCGGAGTCACCCACAATCCTTGAGAATGCGCAACATTTTCTCAATAAAAACGTAGAGCTGGAATATGTGCTGCACAATAAGATCTATGACAAGTACTCGATCAACTTTTCAAATCTACAAGTACTGGTGTGCAAGTACGAGGAAAGATGGCAAGCTTGCCTGAAAACCTCCTCGAACTTCCACCTAATTGATAAATTTGATATAACCCTAACGCTGGAGCAACGCAATATATTCACTGTGGATCCCGACTATCCATCGTTTACGTTATTCGGCACCTGTCCCACAATCCTGATACACGGAAATGAAGTACTCATCAATAACTTCTTTGGCATAATGAATCCGACTGTAGATACCTTCAAGGATGTGGGCAAAGTGTACAAAGGAGCCAAACAAACGTATGCCAGTGAACAACGGGTCAACGATATTGCCAGCAGCAACGACAACAGTCGAGTCGTTATTGAGTTTGCCATTGGTCAACTGGCGATAGAGATGCAATCCAAGGAGAAAAGCATAGCAGAACTACAGATCATCGGAGCACGTGCTGGTTTGATCAAGGAATCCAATGAAACACACATAACAATGTCTGTGCATGGACTGCTTTTGGTAGATGCCATACAGTCCTTTGGGCCTGACTTTGAACTATTAGTGGCCAGTCATCGACATGTGGGGCAAGTACTTAACGAAGAAAACTTCTCAAATCAAATGGGTATTTGATTTTACTGGATTTGATTTTATTTCTACACTTTTAGAATGGACAGTTTTTCTGGCAGCCTAAAGCATAGTCCAATCGCCTCACCGATTACTCCTGGATCTCCGTTGCCTTTCACATTTACCGATTATCGAGGCGCTCCGATGATCGAAAGTGCAGTCAACAATATTCAAATGAGTATGAAAAAAATAGCAGAGTATAAAATGTATATTTTATTCGAATCTTTTTTTAGTAGCTGATCCGATTGCTGCTTTCTGTGAAGACGCAGAATCTGCTTTGATTTCTGTGAAGGTCAAAATTGTTGCGCCCACTGCTAGCAATGAGCCGCAACTTCACTCCACAGACATAACATTCAATAATCTGGATATAATTGCCAATCAAGACACCATTCTTGAGATTTTAAACTTTGCAAAAAGAACAATTTTAAGTCAAAGTACGAGTACGCTACAAAACGAAAGCTGTGGAATCAAGGAGGAAGCCTCTGAAGAGCCAACCGAATTGGATGATCCCGATCCCGATACCGATACCGATCCAGATGCCATTCAGCAAAACCATAACGAAATCTTCTTTGACTTCTTTCGACTGAATATTTTATTATTATATAAAATAAATCACGAAGGTCGCAAAGTGGGAACTCTGACCTTGACTGAAGCCAAAATAAATGCTTCATTTCAATCGGAGCTATCCGTGGTTGGATCCCTGGGAGGCATACAGATCATCGACATAACACCAGAGGCCTTCTTCCTCCCAAGGATTCTATCCGTTGGCCGCGATCAAATATTAAGAACCTCGGACTTGAATAGACAAACAGTTCTCAACAGACTTTCCCATGAAATATATTCAAACAATTTGGATGACGTCAATGTAAACGACGACGTCAAAGATGTAAAGTGCGATGAAATCGATGCATTCAGTTTCAAAAGTCACTGGAGTGATAAAACCACATGCAGTGTTCAAATGCGAATGGCCTCGGTTTCCTATACCCATTGTCCCAGATTTTTGCAAGATGTAAATGCCTGTGTAACATATTTCAAACGAAGTTTGCGGTAATTACTTAGCTGTAATAGATTACTATTTTAAGAAGTTAAACTTGAGTAATATTGCATACTTTCAGAGAGTTTTTCACCTCTATAGGCAATAAGGCAACAGATATGGCAAAGGAATTTGTGCAGCAAATCCGTGCAACGGATGTCAATGATCAGACACGACCAGTTAATCCCCAGAGGAACCGTCATGATAATCGGTAAATACTCGTACATTTACACTTCCCCCAAAAATGTCACTAAGTTCCCCGTTTCATTTCAGACTGGACATCATTATCAACAGTCCAATTATTCTCTTGCCAATTTCGAGTACAAGCACGCACGTTTTGATTGCAAATTTGGGAAAGATGACCTGTTCGAATATGATTATAAACGACTCGAATGAGTTTGATGAGTCCTATACCATAGCGATCAAGAACATATATGTATATTCGATGACTATTGACGAACGTGAAAACTGTTTCAATGTACATCCGTCTAAAAATAAGGATGCCATTCCCATATTGCACGATACGGCCATCACATTACAGCTTTCTGTCGGATATAACGAAGGGAATGGGAATGGTGAGGAACGAAAACTTGATACGTTGTCGGTAAGTACATTATTTTGGATAAAAACATACCATATATAGATGCTCATTATTCCCGTTTCTTATAGATTGAAGGCAGCATGGTTGAAACCCTAAAGGTATCTCTGAATCGAAAACGATATGAGCTTCTGAATGAGTCCATTCAGTATGCTACGAATTTTTCAAATGGTAAACCAAATGAGTCTGCACACCCCGATCCAAGTGGTGTTAGCATACCCGATTCAGATGTAACCGACGAACATGCCATTAGCACCATTATACAGTTTTCGGTGCCTGTGTTCCAGATCAATTTACAAAACCAGCACCACGATGACTTGATAAATATTACCTTCAAAGACTTCAATGTTAAACATCGCGTTAAAGGCTATGACAAGGATATAGAAATCATACTAAAGTCGGTGTTGATGGAAGATCTAAAATCGAACAGCGCATCACCGTTCAGGAATATGGTGACTTCGGTGAATCATGAAAAAGGCCAAAAAAAGATAGCATCGACCTCATCATCGTGCCCGGACATACCAACCCACTGTAACTATCGCAAACACAGATCTTCCTCGGAGCCCTCGTGCTTTCACGAGAATAATCCGTTTCAAAATCTGGACGGAGCCAAGCAATCGGAGTTTTCCAAGAAGAACGATAAAGGAAGCAAGCGAGGAGGTCAGACTTTAGTCACCTACAATTCGCATAGAAGACGCCCCGCCAAAGGCACCTCCGAAATGGATCAATTCAGTTCAATTCAATTTAATTGTTTGAATTTGGCCATCTGCGTAGAGCGATGGTACACCATATTTGACTTCTTCGGTCTGATCTCCGCGGAGAGCGACAATCAGAAAGTTACACAAGAAAAGAAGCTGGTTAAAAAAGGCAAGTAAACCCAGTCGTGGCACACTAACCGCGACACTACACTGCACAATACCTGGTTCTCAGTCTACAAAATATTCCTGCTCTTTGTCTATCCCCTTTCTATCTAATGAAAAATAGTTAAGACCATTACATCGTCTTACTCTCAATTCCCAGCAACGACCACTCGGTTCAGTCGTTCTCTCTCGCTCACTCATCCATGACGAGCATGAGACAGAGAGAGAGAGAGAGCAATCTAAATTGTTTTCTTCTTTTGGCTATAATATGAAATCAAATACTGCAATCTGGTAGATAATATAATATTTAACGATTTTCGGCTTTCGTTTAGAATGGATGCCACAGATTTTCGCCCTTCGTGAGGGGAGGGATGGGGTCGGGTCGGAAGCGATTCCTTAACTACCATAATTGTATGAGACCAAAACTTTTATTCTTTCTTTTTAGATACAAACGATTTCTTTAGCACACTGAAGGTGTCAATAAGATCATTCAACTTTACGCTGATTCGCAATGACTCGCTGTTGTCCAGAGTGAATGTGTCAAATGCATTATTTAAGATAATTCATGACCAATTCGGTAAATCTGTTGAGGGGCACTTGGGATCCTTGTCGGTGTTCGACCTTACCCAGTATGGAAACATTTACAAGCAAAAGTTTGTAACCAGTGGAACAGAAGCATTGAACTTCTTTTATAGAAAGTGAGTCCCCGTCCCCGCCCAGTCTTATATCTTGAACTATTTACAGACCATTGTGTATCCACAGAAAGCCTTGCGATGCGGAAGTGCTAAAGACGTTAGACGTGGACTCAACTTTGAAAATTGGCATGTCGGCAGTACATTATATCCACACAAAGAGATTTGCCACAGAACTACATTTATTCGTTAAGGATCTGCTGCAATTGCAAACGGTAACAGACGGAAATCCCTAGTGATGTGATTACTAATATCCTACCCATTGATATCTTTCAGCCTGTGATCCGAAAACTAAAGAAACAAAATGTGGAAAACGACCAAAGTCTACGGCCAACAAAAATGAAACTTTTCATTCAGGCGGACTCGCCAGTTATCGTGCTACCGGCATCGTATAGCAACAAACAAGTAATAATTGCCAATCTTGGACAGCTTACGCTTACGAATAGCTTTCATTTAGCCAGCGAGCCATGTATCATAAGTAAGAAGTTGAACTCGGCGAAAACCAACGAAGTCTTGGACGTGATTCGCATCGATTTGGTCAACATTAATTTGTTCTCGGGAGAACGAAGTTCAGTGAAACCAAAAGGCGATCGCGATAGGGACCGAATTATCATCGCCAATATGAAGTTCGTGCGCTTGGGGGAAGAATTCTTTAAAGAATCCTGCTACCTTAACCTGCAGGTGGAGAGAAATCTCTCAACACAGAGGATTCGCGTGTGTCCCGATATCAGTACGAAAGGGACCTTCTCCAAAGTAAACGGAATGATCAACATTGAGCAATACAAGTTGATTCGGAGCTTTCTGAACAATAATATTGGAGAACAAATAGACGATGTGTATATCAAATACACCAACAATGTCTCCAGCTCCATAGAAATGTTGTCTTCGATTAGTCTGGTGTCCAAAAGCGAAGTGTCTCAGACCATTTTGAACTTGATTTCGATACAAATTCTACTGGAAGACGTTTCCATATTGCTGACTCTGAATACGACGCAAAATACGCCCATTGAGCCATTGGCATGCATTCACTTTATCAAGTCGACCCTAGAGATCGATTTATTCAGCGACGGTTCGCAAGATATTGATCTAATATCGACCAACATACTGATCGTTGACGAACGAAACGGCTCGGGTATAGGCAATGACAATGTGTTTAGAAATATCTTGCAGCCTTCAAAGAAGGATATCACCCATGCGACGCCTAGAAATGCTGTCCAAGTGGAAATCCACTGCAGGAAGAATGCAAATCTATCAAAGTATACAATAATGTTGAATAATATGAGAGTTTTCGCTCTTATGGATATTCTGGAACAACTCAAAGCATACCTGATGGAAGATTCACCCACATCACCGACGTTAGACACTGGCGTGGCCAATCAAATAGTGCAGAAGCCGCTTCCACAGCCGATTTCTGTCACAGAATTCATTGTAAATATTACAGACTCTGAGATTATATTCACGGAAGACTGCAGTCGTCTGGACTCGGATGCAGTCATTTTAAAGAGCACCACAGTAATATCGTATAAGCCCAGTAGCTTATCCGTTCCGATATCGTTGAATATCAATCACTTGGAAATCTTTTCCTGCACATTGGATGCCGAAGATGACAGTGCTCTGTCCATAATTGATCCGTTCACATTAAACATAGAACTGCGCAGCAATTGCCTGAGCATTCTCGTGCAAAAACCTTTGAATATTCGACTGTCCTATGTGGACGTGAAGCTGTTCTCGAGAATGGCAAGGCTGTTGCCCGCGCAAACATCCAGAGTACAAAAGGTCGTTTCCAAGGACGAGTCCGATCTGGAACGCGTGGCGCCCCTTGTGGCGATGGGATTTCCGATCAATGATTGCCTGTATGCCATGCAAATAAACAATTGGAAGATCAACGACGCCGCGCTATGGCTGTCCCAACAGAAGCAAAACACCAATCGAAACCCTGCGCTGGAACTGAAGGAGCTGGTGGTCGACGCGAATGTTATATCGGTGTTCATAATTGACGACTGCATGGATGCGGATGTGCCATTGCTTGAGATATCACTCTCCAAGGTGCTCTTCAACCTGACTCTGAAGGCAAAGGAACATCAGTCCAAAATGCAGCACTATAGCCTGGCAAATGTCGACACCGAAGTGGCGCTGAACTATTACAATCGTCGTCTCAGCGGTTGGGAGCCGGTGGCCGAATCATGGGAGTGCAATGCCAAGTGTAAATACACCAAAGGTCAAGTGGAGAATAGGAAACGGTTCGAGATTGGGATCTTCAGCAAGCAGTTGCTCAAGCTGAATATTACGTCAACATTCATAGAGTTATTCAACATGGTGCTGAAGAACTGGACGAACGATTTCAATGACAACGGAGCCAAGAACTTCCGTCAACGCTCGCCGTTTATTCCGTTTGCCCTGCAAAATCTAACCGGAACTCCGCTGCTGTTCAAGCCCATTTACGCACCACTTGGGGACATGTCATGTTCAGATGTGCATCAATTGGAGATCATTAAGAACTGGCACTCTGTGCCACCCAACGAGACGAAAACATTCGATTTCATCCAAAAGAGTAAACTGAGGCACATACACTCCCACCAGCTGAACTTGCACCAGATATTCGTACAGATCCATGGCTGGACTCTCATTGGACCACTGTCAGTGGACAAAGTCGGTGTATTCTTCCGGACAACGAGCTTTGATTCCCTGGATTTGGCCACAAAATGCCGGATAATCTTCGATATTTCGTTGATTGGATCTGCACAGAAACTGATCAAAGTGAAATCGTCATTGGGGCTGATAAACAAACTAGATCGAAGTGTGTTCCTGAAGACGTCGCTGAGGAGTGACTACGGCGATGGCCTATCTGCCATAAGTATTATAAAGCCCAACGATGAGCTGTCTCTGCCGCTGAAATTCATCGATGCATCCATCTATATTGCGCATTGTTCCAGTGAGAATCAGGTGCTGTCTGGAAATTATACTGACGACATAGGCTTCAGCAATAGGGAAATTTTATGGAAACTTTGCGGCAACGATAACATGCAGGAGTTGCAAGTGTGCTATGACAAAAATAGGAGCTTATTATATACCCTAATCAGTATCAATAGAGAAATCTTTCACTGCAAGGAGCCAGGTTTGCCCGGGCACAAAATCACGCTGTTACCTCCTTTGAAAATAAACAATATGCTCTGCTGCGATCTAATGTTTAAGATACACGACAGTGCCACCGGCAGAATCAGTGCATCCGAGAGTATTAATATCTATAACGTCAATATATACGAGCCCTTTAACCTGAGCATTACCTTGGACAATTTTCAACTGTCGGGACATGTGAAAGTGCCCAGCAGACACATCGGCATTGTTGAACCAAAATTAAAGCTGATCGACCTCAAAAAGCGGGAACTCCACTTACGCATATCTATTCAATCTTTTCAAGGCAAGGGCATGGAGGTGTACATAAGTGCTCCGGTTTGGATCATTAACAAGACTGGGCTGCCGCTCATTTACAAGCAGGAGGGCACCAACAACACGGCGGCCGGGCAATTCGATGAGCACGAAACAGCCCGACAAGTGGCACCTCTTATGTTTTCGTTTTCGGATCAAGAAGGATCGCCTGCACTCGAAGTGCGACTGGGTGGTGCCTTTGGAACCAACAATTTGGTATGTTCGAATGATTTTTATATTAAATTAATATCGCATTCAAATGTTTCAATTTCTCTTTCAGTGGTGCAAAAGCTTTAGCATGCACAAGGACCTCAGTCACAGGGAACTGCGAGCTGAAAACACCAAGGGTAGCTATGCAATTGGTATAAGCGTGCGACGCGGAAGAGGACTATACGCCTGCACGACTTTCGTAACATTATCGCCCAGATTCCATCTTCACAACAGAAGCGGCTACACATTGGAATTTATACAACGCTGCGATATTGTAAGTGAATCGTACGTACATATATCATCTCTTAACTCATTGCAGAACTTTCTGTCTGCCTTTTCCAGGACCAGCCCAGTCCAAGTAATATTATTTCAGCTCCAATCGATTGCAATTTCGCCTTTCATTGGCCGAATTGGGATCAGGAGCAGTACATTTGTGTACGCATACCGGATGTGGAGTGCTGCTGCTGGTCCAAAGGTATACCCATCAATGAGGTGCAGAGTCTGTACATAAATGTACGAAATGATTGGAGTGAAATGTTTTTCCTGCGATTGGAAGTCATTTCGAAAGACGCCACGTATATTCTTTTGTTCACGGACGCTCGAACATTACCCCCGCCGATACGAATTGATAATTGCTCAGAAGTTGCGATTAATTTCTCACAAATGGGCACCAGACCATCTTGGATTACGCCAGTTCGTGCTCAGTCCTCACTAGCCTATGTAATGGATGATCCTTCAGGCACACAAACGTTGCTGGTGGAAGCGCCTGGCGGGAATATGGTTGAGTTTCCAGTCAACAAGACGAATATCAGAAGAACCTTGACATACTCAAACTTTATATACATCGCCTTTCACGACACATTCGACCGATCAAGCGAGCACGAGAGAAAACCCGACCAGAACTATCAGCAACTAGTCTTGGGTGTTAGAGGGAAAAGGGTCATCATAATGGAGAAGAATTCCGGTGATCGTTCTCAGCTGTGGCTCATGAACTCTAACGGTCAATTGGAGCACGAAGGATCCACGCCACCAATTCAATCCAATGAGGCGCATGCTGTCCGCCTGGTGCTAGACCTAGAGCGGGCTCCCAATCCCACAGAGTTTACCACTTTGGTGGTTCGAACACCGAATAAGCAGAGAGTCACCACACAGACATGGAGATTCGAAAGTGGTCGATTGATGTGCCATGCCAACATGTGTGTTCAGGTAAGAGCTATCTTTCACCATTTAGCCGGATTCACTCTGACACTCCCTCTCTGGGATAACCATTTTCAGTCACGCTGCGGTGCTAGGGGTCTGCAGGCCAACTGTGAAGCGGTGCTGGGGCGCATTGACAATACGAGTTTGAAAAGAAACAACGAAACGGTTCCAATCGGTCAACATATTGTGGCACAAAAACTAAGACCAGGATCGGGTCAATTGGAGCTGTCAATGAAGATGGATGGTCCCATATGCACCATCGAAATAGGCGATATAAAAACCAAACAAAATACAGTATATTTAGCTCCTGATTTAATATGGATGCATGCCTCTCTGAACAATAGACAAATGGCTAATGAGGCGAAGGCAACCTCGTTTCACGAGTATCTGGTAAGTGATTGGATGATACCCAGAATCAATCAACAAAAAATACAATATTTTGTTTTTCAGATAAAGGTTGAACTCCTGAAAGGAATCGGCATTTCGATAATATCACGGAAACCCTGTGAAGAGATTATGTTTATAAGCCTGGAGCTCATACACTGCGACATTGTGCAAAGTGTCTTTGAGAACTCATTGGATTTGAACATTTCTTATATACAAATCGACAATCAGCTATTGGATGCGGCTACCCAAGTGGCCCTACATACGTATAATCCCACTGAACAGGATCAGCAAAATAATGCTGTGGTTCTGAAACTGAAAATGTTGCCCTGCCCGAATAAGAACGCCATCATCTTCAAGTACCTCACACTGGACCTGAAACCGTCGATTGCAAATCTTGAGGAGAAGCTTATACTTAAGGTTGCTTCCTTTCTCGGCTACGGGAAATCCAACAGGCAAAGCTTGAGCGTTGCCTACGATTTCGAAAACTTTGAGGAGAAACTCATACTCAAAAATATGAAAAGATACTACTTTGAAAACTTAAATATTGGCTCGACTCAGGTGAGTATTGGCTTGCGACGTATATAATTTGATTTTTAAGTAAACTGCCTCTCCACAGGTGCGACTATCGGCAAGTACTTCTTCCAAGCTGCCCATCGAACTATCAGAAACCAAAAAGGTACTAGGACTTACGCTCATTAAGTTCGAAGATGCCCTAATAGAGCTCGACAGCTATTCGGATAAATTTCACTTTGAGACATTGAACGTGTATCTGAAGGGAATGAAAAAGCACTACATAAACCAAGTCAAGTGGCACGCAGCTTCGATATTGGGTAGTGTGGACTTTCTGGGAAACCCCTTGGGATTCGCCAACGATCTGTCCGAAGGTGTCTCTGGTCTAATTTTTGAAGGCTCGGTCACAAGTCTAGTCAAGAATGTGGCCCATGGCCTATCAAATTCAACAGCAAAGCTCACAGAAACATTATCTGATAGTCTCGGAAAAGTGGTTCTCGATGAGCACGACAATGAAACCAGACTTCGAATCTTGGAACCACAGACAAACACTTCTGGCGGCCACCTGGCAGCAGGTTTGAAGGGATTCGGATTTGGTTTACTTGGAGGAGTAACCAGTATTGTTCGACACACCTACGATGGTGCTCAATCGGATGGCGTTCCTGGCTTTCTCAGTGGCCTTGGCAAAGGCTTAGTGGGCACTGTCACAAAGCCAATTATCGGAGTGCTCGACTTGGCCTCAGAAACAGCAAGTGCTGTGCGGGAAACCAGCCGGGGTACGGCCAGAATTTCTCCAGAGAGAAAGCGGCTACCCAGATGCGTGACTGGTGCCACTGGCGGACTTCTGCCATTGTATTCGAATCGCCAGAGTAAGGGACAGCAGTATTTATACCTCATCAATCGTAGGAACTTTGACGAGAAACTAATATCGTATGAGGCGAATCTATGGAGCGATAAAGAGGCGAGATTGCGTTTGCTTGTTTCTACAGAATTCGTTCGGATATTCTCACTTTCTGACGGAAATCCAACCATCATGCTTCAGTCGCATCTGAGTGAAATACTCTCATGCCATCCCCTGATAACCAATGTGGGTACAGCCCCATCGACAAGCAGGCAATCGTCTAGCCATTACATTGAAATATCAACTAATCTTCCAAAGATTACGAGACCAAGGATACGATGTCGATCGGAGGAATGTGCTGAAGCTGCATCCAGATGCGTAAGTGAATATTATTGTTTTATACAAAATACAAAAATATGAAACAATTTATTAACACACATCATACATATTTTCTCTTTCAGATAAACTACGCAAAGAGTGTGTTTCATGAACATGAGCATGCCGTTTTATAAAAAGCAATAAGCCTTTTCGTGATAATACAAATTAGAACTAAAGAGTGTATATAATATATTTACGGTTGCAGGAAACGTTTTAAATTAAATGTATGGTTATAATTTGTAAATCGGTTTACTTGATATTGGAGAAGTACAATGTGATAGAAAAGATAAGATAGACAGATCATTATTTCTTTAAATAAATCCGAAAATAATAAAACAGAGAGCTTTAAAATGATCCAAGTTGATCCTGTGGTGTGGGTTCTTAACCACTTAACCACTGACATGTATTGTATCGAAAAATAACACATAAAAGGTGGGAAGAGATACGTATGTAGATACTTTCTTTTCGAGTAAAGCTCATCTAAATTTAATACGAAACTCTCTTTGGCTGTTTTACATCTCTTTCGATCTCATTCTGATAAGGATAGGTCTATCTAGTCTACCAAAAATTAATACGACCTTTGGGTACACTAAATAATTTAATACAAATGGATTTAACAAATATCGAAAGCTTACAGCAAAATAAGAAACTGGGGCCACACAATCAAACAAACCCAAATCTTAGGATATTATTAGAGAGCCCTTGTCCTTGTAACGTTTACCATTCCATTGTTTGCATCTATGCATTTGTTCTGCCCTGCCCTTAAATTTACATACAGAAAATACATAATACTTAAATACTTAGGTACACTTTAACGTATTTAGTAATCGGAGTTTTTGTAGTGCTCCCTCCTAAACGCCGATAATTTTAAGCGCTGTGTCTGCAGCGCTTGCTCCGTTTCGAGAACTTTAACGTGGATTTCCATTTCCATGGTCTTTATTTGGGATGGTGTTAGATTGGAGAGTTCCTTCTCGTTTAGTTCTTCCAGTTGGGAATTACAATCTTTAACAGTGGCCACCAACGTCCCAGTGGCCTGCGTTACGTTCCGCGAGGCTTTGGTCAAGTCTGTCAAATTCTGGCTGTTACGATTAGCCTTGACCTTACTTGCAATAACCATCTGGGCAGTGCAGGCAGCGATTTCCTGGGCAGCGACTATGAGCTCAAAGTTCTTTCCAGATTCACTTTCAATGGCATTATTGGCGGCATCAACCAGATAATTCGCTGCCTTCGCAACGCTTTTTGAAGCCGATATCAACCCGTCCGACCATTGACTGTTGCGCCTATAAAATTCATTGGCACTCGCATTGCCTGAAATTAAGAAAATCGGATTAGAGCTATGGAACATTAAATGAAGTTGTTTCTTTTAAACCTTTTTGAGAGGCGACGATTTCCTGCTGAAGCACACGCGATTTCAAAATTAAGATTTTAACACATTCCATTAGGGTCGTGCATGCATCCACAATTTTCCCATTAACTTCCAGATTGGTTTTGTCATCTTTCTCGCGGGCCTTTGCCAACAGGTTAATAATCTTTGTTGCTGCCTCATCGATCGCACTATCCATCTCTCGAAGCTCTATTTCGAGCAGCTTATCGAAGTCAATCTTTTGCTCAAAGGTCTGTTTAATTTTATCAACTAATTTCCGTATATCCGACAGTTTCGATTGTACATCGCTTAAAGCCTTATGCGTTTCCTTTTGCCTCGGTTCAGCGTTGAGTGAACATTGGAAAAAGGTGCAGATGTCTGAGCATATGGATGATGCTTTCATTAAAATATCTAAAATTGAAAATATATCCATATTTATACAGTGCAAAATGTCATGCTTTATCAACGTACCTTGCCCCGTCTCAATCTCTGTTGTAGACTTGTAGACCACATCGCACTGATCATATAATTTAATAAACGCATATCCAAAGTGCATAGCAGCCTGCAATCCCTCAATGGACGTAGCTTTTTGTAAATCAGGCGAGGAAATGAATGTGACTATGAGCCCATCCATTTCTGTAGTGATTTTTGGTATAGCATCTAAAGGTTGTTCGGCGGAATCACTCAATTTGGAATTGCAAATGTCCTTCACAGTTTGAACTACCAGTTTTCTAACATCGTTTAGATTGGAATGACAATTTTCATATGATGCCGTGATAGAATCGACTTGTTTCGTTGTTTGATGGAACTTCTCTTCCAGATCCACATGGCTGCCCTGCAAATCCTCGTATTGTTGTGTCAACGAAAGCTGTTCCCGCTTTAGGAGCGTAAGAGCTTCTGTTGATTGCTGTTTGAAAGTATACAAATTTGAGTAATTGTAAAAAACGAAGAGAATATAAGGGGCTCTACCTGTAGGGAAGTTTCCATTTGGTTCAGGCTATTCACAGTGTCCTGAAATTGTTTATTTTGATCCTCAAAGGTCGCTTTGTGCTTCAGCTTTAGTTGCTCATTCTGTGAAAGAAGCGTTTCCTTTTCGACTTCATGCGCTTTCAAGTGCTGTTGTAGTTCCTCGTTTTTCAAACTTATTTGGCTTTCAGCAAGTGCAACCTTTTCCTGGGCCTCATTTAGAGATGCATTCAGTTTCTCAATTACCAAACTATTTTCCTTCAATCTCTCAGACGTCGAAATAGAATCCTGCTCTTGTATTTCCCTTTGCTTTGTTACATTATCTAATTCCTGCGTTAGTAGCGCAAAGGCTTCTGTTAATTCCTGTGTGAAGGCAGATGAATATAAGTAAGTATAATATAATTAGAGAATTTATACGGATCTACCTGTAGCGAAGATTCCTTTTGGTTCAGGCTTTCAACAGTCTCCAGCAATTGTTTATTTTGATCCTCAAAGGTCGCTTTATGCTCCAGCTTGAGTTGCTCATTCTGCGATACAAGCGTTTCCTTTTCGGCTTCATGAGCTTTTAAGTGCTGTAGTAGTTCCTCGTTTTTCAAACTTATTTGGCTTTCTGCCTCTGAGACCTTTTCCTTGGCCTCGTTTAAAGACGCATTCAGTTTCTCAATTAGCAAACTATTTTCACTCAATCTCTCCGACGTCGAAATAGAATCCAGCTCTTGTATTTCCTTTTCCTTTAATACATTATCAAATTGCTCCTTTATCTCATTTCTAACCGATTCCAACTGCGATAGCTGCTCTTTTTGGTCCTCTATTTGTTGCAGCAAATCAAAGTTGATCTTATTCTTTTCCTCAACATCGCTTTTTATTTTTAGTATCTCATTGTTGAGGACTTTTGTTTGCAGGAGTAGCTCAGAGTTTGTTTGCTTCTCTTTATTTAATACCTTTGTGGATTCACTTTGCTGAAATGGGAAACGGTAGAGAGATCATTTAGTACAGATCATTGAAAAGACCGTAGGTTCACTTACCTCACGCAATAATTTAATATGTTCATCCCGAATTTGTGTGTAAAGCGTTTTCAGTTTGTTAAACTTTTCAGAAGATTGTTTCTGCTTTTCCTCTTCTTCCATTACTTTTTCTGTAAAATTGATTTATTTTTTTGCTTTGTTATTCAATTTAAATATGGGGGGGACTTTGTTACCTCTAAGATATTTTAATTACCTTTTTGATAAATTTGTTTTTATTTAAAACTAGCTGAACCCTCGGCGACATTTCAAATCTGTTCGATTCCAGATATTCCCGATATTTTGTTAACTATATATCTCGCGGGTTCCGAATCCTGCCACGACTTTGCTTTCGTATCGTTTGATTTTCGTGTCTATTTTGTGTGTATTCCTTAGTTCTTTATATGTATAATCAGTTTAGTTACACGCCTGAATATATTAATAGTAATAGAAGATCTAAGTTAAATTTTCTTTTAAAAACACATAAAAAACGAGCGGGACCGTTGTGAGCCGCGGCAAGAGCTGCGGCTCTACATTTATACCCGATAATCAGTCAGTGCGTGTGTGTCGCTATCTAGTTCCCTTTCGCCGGAGACCGCACACTGCACGAGGAAGAGTGTGTGAGAGAGAGATAATGTGAAAGCGCGTGGAAGGGGGATTATATGGCTCTAACTGGAAGTTAAGTCGCGTCGGGTTCAGCTGGAGTCTGTTTTTTTTATTCAACATAATTCAAGAAAAGAGTTAAATATGTAGTAGTCTCCCCTCCGCAGACGATTTAAATGTTACAAAAAGCAATGAAAAATCCCAATCATCCCACCAAGGAAATATCAAATGCATTGTGTATTAAATATGTAAATATTTCCAGACAAAATCCAAAATTAATTAAATAATTTAATTTCACTAATGGAGCGGCGCTATCAGCAATTGTTCTTTTTAAAATAAAAATAAAACTTTTACTCACGTATTAGCATTGGATTTTTGTTCAACTGAAGCTCAAGATCATCGTTTTGCATCCGTATGTTTTCACACATTTCCCTTGATGTTAACAGATCATTTGACAAGAGGGTATTGGTTTTCTGCATTTCGGCCACTTCATGTTGGTAGCTCTGTCGAAGCTCATCGAAATTTTGTTGTAATGAATTCAATCTGAATTTAAGGTCCTCAATCGTAGTGTCCTTCTCATTTATAATGCTCTCCAGTGTGATCAACTGCTGCTGCGTTTGGCTATAATCTGGTTCTGAGGGACTGCTGGTCTCAACAAGATCTTCAACAATTGGATCGGGCTCTGGTTGCACATAGACCACTGGCGGTATATAGCTGCTGAAATCAACTTGTGAGCTGAAATTTGGACTGGATTCGGGCAAATCCGGAACCGATATTAAGCTCTTGAAATACTGAAGCGGTCGGACATTATCATAAAAGACTTTCAACTTCAAAAATAAACCATTAAACCTATCCCTGTGACCGCTCAGGACATCGTTCGGTAGGTTGTCATGGAGTTTAAACATAATCCTTACACTATTATCATAGAGAGAGTTTGAGTCTTGAATGAGACAAATCATGGGGGCCAGTCTACATTGACCCTGCTGGGTCATGGACGACATTCGGTAGCTATTTATGGAAGAAAATATTTGCAACTGCAGCGCAATTATATCCTCCAAATAATCGAAGATCTCCACACACAATTGAAAGCTAAAATAAGACGCTAGGTGTTAATATGCGATATATAGATCTATGATTAATTCAGGTCTTACAAGTAATTTAAATCCCGATCGGCAGCTTTCGAAATTTCCTTGAACGAGATTATTAGGGATCCGGGAAAAGGGTTTTTTTCGTGAAAATTTAGTTTTGTGACCAGGAGCTTGCAGTAGGCGTTTATACAGAGTCCAATATCGTCTTGCAGAAGACCCCACATTTTGCCCACTTCCAAGATCATTTTCTTGTGACTTTGAGAGTGTTTTATAGCGCATGGATGAGCCTCTCTTAGGACCTTGTGCAGCAGATGGCAAAACTTCCAGGCGGTGAATCTGCTTTGCATTAGGGACTGCCGGGAGATGGTGTTCCAAAATGATTTTGCTTCTTTGGTTTTATGTATCATAATAATAATGGATCGAGCATGTTTCGTTTTTAATGGTGCCTCTATACCATTTAAAGCTTTGTTTGTGCTGACCGTCTGGAATGAAATACAATCAGTTATTGGAGCCAGAAGGAACGGAGTACGCGGATATATTTCGTGTCTAAAAAAACCCTCCAATATGATTATTTATATTATCAGTGAAATGCAAATCTACGATCAGGTGCAATTTTCTAATCGAATTGATTGAAGTATAGGTCATGGGAAAGTATTAGTTGTGCCTAGAGGCGCCCACCTCTTCTAGCCTCCCAGACAACATATGTATGTATATATTAACAGCTGATTGCTAAGGTTCTTTCCCGCAACACAAGAGGCCCATCTGCATTTGCGCAACCGCAGCTGGTGGTTATGGGCCATTTGCTGGCCCATCGATCATTTCATTGATATTTGCCCTGTTTGATGTGATACCCTTGGGTAGCATTCTTATTTTGGATGCGATCGAACCAGGCCTGTCAAAAGGTAGGAACCTCCAATGACAACCGATTATTTTCTTCGTTTTTGTGGTGTTGAATTTGTAAGTATTCACTGCACTGTCAGCTGCATAAGACTGTTGTTTATGACCCATACACACATACGTAGGTATTACATTCGCATTCCATTGCTTATGCACAAATGGAAATCGGGGCAGAGTTCTGGTTTTAGCAAGTACATATTTCTGTATGTTGAAATGTGTCTCTTGGCACCGGCTGACACTAGGCACAGGACAACTACATGAATGTACATACCAACTGGTAAATGTCCTTTTCGGCAGGCGTTGACATTGTGTTATTGGAATTCTTAGCGGACGTGTGGGCGTTGTGGGCTTGCTTGTGGTTAATTCGTCAGCTCATGAGTAAACTGGAGAACTGTTTGTTCAAATCAATTAGAGTTATCTTATCTTATCACAATGCTTTCATTTGTTGTTCTGCCGAAATACATATTAAACCGAAGTGTAGTGTATGTGTATGTGTAGGTATGTGAATCATAACAAGTGTTGCCGTACCTGGAATTAGAGATGTGTATCGTATCGATATTTGTCATCCATATCTGAAATCACCAAAAAGTCATGTTTTCATTTCAAAATTGTTCACAAATTCTTCATATTAATGATATTCCTAATCGTAAGCTGAAAGTCTTAACCCAAAGCTAATTTAAAAACAACATCTTTAGACCTTAAAAAGAAAATGTACAATTTGTGCAATATATTAGATGGTTCGTTTTGTCTGATCTCGATGTACGAGGCAGGATAGAAGATCCTTTTGTGACTCTAATGGAGAAGGACGAAACTGTCCTGGGTACATTTTCGGACCTAATTTTACAATAAATGTATTTTATGGCCATATGACATTAAACTTTGCTGAATTACCACTTGCAACTATCGCTACCTCTTCGAAGCGAAGTTAGCAAAGTCTAATGTCATAGCACCATTACCGCCGAAATCGTTAGCCTATCGCTTTAAAATATCGATATTTTTTTAAGCTAGCCCTGTACTTCGATAAGCGGACAATTTATTTTAACAGTTATTCTTATTAATTAGCATTTATTTTAGAATTCGAAAATTTTGGGCAACAAAGGTTAGTTCCATGTTTTCGTGTTTTAGATGGAAGTCCGAAATAAAAAGCTCGTGTCGGTTTTGCTCTATTATTTTGAAAGCATCGGCGAGTGGTATCGTAGTATTGTGTATATAATACAAAAGATCTCCTTGTAATTCCTCTCTGCAGAAACAGAAACAAAACAAGGGCTTAACGAAATAAACAGAAGTCTAAATAGACAATACTTACAGCAAATAAACGCTTTGAAAAGTGTGCAACAGGAATTGTGTTATTTGATCAACTATTTCTTGCTCGCTTGGTTGGTATCGTACATTTCTGTAAGAAAATAAATAAACCAGAACGTGATTTAAGATTGTCACCAGTATACAAATTGTTCAATGGCTTACCGTACACTTAGAATTTTCGCATGGGGTCTGACTTTTACCATTAGAATCAGTCCCGGCGTTAAACTATTTCGAAAACTTTCAACTGATCCAATTGCAACTACTTTTCCTCGTTTCAGCAATGCCATGCGATTGCATAGAGATTGAAAGTCTTCAATATTGTTTGACGATAGTAATATAGTGCTACCACATTCGTTGACACTTTTCAGCACACCCAAGACATCCGATCGATGGGCTTTCTGCACTCCAGCGGTTGGCTCATCCAAAATTATTAGGGGCGGTGTTCCTATCACTGCTATTGCTGTGCTAAGTTTTCGCTTATCACTGACCGTATACTTCTTGGATGATTTTTCCAAGTGTTCCCGAAAGTTGAGATTTTCGGCCAATTCATCGGACACTTCTCCCACTTTATCCGCTCTTATGCCACGTATAAGACAGAATATATTTAAATTTTCTCGGCCCGTAAATTTGGGCTCAAAATAATCCTTTTGGGGACAGTAACCCATATATTTGTAAGCCTTGTATCGATTTATTTTTTTACTGTGAACGTCGATTCCTTTGACTAGAACACGACCCGAACATAGCTTGATTTCCGATACAATGACTTTATTAATACTGGTCTTTCCCGACCTTTCTCCAACTAATCCAAAAACATCCATTCTATAAAATAGAAAATAGAGATTCAAAAATCATTCATTAAATATGAGGATGTACTTGCGGCTTGAGTCCAATTGTGACATCTTTGGCTGAACTGTTATGGTTCGTTGCTACGACATTTTCTAATAGAAGAGTATGGTTTCTCAGCTCATTTTGGGTCATTCTCTGCAAATCACAATATTCGTTATATTCACCACCTGTACGTCTTTTAAAACACCACATTAAATTTGTATCTCTTACATATAAAGTAATTCTTACCTTTTCTGTCTCTTGCAAAATGATCCACGCTCAAGAAGCAACAGGAGGATATAGAACAACATAGATGAGCCGATCAGTGCCATCATATATGGAAGTCCAGCGTACCAGCACCAGCGTGAGTGGATCTCTATGATGCATTATGCAGTTAGTTAAGCGTAAGCCCGATATCGACTCCAAACTCTCACCGCATCCTTGATACAGTTTGTCGTTTCTTCCTTTACAGACTTTAAACGACGATGCTTCAAGGCAGATGGCATGGACCAATGCAATGGCCGCGTATGTGGGTATTACATAGAGGAATCCAAATACCTTATCCGATGCAGGCCACTCGTAGGGTATGGCTAGTACAAATAATAGCACCACCGGTATAATCCAGGCATACATATCTCGCTTAAAGAATTGCATCAGCAAGTATAAAAATAGTAGCAGTGCAACGCTAAAGAGAATCAAGGCAATGGCATAGGCAACTAAAAGAAAAGATGATAATTGAAGTAATTATACTGGAATATCAAATAATGACCCATTACCTGTTTCATCATCGAAATCCTTTTGAAGAAGTAGCGTCATGAGTAGTACAAGCGATACGGAAAAGATTGAAAGCCACAGCCAGTCACAGAACAAGTGGGCCAGCCAGAATGTTGTCATATTAATGCCCTCCACTTGTTGCAATAGCTTGAAGCCGAGACGGCGCTCTCTGACAATGTAGGCGGCAAAGAACCCGCTGAAGACACTTATGAACAACAGATTCAGATATAACGATCCACTTTCAAAGCAGTCGATTTGACGGATTGTCGAGTTTTCACTATACTGAATTGACGGATACGGGTGATGGTTGAAGGTTATGGTTTTCGTTAAAGCTGCCAAAACTTTATTAGGCCGAGAACAAAAAAGGTCCAAAACTCCACTGAAAGATTTTACAATGATTTATGCTGAAATTAGTTAAATACTACTCACCTGTTTGCCAAGTATCCCATTAGGGCTGCTGCAACTGCTTCCGCATGTAACCATTTTCGGCTGTAATAGATTTGATATTCGCATTTGCTTATTTTGATACCAAAGACATAGACATCATTTAAGTTATCTGCTGATGTATCCAAGTCTTTCACTGATACATCCTCTGTTTTACAGCCAGTTATCGCCCGTTTTAAGAGCCATCTGAGCGGGTTCTCATCATTGACCTCTCTGAGAAAAGCCACCCGACAGTTTGGTCCATATATAAACAGCTGTAGCGGTAGCAGGTCCTGCGATACAAAATCCATGCCTGCCATCGGACGGTATTTGTCTGGAATTGGCCAACTATAAAAGTACGCTTGCAGCGCCGCAGATGCCAATAGCAGCAGAGAGAAAAGCATAAAGAAGACCAGAAAATTATGCTTAAGGTGATAGTACTTTTTGAGTAACATCGCACGCCATTGATTTAGGCACAATTCACAACCCGATAATAAACATTCATCCGGTTCGGGAGAGCCGCCTGCAAAATTTCCCCTCCCATTGTCGGTGCACGGCGATGTGGCTTTTACAAATTTGGTTATGATGGGCGTTGTGCCAATGCCAATGGCACCCATATTGAAACAATTGGCTCCATCCTCCAGCTCTTGAAGCAATGGCACAATGCTACGGCAATACGATTGCGGTATGTTGTAGGATATTTCAAATGGTTTGTCCGAGGATGCCGTCGTCTCTGGTATGTATGATGTAACTAATGATGTTATCTGTGGCTCTTCACACACTTCCCCCTGCGAACAAACCTGATAATGAGATAAAAATACCCCAATATATATATAGAATTTACACGTAATGAATTTACATTCATACCAATTGAAATCCAGAACCATGAGTGTTTTTTAAAAAGGTGGAAGTGCCGTTGAAAATCAGGTTACCATCGCATAAAATAGCCAAACGATCGCCCAGAACATCAGCCTCTTCGATATGGTAGGTGGTGACAATTAAAGTCCTACATCGTTTCTCCGATTGTAACAGATCCCACAGCAATCTTCGTTCACAGGGTTCCAGGCCCTCGGTGGGTTCATCTAATACCACAATCCGTGGATTGCCACAAAAGGCACAGGCCACAGATAATCGCCTCCTGTCGGCTCTAGATAAGCAACGGCTTTTCACATTCCTAACTTGCCAGAGCTCGAGGGCTTTCAAATATCTGGCCGTGGAACGGGCTTTTCCCTGCGCGCTAATGCCCCGCAGAGAATAGAAGAGATACATATTCTCCTTGGCGGTCAAATTGGCAAATAATGGATTATGCTGAGGCGACAGTCCCACCACCGTTCTGGTCGTTCTCGCAATATCTCTATCGTCAATTTTTACCCATCCCGATTCGGGCGGAGTGCTTCCCGAAATGGAATTGGTGACAGCGGATTTCCCCGAATCTGACAGTCCCAGTATAGCCGTGATCTGATCGTCATACATATTCATGGAGAAATTGGTCAGAGGCGGCTTTCTCCTTGGAATCGTTTGACTCAAGATGAATGTTTGCACAATGGCTGGGCACATTTTACGAGTTCTTTGAAGTGTGTGCTGATAGCTCAAGGCATCTTGATCTTTTGAGGATCCGCGTAATATGGAAACTCCGTAACGTCCCGGGTAGCAGAGCTCTACTAATAAACACAACACCAGACAAATGAATGCTCCAATCAGCATTATGATAGGAATCATAGCAAAACTATCATTGGAATCCCTTCTTAGGAAATGATACCATTGCAGCCCCGTATTATCGTACTTTTCGTAGTAAAGTATTCTCCGAAGGCCAGTTAAAAATCCAAATTGGAAAAGCAGGCACAATGGATATCGCACAGCTATTCTTGTGGCATCCACATACATATATAAAAGAAAACACAATATCGAAAAAAACACAATCACAAAGGCAGCTAGGGCTGTGCCTTGAATTAAACTATAGATAAAAAAACAAAAGCATATGGCGCATACTGTCCATATGGTAAAAAAGAACCAAACAGCTGTGAAACTCGAGCAGTTTAAAATATTACCATTTTTACATATCGGGGCCTAGAAGGAAACGAATGATGGATTGCGGATAGTGGATTCAAGCATCTGTTCTTTGTGCTTTGCAGGAAATGGATAGCATACCGTAAGTAAGAAAATAGTTAATAAGTTAATCAGAGTAGCCAAAAGTAACATCGAAGAAAACCAAGACAGATATTGGATGAACCGATTTGCACTGGAAATTCTCATCAAGTCATTTAGTTGCTTGGTCTTTTCTTTTTGCATAAGCTATTAAAAATAGAAAATTATATAAATGCCTAAATGCATTTCCTAAACGATTTACATTCTTACTTACCATTACCAAACGAACGAATGGATAAATGTAGAGAGAACTCAAATAGAATGGCAATATATTTGCCAGACTTGCTCCCATTGGGTCAAGAATTAGGGGATCAAAGAAATCGTTATACGTTTTATCGGTAACAAATGGTTTTGATATAATCGTTACACCATCGTCCTGGTATTTTTTGGTAATATTGCTTAGAGCTGGATATGATAGGAATGCCACAATGGCATATATTACTTGCAAGAATCCTTCATTCATATAGAGCGGCCGGGGCGTGTTCCATTGGTGTCTAACTTGATTGGTATACCATAATTCCGTTGGAATCGTTCGAAGTGCACTGGGAAATCGTATTGTGATGTCCGTATCTGCGCCACCCTTCTTCACCTTCCAAATTATACCGCCCAGAAAGTTTCCGTTTATCAGGGTTTTTTCCATATCCACTTCAGAGCTGACACGGTTAACAGATTTCAGCTTTAGGATATTAAATAATGCTGATTTGAGTGGTTCTACTATATAATCCTGGTTTGTATATAACAAAAGTACTTTGTCAGGAGTCAAATCGGCAATCATCTCCATTATATTACTAAATTTATTAATTTATGATTCAAACAAATGGGACAATCAATCAGAGAGCATCAACGGAGCTAAAATACTTAAAACTTACTACAGTGGACTGAGCTTTACATTATCTCCAAGAGTTCCATTTCGCCGCAAGAAACAATGTGAAGAATTCTCTTGATTTACAGTGCATCGCATATAAACCAGGTGTATCATTAGCAGCGGCAGTAACAGGTACATTACCAGCTCGCATCTTGTATAACTCCGAAAGTTCTTCAGCAATAGAACACATAATTGAGGTTTCATAACGCATCAATGCAAAAATTAATATTTAAAGTGCTTTTAAATTAAAATACTTATCATGGCCTGCTACTCTCGGCTTATGTATTTATTTTTGTACAATTGTATTTGACGGCATCTTCTCCATAGAGAAGACGAGTGTGGATTACTTATACTCAGAGTAATCAGCACTTTCAATTAATCTGAAAATCGCTAGCCTAGTTCTTGGTGGATTCCCAGAATTATTGACCTTGCGTTAGTCACTCACCCACTTCTAAGATCATAACCAAATATTTGATTAGCTGTTTTAATTCCGAATTTGAGAACAAGTGACATAGTTTATATTGGGATAGACGCATGATACAGCATCTGTTATGCCAAAGAATTGGCACGACATTTGCCAAAAAATTTTACTACAAAAGGGGCCCCGAGCAGACCAGTTAGCATCGAAAGCACTACAAGCAACAACCAAACACCAATCATGCAGTCCAACAAAGTTCTCTTCCTTGTCTTTGGTGAGTTGAAAGGAAATACCGAAACGCAAGAAGTTTTAAACTCATATCTAATCTCATATTATAGGCGTCCTGGCCCTAGTCATAGCCGCTAGCCTATCCACTGAGGCTGTGGAGCAAGATAACGAAGGTATCAGTGATCGTCGCTATCGTTGGGCCTCGGAAGAGGACAACTCCGAGGACTCGGAAGACTCGGCTGACTCGGCTGATGCTGAGGACGATCAAGATCAGGATGATCAGGGTAACAATGCTGATAATGATGATGGCACCTGGGAAGAGGAGATCATCGAATACGTACCAGCCGGAGAGTCCTGGGAAGATCTGGAGAATGGATCCGATGAAGCTTAAATTGAATTAAATTTTGTTTCAATATTGTTTTTAATTTATACCTATACATATATTATTAATTTGTTTTCCAAAAGAATCAACCAATTAAATATGAATCCATTTAAATCTAAATATGTTTATGTTTTTTTTCATGCTATACCGGAAATAAGAGCCAGACTTTGGTTTTGTATAATTTATTTTATTTAACATAATTTAAAGTATGTATAATTCAATTTTAATATGGTTCACATACGATATTTATAGTTTGATTTTGCATTAATTTAAACATTTTAGTATTATGCATTTAAATATATTTTTTAAGGTATATATTTAAACTATGACTAAACATAAATTATACACGATTCTCTTGCCACGCCTACCACCTCGCTGGTGATGTCGTTCAATAATTAACTTTACTTCTGCAATTTCTACTAAGTTGAAAACCATAATTTTGGAATGATGGGACACAGGCAACACAATAAAAAGATAGGACACTGAAATACGAGAAATATTTTCAAAAAAAAAGCAATACATTTAATACAAAATAGTTTTCACATCTGATCTGATACATCTTGAATTGCTCTAGAATGAGAGATCAGAGCTAATTGATCTGATTCCCATATGTAGATGTTTCTTTTTGTTTTTTTTTTTTTTTTGGACGTGTGTTAGTCATTGATTAATTGGGAATTGCACTTCATTATGTAAATTGCCTGTTGATGTTCTCTTTATAGTAGTTTTGCCCCTCAAATGTTGCGCTTTTTGAGTCTTGTTTTCTCACGGCACACCCCAGCTCTCCGCAATCCGCTTTCCTATCCGTTTTACAATCACACATTACTGTCCGTTCCAACGGCGCCGGTAAAGGAGAAGGGCTGGGCATTGTTCACAATCCCCGCCCTATCGTTGGTGGTCGACGCGGCTGTGCCATTGCCTCCATAACCAGACTGTTGAGCAGCTGCCCGCATGTCCTCGGCGGATGCTCTGTTTACGAGTAAGTAGAGAAAATGGTTTAATAATTGTTTATAAAATCCTAAAAACTTAAACTAAATATAGAGAAATTTAAGAAATAAAACGGAAGTTAAACAGTATTTATGTGCTCAACTAGGGATGTGTGTGTGTGCTTTATGCCTACATAGAGAAACCAAACAGTATTATTATTTAAATTATTCAAAATTTTATACAGTAATTTTTTAATACAACAAAAGATCGGGTGCTACAGTTACAATTTGTCCAAAATCAACTCAAAATGTACATAAAATAGTTGGATACTGAACTACTTTCAAAAGTTTTTAGAGTCTACTCACTAAACAAAAAAACATACATATAGTGCGTTTTGGGACATCCAGACAGTTGAAAGATGTACATATATATATGGAGATATATCACATTTTCAAAGGGTTTGGTTTTCCTTGCAACTGTCGTGCTGTCATTGAAACGCATTGTATGTTATACATTACATTCATAAAAGCTTATACAAATTTATTTGCCTTTTGTGATTTCTTGGAGGCAGCAAAGTGTTTAACGAGCCGTTTTAAGCGTGTGTTATATGTTGTTGGCTATCGGTGCTGCAGTTGCTGTAGACCAGTCGATGTTGTTATTAGATTTAACTGCTCTTGGGCTGTTCTTGGACAGTTTTTTGATGTAACGTTTATTAAATCTTAAGTCTGATACTGGATTAGGGCGCCAAAAAAAATCATTTACATTACATATTTCGTTTTTAGTGTTGTCGTTCATCGATTTAACAAATTTTCAACAAATTTATTCAATTTATTCAACTTTTACGATTAGTTCAGGTGAGATTTCTCTGTTTGCTATCGAATTTTAAACTCTATTATTAACAAGTTCTGGCGAGTATTTCTTAAAAAACTAAAAAATTATAATCAAATAAATATGTATAAAATAAAATATAATGTGTACATTTTGGAATGCATTGTATAAGGAATTGTACCCACAGGGCTATACTGAAAAAAAAATCTCTTTCTATCAGACTTGAAAGGTTTGAAATTTTGGTTGGACATAAAAATAATTAAAATTAAAACATATATTTCTAGCTCATGAAAAATTATACGACGCTCGAAGAAAAAAACCGAGGCTTGACTTCTGAAATGCAAAACGAATTTACAACATTTAAAAAAACACAAACGGCATAAGTATGGTATCCTCAACTTGTATATATATATAGATATTGTATATTTGTATATGTCTAATGCTTGATTATGTTCAATTTCAATTCGTGGACTATCTTGTGAGCAAAATCAATTCTCAAATAACGTTAACATTTTGTATTTTATTTTATGGTTTACATTCAAGCAAAGCATAGTATCAAGTTAATACTTTTTCTGAGTTGTACATATTGCTCTATAGGTTGTTCTTTCTTGTTTCTCACTTTTTATAGTATTTGTATTTATATATGTATATTTGTTTGTGTTTGCATTTGTATTTGTATTTAAGCTGTGTGTATGTGTTTGTGTGCCTGTATGTGTTTGTGGAAGCTTGTGTGTGTTTCTGTTGAATTAAGTATTTCTTTTGTTGCATTCGGTTAGCTTTCAGTATAGTTTCTCACTAAAAATATATGCTTTGCTGCAGTTTCGACATACCATACTATGTAAGTATCAATGTATTCGCTTCAGTATTTTCTCTATGTACTATATATAATATGTATATTTAACTGTAGTTTTTAACAACACCAACCGTTCGACGAAAGACATTTAAAAATGGAATACAATACGAATTACATGCCCAAGTGGGACAAAGACAATGGGGCCAAAATGACAAAAATGCATTTGCCCCAAAAACACTTTGGTTATTAACAAACGTTTGTTTCAACAACAATTACATATGAGAATTTCGTTTCATTTCTTTTGTATTTTGGTGGGGTGTTCTTCTGTATTCTATATTCTCAGATGCCCTATAACGCTGCTCTTGCTCCGTTCAAATATCTGAGATCTGCTTCTCAATCGATTTCTGTTTTCTGCGTTTCCTGCGCTTCTACTGGATTGGAGTGGAGTGTGTGGGTGTGGGTGTAGGTGTGGGTGTGTGTGTGTGTGGCTGTATTTGTCTTTTGGAGTGTCGTAGAGTGTGGTTTGGCAGTTACTAATTTCGCGATTAGGCATTTATGTGGGACGCCAGACATCAGGGTCTTCCATGAGTGTGATATGCTGATCGCCGCCCATTTGCATTTGGCCTCCCGCCTGACCGCCGGCCATCTGTGTGGGCGATGTGGCGGCAGCGGCCATGTCCTCGCGCGAAGCTCTATATAGCGTATTGTGTATCGTAATTGTATTGGTTTTTGGTTTTGTTTTAAATTTAAGCATTATCACAGTGGTTAGCACATTGAAGGAATATAGAGAAAACATTGGTTTCGATTAGCAAAAATGCACATGGCCAAGTTCTAGCTAAGTTCCCGCTCTAACTTAGAAGCTAAACAGATCTAGCAGATCCTGGATCCTCATACTCACTTCTTGCCTAACGCCATCATGGCATAAACGGCGCCGGTTGCAAAGATGAGGCCACTGCCGAATAAGCTGGCCAGACCGAAGCACATGAAGATGGGCGGAACGGCCAAGCTATACGGGGAGATGCATACGAGTATGTATATATAGGAATTTCTTTAATTTAATTGCATTTGATACTCACGCGCAGTATAACCCGGCCCGGAAGTACATGGGCTTGGCATCCACCTTATCCGCAATGCCGTTCACCTGCTCGATGCACACAAAACAGCAAGGCGCCTCCAGAACCATGACTATAAAGCCGGCTATCATCTGGATAATACCCGCCACCAGGCAGGAGACACTGAGTGTGATAATTGAGAGCACATTCCAGAGCCCAAAAAGTATGGCAACTAAATGGAAAGTGAACGTTAATGAAAGTAACCAACTAAGACATGAACAAATAAATATAAATAATTAAAAGGCGTTCCCTAACTCTTCTCAAAATTTATGACAGAATATGCCCACACTATAATCTCAAACGCCCCCTAAAAGTATGGCCTCATTATCTTACCGAATCGCTTCAGAAACGAAACCCATTTGGAAACGAAATCTAATCAACATCACTGACTCATTCGTGTGCCAATTTTTTGCTTTTATTTATAATAATAGTATAACAACAACGGACCAGCACAGCCAGCCACAGAAGCGTGACAATTTGGTGAAAATAGTGGGTCGAATTGTCCGCTACTGACTTCAGAGTAGAGAGCACGGGTAGCTAGTATACTCCCATTTTAGTGTTATAAGCTCTAGTTCTAGTTCTAGTTCTCGTTCTGATAGCGGAATGAGAGCTAAAGCAAATTACATTCAAATATTTTATCAGCTGTTTTTTTGATAAAAAACTAAGTAAACAAGACCACACACAAACAAAGCTCTCTATGTGATAAATGACTAGAAAAATATTGCGAAAGATCATTTTTTAGCGTAGAGAAGAGCATCTAGTATCTAGTATAATTTTAATCAGCATTTCCTTGGGCTTCTTCTTCAGCTTATCTCAACAAAAATAATTCTGCTAGAATTTCATGATCTGTAGTAGTCTGCTCGTATTCCTTTTTCTCCCTTATTCTCTCTTTTTGCAGTTTCGTTTTACTTTGAAGCGTAATGTGATCTCAGCTTTGAGGTTACTGCGGTTCATAAAGCTCGTCAAAACAGACAGACCCCACGGAGTCGATGTGCCGTCCGAACCGGCATAAAAAAAAAGAAAAACATTTATAAATTATAGAATTTTGGTTTTAATTTACACTAAAACCAAAAGCCAAACTGGTTTATGGGAGCAGAAGCCGCATGAGTGGTGTATGTATTTCTCCTTCAGATTTGTTGAGTGTGGCTGGCTCTTGTGTCCCGATAAAGTCCCTCAAATCGCTGAATGGAACTCGTATCTAAAAATCCCACTGCAGAGGCAGAAGAAGTCATTGAGAAAACAGAAAAGTTCAATGTCATTGCAGAGAGGGAGAGGTTAAAGCATAGCGCGTAACAAAGAAAAAACGCAATCAGGCGTAATCAAGTGAAAGCAGAGAGCGAGAATACGGAAGAGAGGAGCTCCCGCACACGCTCCCGCCCCCGCACTGCACTGTAGTGCTGACAATAAAAAAGCATGCAAAATTACTGCTTAATGAGCAAAGAAAATTGCATTCTGTATAGCATATGTACAATATCGGGAATAAAATTGAAAAGGAATCAAAAATAACGAATTAAAGCGCCAAACTTGACACAGAAAAAGCTCCTTTGACCCTGTTTGTCTCTTTCTCACTCTTCCACAAACCTCCCCACCCCTCCTACCCACATATGAATCTATACAAATTTCTGTATCCTTTTGTTACGTTTCCTACTACTGCTTCTTCTTCTTCATCTCCTTCATTTCACTGTTATGCTGCCTTGCTGTTGTTGCTTTTCTTTCTTCCTTTATCAATGTCAGAGCGTGCGTATTGTGGGAGGCGATACACATACTCACACACACCCAAAGGGACACACAGAGAGGCAAACGTAATAGCAACAACAAAATGTACACAAAAATCGATGACCAATATTTTTGGTGAACATAATCTAGCATGAATTGGGTTTTCAAGAGTTGGATTTAAGCTTTTCTTTAGTTAAAACTTACAAAAGGCGGCCACAATGCCCAGCAATCGACTGCCATATTTGAGATACCAAGGCTGCTCCGGTCCGCCCACGGGATCCTGTTGATTTGGACGAGCCAACAGCCCCGTGATCTTTTCCGCAAACGACTGTGCACATCAAAAAAAAATAATACAAAATGCAATTAAGATAATTGGAAAAAATCGAAGCAGCACAATTTGTATTGTGACGCGGCGGCCGCTTCTTTACCACGCACACACGCGACCGACACACACACTAACACGCACGAAAACACAGGTGATGCTCAATATTCCGCAAAGGAAAATTCTTTTAACTCGTGTGGGCATTATCATTTACATACCATATTTTGTTTTGCTTTAAAATTCACTTAAACTAGTTGGAAATGTATTTATTTTATGCACTTTTCACGTCACAGAGAGACAGAATTTGTTGTACTTTGCGTTCTGGTTAGAGCTGGCAAAGCATCGATAGCACTGAATTGTCGATTTTTTCCAACATCGATTTTTCGTGCAACCAAACCATCGATGTTTTTAGCCCGAAAAATTAGCGAAGCTGGTACTAAGTACAGTAAATAGCCTGTGTATTTTAATTCCCACCATGGTCATCAATGATGGCGTGTTGTTGACATGGACGTACAATATTTAAAAAAATCGAAGCTATCGAAAAATCGTTTGGAGTCATCGATGTTTTTCTAGCTCTAGTTTTGGGCAAGCGATAAGCGATAGATTCCCATAGAACGTTCTTTAAGGTTCAGTTCTTTGGCTTGAGTACAAATTTAATAGAAATTATATAGACTTTGAATAATGAAATTCAAATAGCCCTATGACATTCGACTTTTCTAACTGACCAACTGCAGACATCCTTATGGGAAAAGCATGCAGTTTTTCGATCGATAGCCGTGAGACGTATCTGGAAACGGCTACGAACGCTAATTTTTGCGTTTTGTCTCTCACTCTATCTCTCAATTCGCAGTAAAGTTAGCATACAGTTCTCGATATTTACAATCATAATATGTTTGAAAATGATCGATAGTGGAGATAGTTTACATCGATGTTGCCCAATAATGATTTTATCGATTATGTCGATTGTTTGTGCGTCGATTGTTCTTGTGTGTTTTTCTCTCATTTCTGCAAAGTAATTGTAAAAAAGTTATGGACGAAGCACGACCGTGCCTATTGTGCCAGGACAACCTGGCGGTTGGCGTTAAGCTCGAAAACGAAGTGATCGAAAATGCAAAGGAACTGCTAGAAAAGCTGGTTGTGTGGTACAGCATTGATGTAAGCACCTACGCCTCGCCATTAATACACACATACATTCATATGTATCATCCATGAAATTCTTTCCATAGCCTTGCATTCTGGGGAAGAAGTCTTGCATCTGTGAGCCCTGTTTAGGTCATGTGCTCAGCATAAGCGGAACCCTTCGGGGCTGGATCGCAGCGCAACCAAAGACGGTCACGTCTGAAAACTTTGATATTACGATTAAGGAGGAAAGCCCACTGGAAATAGATGGTTGGGAGAACATTGAATTGATGCCCGAACAGACTCTTACTGTTCCCTCTGAATGTGATGAAAAGAAGGAGCTTTTGGCAATCGTTCCAAAAAAAACTGCCACTGAAAAAATTTCATCCAATGAAAACTTCGCCATTGCAGTACGATCCGATGGTCTTATATTGGCCAAATTTTATAGGGACAGTAACACGGCGACCAGGATTATTTGCACCTGTTGCAACGTCGAGTTGAGTCTCATTTCCCACATACGGACGCACAGCTCAATGGGTCGCCCAGATCCCCGCTACATTTGTCGGAAGTGTGAGAAAACTTTTACCAGTTCGTCGAAGCTAAAGCGTCATGAGCAGACCGAGGGGCACAGCCACACCTGGACTCTTTCACAGGGCTTTGATTTCCGTTGTCTGGAATGTGGGAAAGTCTTCGATCGATACCATGGAGTCATACGACACGCCTCTTTCACGCACATCTCCAACAGGTTCTACTGCACCTTTTCCAAGTGCCCGTACACCTTCGAGAACAAGGCGGACTTGAAGAAGCATTTGCAATCACACGAAGTGCCGGTATATCATGCCTCACCATTGTATATGTGCCATTTGCCCGACTGTGGCCAGTCGTTCTATCTGGAGTCTCATTACAACAAGCATATGAAGATCTTTCACGGAATTTACGTGTGCCCAGAGCCCGAGTGCGGCGAAGCTCTCAGCGTTTCCAAACAAGCTCAGCACGCTAAGCTTCACTACCAAGACCGGAATGGGAAGACCCCTTCTAAAAAGGGTGAGTTTCTGCCGGTAGAGCATTCGTTGAAGCGAAAACGAAGATTCTCGTATTCTCCGCCCAATGACGATAATAGGGGCCAATTTATAAGCCTACCAATGCAGCTAACATTAAAATAAAAATGTTTAATCATTATTATTGTCAATATGAGCTATATAGTATTTTGTTGAAGAAAATACAGAAAAATGATTCAATCATCGATACATCGTGATCGCCACTTGGAATCAAATGAACTAGTTCGCGTGAACCAAAAGTAGCTACTAAGTTCACGGATAAACCCCCTGGATCATCGCAGTTAAGTTAGACGATTATCCGCCTTTAAATTCTAAATGTCTGAGAAAGAAGAAAAATAAAAGATCAATAATTAAAACTTGATACATCAATTTATTGCCGGAATTGTAGTAGGGGGGAGGAGGGAAAATATTGGGAAATATATTTTGACACAAATAAGTTATTTGATTTGATAATCTTTACGTTACAATTGTTCTTTGTTGGAGATTTAAGTTTGGAGCTTTATACTTTCTTGATTTTGGTTTAAAGTCTACAAATTGGGTTTTCGATATCGTATGCTTTATAAGGAAGTGCTGGCACCAGAATAGATTTGTATCAAACTGGTGGTTACCCTTCACGGGGATTCCTTTTACTAAGTCCCAGTTCATTCTGCCAATCTATTCAGGTCTGGAGTCTCGGACGCACCTTAAGTTCTCGTTTTGGACGTGTTGATAGTGGTTTTTTTTTCACTTTTCGGATAAAATGGTCTAAAATGCATAACAATTTCAGTTAAGAGTGAGTCCTAGATGTTTTTTAGGCTTAATGGTGGCGTCCGACACCACTCGCTTTAATTAACTCTTGTTTATCCAGGATCCCATTCAGGATGGTTACGTATTGCTATGGGTATGCTTTTTCAAACAAAATAAATTAAAACGAACACCAACTATAATATTGTTTTGGGATTTTGAAGCAGCACACTTTTTTGCACACTTAAAATTATAAAGATTATGTTGTTGCTTAAACAAACTTTCCGTTTGATTCGAATGAAATGTTTCAGTTTGCATTATGTTTGATTTTCTTTCACAACGAAATTGTACAATATTTAATTTTCTTTGTTTAAGCTTTCTCTTCTTTTTAATTTATTTCCCAAGCTTTGTTAACAAAGTTCTTATTTTGTTCATAGTTTGATATTCATTGCTTGCTGAATAGGTTTGATGGTTTGGTTGTTTGGTTTTTGTATTTTTTGTTTGTTTTGTTTTGTTTGTTTTCCCCAGAGCTCGTAAATAACCGTCAACCGATTTTTCCAACGCAGTCTGCACACTGACAAAACATAAAAAAATTGAGCATCCACGATCTCTCTCTCTGAGCGAAACACTTTTTGTCGTTTCGCTTGCGCTCTTCGGTCCGACTGTTTGGCTCAACCGAAGAAGCGAATCGGTCTCTCAATAACAACCGAGAGAGAGACACTTTTGAGTGAGCGCTCACTGCAAAAGTGTTTTTAAAGACCACTGCGCAATAAGTGTCTTCAAAAAAGGTTTTTTCTTGCTGTGTGCGAGAAAGAGAAAAGGAAAAAAAAGTGTCTTGTTCTGAGAAGAACAAATGTTGAGCGAAAACACTTTTGAGCATGTTTGCTCTCTCCTCATACGCATAGTGTCCGTAGATGATCGGTTTTTTTTGGACACTTTGAAATGGTTGACGGTTATTTGCGAGCTCTGGTTGTCCCAGACAAATGTCCCACGTAATTAATTGTTTATTGTATAGGAAAAAAAGTTTAAAATAAAATATTGATACTAAAAAAATTATTGCCAATTTCATAGAACATTTGTCGGGGGAGGGGAGGAGTGTGGAAACGCAGTTTCGATTCCGAAATTAAAGTAAGATAATGGGATACTTCATTTTTGTTTTGTTTTTTTTTTTGTACAATGTAAACCGAATCCAATTTAAAAGAATAATTGTTTAAAACAAATTTGAAGCTCAAAATGTAAACATAAAAAATACGAATTAATATGGCTTTTCAAAAAGCTTTAAAGGTCAAATTTTAGAAATTTATAAGCAAATGCAAAAATGTTCGTTTTTTTTTGGTTGAAGTTACAGAATTTATCAAGCGAATTATAAGCAAAAGGCCATCTTAAGGGGAAATTTGTTCTAGTTTTTCTAGCTTTCCTTGTTCTTGTTGTTTGGAGTGACGACCGTGTGGAGACGGAGACTTTGTTTAGTGGCTTAGTCTAAAGATATACGCTAATAGGCAACAGTTTCACACATTGGAGACTATGCTTGGTGGAGAGAACGAACCGAACCGAACCGAACCGTTGGATATGCTTCGGACATGCTTATGAATTATAGGAAACTTGACTTTGTAGAAAACTTGAACGAAGTCTACGATACGTTATTATCAAAGGGCTTAACACACATTTCATGAAGGACTCGACTCGTTTCTGCTGTTTCTCCTCTCATCTATCACTTACGCACTAGTGGCTCACAAAAATATACATTCTGATCCTTTTGATCTTGGCATTTGTCGTTTGTCAAATGCACAGCTTTGCAAATCGTTTAAATACTTTTAAGCGTGTTGCTACATATATGTTTTAATCATTCAAATTTAAACTAATTTAAATTCGTAAAATGTTTGTCATCTATTCGCAGCATCGCATCCCCCACGAAACATCATGCTTCTGTGTTTTTTCCTTCCTATTTTATTGGTGCTGTGCTCCTCTTGCCTTGCCTGAAGATATGCCTCATAATTGCCCCTCATTGCGGGTCACTCAATCGCTCAATCAATGGCCTCCCATTCTGTCATTCTGTCCGTCGGTCTGACTGTCTTTGTATGTCTTTGTCGGTTTTTAAGGGGCCCAATTTCGTTTGATTGTTTAAAAATGTTCTCTCTCTCTCTCTCCAGCGTTCGCTTATAAAAGTTGTTTTGTGGTTGTTTGCACGTAGTAGCTAGCCGTTTTGTTGTTTTGTTTTTGTTAAGATCACAATTGTGCTAAGAAATACGATATCACAATTTAATTATTTACATTGTTATTATTTGTATTCTTTTCTACACATCTTTCTCTTAGGTGGGGGGTGGCGGGCAGTAAGTATAGCGGCCCAGAAATTCCAATTATTTTCCCTTTTTTTTTGCCCGCAAACACGGTTTTCCCCATCATTTTATCCATCAGGTGAGTCGTTAAAGGACTTCAATAAGAATACTTGCACAGCAATTGGGGGCAAAACTTGCGGTGTCTGTATGTGTGTGTGTGTGTCAGTGTGTCTGTGTGTTTTTGGGCGTATTAAAGCTACGCTTTAGTTAAGTTTAGTTTGTTGGTTTTGTCTAAAAATACGGTTTAAACGGCGCACACGGCTCGAAGTTTAGGGGCTTTGTTCACGCACACAATAAACGTTTAGCTGTTTAGCTTCCACAGCAAGGACTCTTAACAATATTCATAATAATTAGTAATTGTGTATTGTACTTCAATCTCAATGTCGTCTCTCTTGTGTCCTTGTCCATAGAAAAATAAGCGCTACGTTACATGTGTGTGTGCTGAGCGGAAGACTCGAGTTTTTTCTTTTCTTGTTTGAAAATCATATTATTCATTATTCATGCCTGCTGTTCCCTATATAAAGTTGAATATATATGGTAGGTATATATATATAATTGGAAAAGTGTGATTTCTCCTGTGAGAGATCATAAAAGTTCTTGAAGTTAACACAATACATAGTCTCCAAAGCCTAGGACTAGACATGATTAGTTGTCTATAAGAGTGTATGTGTGTTGGTACGTTGTTAAAGGTTTAGTTGTTTTTTTTCTATAACAAATGTGTACTTGTTAAATGCAATTGGCATGCTTTCTTTCATTCTTTCTTTCTGGCAGGGTCTCCAAAGGGTCGGTCTCTTCTCTTTAGCTCTCTATCTATCTATCTCTCTCTCCATCTCTTCTCTCACAAAGCATCCAAAAATATATATAGTATTCCCCGTAATCTGGCCTTTTGCTTGAAAATGCATTCAATCAGAATTTTGATAGAAGGAAGAAAATAGTGTAAAAATGTTTAGCAAAACACATTTGCTATCCAGTTTTTGGTGAATGTAAAATTCGTCCACGAATTAAAGTTGGGCGTAAAGTCCATTGGCCCTAAAGTAGGCGTGCCGACGCCTACCTGACTCTGATGATGATGATGATGCTGCTGCTGCTGTTGCTGTTGCAGCTGCTGCGACGGCTGCTGAGATTGGGCTCGCTTCAGAATCCTCAAATTAGTTCCCGAGGACATGCGCTGCAGCTGGTTGTGCTGCTGCTGCTGTTGCTGCAATGATCCTGTGGCTGGGGATCCCTCGAAGTTTAGCGAAACCGATGCTGGCCGTGGACGTGGCTGTTCCGCTTTTGGTGTCTTTTGCTGAGCTGCCGCCGCAGCCGATAGCATGGCTATCAAATCCATGCCCGTTGTGGGTTGTTTCTGCTGTTGTTGTTGTCCCAGGTTCTTCTTGACCAGCAGCTGCGGTTGTTGCTGTTGCTGCTGCTGCTGTTGCTGATGATGATTTCCTTGCTTCTCATTTTGCGACACTTTGGGGCGCAAGCCTTGCATTAGTTGTTGTTGCTGTTGCGCCTGGTGCTGCTTCTGCATCTTGGCTGCCCTCAGTAGCTGCTGCTTCTCCTTGCGTATCAAATCAAAGGAGCTGACCACCTGCATTGAGTAGATGTTGAAAATTGATTAGACAGTCAAATAAAAGGGATTACTAGTGGTTTACTTACTTTCTCATTGGCATGAGAGGCCTGTTGCTGGTGCTGCTGTGCATCATTTTGACTTTGGCTATGGAACAGTTGACGCTTTGATGATATAGCTGCTCCAGCACTGCCTCCTCCGGGAGTTGTGGTTGCCGTTGATAGTGGCGTTGTTTGATTGCTGCCCGCAGCGCCATTTTGTTTATTGCGTTTGTTGCTATTGCATATGTTCATGGTGCCCGCAATGGTGGTGGTGGCCGATGCAGAAGCCACCGGCCCAGCGCCGGCACCCTGTTTACCATTGAGATTATTCAACTTGACGCCATCCAAATCGCCCATGGACTTGTGTCGCTGACGTCGCGAGGCAGCAGCATCCTTCTTGCAGCTGCTGTTCCCACCATTCATATTGGTTGGCGAAGCCGCTTTGGGACTTTGCTGACCAGAGCACTTGCGACGCCGGGGTCCGATGCCGGCCTGACGCTCACTCACCCACTTCTTGAGGCGCTTAACGAAGGGTATAATCATAAAGAAGGAATTGGCATTCTTGCCCAGTTTGGCTTTCGATATGGCATCATTCTTGTTGACCGGCAGATCATTAATACGGAACCAGTCACAGCACTTGATCTCGTTGCGCGTGCGCGGAGCGAACTGCGTGTCCATCGGTATATTCCGCACGACATACAGCCGCGTATATTGATAGTTGATAAAAGCCTCAATATAATCATTGGCATCGATGATGTCGGTGATGTCGAACCCAGTTTCCTCATAAACCTAACGTTTGCAAGCACAAGGGAGAAAATCAATTAAAATTCTAGGTTTATTCAATGTTTATTCCACCCAAAAACTCACCTCTCTTGTTGCACAATGTGCTGGATCCTCGTTCTCGTTGATTTTCCCCTTGGGAAAGCCCCACGAGTTGCGTGCAAAATAGGACTGCACTAGCAAGCAATGATTGTGATCCTCAGACACCAAAATGGCACCGTATGTCGGCACCGACATCTTGTAGTTCTTCCACTCTTGCAGTATTTGTTCCACAGTGCCGAAATGTTTGTTCAGGAAGGGAATGTGCTGTGTGAGGGCAGGGCAACGTAAAACATAAATTCGATTCGTATTAGAGACGTAGAGATACAAAATTGGAGGGAATGGAAGGGAACGGTACGGGACGGGACGGGACGGTACTCACTTGGAACAATTGCATGGCGAACTGTTTGATGCCCACCGCTGGTAGCTTTCGCTGCACAATCGCTGGCACACCATCCTCATTCACTTCGGGGGCACAAAAGAAGTCCAAATAGAACCAATGGGCCAACTCGATTTGAAAGCATATTCTTATTAGATTGTTTAGCTCCATGTCCGGTACATTGATTATAAATCTACTGGCCAGATCATCAAGTATATCGGACGGAATTTTCGATTTCTCTGGCAATTTAATGCTGGACGCCTTTACGGATGCTGTGCTTCCGGTTCCTGTTGCTGTTCCTGGTGCCCTCCTGCTGCTGCTGCTGCTAGTGCTGGTCCCGGCCACAAGTACATCTTCGGAGGAGGAGCTGCCATAGGAGGAGTTCGTTGATGTCGATGAGTGTGTGGATGATATGGATGAATTGAGGCGTTGTTTCTGCGCGCTGTTTTGTTGTTGCTGCTGCTGCTGCTGTTTCTGTTGCTGTTGCTGCTGTTGCTGTAGATGCTGCTGCTGCTGCTGGTGTTGCAGGTGTGCATACTGATACTGCTGCTGATGCTGTTGCTGCTGGTTCTGCCTTTTCTTCTCGATGGTTATGGGTGCTGTGGGCTGGGTTTTGGTGAAAACAGCTCCATTTTTAAGCAATTGATTCAATACATCTTTCTCAGCTTGAATAGCGAGGTTTCGTCGTTGTTGTTCACTTAGCCCAATGGCTGCCCCACTGTTGCTGCTGTTGTGGTTGTTGTTGTTATTGTTGTTGTTGATATTCAGCACTTTCTGAAGCGTCAGCGAAGCCAGCAACGCCAGATTGTTGACTTGAAGAAAAGAAACAAAACCTCTAGAGATAAGCAAAGGGCAAACAAATACTGATAATATGATAGCCCCATTTGGGGGGTTGGTCTTTTTGGTATCCTCGCCCGTCTTTATTCAGGTTTCTGTAAACTTGATCTGCTAGCAATGCCCATAATTTCCAGCGTTATATATATTCTGTTAGATTTCACTTTTTAGGGCCAAAGTCTGAGAACATCATGGCCTATGCCCAATGTTAACTAACAGCGGAGCTGCCTGTTAACCAGAGACAACTGTTAACAGCCAGGATAGGATGGGCTATCGATCATTGATCATTCATAGCAATAGTGCCAGGGGTGGACAAGAACCGATTTAATATACGTAAATATGTACATCTTAAAACGACCTTTAAATTTTGTGCTGCCAAGCTGTCTACTCCGTTCGCAATAATATATGATGTACTTATGTCGCAAATGGCTATTGGAGCACCTTGGCAAACTGCTGACTAATCGCCTGGGCAATGATCTGCGCCAGCGTAAATTGCGCAACAACATACAAAAACAACAAAAAAGAAAAAAACTATTACTATTTGCATTGTTATTGTCGCTACACTCCGTTGGCCTCTAAAAGAATTGAAAGAAATATGGCTGTCTAGCTCGGTTCAGCGACCTCCTCCTCTAAAAGTGTTGCAACTTGGAAGCGACTGCGCTGCGCTGCGCTGCACATGGACACATACAAGTACACAGAATGTACAACTGCTGCATACATGCATGGAAAACTACTGGCCGACAGAGAGAGAAGAGGAAAGGAGAGTTGCAGCGAGAGAGATTGTTCGGTTCACACAAGGGGCTGGCTAGCAGAATTGTATAATCTATGCAATGTTTTGCTTTATTCTGATTATGAATTTGTTGTGCATCTATTTTGGGACGGGACATTTTCGCTTATCTTAATCTTACCATTATCGTTTTCCTTGCTGCTACTGCTTCTGCTGGTTCGGCTCTCGCTCTCGTAGGCATATGTGGACGAGACAGAGGCAGAGGCTGAAACGGCAGCGACGGCGGCAACGGCTGCGTTGCTAATCAATGGTGCGATTTCCATAATATTTCGATGTCAAACTGATGCGCAGTGTTTATTTATGTAATACACTTTTGTTGAATTTTTTTGTGTGTGTGTGGGGGGCTGGGGGCTGTCTTTTGCGCAAAATATTTCTTATTTGTTTGTTTGTTTGTTAATTCACATTTGCGTTTCTCCCCTGCTCAGTCTCTCTCTCAAACACGCTGTACGTATGCAAATGTGAGTGTGTGTGTGTGTGTGTCGGTATATGAGTGCGCTGCTTATGAGTTGGGCTTGTGTGTGTGTGTGTCTGAATATTTTCTGTGTAAGCGTTTTGTCACGTACTTTTACAACAGCTTTGTTTTTGTAGTAAATATGGCTGCCAAGTTTTGAAAATTTCTGCAGTCTTTTGCTTTTGTCGCACGAATTTCAATTTCCAATGCAATTTTGGTGTCCTCTTAACGATTCTTTTACATTCTTTCGCTATTGTTCTATCGTTTGCTGTTGTTGTTTGCTCAACATTTTCTGCATTTGTTATTTGTATTGTTGTGTTGTGGAGAGCCATCCACAAATATAAGTCCGCTCCACTTTAGGCGAATGAAAAGACTCGTCGCACGCACACAGTCACACTTTTTGTTTTTTCACGTACTTTCTACTTGGTGGTGTCGCACTAATTTTCCTTATTCAATTCATAGATTATTGTATGCAATGCAATGCGCGACCTATATTGATTTATTTACACCGTTGCACTTAAATGTAGTAACTATTTTGTAACTTTAAAAAAAGGTTTTTTACAACTTCTCGAAAATCGGCTCTGGGATTGTTGATACTAACTCGATATATCGATATGGGCGATATTTTGTATTGTTGATACGATAGTATCGGTGCGCGATATTTATATTAAAAATCGGCCAAAACACATCATTTTGTCCCAGCACTGGCTAGGTTTAGGTAATTCCTGTTATTTGATTGTGCATAAAATAGGTTTAAAGTTTAAACTTTATACAAAGAAGGTCGACAAAAATGTCCCTCTTTGTACATGGCAACTACACGGTAACTACACATTTGCTACATATCATCAACATATTTACGAAGTAAGGTGGTATGGACAAGAGGCAAAACGACATAGAAAATGCAACTAATTCAAGGTAAAATCCACTCCATTTGCCTAACATACCTTGAGGACAGCTCTGTCCTGGAGAAATATCGTTGTCATCGATACTTGTACGATGTTTTTGAAATTTAATATGTAGCAAAAGTGTTATTAGCATGTAGTTACCATGTAAAACATGTTTCTAGTGAAGATAGTTTTTGACCGCTTTGTTTAAACCATATTTTAGACACAGTACAAGGTATGAGCAAATTGGCAAGGCTACTAGCTAGCTAGTTATATTAAACCGAATATTAAAAGCCAGGATCGTGATTTTTGATCATGGACAGAGGACGATTAACCCATTGTCGACCAATGATTTTTAATATACAATCCACGAATGTGATGAAACTTAAAGAATTTTACCGCAGTTCAGGCTTAAAGGTATCGTGGTTAGTATAAAGAAAGGATAGATCTACTAGAAGATTTTATATTGGGTATTGTTTTCCGCTTTTTAACTCAAGTTGTTCATCTGTTTAAATACAGGGGGGTTAGCTGGGTTAAGTTCTTATTTTTCATCGGTATATTTACAGTGCTTGCAGAATGAGAAGGTATATTTCGGTATATTTCTGAGGGTCACACTGATTACATAGCTACGGAGTTTCGATTTTTCCAGCCCAAATAATTTTTCTGTTTGCAAAAAAAATAAGCGCTTTTGTGCAAAGAAGATTTTACAAATGTGGTCGCTTTAAGCAAGCAGCAAAATTGCATTTTCGAAATTTTCCGCCTGCAGCTGGCCCTGGACGTGCTTTGTATCCGTGGAGAACAGAGAAGCAAAGGTATTGGGACATCGACGTCGCCATGTGTATGTGTACATGTGTGCATGTGCCTGTGTGTGTTTTGCTGTGTTTGTGTTTGTGTATTACATTGTGTGTCAGTGTGTCTGATAAGGCTGGGGAAGAAACGCGCTGGAAAAACTAACATTGCTCCCAATTGAAACAACATTTTTTCAATTCCTCGAATCCACAGATAGACGCCGTGTGGGGTTGGGTTGCTTCCGCCCCGCTGCGCTTAGCGGCGAACAGAATGGGCGACCTTCCGGGCTCCACGGGCGGAGGAAGTGGCCCAGCTGCAGCCGGAAATGCAAGTGGAAATGCTAACTCTGCAGGCAACACAGGCCTTGGTGTGGCCGGCACCACGGGCGTGGACCGTCCACCATCTCCGGCCCGCCTCTCGCACACATCCGAGAAGCATCCAAAGGTGACGCTGACCGAGCTCAATATGCTGCGGCGCCATCGCGAGCTCTGCGACGTTGTGCTCAATGTCGGTGGGCGCAAGATCTTCGCCCATCGGGTCATACTCTCCGCCTGTAGCTCCTACTTCTGTGCGATGTTCACGGGAGAGCTGGAGGAGTCACGCCAAACAGAGGTCACCATACGGGACATCGACGAGAACGCCATGGAGCTGCTCATCGACTTCTGCTACACGGCCCACATCATTGTCGAGGAGTCCAACGTGCAGACTCTGCTGCCAGCCGCCTGCCTGCTTCAGCTGGTGGAGATCCAGGTTAGATCCAATTAGATCCACGATTGCCATGCATGTTTTGTGTGTGTGTGTCTGTTTCCATTGAGTGATAATATGTTTTGCATTTTAGGACATTTGCTGCGAGTTCCTCAAGCGCCAACTGGACCCAACCAACTGCCTGGGCATCCGAGCCTTTGCCGACACACACTCCTGCCGCGAGCTGCTTCGCATTGCCGACAAATTTACCCAGCACAACTTTCAGGAGGTGATGGAGAGCGAGGAGTTCTTGCTACTTCCCGTTGGCCAGCTGGTGGACATTATCTGCAGCGACGAGCTGAACGTCCGCTCCGAGGAGCAGGTCTTCAATGCGGTCATGTCCTGGCTAAAGTACAATGTGGCCGAGAGGCGCCAGCATTTGGCCCAGGTGTGTTTCTGATGGATAATATCTCTTTCTCTGCACATCATAACATCATAATGCCTCTGTGCCTCTTCTCTCCTCTAAAGGTACTCCAACACGTCCGTCTGCCTCTACTATCTCCAAAGTTCCTGGTCGGCACTGTGGGCTCCGATCTATTGGTCCGCAGCGACGAGGCTTGCCGGGATCTGGTGGATGAGGCCAAGAATTATCTGCTGCTGCCCCAGGAGCGCCCTCTGATGCAGGGTCCACGCACCCGACCCCGCAAGCCAACACGTCGCGGCGAGGTTCTATTCGCCGTTGGAGGCTGGTGCTCCGGCGACGCAATTGCCTCTGTGGAGCGCTTCGATCCGCAGACCAATGACTGGAAAATGGTTGCACCCATGAGCAAGCGACGCTGCGGCGTAGGCGTGGCCGTCCTCAATGATCTGCTCTATGCTGTGGGTGGCCACGACGGTCAGAGCTACCTGAACAGCATTGAGCGCTACGACCCGCAGACGAACCAATGGTCCTGTGATGTGGCACCCACCACCTCGTGCCGCACCAGTGTGGGCGTGGCCGTGCTAGATGGTTTCTTGTATGCCGTGGGTGGCCAGGACGGGGTCCAGTGCCTGAATCACGTCGAGCGCTACGATCCCAAGGAGAACAAGTGGTCCAAGGTGGCCCCGATGACCACACGACGTCTAGGCGTCGCGGTGGCCGTCCTGGGCGGTTTTCTCTATGCGATTGGTGGCTCAGATGGCCAATGTCCCCTGAATACAGTGGAGCGCTATGATCCTAGGTGAGTGCCCCTGCACGAGTGCCTTTCTCCCCTGAATCTGGACTAATGTCAAAATAATGAATGTGTGATGTCTATGTGCTTGCAGGCAAAACAAATGGGTGGCCGTAAGTCCCATGTCCACGCGTCGCAAGCACTTGGGCTGTGCGGTGTTCAACAACTATATCTATGCCGTCGGCGGGCGGGATGATTGTATGGAGCTCTCGTCCGCTGAGCGCTATAATCCATTGACCAACACCTGGAGCCCCATTGTGGCCATGACCTCGCGACGCAGCGGGGTGAGTGATGAGTGACGATGAGATTAAGGTCTCTTAAAGTCGATATTTAACATTAATGTGTTTGTTTTCTGCAGGTCGGCCTGGCCGTGGTGAATGGACAACTGTACGCGGTGGGCGGCTTTGATGGCTCCGCCTATTTGAAGACCATCGAGGTGTACGATCCGGAGACGAATCAATGGCGTCTCTGTGGCTGCATGAACTACCGCCGCCTGGGCGGTGGCGTGGGCGTGATGCGTGCACCTCAGACTGAAAACTATATGTGGTGCGAAAACAGTCTTAAGCAGCATAATAATCCCCCATCTCATCCTAATTAAAATCATTAACTTGCTTGTTCGTTTCATTTCTCATCCATCGATTCTTGTCTTTTGTCTTCTTCTCCCCTGCTCCCTGCTCACATGCTAACAAATGCGGAATACGCAGGATACGCAAGGATTCTGTTGTCTGATGGGAGAAGCATCCGCCGTCGTTGACGTTGCCATCGCAAACGTTGCCGCCGCCGCATTTCTATTAGCAATTGAAGCCAAATTTAAACCAACCTCAACCCCCAAACCCCAAACCCTAAACCCCATCCCATCCATCCACTCCCCTGATCCATTGTTTAGCAGATTGTCTCTGAATGTACTATGTGTTAATTGTTTATGTGGTAGAGCCCGAGAATAGTAGTATAAGAGATACAAGCGTCTAACAAATCCCATCAGCCCATCACCCCCCACTCCTGTACGTAATTGAATGATTAATGATTTAATTGTAACTAATATAAAACTAGTACACTATATTGTAAGCGACTCGAAATCGTAATACCTAAATGTTGCTGGTTGAAATTTCATGGAAATTGCTAGCCCCATGCCCCATGCCCCATGCCTTCTTTCGGAAACAAAGTTAAAAATTAAAAAGCAAAAACGAATCAAATACTAAATATAAAACAGAATTCAGTTAGATATAAATTGAAAAGGAATGAGTTCTAAAGTCAAGTAACAAATTGGTATTAACATTATTTACATAGTATTAAGCAAATTTGTCAACAATGTTTGCCCCTCCTCCGGCCCCGTTTGTATTATTTGTGATTATTGTTTTTTTAATTTTGAAATTGATCAGTAGAAGAGTTCTTTAAAAATTATATTATGAGGGATTTCGAGTAGACAAAGAAAGGTTTAAATTGAAATCAAATCCGCTTGTCAGTCAAGCTTAAAAATACACGAAAACAACAAAAAACAAAAAAAAAACAGTTGCAATGAACAAAGTCTAAAGTCTAACGTCTAAAGATAGCCCAAGAAACATTTCAATAGTAAAATTAACGAGTACATTTAAAGTCTACGCCTAGTTGTAAGTTGTAAGCCCACAAATTGTAATATTGTTAATCGTAGATTGAAATCGAATGCCGAATCGGCTGGCAGCTTCCCAAATGGCAGCGCAGCAGATCGAGTTTTATTGTTAAACCAAGTTTGACGACCTGCTAGCGACCTGCTAGAAACCAACTCGAAATTATTCGGTGGCCACGTTTTTTTTTATTCTTCTTCTTTTGTTATCTTAACATGTATGTATTTATTTAAAATTGATTATTTATTGTATGATTTTGCATCTCATTTTATGTATTTACTTTATTTTTATTCGATTATTGTGCACCTTTGTCATTAATTTATACTGTTGTTGAACCGAGAGCAAATCGTGTGGAACTTTGCTTCCAGATGAGGAATAAGAATAGCATTTACAAAACGAAAACGAACGTTATTTATATGGTAGGATTAAGAAACAGAAAAACGCCCACACAACACACACCAAGCATATATTAAACAATAGAAATTGATAGTTACATTAAATGGAATACAAATATAACGCAAAAAATTAGCACAGTGTTCAAATTCAGTGAAAATTCATCATCAATGAAGCCGTACTAAGCGTAGGGAAATATAATAATAAAATATATTATACTAAAGTCAGGTGCCATTTCATTTCACTCTGAGAATTAATTTAGTATTGACAGTGAATGCCAAATTTGAATTCGATTCTTTTCACCGCTTCGAAACGGGCGCCACCTAGCGACTTTGAAGCGAAGCTCTTGACTGAAACGAAATCGATAGACACCCAGTCAAGTCAGCTGTTCATTCTGGCGCTTTATTTACTATTTCTAATTTTTTACAAATAATTTGTAAGTCTTAGGTCGTAAAAATGTCCGCAGTGGCAGTGGCAGTGGACAAAAAGAAAATTCTGAGCAGCGCGGAATACAGCCGAATCTGTCAATTTGTTAATGGATTCCATGGACTAGCCATCGACTGCGAATTCGAATTGCGGAATCGCTTCTTTACGGATGTGGAACCGCTGGCCCTGACGTGCATTTTGCAGACGGAGCTGTTCAACATGTCGCGCGGCCAGCACTGGCGGAGCGACCAGCGGGCGAAGAAGCTATTGAAGACGTAGGCGAACCAGCAGACGGCTGTTAGACTAGGGTTGCTCAATCTATCGCTTTCAATTCATTCCCAGATATGAAGAGCAAGCCCATCTGTACAACGACAATGCCCTGATTATCCGCATGGCCTGTGCCGAGGGCGCAAATCCCGTGGCCCTGTGCCGCATCCTGCTGCAGGAAAAATACGATCTTAGGCAGAGGCCGCATGTCTCCCGCCTGCTCAAGTATCCGCATCTGATCAGCGATCCCCGGCTGGCCGCCAATGTACAGCAGTGTATGCACAGCGATAACCAAGAGGGTCCCATCACAGATCTGCGCCGGCGCATAATTGGCGAGGAATACGAACTGAAGCTGAAGCACCTGGCCAAGGAGGCCGGCATTCACTTCTACGATGAGCACGACCTGCGCCGCATGGGCTACGACAAGACGCCCGACATCAAGATGATACTGCCATTCCTCTACAAGGGCACCGTGGTCAATTGGATCGAGAGCAAGGCCAATTTCGGCGATCCCAAGAGCCACAAGTGGAACATTAATCAACAGTTGCAGAGCTATTGCAATCGGTATGCGGCTTATCTCTGCATTCTTTTTTTCCTTTTGACTCACGCCGCTTATTCTCTCCAGTTTCGGCCCTGGCATCATCATCTACTGGTTCGGCTATCTGGAGGAGACTCCCAATCTGCCCGAAAATAACATTGGCATCACCGTTCTTGCGGACTTTCCAGCAAAAGAGGATTTGGTCTTCATGCAGCAAACGGAGCGGGAGGGGAAATCCACAGCCAAAGAATCGATAGCCCCGAGTCCAGCTTCAGCTACAGCTACAGCTATAGCTACACCTACATCTGCAGCTGGGGAGCCATCCACGACAATCGCGAAAGCAGTTCCGACCCCCACTTGAGTGGGGGACGGGGATGGGATATGCAGGGAATGGCCTGGTCTGGTCTGCCTTTTTATGTCTTCTAGTTTTTGTATCCATTGGGATTTGTGCGTCCGTCGTCATCGTATGGTTGTATAGGCAAACTTTTCATCTTCATCGCATTTTCTTTTGTTCATTCAACATCTAGTTTATTCTTTTAAATGTAAACAACTTTCCAACATTTGGAAATCAAGTCGAGACGCGAATGCATTTGCATTCAAACATTAGCCGGTAACGACCCATGACAAGTGCTGTAATACCAAAACTCATTGAGGGTTTTTTTTAAAACAATTTTCTCATTCTTTTATTCTGTAGGTATTTATAAATTCTCATTTACACACGATTTACTCAATTTGTTATAGTACAAAAACATATTGGCTTCTCCTCTGGCATTATTTTCCTTTTGTTTTGTATAAAACTATAAAATATTGTAATGCTTGTTTCTGAACTTAATCCCAAAAGGTGGCAGAGCAGAGCAGAGTAATTATTGTTCTTAGAAAGAAAACAAAAAAAATAAGAGGGTAAATTTAAATAAAAAACAAAATCATAAATTATGCTATGTGTGGTTTTTGTCTTGTATTGTATTGTATAATTTATAGGCCATTCTTTAAATAATTGCATACACATATCCTCGTGGCAATTCCAATTCAAAAATGTTAAACCAAAATCAAAATGTTAGCAGTATGTGTACAAAAAAATTCAGCTGCGTTTTCTTGCATTGGCAATAAGTCGACTCCCAAGCAGATCTCCATTGGTTGGGCTGATTGTTGTTCTGGTTGATGATGTAAAGTTATTGTTGCAAAGATTTCGTACTGGTAGGCAACTCGTCGATTCAGTTTCTGTTGATATACATAGGTGTCGTTTCGCGTCGTCTCAGACATCCTTCAGCTCCTCGGGCATGTCGTTCTTGGGATGCTTGTTCTCAAAGTGCTGCTTGTACGTCTTCGGATCGGGCATTTGCGACTGCAATGGACGCACACACTGAATTAGATTGTGTCCGGCAGTGACGGCATGGATGGGAGCACTCACCTTGCAGACGGCGCACACATGGACGAGCGCCTTTTGGGCCGCCTTCTTTTGGTCGGTGGCACTGTGGCCCTGTTGCTTCTTCATCTTGGCCTGCTTGTCGGCTGCCTTGGCCTGTGACTGGATCTTCTGGTGTCCGCGTGCCATTCTTCTTTTTGCTACCAAATGATAATAAAAGTACACAAATATTCATTAATCAATTAATGCGCTGACTTGGCAACAACGACAAGCCTTGCCATGCCTCTTGCTTTGTTTGTTGTTGCGCTTAGGCGGGATTTACAACAAAGGCGGCAAACGGCAAGCGGTAGCTGCAGAAGCGCTGCATTGGCAAGCCGACAACTAAGTACGGTACGTCTCAACTTTCTCTTTCTAGCCGAGCCAGCCCCAGCAGCCACCACACACTCACACAGTCGCTGGGGTTCACAGGAAACGCGTTTTTCTATCTACATCTAATGATCGTAAATAAAATTGAACCGTGACACGAACACCGCCACCGCACTGACGCCGTTCCACCCCGTCGTCGCTTTGACAGACAAACGCTTCCATGCTTGGCAAAAAAAAAAAAAATGTGGCCACCGACCACGTTCTCTTTGGGGACATCTTCCTTACCTAATTGCTGTGTTTTGGCTTTAGTTCTGTTTGCGAAATGCAATTGCGCAGACTTTGGTTTTAAGTATTGTCGACTTGACGAAACGATTACACGTTTTTATGCCGAAAATGTTACTGCAAAAATTTTAATAATAATTTTTTGGAGATGGCAGCAGCACTGCTCACGTTTAGTTTATGATAATTGAACGAACTTAACCCACTTAACCCCCCTATATTTAAACAGGTGAACAACTTGATTTCAGTCGCGGAAAATAATACTGCTAGTAAATTCATCTCGTCTCTTCCATCCCCTTATACTTAAAAAAAAAATTAACACGATATCTTTCAGCTGAACTGAGCTAAAGTTTTCAAGTTTCATCAATTCCGTGGAGTGTATTTCAATAACCGCAGGTCTACAATGGGTTAATCGTCCTCAGTAAATGATTGGAATTTATATTCCTTGATTTGAATATTCGGCTTGGTATTACTAGCTAGCTAGGATCTTCAGCCCTGAATACATAATTTTATCCGATTGATGCATCAATTTTCTATAAGACTGGTTAATGTAAAATACTCCTTTTTATTGAATTTTTTGTAAAATAAGAGTTTAACAATAAAGTTCTTTGCTGCTAGTAGGGATACGATGTTAATCAGTATATCGATATAATAATATATTATAGGTGATGTTTTTGTGCGATAAGCAAGAAACTATTGACCAAATAAACCTTATCATTTTTAAAATGTTTTCTTTTTGGTCCGTTTTGAAAAGAAGTAGAAGGTGTATTTTATTTCTTTGACCTATGACTTTGACAAGTGAAAATGCGCTAAGAATCTTTGACGGCCACCAAATTTTGCTCTCGCTATTTTCAGTGAAACGAGGAGAACTAAGACGAGCAGAAAAGTAGGCCCATGGTGAAATTATAATAATTTCATGCGTAGGCCGATTTTTATTATAGCCTTATGGCATTAGACTTTGCTATCTTTGCTGCGAAGAGAGAGATGGCATGAGATACAAAACGCAAAGCTAGTGTTTGTAGCCGTCTCCACGCACGTGATCCGGCTATCAATCGAAGAACTGAGGCACTATTTGTGGCGCATCTCTCTCGCTCTCACTGATTGCTTTTCTTATAAGTCTATCACTGTTTTTCCAATTAGTCAATGAGTAAAGTCTTATAATTAGACTCGAATGTCATAAGACTGTAAGGAGAGCTTTTGAGCTGCATACGCATGCACTCTTACACAAATGTACATACATTTTGCTCGACTGCACCCCATTCACCACCCTCCTTGAGTCGACCACGCTGCTGCAGTTTTATCACAGCGTCCAGTTTCCCCCCTCCATTATTCAAAGCGTGTGTTTCGCGATGCATTATTTATTTCTCTATGATCACCAGAGATCACTTTATCTTTGATCACTTAACATGATAATTTTAAGTCAAATTTAAGTCCCCAGTGCAGACGCATGTTTTATCATGTCGTGGATTCGAAGCCAGACGGCAAGGGGTACACAGCGATATGGGAAAACAGTGAGTGGAAGCGAGTGGTTGAAAAAAGCCGGCAAAAGTGAGTGAAAGTGTTAATATGCGATCACATGAAAGTGAGAAAAACAAGAAAATAAAGAGCGGACATATTGAGCGTAATGCATGGCATCAAAGGAAAAGTAGCGTCATCATATGAGTGTTTTTTTCCTGAGAGTGAGCTAGGCGGCAAGGAGTGCACAGCGATATGGGAAAAGAGTGAAAGAGTGAGTGAAAGTGCGTGGGTGAAAAAAATCCGGCAAAAGTGAGTGAATGTTAAAATGGGATCAAATGCGAGTGAGAGAAATAAAAAAATGTACCCCAAGAACAAAATAAAGAGCAGCAAAGGAAAAGTAACGGAACCTATAAGTGTTTTTTTTTCTTTGAGTGCAGGATAGTTGTCAAGGCAAGGGGTACAAGGCGACATTCAGTGCAAGGCGATATTGACAAAAAGTGAGTGAAAGTGCTGGTGGAAAAAAAGAACTATGTATATAAAGAGCCGCAAGCAGTTCGGCCACCTACTTTTCCTTTTAATAATTATGGAAACTGGTGAGTTTTTCTGTTTTGTTACTCTTTTTTTATTTCCTCTTAGTATTTAATTTATATGCTTTCAAAAAAATATATACAAAAATGTACAAAATACCATACCATCAAAAAAATGCCATTAATGAATAAATTATATAATACACACTGGAGAATCTCATACCACAGTAGAGAGCGCTCGCAGAAAATAAATTTTAAATATAGACCTACAAAAATATGGTTTTATTTGGTAGAAAACTTAACAGGGTCCAACTAGATGGATAATTAAACCAACATGCTTGCATTGTTGTCGCAAAACTCATAAATATTATCAACAAATTGCATTTCGTGTGCATTTTTAGCAACTTGAGGTGTTTCTCCTTTCTGTGGTTGTGCCACGCCCACACCGCAGCAATTATTGGCTGCCGTCTCCTCGAGGGTCATCCGCTTCAGGTTATTGATCAGGGATATGTCCTGTCTCATTTCGTTCTTCAAGTCGAGCAGCTCGTGCTCCGTTTTGATGATGTCCTCGGCATAGGCTTCGATGTTCTGCTGTAGCTGTCCCACGGAAACCTCCATTTCCGGTCGCCTATAGCGTTCGTTCTGAATCCTATACATCCGGCACTTCTCCGACAGTTGACGCGTCAGTGCGTACTCCCGTTCGTAGCGAACGTTCATGTCAGCGTGCAGGGATGCCAACTTATTGCGAACACTGTTGCGCAACGGTCGATCCTTGCGCCTGCGTATACAATTATAATTGACGTTATTATTGCATTCGTTGGAAGGATTCGGTGCCGTGGCTGCCGTTGCATTCGCCTGAGTCGTCGCCCGTCGACGACGAGATCGCTGCTTGGCCACCCGTTTTTCGGCGAGTTTATACAGCTTGCCCCTCGGACAGTTCTCCGCGGCATTGTAAAATTGATCCGGCATTATGGCCAGAAGCAGCTCATCGGCCGCCGCTCGTCTTTCGCCTTTGCTGAGCAGACACTTTTCTTTCAACTTGTTGGGCACTTTGGGAGGGGTGTTTGTGGGCTTTGGCATATTCTTTTTGCTTTTGCTCAGATGCAGGAGTTTCTTGAGCCATTTGATCATTGAAAAGCTGCCACTTGGCGGCGCATGTGGCATCAACTGCAGCGTCATGGGATCCCTGAAGTTGTCCCGATGCTTGAGCGAGAGGCGCAGCTGTAAGTGGAGTGGGAAAAGGAGAAGGAAAAAGAGTGTGTTAGAAACTACTCCATTAGGCGCCATTAGGACTAGCAGCATGCTAATGGGAGGGCTCGATCATAAAAAATTTACAATATAATTACTCCCAAAAACATGAGCTTTTAATACAAAAATCAATAAGCAAATTTATTTTGTTTGGTGCGTCATAGGCGTCATCGGAAAATATCAAATAAAAAAGGCCCAAAGAGCATAAGTCAAATACAAGGACAATCAAACAGATATACATATGTACGTATGTATGCGACGAAAGGGGAAAGGGGAGTGGGTGGTTGGGTGGGTGGGGGCCGGTAGCGACATGAATTTCACATTTCTTCTTGGCTTGCGTGTGGCGCCAGGACGACCGAGCGACCGAGCGACCGCTCGAAGAGAGAGAGAGAGAGAGGGAGAGAGAACAAACGCTTATTATGCAATCACTGTAGACTTTTTTTGGGCTCAGTTTTTGCACGCCAGGTGGGCGCTCAGGCAGGCGGGGGATGGTGGGGAATGGGGGAACTGCCTGCCTCCTCTTATTACCTCATTGTGTACACGACTCCAAGCGCGCCAAACGGGCAAAATGGCCATGTTGCCGTCGTAGCTCCGCTCTATGCCGCCCCAACTTTCCGTTATAATGTAATCGCTGTAGTCACGCGATGCTGCTGCCGCCACGGCCGCCGCTGTCGCCGCCGTTTCCTTTGTAGTAGCTGTTGCCCTCTGGCCGCCATCTTGTATTTTTCAAAACGGAACCCAACGGAAAAAAAAGAAACGTAAGAAAGGAGAAGGAAAGAAAAAAGGAAAAATACAATAATTGTAAATAAAAAGGAGCATACACATACTAAAAATAAATAAATAAATAAATAAATAAAAAGGCAGTTTTGTGAAATAGAAATGAACGAGACCTGCAGTCACGGCACATCAGGATCTGCTACCCCTCGGCTACCATTTTGCTTTTCTCACAGCTGTCACGATGTGGATCCCCCACTATACCCACTACATACATATGTACATATAGCGTATAAATATTGACTTACCTTTGGCATCATCATCCCTGCTGCAGTGTTGGCCAGCAACGTTGGCCAGCTCGTCATCAATCAGGGCCTTGATTATGTCATTGCATGTGGTTTTGTTGGTAACACCCGATACGTATCGCGGCTCGCCATCGTCCATCCAAATGGGTATTTCCTTATGGCCTTGCTCCTGTTCAGAAAGGCACAAAAAGACAGGCATTAATCATTTGTTGACCCAAACTCCAGTTTAGATTTTAATTACACTCGAATTTCGCTGATGGATAATGTTGGAAACTAATTTCCCAAATAAAGTCAGCCCTGTTCTTTTCGGTATGGAAATTTGGATCTTGGAAGCCCTTTTTTCAGATTTAATGGTATTTACTTGTATTAATTTTCTGTTGCCAAAGTGTAAAGGTTTTGAGGGGGGAAAATGGTTGCCTGTCAGGCAATTCGTTGCACAACCAAAGAATTAAAGCAATTTTCTAGTTGGAGGAGGATTGCAAACACTATTTCCCCGGAAGAACTGTACCAGGTGCCGTGTGCCGGGTGCCCTGTCCATGCATATAACTAACCAACACACACACACACACTACCGACTCCTCCCACCTGGCTCTGTGCCAGTGCCAATGGTAGTGCCTGGGCCTGTGCCTGTGCCTCTGCCCACCCAATTAGATGATTTGTTTGATTTCAGTGGAAAAGCTGCCGCCACCGCCAAAATGCAGGGGAAACGCATGAGTTGAGGGGGGGCTGTGAAGCGGTGGAGGTGGAGGTGGATGTGGAGGTGGAGGCACTTACCACAGTGCTATTAACGCCATAGAGGGAAATGGAACGATGGCGTCGACTGGCCGGGCCACCGTTTCCGCTTCCCTTGCTCTGTTTATTTTTGCATGATGGCTGTGGTGGTTGTGGTGGTGGCATCACGAGTCCTGCTGCCAGTCCTGCGTCCACCAAACGTTCCTCGATTGCAACCTGCTTATTATTATGGTGGCTATTGCTATTGCTGTTGTTGTCGGTGTTGTTGGTGTTGTCGGTGTTGTTGGTGGTGCCTTGATTTCGACAACGCCTGGGGGGCAGTATGGGGCTTTCGGGCAGATTCAGGAGCGATGGACAGCTGTCCAGATTATCATCGATGAATGTCGAGTTCTGTTGCTGCGGGGCCATGTTTGTTTGCTCCTTTCCGTTCAGGTATTTCTTTTGAAAAGAAAATAAACAAAAAAAACTCTCTTGTTAATTGGCACTGCAAGGATACAAGGATATATCGTAAAAGGAGGGGGTATATATGTATGCATGGTATTGTATGGCATGGCTGTGTGGAAAACATGCAATATCCTTGTCAGACATTTCTGTTCTTGTTGTTGTTGTTGTTCGCCTACGTCTAACGATCAATTTAGATTTGTTGCTGGCGATTAAATAAATTATGCACGAGCCTCTACCACTCCCCAGCTGCCACACATGTACGAAGGATATGTATCAGTGTGTGTGCGTGTGTGCGAGTGTGTTGTGTGTATCTATAGTTGCAGCACCTCCCCGTGGACACTTATCCACCCAAACCCATCTAGATTCCTAGGAAATTGGCTACCAATGCCAGTTGGCGCCGCTAGGCCATTATTCAGGACTGTGTTGGCGGCATTTAGCCACATCACTACTTCTACCCAAGTCGTACCGTACCGTACCGTACCGTACCGTATCGTATCCTATCCTATCCGGACGAGGCTCTCCACGTAATTTGTTGGTGCTTTTGATTGTTGTTGTTTCCAGGGCGTTGTTCGAGCCTTGCACTTTGTATGCAAATTTTTAGCTATAGCCGAAAAAAAAACATTTTTGCCTTGCATTTGCCGTGACTTATGAATTAATGGTAATTTATGCCATGGCGCCGGAAAATGCAGGCAAGAAGCAAGAGCTCTCTCAAAATTATATACATTTATTGTCTGCGGAGAGTGGAAAATTATAGGCCTCTAGCTTCTGCTTCTGGGCGGCGAAGGGAATAGGATTCCTTCAATCGAATTCTTAGTTGCTCTTTTCTACAATCGTAATTTACATATATTATTATACAGAACCTGCATCAAATATTCATTTGCTCTCTGGACACGTGTCTGAGTCCTGGCACATATCATATTTTATTTATTTATAGATCGGGCCGATTTGCAAAAGAATATTCTATTTTAGCGAGTATTTGTGCGTGAGTGTGTGCGGGGCCTTTGATTACGCAGGACACCTGGCCAATACACATTCGTTTGAAAATGTATTTTCCAATCAAGATTAGTTCAAATGTATGTAAATTTCCCTTTTGGCGAGGCCAATTACTGTCCCGCCCCCACCGCCCGGTGGGGCACTCTTAATTGTTTCTGTGAAGGAGTGCCAACCCCGTCCGCCTTCGCCTGCACCTCCCTCTCCCTCTCAACTCATTACAAATGTATGACCATGCCAGTGGCCAAGTTTTCAAAATACCTTTGACCCCAGAAGTTCAATGTCTTTCAAGTTTCTCCTCTTGCGGAATATTATATGTTCTCCTCCAAGTCTTAAATAATTGTTATAGAATTTTCCCCCTTCTTTTATATGTTTGTGCATTGCGTGTGGCGGGGAAATTAATTTTGTTTTTGTTTTTGGTATTGCGCATTGGTTTTCCACCAAGAAACTGAGTGAAAAAATGACGCTAGTCGTTTCGGAGTGTGAGACTACGAGTAATGGGTGATGGGTGTTGGGTGGGTGTGCTGTTGGGGCGTATGAGTAATATTGAGATTGCTGTGATTCGATAGCACCGCCACCCTTTTGAAGGTTAAATCTCTAGGGAATTTTCCGGGACTTTTGGCCCTAACTTTTGGTTTGACTGAGTTTTTTAAAGGATCTAGTGGATCTGGTGGATCCTACAAGACTGCAAGCCTTTATTTGTTTTTTTTATCAAAATATAATACTTTTTCGATTTGTATCTTTTGGAACTAGGTATAAATAAAATTTGAAATATTTGTTCTAATATTTGTTCGTATTTTTTCGTACACTTTTTACTTACACTTACACTTTTTACACAGCAAAAAAATATTAAAAAAAAACATTTATGTATCCTGGTCATGAATGCGACCATTCAATTCGCTCCAGCAGCGATCAGACACCACAAAAAATAACAAAAAAAAAATACATACATGTATATATGCTCGTTTCTTGTAAGCTGCTGTTTCGGGCCGAACATTCGATTTTGGCACCCGCAGAACCACAGAATATATGAAAACCAACTGTGAATTCTCCCAGTGCCAAGAGCCAATGCCAGCAATAGTGATCGCTCTAGTCGTTGTCACCAACTAAGCGAGACTAGACTAAACTAAACTAAACACTTTGCCTAAGCCTAAACATAAACCTAAGCCTAAGCGAAGACCATCAACTATGGGCTTACCTCTGCAGGATCGGATCTTTCGTTTCGAATGATGTTTCTGTGTGTCTTTTGGCCACAGGATGGATGAATAATGTTTTCTGCACTACTGGTTACTGGTTACTGACTACTGGCTACCAGTTCTCATGCTGCAGCCGCAAGGACATGTTAATCCTTTGAGCTTTGACACTTGACTGAAGTTCAAATTTGAATTCTGCGGCTATGTAAGCTGAGCCCAGGCTGGCGCTGGCGCTGACGCTGGCGATGTCGACGTCGACGTCGAAGCCGCTAACAGTTAGCGGCTAGCAGCTAGCAGCTAGCGGCTAGCGGCTGGCAGCGCTGCCTCGTATATACGTACACAAATATAGGAAGAAAATTGTTCTAGATCTAGACAGGTGCTAATGGTGCTGTCCTTGTCGGCAGCACTGGCAACGCTTTGCTCGCATTCAAATTTTCCACACAGACACACAAAACACAATACACACACAGGCACAGGGGTACGTACTGCAGGTCCTTGCTCGGTTGCTCGTTGCCAGGGAGAAGGTACGTTGCACAACAAATAACTGAACTGAACGGCGTATCCTTGACGACGGCATGTGACTAACTAAAATTTTATTTGCTACCACACCAAACTTTAAACAAAAAAAAACAGAAGGAATGAAAGAACCAACTCCAAGAAACGTCGAGCCACCACGCACACCAGCATGATGGACACAAGCACACACACACACACCTGGCCAAGACAGAGACAGAGAGACAGAAAGAGAGAGGGAGAGGGAGCGAGCGAGGAACTAGAGGGTAGGTTCCCTGTGCCCCTGTGCTCCCCCTTCTGCAAGCAGGGCTATTGGTGTTGCTGCTGCCGCTGCTGTCGTCATCATCATCATACTCCTGCCAGCCAGCCACCCAGGCCTGTCTTTGGCCAACCAGCAGGCAACGCAACCACCAAAAAAAAATGTGGAAAAAAACATGCTTTACTACCAATTTCCACTAGCCCTAGCCCTAGCCCTAGCCCCAGCCCCCGTCTCAGCCCCGCGCTAGACCTTCTCTCGACCACTCCCTCGACTGTGGCTGCAGTTTCAGTTATTTCATAAGCGAACTATAGCGTGTGCTGCTCTGCTCGACAATACATACGTACCTAATACCAATACTAATACTAATACCAATGCCATGACGCGCACTTTGCGTTATTTGGTAAAACGAGATTGTTGATAAGGTGCCACCAACAACAGCGAACAACCAACAACGAACAACGAACAACAACAACGAACGAACAGCTAGCTAACTATAAAAAAACTCGCGGTACATAAAAAACGAATTTCTGCCTTGTTTTTTTTCCGTGCTCCCTTTGGAGGACTCCCTGCTCCTGGCTAACACAGACACAGACACACACACACACAACCAACACAACATCCACCTACCCTCCCCCAGGAGCCTCACATTTGGCTTTTGTATTTTATTGTTAATGGGTAGCATTTGCTTTTCGATTCGATTTTTTGTAGTGCTTTTTTGGTTGTACTTTTTTTTATTCCTTTTATTCGTTTTTTGGGTGGGCACAAATTTCACTTGGCTAAGGACTAAGGACTACTGGAGAACGCAGGCGGGGGAGAGGGGTGGGAGGTGGGAGAAAGAGCCTACATGGGTCTATATAGTTCTGGTACATTGAAGGACCATTCAAGGAATCAAAAGAATAGTGCTAATGGCCTTTTGGCTGGAATGTGTTCTCTGATTGTACACCATGCTCGTACATATGTACATATATGAGAAAGTAAAAGGGTTTTATTTGATAGTAACTTCATTTAGTTATACCTACAATATAACATATAGATATATATAATATATAGGTACTTTTCAATTGATTGGACTATAATTTATGCTTCTTCAGAATCTACACTTGGACATTTCCCCAATGCCGTACGGGACAAGTGGGAAAATGCTCAAAATAGGACAGATTTTCCGAATTATTTTTCCATTTTAAATCAGCTATTGATTAGCCCTTTAATTGGTGCCAAGTTCGATTTTCGGCAACTATTCGTTTTCCCAGATTTTCGCAAGAAGCCAAGGCAGTCGCACGGAACAAAAATTAAAGTGGCTTTCGCGGCGATCAATTCAAGCCCAGATTTCAGCTAAAGCAGAGCCAATATATTGATGCGAATTTCCGATAAATGTTGTGCATTGGTGTCCCTTTAAATTGGTAGGAATTTTACGCAAATATGATTTTTAGTTTTTATTTCTTAATTTAATTGGTTTAATAAATGTTTAAAAAACTATACCGCTAACAGGGGAGGGAGACTGACATTCATGGGAGAGACTTTGAGGAAAACCTTTTATTTAACATTATCCTTCTTATAGGAGAAAATACTGAAGGAAAATATGGACTATAAAAAGTGAACTTTTGCATATTTTAATGGGGTTTCAGATCAAAGTTCATGAAATTATATGACAATTGGTTTCAATCAATTTAGAAAATAATATCGAACAAAAGTACATATATGTATGGAAATGTGTTTTAATATTAGCTTTCCCCTGGAAATGCCCATGCCCTCAGATGTTTGACCTTTAAGCCAAGTTTTCCCCGGTCCACTCCCACTCTCAATCGCATTTGGGATTCCATATTCAAATGTAGATTGATGGACTCTGACATTTGGATAGTACATATATACAAACTAAATATAAGTATATGTATATGTTTAATGATTGGGAAATATTTCTCTGTTAATATCCGTGGTACTTGCTTCTGTTTGCGTTATTCGAATGGAAAATTCAATATAATGTTGAAGCTCATTAGTAATCGATTGCAGCCACTAGTATACATTAATGGATCGATCCTGTGTGGACAGGAGCCGGGAGTGGGAGTGCGGGTGAGAGTGGGAGTGGGAGTGAGTGGGATGGCTGGCACCTGCTTATCTCTGTTTGATATTCGCCGCCAGTTATTACAGGTGTGCTTCGTAATGCCCCATGAATTGCATCTGGAAATGGTTTCTATATCCCCCCCTGCGGGGGAAGAAATATCAACAATTAAAAGCACGCAACTTGTCCATTTCTGTGGAAAAGCGCGTGAAATTCTGACGCGTTGTGGGCCAAAAGCGAGTGGCGATTATGTAAATGATTGATTTCGAGTCCGGAGCGGGTTAGGCTGTACTTTTTTTTTTGTGTGTGTGTTTTTTTTTCAGCTCCGACTAGGGGTGGCTAAGGCCAAGTCCTGCCGGCAGGTTTCTCCGTCTCTCGTTGCGGTTCAGCGCTTTCAAGGTACACGGTAGACGGTACGCGCTACGCGGTACACGGCGCCGTCTCCCCCGTTATAAACAAACATAATGCTCGTAATATCCTTATAATGGCACCGGCACCGGCACCAGGACTCTCCGGGGAGGGGCAGGGGCAGGGGCAGGGGGGGGATTATTATTACTATGACGCGTCCTGCTAGTGTGGGAACTCTGGCAAAACAATTGCTGTTGGCTGTTGGCTATTGTTAATTTTTATTTGGATTTCTTTTCGGCCATCGCAGCAATTAATGCTCGCACATGGAGAACGACTAATTGCCACGCCTTCGAATGCTTCAAAGTCCCTAATTTGGCAAGTCCAAGTACAGCTATACAGCCATACATCCATGCACCCATACACCCATACACCCACTATAATTCGATGTCCCTTCTGCATGCAACTCCTGGCGCCACGTTGCGAGGGGATTAGAGCTGGAGCTGGGGCTGGGGCTGGGGAACTGGGGGCGTTGCATGTGTCGCATACTCGTACGAGTATATGGAAATTCCGTAATGACAGGGGCGTAAAACCTCTGTGGCCACGTTCACGTTGTGGTCGAGTTCAGTGCTCAAGCAATGATTGAGTTTTATTGTTGATTGTTGAACCGAGATTGCAGGCTGTCCCATGGCACAGGGTGGAGTGTGGCAAAAGTGGCAAATGTGGCAAATATAGCAAATGGGTGGGGCAATCGATTTTTTCGAGCTTAAACTAAACTCTTCTGCTAGACCTTCCCACATGCAGCCGAGATCGTAATTTATGTGCACTATTCTGTTATTTGTAGGGGCCTTTCAACCCCTTAAGGCTTAGGGCTCAAGGATCTATCACATGCTGTAGCCGATAGACCATCAGCTGACATTTCTGGCATTGTTTCTTTTGTGTGTGTTTTTGGGCTCTCTGGGGCCGACTGACCCTGACATAAATATTTCCTAAGATCAATCCATCCATATGTTTTCCCCCAGTCTTTTCTGTCCCTCGGATAATTGTAACGTATTTGGTTCCCTCCCAAGAAATATAGAGAATTGTTTTAATTCTCTCTCTCTGTTCAAGGGGGAGATTATTACCTTTTGGGCCACTTAGTCGTAAATAATTACAAGTGGCAGAGGGCACTGCTGCATCCAGCCAGCCAGCCAGCCTGTTGGCCAACTCGAGAGGCAGGTAGAGCCCGGTCAGACCCCTGGCTACAGCATTTTACCGCGTGCCATCATTGCCGGCTGCTGCTGCTGCTGCTGCTGCTCCCCCTGCTGTCTGCTGTCTGCTGCAGGTGCAGGAATCAACGAAGCGAGTCGCAGAACCAGAGTCAGAGTCAGAGACAGAGACAGAGACAGTTGCACTCGGATCGGGGCGGAAGGAAGCTGTTGCGCGGGTCAAAACACTTGTCCGCCGGTTCGGCAGTTCCGAGTTTGAGCCCAAGGCTGGAACCTGTTTCTGTGCATCGGAGGAGGGCTGCCCGCTCCGAGATCTGGCCAGCAGGGCAGGCTGTTCGAAGCACCAGTCGCAGTCGCAGTTGCAGTTGCAGTCGCAGTCATTCAGTTGTCATACAATGGGGCAGGTTGCTTCTCATTTTAGGGGTTGTCCATCTTAACGGCAAACGGCAACTGCCACTGCCACTGCCGCAGCCACTGCCGCAGCCACTGCGACTGCGCCTGCGCCTGTGGCTCGTGTGCATTGACCTGAAAACAGAGCGCGCCTTTTTTCGTTTCCTTTGCCTTTGCCTGTCGATAGACCCGTTCATAGGGGTATATCAGCAATAGAAATTTCCACAGATGGTCAACTGTGGGGGATACTTACTTGAGCAAATTACAGATACCAGTGTCATCTAGTGTAGTGTTTTTTCCCCCATGAAATTGTGATTTCGAATCATCGAGATCTGTTTTAGGCTTTCCAATTTAACATTTAACTAAAGTCTGCAGCTCTCACTTCCCCCTCACACCCCCCAACAAACACAATTTTTGGCTGAAATGTATTGAATAATTTTTAGTTGTAGGGTTTTTCTCTGGTTTTTCTGGTTGAGACGAGACGATCTTTATTAATGCGAAGCTGCTTTATTTCGGTTTTCGGTTTCGGTTTCGGTTTTCGGTTGCTTTTTTGTCCATTATTTCTTTTCAAATATTCTGCCGTTTATAATCTATCATATCATATCGGTTTGCATTTGGTTTATGTATTTATGTATAGTATGTATGTTCTTGTTGTATTTACAGGATGTTCGTTTTGTCGATGCAATGTTAATAAATTTGTAGTTCTTATTATGCTTATGCTCAAGGTTTGTGCATTATAAAAAAAGTTTGGTATTATTATTATGTATTATTATTAATTTATGTTGCATGTTGCATGGTTTTCTTTCGGTTTCGGGTTTTGTAATTGATCTTTAAGAAATCTACTTGTACGTGAAATAAATTTGAGAACTTAAACTGCTCTAATCTCCCTCTTTTTGACAATTTTCATACCTTCATTGTTTTTTGTTTTTGTTTTTGTTTTCGTTTTTGTTTTGTATATTTTCTTTTATAACAAATCCTGCCTATAAATAGCAAATATATATATTATTCATAATGAAAATTATGTTATTCGATAAAATTATTCAACTAGTGTATTCGTTAATGTTATTTACATTTACAGTATTTTCCTTAGCATTTACAAATTATAAAGCTTTTCGATATTGAGAATTTAAAAAGTGGGTTTTGAGTTTATTCTGTTATTCCGTTATTCCGTTATTATTCTGGACTTCTGCTGAAATCTAGATTATAATTTGCTTACATCTACCATGTATTGTATTCTTTTTTGGTTTATTTTCCGTTTCGTTTTATTTGAATTGTTTGCTAGTTTTATTAATGCCTTTTGTTAGTGGTTAGATCATTACCATTTAGATGTACATATGTATTGTATGCGTGGTATGTTTTATCGTTAATTGTTAATCGTTAATCGTTTATCGTTTTACTGGTCTTTGGTTTAGCTTCTACTTTCGTTTTATCAGCAGTGTAGCTTATGAGGAGTTTCGAACAGAAGACAGAAGAATCAAACCCGAACTGAAATCGCTATGGGGCTATGTATAGGCTCATATTGGGCTCTGCTCTCTCTCTCTCTCTCTCCCTCTCTTTCTATTCCGAACAACTCATAACAGTGTTTCGCTGGAAACCATCTAACGCTCTACATAAGTAATTAAAAAAATTGTTCTAGTTATTTTAAAGAAGGCACCTTTCCCCCAAAGCGGTGGCTAAATAACATTGGATTGGATTTGGTATACCAAAACGAATCGAATATACATCATACATATACATACGTATGTATGTATGTATGTATGTACCTATTGTTCTTGTTTTTGTTGTTGTTTTTGTTTTTGTAGGGATCTATGCTCTCAATCGTATTGTATTTGTACATTTCTTACATTGGCCACACATTCATTCAGCAATCCCATTCCCACCAGACCCATTCCCATTCCCATTCCCATTTCTATTCTCATTCCTATTTTTGCAACAAAAAATTGTTTCACTTTTTGGACGCCATTAACTTGGAATTTATTATTTATATACGCACTATTTTTGTTGTTGTTCTGTTCTATTTGTGGCTTTTATAGGCAGCTAAGCATACAAAAAAAAGGCTCCGAATTCTTCAGCATTTTCGTTTTCATTTTTCATTTCAACCTGGTTGTTACCCATATACTCGTATGTTTGTTGCTTTCTCATTTCTTCAGATATCAGATTTTGGTTTTTATAAATTGCAAAAAGATTGTCCTTGTCTTTGGGCTCCTTCTAATTCTTCGTCCTTTAATTTTAGCTTAGTTTTGTTTTTCTTAATTTGTGTTTGGTTTTTCCTTTTTATAAATGAGAGAAAATTGCGCAGAACTTGCAAAACGATGCAAAGAAAAGTTTCCAAAAAATCTACAAATCCCTAAAGTTATAAATTTATACATATATATTTTGCAAAAAGCATTTTGGTGTATACGCATGTTGTTGTGTTATCTATAAGTAACATTGTTTAAACAATTGGTAACGGTGGCCCTCATTAACCTGCTCTCAATTAATTTCAATAAAATTTCGTATGCAAAGGTTTTTCATTTTAGTTTTTTAGGTTTTTGGTTTTTGGTTTGCTTTTTTGTGTTGTTTATCACAAGGTTTAAATTTGGTTTAGGTTCAAGTTTTAAGTTGTGCTTTTTAAGGTTTTTTTTTGTTTATATTTTTTGTTTTTTTGTTTTTTGGGTTTTTTTTGTTAGTTTTTATTAGTTCTACAAAGATTTGCAGGGCATTGGTTTGACATACATTTTATCTAAAATACTTGGGTGTTTTTTTTTTGTTTTTTTTTTGGTTTTGTGAGTGATAGTTGTTGGGTTGGCATATGCTTCATAGCTACTTGTGTATGTATGGGAGCTTTATAGAGCTGTTTTTTTGTTGTATTCTTTGTCTTACATTTGATGTAAATATTTGTGTTTGTGTGTTTGTGTGTGTGTGTGTGTTTTGCTTTGTTTAAGGTTTCTTCTATTAGCTTTGATATGTATTTTAATAAAATTGTTTAGGCAATTCCTGTCGCTACTGAAATATCGAATGCTTCGAAAAGGATGCGAAAAATAATTCGACTATGTATACATTTTTGTGTGTGTGTGTTGCCTACTCTAGGGTGTTTCGATGTGGGTTCCGATCCCTTTTTAAAGCATACTTTTGTGGGCGTTAATGTGGAAATGGTACGTACGAGAATAGTACTGTACTTTTCATATTTCACCTACATTTTAGTTTTCTGTTTGGAAAGCATTTTCTCTGGTCTACTTGGCGGCGGTATTCTTTTCTATAAATTTTCTTATGAGATTAAAAGAATTCCCCGAGAATTCATAGATTGAACATTTATTCAATGAACGAAATAAACAAAATAAAGACAATTATAGTATAACAAATACATAATAATGTAACAAAGAATCTCTCTGTGATGGTTAACAATTTGAGGGGGTGGTGGTGGTGTAGGTGTGGGTGGGGGAAGGTTTCCCTTCGACAGATGCGGAAGCATTTCAACGCAAATCAAAATATAAATTTCCCTTCACAATAATTATCTGACTAGAATTGTAAATATATGTATATGTATGTGAGTATGTATGACGTCTAAATGTATATATGTTTGAATTGATGAATGCATGTATGTATGTATGTATGTGTACGTTTCGGACTACTCGAGTAGGTAAAGCCTTAAAGCTGTTTGTTTTGGTTTGTATTTCCGTGTTTAGTTTCATAATTTCATAGGTTTTATTTAGGCTAGGTCTTTTATCCTTTTTGGGTTTTGTTTCTTTGCTTTGTGTGTTTTTTGTTGGTACTTTCAGCATGAATTTCTTTGCTTAATAAATTGTTTAAATATTTATATTACAATTTCTAGACAGTTGTGTGTTTTTTTTTTTTTTTTTTTTGTTTCTTGGTTTGTTTTTTAATTTTAACTAATGCATTCTCGAGCATATGCAAAAATTTGCCATTTAATTTAAAGTTTTGTTTTGTTTTTTTTTTGTATTTTTTGTTTCTACTATTTAGAAAAAAAAACAGGCAGTCGAAATTGTTTCTTTCGTATTTTTTTTTGCTCATTTGCTTTGCGTAAATGTAACTTTCATTCGTTTACATTATGTTTAATTATCAACAACTTATGAATTCAACTTTGTTTCCCCTTTTTCGTGTTTCCCCCATTAACAACTCAGTTTAAACTAATTTCCTCATTTTGACGTTTTTTTATCACTTGGTTTTTGTCATGTGTTGTGTTGCTCGGTTGCCATTTTAAAGAATAATTAATTGGTAATTAGATGTACTTTGTGTTTCAGTTTTTTGTTTTTGTGTTATATCAAAATTAAATGACTTTGCAAGGCCCTAGAACTTAGTAAACTCCCGACTCCTGACATTAGCATATACCCGTAGTACGAATAATGATTACGTCTCTGGACCTATGTATGTATTCCGTATTTCCGTAGCTCTGCAGTTTAGCGTGTTTTTTGTGTTCCAGCATATCTATGTACTATATATAGTCGTATTCGTATTTGTATTCGTACTTTATGTGTATGCATTATCATTAGGCAGCTTTATTTGCTTTGCTTTGCTTTGCTTTGCTTAATTTTACGAAAATCCTTTATAGTGTACAAAGAAGAATACCAGAAAAATGGCATAAGCTGTTGGAAATGTTATTCTGGCGATGACGTCGATTGTCTTGGCCACTCGTATCGGATGCGGTGGCTCTTTTTTGCGCACCTGGACGAAGCATGTCTGCAAGAAGATAAATAGAACAGATTAGGTAGAATTAGGTGTACCCCTGTTTAGGGTTTTTTGGGGTTGGGGGTTGGGGGTCTCACCTCTGTGGCACAGCCATTGTTTGCCGAATGGGTGCACGGACTGTTGCTGCCGCCGCAGGTGGTGCAGGCCACAATCTCGTTGGGAGCGCCAGCATCGCGCCTCTTCTCGCCCTGATAAACGGCGGTAAATTTAAAAAACTTATTCGTTAATTTTGATTGATCGATTCGGAGCGTGTTTACAGACAAGTTTACAATAAAATTACAAAAAGGAGTGTTATTTACACACACACACGCAAACGCATACGCACATCAATACAAATACGAAAAGAAACGGAAAATTTGTTGGAAAATTGGTTGAAAATGTTGCAGTTGCAGTTGCAGTTGCAGGTTTACAGGGTTTTATTGTTGGTTGTTTGCATTTCGTTTGGCAAAAACCCAGCAAAAAGCATATATGTAGTATATAGTAGGTAGATATTTGTATTATATGTAGGTTAAAGTATATGAAAAAAGGTAGAAAAGAATATTTTTCTTTATTAAAGTTCGTTAAAATATGTGGGCACAAAAGTTCAATTCGAAATTTGAAACAAAATACTACTACGAAAAATTGTTTACAAAAGCGCTTGAAAGACATATAGCAACTCTTTTTTTTAACTACGAAATAAATTTGGAAAAAATATTTGTGAATCGTTAAATCGTTTTTTCGGTCAATACTTACGGGCTGTTTTCATTAATATTAATAGATTTTTTGTCAGTGGCAGCATTTGGAAAAGCAAAAAAGAGCAGATTCGCTTTTAGTTCATTGAACGGGACTCCACGCAGAAATTTGAATAAGTATATTGAATTTATATAGGTTTTATTTTTGAAAACAATTCTAATAGTTTTTTTTTGGTTTTGTTTGTACGTAATATTGTTGAATCATTTATTATTTGTGGAAGCTTTAGCAATTTTTGTATAGAATTTCGTATTTCGATTGACATGAGAATGGCATGAGAATTTTGCAGTGTGGTTTTTGGATTTATGAAATTATAATTGTAGCAAATGTGATGAAAATCGAAATTTCAATCAAAAAATACTCAAAGATCAACTTGAATGTCTTCAAATAAATATGATTGTGGGAACAGATAGGAGTAGATAGTTGAATGTATTAAATGGTTTAATTAATTGTGTTAATTGTCGGTTTCTGTGTGATGCGGAATATGAATTCTTTTTTCTCGTTTGTGGGAAATAGTTGGTTGTGGTTATGGAATACATACAAGGTTTAAGGTAATACGGTTATAAGCCATAGGGTTTATTTGCTCGATAGTTCTTTGTGCTTTCTTTCCATTGTGTGGGTGTGGGTTGGGGTTAAAGCGTGCTCAACATGTGAGGGGTAGAAGGGGCGGTATAAATGCCAAGCTAATGTGTGTTTTGGTTGGGTGAGTAACACAACAAAAGCCTTTACTTTAGCTCTTGGCAGGAGCTTACTATACATATATACAGCACATCGAAGCAAGGATAACATGAATATTATTTGTACGTATAGTATGTAAATTTTATCTTACAGTACAATCGGGTTTGTGCCGACCTCCATGAATGTTTTTACACCAAAAATACTTTGTTTACACTCCACAAACTCCAAAAATATAGATACCCAAGAAAAAAAAAAAATAGATATTTACACAAAAATATTCGAATGTTATTCCAATTGCTATAACATTCCGTGTTTTCTCTCCATTTCTGGAAAGGCTGGTGCAAACTTTATATAGGAAAATGTGCGCATAATTAACATCAGAAATTCGTGGACATTATAAATAGGTCCTTTTTCGGTCGTTGCCGGTTGCAGGACGAGAAATTAACTGCGTCCGCCTGCAAGTACGAGTATGCTACAATTTATTGCACCTAAGAGGAGCACGTCCCGAGCTGCATTTGAGAATGGGTTGGATTTGGCCCAGGGACAGAGACGGAGACGGAGATGGAGACGGAGACGGAGAGAGGTGGAGATGGAGATTGGTGTGTGGACCTGGGGCCTTTGTTTGCCGGCTACTGGGTACTGGCTACTGGCTTCTGGCTACTGGCCGCCATTTGCCGAGTGCACAGAGGGGGTGGGAGGGGTCCGTGGGGAGTCAGGAAGCTGTTACTTAGGTAAGATGTATTATGCGGGTGTGTTTAAGCAGCCAGGGAGTCAGGGAGCCAGGGAGCCAGGGATAAAGTGGCCTGACCCAAATACAACGCGGGACCTGTGCCAGAAGCTACTCCTCTTTCTCAGATTTCTACGGAAAAGCAGGAAAAAGAGCGGGCAGTTCATTTCGCGCAACAAATCGTGGAAATGGAATCTTTCGAGAAATTTAATTGGGTTTACAAGAAATACATAAATATATTATGCACGAGTATTATGTACATGTAAGTGGTCCCGCAGCTGCTTTCTGCCCAAAAAGAAGCTTATTCTGAAAATTCGGAACTCTTGAAAAATGTATGCCTCTTCGTATGTAAATGTATGCTCTGGGCATTTACATACTCGTACTACCCTCGGAATTTTACAGAGAACTTTTCCCAGCATTTCCAAACGAATCCCAAGAGGGAGACAGGGGTGGCCAGGGGTGGCCAGGGGTGTCCAGGGCGGGAATGCGAGATGCTCGAAACTTTTCAGTTTAAAATCCTTGTGCATCCTTTCCAAGAACAATTTTCGACAATTATGATGCATGCAGGAGCGGTCCAGCGCCACGAGCCCCTCCGCTCTCACTACTGTCTCCTGCCCCACAATCTTGGCGTCCATTTGTTTGTGTTTCGTTTTCGTGTCGTTGGTTTTCCGTTGCTCTCGGGCTCATTACGGTATTTTCCACTCTGGCTCTCTCTCATGAATAATTATGTTGTCCTGTTGCGGCCCCAGTCATCCCGTCATCCCGTCATCCCGTTACACTGGGCTGCGGCTCCTCCAGTGTCCTGCTTGCTCGCAGCTGTAGGACGCTGCTGTCCACCTGGCCAGGCGCCAATTTAAACGCGTGCCCCATTTTTAATTTACATGTTAATGGTGGAAAACATTTTCCCAGCCACCTTGTTGTTGATTGTCCCACTGCTGCGTCCTCGCTGTGGCTCCTCCTCTGGTACCTTGTACTGGGTGCTGGGGTTCTGCTGCTGCTGCTGTCGGAAGTCGTCGTCAGCGTGGCAGAATTTTCCCATAAAATACGAGTAAGTAGTTTTGCTGGAAAACGCTTTCGCACTCTCTCTCCCTCTCTCTCTCTCTCCATCAGCACGGCCACTTGAGTCGGTTTTATTTGCTTTACGGTATATGCATAGGGGCTCTGGCTCTGGCTGTGGCTCTGACTGTGGCTCTGCCGTGTTCTGCATTCTTATCAAGATGATGATGATGGGTGGGCTCGTGCTCGTGCTCGCGCTGGTGCTGGCCCACTGGTTGTCCCGCGGCCGCCGCCTCTTGTGATTGGTTTGATTTGGCCGAACTCTCTCTCTCTGTCTCTCTCTCTGCAGCGGAAGTTTAATGATTTATGCGATTGCAATTGTTGGTGGCTGGGGCGGTGGCGGTGGCGGTGGGGGAATCTTGATAGGAGATGATTTGTGTGTGGATTGCAGAGACGAATGAGAAATACTCCTTCGGAACGAATAAAGTCGTGCTCCAGTCATTAAATTTCAGGTGTTAAATGTCATTCGATTCGATTCGAATCTCTAATTGCTCCATGCTCAGCATTTCCAATTGTTTCCAATGTTCTCTCATGTCTAATGCAGTTAGACATCACTTTCTTTTCTTTCGTTTAAAGTTTGCGGAAAACTTTTGAGTGGGCTTGTGGGTGGGTTTCCTTTGAGTGCATTTGTGTGTATTTTGGCAAAATGGCAATCAAAATAACCGCAGGCAATCGAGTTTAAAGAGTGGGTGATGGGTGATGGTTGAGGCGTGGAGGGGTTGCACGAGGCAGCCATAAGCCAGGACCCACGGCCCACGACCCAGGGAGCGATAACTTTCTGCTGACTTTTTCTTTGGCATTTTCTTGTTAGTTCTTTACGCTTTTGACACTGTTATGGTTATGGTTAGTTATAAGTTGGTTTATATGTAGATACAACGACAAGAACAACATGGAACATGGAACAAACGGGCAACATTTTTTGGGGGTTTTTCTCTGGTTAGTCTCGGGTGGATGCAGAGCTTTCCGCGAGTTTTCCGCGCTACTCACAGTTTCCATCATGTCACCGCATTCCCCATAAACCGAGGCTGGGGAATTGGAGCGGGATGGCTTCTTGCGTGGCGGCTTCTGTGGCAACTGCAGCATTTCCATATCCTGGTCCTGATCCCGATCCCGATCCTGCCGCTGCTCCGCCTCCGTCTCTGCCTCGATGCGCACCACCAGAGCCGGGGTGCTGGTGGCCACCGATCGACGCAGCGAGGATTTGGCGCTCTCCTGCTCTCCATCCTTCGGATCCTCCTTCTGCTCATCCTTAAACTTGACCTTGGTGAAGCCAGAGGTGCCACTGGCACCAGGCTCTTCGTAGATATGCTCGGCCACTCTGGCAGCCGTTGGTGATGTGGACGTCGATGGACTCCGAGCCGCCTTGCGCTTGATGGATCGAGCGCGTATGTTTTGCACTGCTGCCCCAATGATGCCGCCATGTGCCTCCTGCCAGCGCATGCCGCCGCCGAAGAACTCCTCCACAGCCTCCACAGTGCGCGGCGTGCCAGTGGCAGCCGGTGTGCCCGCCATCGACATGGCCGGCGTGGCAACGGCGCTGGCCTTTTCGGAGGACAAAGCAGCATGAAATTCTCGATCGATTATTTCCTATATTGGGGCAGGCAGGCAGGCAGACAGGCAGACAGACAGACGGGTTGTGGTTCAATGGGTGTGGTGACAGTTGATGGGTGGGGGGGTTGGTATAAAGTAGAGTATTGTTTGAGTTCTTAATTGTGGATTATGTTTTTATGGTTCGGAGAGCGATGAACAGGAGGTTTTAGTCGGAGAAAGCTCACACAGAGATAATTTTGTAGTTAATCGCGTGACTCAGGGCAGTACTTATTGTAGGGGGGGGTTTCGGTTAGTTAAAGCAGGCCAGTAAGAGCCAGTAAAAGCCAGTATCCCATTCTTGTAATATTTGTATTGTAGTCCCATGGATAGACACTGCTCGAAGCACTTGCTACTACTAATACTCGTGCTAAAAGTGTTGGATATACAATAGATTGCGTGTGTATAGTGGCGTGTATCTATGTGTGTATCTAGAGAAGAGCACAACAGAGAGCATACGTACAACACAAATGCCGCAACAAAATGCACTAGAAACTATACGCCTAAGCAAAAAGCTTTCAAGCATACCATATACACATAGTACTACCATATATATACGTGTACGTGTACGTATACGTATTACGTATACGCGGAACAGACAACACATAAAAAATATATTTTGCACTTTAGCTACAATTTGGTAACGACATAAATAATATTGGCCAACACTTTCGGCTCCAGTAATCGTTTATACTAAATAGTAAGGACTTTTTTTGTTTTTGTTTTTGTTTTTGTTTTTTTGAGTAAGGCAAGTGGGGCGTGTCATAAAATTTATAAAAAAAGGAAACTTAATTTTTATTCGATTTCTTTTTGGTTGCAAAGTTCATGTACTAAAAATTCAAAAAAAAAAAAAAAATCAAGGGCGAATAACAAAATTGATTCATAGCCGAATATATAGAATATATAGCTGATATATATATATTTCTGTTTATTTTTTTTTGTTTCCGCAAAATACTTGTTTTTTTTTTGCTCTCGTAACATTTTTCCCAATTATTAGTGACCTTAAAGTGTGTTTTTAACATATAGAAGAATAGTAGATCTTTATATGGAGTTTAATATGTTATATATGTTGCTGTTGTTGTTGTTGTTGTTACTGCTATTTGTTGGTTGGTTGATTGGCTGATTGGCTGGTTGATTGGTTGGTTCTTGTGGCTGTCATTTCTGTGTTTGTGTCTGTGTGTGTGTGTGTGTGTGTTTATTCTTCTTCAATAATAATCATACGAAGCATATCGGTATGCATTGTTATGCATTGTCGGGTGTTCAAGTACTCGTACATTACGATTCGGTTATGGTTGAAATAAATTAAAAATTTATCTATGTAGGGTATTAAAAGAAAAAACACTGGAAATAACTAATGTAAGATGTATCAAGTATGAAATTATATACATTGAAAGCGAGTGCGAGTCTACTAGTAAATTAGTTATGTTTATTGTTAATTTTATTTGGTTTTCTTTTCATTTGGCCTCCAAAATCAAATGAAACAAAACAATGTTTCTGGAAACTCAAAAACCAAAAACCAAAAACCAAAGCCAAAATCGATATCGAAATTGAAATTGAAACAAAACTCTCAATGCATTTTCATCAAAGCGAAATTCGCATGCCATTTGTTTTTCATAAGTTTTTCTTGGGTTTACTTTTCGCTGACTGGAGAGGGAAAAGTACAGGACTTGTGGTGGGGAGGGAAGCTGGGTATTCGGTTGTGTTTATGTGTGTATGTGTGTGTGTGTGTGTGTTGAGTGTTTCTGTTGTTGCTGTTTGCTCTTTGCTGCGAGTTAATTGTTAGTTTTATTTTAATTTTTTTTTTTCCATTTTTTGGTTTTTTGTTTGGTTTGGTTTGGTTTGGTTTTGTTAGAGGGATCGGATCTGTGGGGAGGCGGGGGCGGGGGCGGAGGAGGAGTGGGGCGAAGTGGGTGCATGAGTTGTGGTTGATAGCTTACCAAAGGACTTGCAAGAATTACTCCGATCCTGCTTAGTACTGCTGGAAGACGCTGCAAAAATGTACACAAAATAATGTTCATACTCAAAACACACTTTAAGTTTGGTTTGGTTGTCATTTTTGTTGTTGTTTGGGTTTTAGTTTTCTCTTCTTTTCGGTTAGTTTTTCTCTGAACTGTTCATTTCACACTTAATGGCTACTATTTTGAGAGGAAATTGAATTTTCTGGTGGTTTTTAGCATCGAATATTCTTGCATATCACAAAAATTGGGAACAATGTTTTCGTTTTGGCTTACGTCTTTTGGTTCTCTTTTTTTTTCTTTTTTTGTTGAGAGAGAGGATTTTTGGTTTTTTTTTTATTTATAAATTTTTGTTTATGAATGAATTATGGTTTTTTAAATTGGAATTGCTTAAGTGGCATACAACCAGAAGGACGACCGATTGGCGGCTCTGATTTTTGAGCGAGAATCGTGTTTGAATTTGAATTTGAATTTTTCTCTGGAATATGCCACCGTTCCACAGCAGAATCCCAATTCGGGTGTTAAAAACTTTTGAATCACATCAAACGAAAATATAAAAAATGCTTAACGTGCATTAGTAAATGTTTTTAGATTCTTAGATTGAATAAAGTGCCTACACAAAAACAAAATGCATATTGTATTTATTTCACTTTTGATTGGAAACTTTGATTTCCTTTGTTTGGTTCTATTTGGTTGTTGTTGTTGCTGTTGTTGTTGTTGGGTGGGTGGGTGTTAAATAAGGAAACAAAAAAATGTATATAAGTAGATACATAAATGAACATACATACATACATACATACATACCTACCTACTGGCATGTAAAACGCTTCAATTAATTTCTAATTATTATTCATATTCATATTCATATTATCTTTTGATTTAGTTTAAATATTTGCAAAAAACTAATTGGAGATGAATAAAACGCATTGTTGGTCGTACGAACAATTGTATTATACAACATTTATAATGACAGAAATAAACGGAAAGAAAAACACAAACGAACCGAAAATAAAATGGGAAGAGAAGGTTGAACACGGGCTGGATGGTGTTTTGGATGGGGTCCTCGACCCTATTTCTGGGTTAATTAAAATGCAAACAAATAATACAACTGAGCATCAGCACAATTAATACACATACATTGACAGTTCCTTTTCTTAGGATTCAAGGACAAAAACCAAAATCGATCAAGTGTGTGTGTATGTGTGTGAGTGGGTGTGAACCGAAAAATCAAATCGCACGATTCATTTCAAGTCGCATGTATGTTTTTTTTTTTTGGTTTTTCTGGGTTTTTTTCTGGTTTTTATTATTATTTTCTTGTTTTTATTTTAAAAATATAGGACACACAAAATGTACGTTTAGTATATAGTTGGATAAAAAGTTGATATACAAAATGCTAAATTGGGGATAGTCGGGATATGAACACAAAGAGTGAGTTATTTTAGCGAGCATTTTGTTGTTGTTGTTGGCTGTTTGGGGGATATCAATGCTGGTTTGGGGTTGTAGATAGAGTTCTAGTAACTAAAAACCATATATATAGCTAATCGAAATTAGAAGGGGACAAGTACAGTACAGAGAAAAGTACAGAGAACGTAAGATAGACATTGATAGAAAAAATAGACAGAGACAGAGACAGATACAGAGATAGAGAGAAGGGAGGAGGGACTCAACACGATGTGGCAGTAATCGAATTGATATTGACTGAAGTTTCATATATATAGATAGTAGATATATATATATATATATATATATATATATATATTTTGTATGCATGACTTTTGGGGAGCAGGTGTTTCTTGCTTCTTAAACAAAGAGAGAGAGAGAGAACAAATAACTGGTTTAACTTATACAAATGTTTGTTGTTGTAGCTGTGGTTGTTGTTGTTGTTGTTGTAGCTGTTGTTGAGGTGTTCATTGTGTGTTCTGGTTGTTTTTGTTTTTTTTTCGGTTTGTTTCGTTGTTAGTTTTTGTTTGTTTTTATATTGTTGGCTTTTTGTACGCTACGCTCATGTAAAATTCATATTTAATTGCTTTCAAAATGCATACGAAAATAGGTGTTTTTTCTTCTGTTTTTTTTTCGGGCTTGGAACTTTTGTATATAGCGCCATCAAAGGAGAGGGGGGGCGACTGGTACTGGGTACTGGTTCTGGGTACTGGGTGTGAATAAAATTAAATTATTATTTAATTTACCTGTGTTACGGGATTCTCGCCCGGCCGATAGACGACGTTGTGCAGCGGCCGCTTACGGCCCACATAATTGACGCACACGAACTCCAGCAAGGAGGCGTAGATGAAGCACATGCAGACCCCGTCCCAGACATTCATTGCCGTTAGATTGGAGACGACCGGCAGAGTGCTCCGGAAACCGTTGGAGGTAGTGAAGAAATTCAACATGGTTGTCACGCCTGCCATCATCATCATCATCATCGTCATCGTCGTCGTCGTTGGAGATTTTCGAGATTGTATGTATGGTAGATTGTAGAGAAAGTTTCATTAGCCATTTGACACGTAATTGGGGAAAAGCATTGCATACTTAGGGGCGGAGAAATGTGTGGCATGGGGCAGGGGCAGGGGCGGGGGCAAGGGCAAAGGCAGGAAAGTTTGTTCTTTGGTATTCAGGTGGGCTTTGTAATTAGTTTTTTATTTTTTGGCATATGTACAAAGGTTTATAATTTGAGTTTCATGGTCCAGGACTCGGGCAGGACGGGAGAAGGGAGCTCTTATCAATGTAAGTATGTGGTTTTTTAATTGTTCGGAATATTGTGCAAAAGCTATAGAAAGTAAACAATACTACAAATTGGATGAAGGGAATTATTGAAATATTGAAAAAATAATTACGACTATTATTTCATTTCGAGTGGAATGAATTTCGTACTTTTGCATTTTTAAATACATTTTCAATTAATATTTATTGCTTTTATATATTGTTTTTTTTTAATTCAAAGTGCCATTAAAGTATCGAGTATTAGGGTATAATTATTATTTTGAGATATTCTCGGCAGAGAATGGTTTCCCGGAGCTAGTTTTCCGATCATCAATTTCTGTTAGGTTCTATCGTTTTTACTTCGATGAAAATGTTTGCATTTTAATCATTAATTATCTTCTTTGGAATAGTGCGTTGTACCTTTGTTTCATTAATCAAAAGGGGTTCTTTGTTGTGTTGCAGCACCGTAATGCAATTAATCAGAGGGGGGTGGTTGGGTGGGCGCTGGGAATGCCTTTAATTTATTGTTAATTATTCTGCTCATGGTCCTCTTTCGACACAAAAATGCAATTCACAGATGGAGCCATGGAGCATGGGACACAATCAATCTTAATTGCCTAATTAGTTGCGTCAACAATTTGCTAGCTGCTCTGCTTCTGGCTCTGGTTCGGGCTCTGGCCCTGGCTGAGGGCTGCAACATTTTACTGTATTCGCACTGGTGTGTGGCATGCTACAAGAAGCACTTGCAGCATTCGGTTGGCTGCCTTCACGGCCCTCATCGATTTTCAATTTGCCTTCGCTTTGCCAGTGTTCCTTCTGCCTCCGAAGGAAAATCTGAACGCTGCACTCGATTTGGGGAGCCGGAACTGGAGTCGGAGCGGGTCACAAATGAGGCAAGAAGATGCTTCTGGGATGCTGCGACTTGCCGTTGCCTTGATGCCAACAAAAAACTGAACGGGATTTGGATCTGGATCTGGTAATGCATGGCCGTGTCAGCACTTTGACTAACAAAATGCCATCGCTTGCTGTCAGCCATTTCGCCATCTTGCCATTTTGCCATCTTGCCATTTTGCCATTTTTTGACTGTTTATTTATTTAGACGCTTTTGTTAGTGGAATGTCGACTGATTGTGTGTTTGCAGATAGATTGAGATCGAGCAGACAATGGCAGCCACCAAATTGAATTAGACAGCGTTCCACAGCAATTTAAAGTCACGTACAGTCTTAAGCTCTTTGTAATACTCTCGTTCCGTGTCTGCACTTTCTTCTTGGTCTGTAGTTGGCCTTTCACGCACAGGGAGAGCACAGCACAGCGAGATAGAGAACAGAACCAGCAGAAGCAGAAGCAGAAGCAGAAGCACTCTGGTGTGCATTTTCCTAGACCATGTGGGCCATATGGCTTATGCATAAATCATCATGTGCTCGAATGATGTGGCCAACTCTCCACGTCATCATCCCACAGACGGGGGCACCATGGCACAGGCAGGCCACCAGGCAGGCCACCAGGCAGGCCACCAGGCAGCTGGCAAAGCAAATAGCCAGGAAATGGCCGTGTCCATGTCTCGGTTCGTGTCTAGGAGCAGGCTGCCAACAACATCTGATGGCTGGATGGTTGACATTCCCTTTTGGTTTAGCCTTCTTTCACTTGTTTTACTGGTGTTTTCCTCCGATCCTTTTGCTCGGGGATAGCGCATAATAATTACATTAGCCCGTGCCACACTGCCGGGTGGGGGCTGCCTTGGGCTTTGTCCTCTGAGCCCCTACATCTCTCTGTATCCATGTCATATCTTTCGTCCGCCCTCATGCAATGCACCTGTGATTGCCTCCATCCTTTACATTTCATATTCAAATTTATTGCACATTTATTTTCAATGTTTGTGTTTAAGCAGGAAAGAGCGAACCTTAAACTATTGATAAATAAATTCTAATAACGATTTTAGCAAGATCGATGTATGAGCAGCATGTAGAGTGCTTTAGTCGATGGCTCTTCCACGAAAATAAAACTCCAGAGAAGCTGCCTAGTTTAATTAAAAAAGAATGTCAAAGATTCATGCAATGCCAAACTTCTTCAGAGCAGTTTTGGGGGCTTACTTTCAAGTATACCAAAAATACGTATGTGTGAGTGCAGGAATAGTCAGAGAATAAAATGAGAAGAACAAAAAAACTAGAAAAACTCAAACGAAACTAATATCGGGGTACAGAAATGACACACAGGAATCGGGTCGTATCTATTTAAATGTAATGGCTAGCATATGGATGATACGAACCTAAACCTAGACTAGTTATTCTCTATATTCTCTATAATTCATACTCTTTTTTTCTGTTGGCCAATTGTCTCTTGTGGTTAAATTTGGACTAGGACTGCGCCTAAAATGCTAAATAGCTTTTCACTATTGATTTCTTTTGGTATTGGAAGACTACGATTTCCGCATACGAGTATACATACATATATATTTGTTCAGTTATTTGATTTTTTGTTGATGTTTGTTTATTGTTGTTTTTTTTTGGTTTTTTTGTGGTTGTTACGTACCGATCATAACCCGGGCTGGGACTGCATTCCATTCCAGCCAAAATGTGATAAACGACGAGGTGACCAATATAATGCCAGGTATGAAAACGGTTGTGAAATAATACGCACGATCACGGGTAAATGTCAACTCGACCTGTAGGCAACTGTAATTACCTTTAAGAAACGATTGGCCAGAATTATATAATTCGGCCAGAGGTTAACAGAAACACGCACACACACACACACACACACAGACACAAACAGACACAGTGAGAGTGAGAGTGAGAGAGAGAGACAGACAGTAAGAAGGATATACTAGACATATGTACGAGTAGATGGAAAACAACTAGACAGATAGAGAGAGAGAGAGACAGAGACACATCCATATAAGATATATATCCTAGTCTAGCCTAGCCTAGCCTAGCCTAGATTATTTATTGTTCTTCTCCTCGCTGAGCTGTATTTTTCGATAAGAATTGCAATCGGTATATAAATGATAAAATTGAACTGAACTGAAAGTCGTGGTAATCGATATAACGAGTAAAGAGTAACGAGTAACGAGTGGTGTTTGGGGCTGGCTTTCGATTCGATGGGGGTTTTGATTCGAATTGGAATTTGAACAGTTTGGATACATGAAGGAACAGAAGAACCCATGCAGCAAATCTTACGAGCAGCATACAGTATGTAATGTTTTAATGTGGACTGGGCTTTTTGTGGGTGTGGGCATACTTTTGGTGGGCACTGCTTGGTCTACTACTAGCTACTACTTATGGTACTTGGTCGGCATTGAAATGAAATGGTTTTTGTTGTTGTTGTTTTGGGAGGTGACAATCAGAAATTAAATCATAAAATGGAAGATTTCAAAAATTACATTACAGGAGGGCAATGGTAATGGCAAATGGCAATCGAAAAAAGGCAAATTCTACGAAAGGCAAAGGCGCGAAAGTAAATCAATTCTCAATGGCGTATAAAATTGATTTTGTATTGATTTAGTTTCTTAAGAATACGAGTATATATATTGGGGTTTTATATTTATTTAGTTTTCAGTGAGAGTTTAGTGAGCGAGATAGAGCGAGGGGTACAAATTGGGCTATGGATTCATTATTTTGTTTGGTGTTTGGGGTTTTTGGCGTTTGTTACCTATCATCGATCTAGCTGGCACGGCATTCCATTCTAGCCAGAATGTTATAAAGGACGACGTCACCAATATAATGCCAGGTATAAAAACGGTGGTGAAATAGAATGCACGATCTCTGGTAAAAATTAAATCGACCCTAAGACAGCTGTAGTTCCCTAGGGAGCATTATATATAGGTTTTTTGTTGGTTCGGTTGTATTGTTTTGTAGCGTTTATAGAGAGTGGGCGAGTGGGAAGGTAGACAAAGATATTATACCATTAATATTAATCGTTTTTACTGTTTTCTAATAGTATATTTAATTAATGAAGCTGCAAATGCCGAGGTCTAGCCGAGGTCTGAGGCTACGCAACGGAATGTAAATCAAGACAAGAATAAGTTTCAAAAGCCAAGCCAAAGAATGGTTTACTAAACTGAGAAGGTCCACATAAATGATACCTATATACTATAGTAGATATATTTAAAAAAAATGATTCATAAAAACGCATTTTTGTAAGAAAGAAATACCATTATACCGGAAAAATAACTACTAAAAGTACTACAAATCCGATTAACTGAATTTTTCGTTTTGGTCAATAAAAAATATAATATACAAATACAGATAACAGATAACAGGTAATAGATACAGATACAGATACAAATTTGTGGGCATGGAGCTAACGAGGACTTACCTCTCCAGCTGTTTTGATCGCAGGGCGTTGTTTGATTCTTAATCAAGTACGCATTCAATGTGGTCAGCGATGGACTTTTCCGCAGAGTATCCTCATCGTTTTTCCAAACATACTTGATCTGTGACTCCTCGTAAGAAACTGTTGGATGTTGGATGAAAGGTTAGATGTAGAAGGGTTAGAGCCAATTGCAATTATAATCTTATAAGCCCTCGCATGGACTATATAGATGTACATGTATACTCCCCAAGTAATCCCTTCATTAATTAATGAAATTAATGTACTAACTAGATGGGGGATGCATATTGTGTGTGGGTTCTGGAGTGCCTCGAGTGTCTAGATTGTCTGGATTGTCCGGGTTGTCTGGGGTGTGGAGTAAATTAAATCATATTTGACAAACAAGCCACGACAAGGAGCAGCAGTCAGAAAGCAAAACACTTCGATGTTTCCTCTAGCAGATGAAAATCTCGGCAAGGACCAGCCCCTCCTCTACGGCCTGCCAGCCAGCCTCTCAAAAGTAATTTACGATGTTGCTCACGTTCTTGTGCGGGAGGAAACAAACCGGAAGCAACTTTCGGAAAACAATGTGAAAGACAAAAAAGGCTGGAAAAGCGTTGCTGGTGAACATGAAACAAGGCTTTCTGTCCGTCTCTCTGTCGGCTTTGGCTATGTGGCAGTCAGTCAGTCAGTCAGTCAGTCAGTCAACCAGTCAGTCAGCCTTGTTAGTCACTTTGTCAGCTTTTCTCGTTTAGCCTGCCTGCCTTCATCTCCACATCCATCTCCACCTCCACTCAGCCTCTTATTCCATTCCATACCATTGCTGCACAACACACACACACACACACACACACACACACACACACTCTGAAACAGAGAGAAGCCCAGACAGACAGACAGATGCAGATACAGGCAAAGATTTCCCTTGAGTGGCAGTCGACACGCTCTGCTCTGCCTTTCTTCAAGAACCACAGTAGTGGCAGCAGCCCCACTGCTGTGTGGCATCTACACCAGTCTAATCATCATCATCCCCATCCCCCTCATCATCAGCATCAGCATCAGCATCTTTCAGGTTGATTTTCAACACTTTGCCATTATTTTCATATTACTTACACATTCTTTCTTGCCACTCAATTTTCTAATTTTATTTCTCATTCAATTATTCGAGGAATGATTTTATTTCCTGTTTAATTATCGGAAGAGGGGTGTTGTGTGAGACTTACTGCTTTCCATGGAGAAGGAGCACTTGGGATCATCGAATGGAAATATGTGTAGGCTGCCCTGACAGGATAAGATCAGATGACGTCTGGAAAAAGAGTATACGATGTACATATTCACAGTATATTAAAGCGATTATTAAACTACATATATTCGATTTTTATTAAATTATATGAAATTATATTAATTTATATTATAGTTTATTATATTATATTTTATTATTATTGGTTATTTATCTCAACTCTCTTACACTTTCGGCCAATCATAAATCATAAATCTTTGCCTTAACCTGTGCTGCTGGCATCTTTGACTCGAATCTATCATAAAACATTTTGACCTTATAATTCCTTGGATTTGCCCTCGGGCTTCCATTCTCATTCCCATTCCCCTTCCCATTCCATTCATTGCTGCTGCTGCTTGTCTTTGCCACTTAATAACACGCTTTGTTCTGCCAGCATCAATTCATAATATTCTCTATTATCTTTTTGCCCCTCCTGTCTCCTGTCTGCTGTCTGCTGTCTCTCCATCTGTCCTGCTTTATTCTCTCGTCCCATTTGGAGCAAGTTTTTCCAACATTTGTTCTTGTTGGCCATGCAAACAGTGGGGATGCGGCTAGAGAGCAGCAGGAGCGGCAGCAGGACCAAGAGTAGGGGAAGTAATGGCAACTGCAACTTATTTTAATTGCTGGACGACACTTCTGCGCTATGCAGTCAATTGGAAAAGTTCTGTTGAATTAAAAATGTAGACAAGTCGGGGGAAAATGGGAACAGAATCGGAGTAGAGAGCAGGGCTGGCTGGCAAAATGAAGACAAACATGAGCATCGCATCCAGCAAATGTTGCCCATATACGAGTATGTACTACATATGTACATATGTATGTACATATCTGCTGCACAGTGCTCTCTTTTCTGTGTCTGTGTTTTTTTACAGCATCCCGGAGAAGGAAGGCAAACAACACACGAGTGCCAGTCTGGTGGTACTCTTTTTTTTTTTTTTGTTCACCTGTTCAGGTAGAGGAGATGCGATATTTTACCTGGCCAAATATTTGCATACATTTTTACATTCTACTCATATTCCTCCTGTAGGGTGCGGTGCCGGCCGCCCCATTTCTTGTGCTATTTTTCATTACTGCCTCGTGCCTCGTATGTTTGCCAGCTATCTTACATATTTTCAAAGCTCGGAGTGTTCCCCCTTTTTTTTTTTACATTTTGGAACATTTTCACTAGCCAGCCAGAGTCAGAGCCAGAGTGAAGAAAATTGTGGAAAATTTACAGAAAAAAAAAAAAATGAAAAAAGAGAATAAAAAAATATCGCCGCACTGACTGCCTGCCTGCCTGCCTGCCTGCCTGCCTGTCATCTTGTGCGCTGGTCTCCCTAATGAATATGAACTTTGAGCGAAAAGAATTTGCATTTTCTGGCGCCATTAAAGCCGCTTAGCCTGGCCCGGCCCGGCCTGGCCTGGCCTCGCATCTCGCGTCTCTGTATAAAAAATTCATTCATATTCAAATCTGGGCAGGCGTACAGGACAGGAGACAGGGGACAGGGGACAGCAACCAGAAGACAGGGGATATGGACACGGACACACACCTCATTGCGTACGTAATGGTCCCGTTCCGAAATATTCTTAAAGCGAAATGCATTGGTATGATGGGATCCTTGAAATCGCCATGCATAATGAAATACGTATCCGGCGTCCAGATGCTATCATGATGATGCAGAGCATTTAAGAAGTCATAATGAGACTTATTGCCATATTGCAGTCGCGGATCGTTCCACTGCTGGTTCAATAGGAATTCCACCTCATATTTCTGCAAAGACACAAAGGCACACACACACACATACATATATAATCTGTTTGGGTTTCTCTTTGTGGATTATTGTGGATCTCAGACCAAAAGACTTACCAAACTGCTTTCATCGGGCGATGCTAAGCTCAGGAGCAGCACATTCACGTTCACCGTCAGGGTGCCTATTCGATGGGATTGAAAATGTACAGAAAATACATCAAAATATACTTCAGAACCCATTGATAATAGAATAGTTTTTTGATGTGCCAATAGAAAAAAAACCACAAAAGACCACAAAAAAAAATACGAAACGAAGTCTTCACTTAACCAAAAAATGGGAGAAACAGATATCGAAACGAAAGTTAGTCAATTAATGGCTAGCTCTATTTTAAGCAACAACAACACAAAAAAACAAAAAAAAAATCTACATAAATAAGTGTTTTTTTTTTCTTTTCTTTTGGATGTGGAACTTTGGAATTTTGGATTTGAACACCAACCGCGATTGTGGGGTCTCCGTGGATTTTGATTTGTTGCCATATCGGGCGATTGCAAACCACAGCAAAAGTCTTCATCTGTAAAATTCAATGGGAAATTGTCTAAACAATTTGCTATCACACTATTTTTTTTTTTTAAGAATATTCTGAGGTTAAAACTATTTTATTTGTTTCTCCCCTAGACCGATCTATTATAATGATTTCAAAGAGCATATAAATATCGAAAGAAAAGTAATTAAATTACATGACACTACATGTGTATAGTTGGACCATCTATTCGCCAGCAATATGTCCCCTACAAGCCCCTTGCCCCATCAGCCCATCCTCCAGACAGTCAATCTGCCTTTGTGCATCGCCCATTAAGTTTAATTGATTTTCTAGTGGCCATGCATCGTTGCCCTGCTTTTGTTGCGGATCCCCCCGCACAGCGCACAGCGCACATCGCACACTCCACACACCGCCATTATTGCCACAAAATTCTTAACGATGCCAAGGAGCCGGAGAGAGATACAAGAACCGAAATGGAAACTGCATCGCATCGCATCGCATCGCATCGCTTGCTATTATTGTTATTCTACTCCATTCTACTGCGTTCTACTACTATTTGGAGAGTACTTGTTTTTCTATTGTACACTTGGACAAATTGGAAATGTAACGTTCAGAACGAGTGAAACGAACGAGTGGAAGTATGTGGGCTGGAAGGTGGGGGGAAATCTTTATGAGCATCTTACCATTTACAGGCGGCAGTAGTCGTTTGTCGTAGCGCTTCTTCTCAAGCAGTAAATCTAATATCTCCTTATCCGAACTGGACTCGTCGAATCTGTGTGTGGCAAATGTGGAGATTGAGTTTTCTTTAATAAAAAGGATGTACACTGCACAGTTTATGGTTAGTACGAGTAGTAGTCAAAAAGTATGTATTTGTTATAGTTAGCCCTATGTACTATAGGTAGTTTTTAGTCTATGTACAACAACAGTTTTGTGTGTGGCTATAGATGGGCATAGATTGGTTGGTTAGTGTTTTTGGGATAGAAAGTAGGTACATATGTGTGTGTGTCGAACAACAAAGCCAATTCAAAGGTAAACCAAGCAATTATAATTATCGTAAGAAATATAAAAGTCCAACAATATTGGAATGAGAGCTACTGTTTCATAGGTCGCTCAACTTTCGAAGTACATATCTTTTGAAGCATCGGATTAAAGCTTTTCCTATTTTGTTTTTTTTGTTTATTGCAAATAAAAGACTGGTTGTTTTTTTTATTCAATTTGCATGCAAAAATTCAGCAGAAATCGAACCGAAATGCCAATATTTTCCATAAAGTTCAAGTCGAATTAAAACTCAAAAATAAACAAAAAATACAAAAAGGAAAGGAAAGGAATATTCTGTTTATAATTGGCGAAAATTTTGTTTTTATTTTCTTCGTTTGGTTTCCGTTTTTTTTTGGTATCTCTTTGTCCATACAATACATTTTCTTTTTGCTGTTGTTGGAGGGAGAGAGATGCGAGCGAGAGAGAGCAGGAGAGAGAGAGAGAGAGAGTGTGTGTGGTGAGGAAGAGGTGTGCAATAACTTACTTCGACCAATCGATGCCATGACTGAAAGAATTTCAAAAGAAAAAAATAAATAGAAAATTTTTTTCGTGTTGTTGTAAGGGTTACCAGGCGATACAGAGAGATATATGTATGTTATGTATATAGAGAGTGGTGGAGAGATAGATAGTCAGATAGATAGATGGATAGATAGATAGATAGACAGGAAGATACGTGTGTTTGAGGATTCCTCAACCGAAAACCATAATGTGTGTAGTAATGTTTCGATTGTCCTGGTATGCATTGAAGGGTGGGTTCTGGGCTGCTGCTGGGCATGGGACTGCACTTACATGGGATGCTTGTCGAGGGCACCCGTCTCCGACTGTGTGGCAGCGGCCGTGGATGTGCTGGTCAGATAGCAGAGCATCAGGATGACGCTGGAGGCGGCGTAGAAGCTGAACGATTGGCTATAGTGCTTGTAGTGCTGCCCCAGATACTGGTAGGCGGCCGCCGATGTGGCGGCGGCCGTTGCACTGACATTGGCTATGATTGCGGCTGACATTGTGGCGGGCAGAATGCCGGAGGATGCATATGTGTCCCGCCACGGCTGGTAGGCTAGTGGTTGCTTCCGCGGATCCTGCTCTTGCAGCTCCTGCTCCTGCAGGTCGTGGTCCTCCTGCCCCTGGCCCTCCACCTGCCACTGCAGCGAGGTCGCTAGGGCAGCTCTCGCATGCAGCAGCATCTCGTGCAGGGAGAGCGTTGAAATGCCAGCCAAGGTGGCAGCCACCACTGCTGTGGAGCCAAGGCCGGGCCGGATCCGGCCCCAAACTGCCGCTGCATCCGCATCCGGGTGCAGCCGTCTCCGTCGACGATTCTGACGATGCAGCTGCTGCTCATCGCGATCGCGATCTCGTTCTCTGCTTATCTCTGGGCTGTGGCCTAGGCAATTGGGGCAGAGTGTTTGGGTGTGCTTCGTTGTTGCCACAATATCGATTCCTGCTGCTGCTGCTGCTGCTCTATCGACGACAATGGTCGTCCCGTGTGTTGTCGCCAACTCGTCGTCCTCGTCGTCCTCGTCTTTGTCCTTGTGCGCCACTTGACTGGGGTTCTTGTTCTTCTGGGGCTGTCGTTGTTGCTGTATCGTTAAAAGCACTCGAGTTGCCGCTTTTAGATGTTTGGCGTTTGCTGTTTCTGTTGCTGTTTCTGTTGCTGTTTCTGTTTGCGTTTCGACGACAATTTCTGTTGTTGTTTCGGTTTCGGTTTCGGTTTGCGTCTGCGTTTGCGTTTGCGTTTTATGATTTTGTTGATAGTTATCCTTGATTTTGATGTCCTCAGCTGGTCGCAATGTGCTCGTTGTTGTTCCGCCCGCTTCTCCACCCACTGCTGTGACTCTGACTGTGGAGGACGCCCTGCCTGGTCTTGTTGTCGCTGTAGCTCCTCTGGCACCGCATTGATTCCTTCTTAGATGCTTGTTGGTTGTTCTTGTTTGTTGTTGTTGTTGTTGCTGTTGCTGTTGGTTTTGGTTTCGGTTGTTGTTGTTGTTGTTTTTGTTGTTGGGCTGCTCTTTGGCTGCTTCAAAGACGCAGCCCATGTTATGACAACTGTAAAGAGCCATTAAAATACACAAATCAATTCGCAATCAAGGCTAGAACTAATTAGGCCACTGCAAAAGCCATTACCACTGCAACAAAATCTAAAATAAGAATCTGCCACCAGCCACCGGCCACCCACTTGACTGTCACACCCATCAGCACTCGCACAGACACTCGTACATGCAGCACCTTTTTTGATGGATGTGCTAATATCGGATTGTGCCACGCCCAGCTGCGTGCTCCCAAGTATACTGTGAATGCTAGTGTCGGTTGCAAGCTGGCATGATTTCTGAAACTGATTTATGCCACTGGAGTACCACTACTCAAGGAAACATTTTCGAATGACAATCACTCCACCGCTTGTACACCCGACGAAATGATATCCACGATAAAGATTGGATTTCTAAATCCTGACAATATTCTGCTATTTATTGAATTAATTATGCTGAAGGCACAATAGATAATTTGGTCGGATAAACATATGTACATTGTACATATTGGATTTTGACACTTGGGATTTAATTATAATCATGTTCGATTTATTTTGTTATATATTTAAATGTGCTGTTTTCTTATTTAATCGAAAAAATTATCAAAATAATTTTAATGTTTGTTTTGTGTTGCCCCAAAGAAAAAATCATCATGGATATTCATTATTAATACTTAATATCACTGATGATTATACATAAAACTTAAAACTTAATTATTATTGTGTGTATTATTTTTAAAATATAGCTGATAATGATTAAGTTCCGTGCTGTTTTTTTTTTTATATAATATAATTTTAATTATTTATTTATATTTATTTTTGTTTTTTTTTGTCTTTTGTTCCTTTTTATTTTATTTATTTATTTGTATTTATATTTATTTTTGTCATAATTGCGACTACAATATTTTCGGGATAAGGATACTTTTCAATAAATCTGCGGACTCTAAGCTCTAAAAATGTATCTCTACTTTTATCATAATCCCTGAAATCTGGAAACCCTTTCTGCTGATCTATTTATGCGAACAAATAAATGTATTTCTTATGAGCCAAGAAATGCTTTCACCTACCGAGTATCAGTTGTTAGCCTTCCACTCTTCCACTCTAGGGTAGAGGGTATAAAAACGAGCATTTTCTTGTTCATTTTTGAAAGCTAAAACTCCAGTAACAAAGAGAATTACATGCATGTCTGGATATATGGAAAATGCACTAAACTAGTTTCTGCTCTCTTTTGAGTGAGTGTGTCGTTGGGGCGGGACAGACCCCGAAAACCCGACTGTCAGTCAGCCAGTCAATGGGCCAAGCGAATTTTTATTGTTGCATGTCAAAGCCGTCTTCTCTTTCGCTGTTGCTGCTGCTGCTGCTGTCAGTTTGTGGCCAAGCCATAGAGTAAAGCAATTTTCAATTTAGACAGAGATATACAGACGTCCCTACATTTATACGGATATATGTAAGTCGGTTCTAGTTTTGGGATATCTTTTTGACATTTATTTCAACATGCAAGCCCCTGCTGCTGCTGCTGCTGCTGCGGTCATTGCACCAAAACGAAATGAATTCGAACCGCAAAAATTCAATTTCCTTTTTAGCTCTTCATAAAACTGATATCCAGTGATGTGGGTCTGATTAGATATTTGCAAGCATGTGTGTGTGTGTGTGTGTGTGTGTGGGTATGCGTAATCGGCTTAAATGGAACAATGTTTTGTTTAAAAAGGATTTCCAAGGTATAGTTATTTGTGAAACAGCTTAAGCTGCTTATGGAGTTTCTTTTAAGTGATTTCGAGTTTTTCTGATGAATTTATGGAACAGCCACAACCAAGCCGCAGACAATCCAAACATGATTGCCAGAACTGCTACTGAACGAAACTTTGACATGACCAAGTCCTGGCCTCTTTCCCGCAACCACAAAACACACACGCACACGCACACACACACGCACACACACACACTTATGAGTAAGGAAGGATATGCCGACAAACCCAATTCAAGCCAAGCCAAGCCAAGAGCAGGCACTCAGTGGTTCCATCGCTTGGTCGGAGTCGGAGGAGAAGAAGGAGGAGGTCTTCATTATACATTTATTCGATTTTTACGTGACTTTGGCCATAAAGCACGGAAAAAAACCCCGAATACTCGTAGCAGACAACAGATACGAAAAGTAATAGCAGAAAAGTAGGAGCAGGTCTAAGGACTAGCCATGTAAATGGTGTTCATATACAAATTGGTACCGATATGGCCTAAACGTGTCCTCCCTATCCCCCATTTCTTTTCTCCCGAGCCTGCGCCTGTGCCTGTGCCTTGTCTTCCACCCACATGTGCCAGGACAATTATCGACCCCAATCCATTTTAAACGCTTGTACAACATGCCCCCTTCCACACATACGAATCGCTCTTTGAGCTTTTCCAAAACTGTCAATTCGTGGACTACAAAAAAGAGAAGGTAGAAAGAAAAATAGAGTAGTGAAAGAGGGGAAAACCCATATCAAAATGAAAACTTTTCCGGCTGATTATCGAGTGGACCACAAAAAAAAAAAAGAAAATGAAACAGAAATATAACAGACCGACCATAGATCAGTTGATGGCAGGCTTCCTTTTGCAGCCTTCCTGCCAGGCACTCCCCGCTGATATCCTTTATGCCTTCCGGGCCATAAATTTACACAAACCCTGCTCGAGACTAGTTTCCCCATCGTCCCCATCGTCCCCATCGTCGGCGACTGCAACTTGGTCCGAGTTAATCCTTCCCATCGTCTGGCGACCGGAAACGGCACCAACTGACAGGCCACAGCCACAGCCACCAACTAACCCCGAAACACAGCCAATCCTCCATTTTCCCGGTCGCCCCACCCACCCTCCGTCCCTGCCCTATTTGGTTAGTTTCCTTGTCCAGTTCCAGTTGTGCATTTCATTTTACGCTCTCAACTTTTTTTGTGTCATATTTTTTTGTTGCTGTGAAAACTTTGAATAGTCCTTCCATATTTATTTTTTATCCTTTTTGTTTGTACGACTTGTGCAGTCAATTTAATAATTTGTTGCTCCTCCCCGCCCCCTCTCGCACCCTCGCTGGCTGTCTCTCAAATTAGTTGACACTGTGGGGCATTTGAAACCAAAATTATTTGCATAGTTTTTGTGCTGCTGGTGCTGTGGCCGGTGGCCGGTGGCTGTGCTGCGGTTAGCCACACATGTCGGATACTTAATATACTCTCTCCAAAATAGACAGACACATTTCGGCCACGTGTTTGTGTGTGTGTGTGTGTGCGTGTGTGGGGATCAGATCGGGCAGCTTTAATGACCTAATTTGTAGTTTTGACCCAAATCAAGCGGCAATCCAATATTACACAGATGTGCGACCAAAACTTTCCCGTAGGACCAGGCAGGACCGGCAGCCTATGGCCAGGCAGAAATTTGATTGAAAATAACTATTAAATTAGAATGGAAGTCGAGGCGACAGGATGAATAATTAGCATTTACACCGACCAAGGGGAGGGATTAGAAGGATATTTGACTAAACTAAACTGCTCGAAGGTTAATTGGTTACTGAACTAATTTGTCAATTACGAGTATTTGCTGGAAATCCCATCTCAATTATCGACGACTCCACGGAAATAAGTTGAAGCAAGGTCGGCTCTCCGATTTCCAATTTTACAATTTTCCAATGCCAAAAGAACTGACCTTTGGATTATTTTATGCGACCTCCAACCTGCCTGACTGTCTGCCAGCCTGCTTGCCTGGCTTGAAGGAAAATTTCAAGGAAAATATTTTAATTTGCCATTAAACGGCCAAGTGAAACGGCTAACCTCAGCGAAAGAGCAATAAGAATAAAAGGCCAACAACAACCGCAGAAACAGCAACAAGAAGCGAAACAAACGAGCAATAAGCAACAATTACAAACAACTTGAATCGATTTTTCTCTTTTTTGTTGTTGATTTGTCATGGCGCCATTGTTCGGAAGTCACGAACTTTCGAGCTACGAAAAGGAAAAATCCAAAAAGAAGAATACAAAAAAAAAAAGGTTGATTAAACCCTCTGAAATGTTCTGTTAACGTTTCCATATAAGAAGACGATTGTGGTGGGGGGGGAGTTCAGATTGTGAATTATTTGGTGGGCAATTCAACAAGTCAGCAATGGAATATATCATTACGAAATTCGATTATATACGAGTATGTATGCAGTATTCCATGAGCGATCTTTGGGTAGATGCGTTCCTGCACTTCAATCAGAAATTTGCGCAGAAATTAAATCCATTATAGATGAGTTGAGTTCAGTTCAATGGAGAGTCCCCTGTCGGCTGGAAGCCAAAATCGTTATCCATTATGGACCATAATCTGTTGCATTAAAACTGATTAAAATGTCATGGCATAGACCAGAAATTTATGGCCAGGCGAATGTGGTAATTGAAGTGCGGCACTTGACCCACATACTCTGTGTACAACTGGGGGGATGCAACTGGCATTTGGGATGCAGTGCAGGCAGTCCAGGCAGTGCAGGCAGTGCAGGCAGTCCAGGCAGTAAGAGCAATCGCCCTAGGGGGTGGGGTATGCGAGCAAGCTAAGCGAGGGTGGAAAGTCACATTCTATCTGGGTGATGCCGATACCATGCCTAATTAAATAACTCGATAACTAAGAGCATTGGTATGCAGGTGGGGCAAAGTGTAATGGAGTCGATTCGATTCGAGTGGAGTGCAGTATAGTGGAGTGCAGTTCATTCGCATTTCAATTAAAACGGAGTCCAGCAGAGAGCACAGATACAGAGACAGACACAGACACAGACACACTCAACAAATGGTAAACCACTCAGAGGGACGCTAAGTCGTTTAGGCTTAAGTCAGCTTATTGCTCGGAAAAGTGGGACACGCGACGGCATAGTTGACATACGCCAACGCCAGCGCCAACGACGACAACGACGACGACCTGTTGGTGGGACAATTTTCCAATAATCGAATAAACATACGTACAAGTACATACAAGTACATACAAGTTTAATTAATGCCAAACAAGTAAAAGTTTTCAACTCTTTTGGCGCTAATTTGATTTTAAAACTAATTTTAATATTTATTTGGCGTCTCTCATAGCTGATTCATTTGATTCATGTAATTCATGGCTGAGGTGAGCCGTTTGGCTGCGGCTAATTGCACATTTGGACAGTTCTGCGGTGGCAACGTTTGCACAAAGTTAACGCAAAATGACAAACTGCAAATGTGCAACGGTCGCGTGGAGATAGAGCAGGAATTGCGGTTGGTCTTGGGGTTGCGATTGGGGTTGGGGTTGGGGCTGGGCTTGGGGTTGGAGAGAGAGAGAAAAAGAGGCAGTGCAGTGGAATGGAGTGCAGGTGTGTGTGTGTGCGTTTGTCTGTCTGTATGTGGCACTATCACATTCTGTTCACAGTAAGCTGGGGCCAGCCCGTTTCTCCCCTCTATCCTCTATCCTCTGCCCTTTGCCCTCACAGAAGAAGTCCAATTCGAAAGCCAAAGCCAAGTCAATGTGTTTAGGGCATATTCCAGGGACCGTAAATAAGAATTATGCATGCAAGTTTAAACTAAATAAATCAATGCATTGATTTTGATTTTGCGATCTTCCAGCTCGTGCTCTTCAACAGCAACAGCTGACTTTAACAGCTGTTAGAATTAACATTGGTCTGTTATATAACATTTTTGGTATTGACCGTTACAGTTTGAAGTTTTCTTAAGATGTTAACACAAAACAGATCCCAGTTTGAATACTTTGAGAAAATGACTAAATACCCGAAAAATGGCAATTTTACCCATAGTGCAATGTAAAGGATATAAATCAAAATTCATATATTATTCGTATTTAGCGATATCAGAAAATGAACTTCTATTTACGATTTTCATGATATAAATCATTTTAACTTCTTATTTTTCAACTTTTTCTGATTTGTTAAATTAAAGTTGGGAAATAATTGTTAGATTGCCACTTTTATTTGAAAACTTATCACAGTTGCGGTTGCTGGTATCTCCAGTGGAAGGTCGAATCCATCAAAATAAAATTCGAAATGCTGCGGAGAAGACCTGCTTTCAGGTTTTGTTTATGCAAATTGCAAATTTCATATTCCACTTTTTTTCCAGCTCAATTTCCACTCTCTCTCTTGATTACGAATTTGATTCATAATTTAAATTTAATGAATAAATTGCGGCTGATGCATTAATGGCTGACCGCAGCAGCACGGATATCGATGTCACGCCCACAAATATGGACGTGTAAATAAATAATATATTATATAACCATCACGCAGAACCCTTTCATCGATTTGTTTGAGTAATTAAACAATCGACAGAAGAAAATCCCCAGTGATGTCCGTTTTTCGTATAATCTTTTTGGGTTCTTCCATTTGGGGCACTTTATGTATCGAGAGCAGCGGGAGAGGCTGTCTAAAATCTGCAAGGGGAAGGGGGGTGTGGGGAGTAGTAGCTGTCACAGCCACTTATATACGTATAAATAAATGCCATGCATCATGGATATTTATGTGAATAAATTATAATCAACGAAAAGAGAAGAAGAGCACAGCACAGCGCAGCGCAGCACAGCAGAACCCTTGCAGACTGTAATAATTCAGATTAAAAAGTATTTATACACAGTGACACTGACATGGTCTATAGAGGGGCTGCTCCTGCTTTTGCTCCTGCTGGGAGGAGTCTGTGGGATGAGGGATGTGGGATGTGGGTGGGTGGGCTTATGCTGCTGGTCACGCGTGTTCGCTCTGATATTTCGCTATAATAAATTGACATTTTTCGGACATTTCTCTTGAGCTTCTCCCGGGCTCCCTGGCTCTTCAGGGCTTCGCTCTTCACTCGTCGCTCTGGGGAAATGGGAAAATGGGTGCTGGGCGCTGTGGGAGCTGTCCGTCATTTAAGCTTTTTTCTCAATGCTTCTTTTTTGTCGGTTGTCGTCTGTCGTCTGTCCGTTGTCGGTTTATCGGTTGTAGGTTGTCGGTTGTCGGTTGTTGGCTGTTGGCTGTTGGGGCAAGGCAGCTTATGAAGAGATTTCGTCAAGAGTTGAATTGGAGCACCATCCGCGTGGAAATGGTCTCTGCTCTAAAGTAATCTCTCTCTGTTTCCCTCTTCCCATGCCTCCTCCACATGGCACACTCCGTGGCATCCCCAGCTAATATTTAAAATGATTTCTGTGTGAAAATTCCCCCACGAAATCTGGAGAATCGAAAATTCTTGGCATTCATGGGGTGGCGTTGGGAAATAACAGGAAAAAGCAATAAGCATTTAAATAAAAAGTGGCAAAAGAGAGCAGAGAGCGGAGAGGCGGAGAGGCGAAGAAGCAGCGACAAATAATTTGGCACAAAGGCAAATAAACAAGATAAACGAACAAACAAACATGGTGGGGAGGAGGAAGGAAAGGAGGATTGGCGAAAAGGAAACAACAAAAACAAAAACCGAGGAAAGACAAAAACAAGACAGAAACAAAGCCAAGTACCCAAGCACATAATGAGCATAATGGGCGTGTTGAGAGGGAGGTCTTATAGGGGGTACACACACTCGTGCATATACCCCCCTCCCCCCATCCATGACCTACACCTACCCCTTCCCTTCGGCCTACCCTTAGCTCTACCCTTAGCCCTACCCCTAGCACAGGAGACGAGTGCCAAAGAGCTTTTTGTGTTGGTTTTCCCTCTCAGTGCTAGAATAAGCGCCACTTTACATGCAAACATTCACACACGCACACACACACACACATACAGAGAGAGAGAGAGAGAGAGAGGGAGAGGGTGAGATTGGTTAAGGGTAGAACAGTGGGACAGTAGCAGGTTGTAGCCCCTCTATTGGCAGATGCAGTTGGAAGGATGCAGGATGCACTGCGAGTGCAGTGGCATCTGCAAAACGAGGGCAAAGGCACGTCGCCCAACCATTTAAACTAATCTTGAGGCAGTTTATTTATATATATATATATATCTCAAGGGTCGTTTGTCCTAACAATGTGCTCTCTGCTTATGCACACTCGTACAGGAACAGATGGACCCATACTCGGGTAAGCTATAAAAAAAGGAAACAAACGACATGGGGAGGGAAGGGGAGGGGAGACGGAGACCCAACCAAAGCCAGAGACAGGTGAAACAGGTGAGATCTATGAACGCATTGAATACACAAGGAGGGGCACAATAGTTCATGGGTCTCTCTCTCTCTCTCTCTCTCTCTTTCTCTCTCTCTCTCTCTCTCTGTGTGTGCTATGCTATTAAGGGATCCACAAATATCGTATACATCACGAATATATATCTTTGAGCGTACCCTTATAGGCTGCATATATTTTACAAATAGAACACACAATTATAATTAAATTTTAAGTTTTAGGGATAATAATCAGTGATAATAATTATGAGTAATCATTATCCATAATGATTTTTATTTGGAGCAAACAGAAAAATAAAAAAAAGAGCTCAAATTGCAATCAAGGAAGAATGGTGGGGAGCATATCCTTGCTAATTGAGCCAACAACAGCCAGCGAACACGTTAAACGAAAAAAAGGTAATCATTGCTTTTGGTCCCTGGAAAAAACTGCACAACGCTCAGAACAGTTTTGGAAAAGATTTCTAGAAGCAAAAAACCATTTTCATATATTCGAAATATATCTATTACATATTTGAATGCATCTGGAAGGACCTCCACCAGTGGAGGCTATTGAACTGTTTGCCTCCTCACCCTTAAATGACCCCCTGGGCTGCCTATTAGTTAGTGTAGAACATGAATTGAATACCTTACTCACCCAACCACCTTTGGCCTCGCCCCTCCCCTCCCCCTCCCCCTCCCTGGAGCAGTTGAATGGATCTTTGAGTTCCTGAGGTCAGAGAGAGAGAGAGAGAGAGAGGCGCACACTTCACTGACCTTTAGCCTAGGTCCTAGGTGGTACCCGTTTTGAGGCTATTTAATTTCTATATAAATATTATGCCTTAGACCACAAATCTGCGGGTCATAAGCCGCAAGGACGCGCCCGCTGGGCGCACGGCGCACGGCGCACGACATGCAGCTCCTTGGTAGGGCCAGGCCGTGCCGGGCCGGCTTACAGGCTTCGTCTCAGCCTCGGAGAGCACGCCCGACTGAACCTGTATTAAAGCAACCGGAAATTAAACACACAAAAGTTCTCCAAGACCCTGGCCGCACCTTCACACACACACACACACACACAGGCAAATACACACTCGTACACTCATACACTCATACATGTGCTTGTGCTTCACCATTTTATTTCATTTCCATTAGTACAGATGGTACTCGTGATTGATTTCCTTTCTTTTGTTTTTTTACTCACCAAATTTAACTCCGTAGCCAGTTCAATGGAATCTTCTGACGCTCCCCACAAGTGCCAACTGGAAAAGATGAGAAGCCAATTAAAAGAAGCAATTATTAAATTATTAAATGAAATAAGCCGCCCACCACCACCAACACCCTACCACCCAACCCGCACACTTTTGGACATGAGGATTGCAGATTGTGATGAGATTAGTCCTGGGATGGGGGCTAATTCCCCATTGTCCAGACCAGACCCCGAAAGCAGAAGGCAGCAGAGTCTCCCAGTTTCGTTGGTGGCTTTTAGAAGAAATTGAACAAATGTATGTATGATGGAGGATGATGTTATGGAAAGGGATCGGTTTGAGTGGGGCGACGCTAGGGGGAGTGGGGGTGCTATTAGAACCGACCGATGTCGTTGGTATTCCCCAGCATGTTCCTTTTTGGCGCAAATGATGGAAATCACTTAACAAAGAGAGTGGGAAAGTGGATGACGATGACAACGACAACGACAACGACAACAAGGGCTTATATGACAGAGAAGTGAGTTGTTGTTGCTGTTGCTGTTGTTGTTGTTGTTGTCTGTTGTCGCTGCTGTTGGTGTGAGTGGAACTTGTGTGTGTCTGAGTTCTTAATGAGCTTTTGTCTGCTGCATACTTTTCAGCGCTGTGCCGTGCACTAGGAGACACACGACTTTTGCGTCTTGGGCTGCTTTGCTGCCTTGCTGCCTTGCTGCTTTGCTGCTTTGTTCAAATATTTGACAGCCAAGCGGCATGCAGACAGGCAGCCTGGCAGCCAGGCAGCCAGGCAGGAGGCTCAAAGTCCCTTGGTTATTAATGCTTAGTTTCCCAACTAATGAAAGAACATGAACGTATATGTACGCACTCGTATAAGAAGAATTGGCTTGAGCATAGCCATAGCCATGTTTCTTACCCAAAGAATGTTTCTTAAATATGTACATACATACATATGTATGTACGTCAAGTGGGAAGTCTTTAATGTGACTCCCTTCATGTTCTATCCACAATATCAATTCAGCATCTTGTTAGCGAAACTTTCCGTTTCCTCCTACTCCATCCAGCCACAAAATCACTTGGGCCAAAGTTCAATCAAACAAGTTAATAGCTTCCGCAATGTGGCAGCCAAAATTAACCATAATTCTCGGGTCTACAGCCAACCAAACTGACCCATTACCCTTTGCTCTCTCTCTCTCTCTCACTCTCCCTTTCTCTCTGCTCTCTCTCCGCTCGCTCTGTCTCAGTCCAAGTCTCGGCCATGATGGCTCCTGTGAGAGGGGAGGCGGGCTACACTGGTTATGCGCTTGAATGGCGGGACAAGGCGACTTGGGGCTACCTGGCTACCTGGCTACCGGTGGAAATGTGTCGGGTAATATGGGTATGGTAATTTTAGCGCTTGTCTCTCCACGGACACACACACACACGCACAGAACAATCAAGAGAGAGAGAGAGAGGCGGGACGGGGACACTCAGGTGCACATGGAATAAAAATGCCGGAGCACATGTCACATTTGCCACATGAGTTAACGTGGCTCATTTATCATGGCTAGCTTCCTATCCTGTCCTGTTCTGCCCCAACCTGTCCTGTCCTGTCCTGTCCGCTCTTGTCTCCCTCCGGCTGCGGTTCAAGGTGACCAAGGCATTTGCTGGCCAATCTGAGGTCGTGCATGCACACATGTACGCGTGTATCTGTGTGTATGATACAATACATAGTCGTATATGTGTATGTGTGTATGTGTAGCCAACACCAAAATCTAATTGAAGCCCCTAGGCATAGCGAGATGGCAGCACAACTTTAATTAAGGTGCCACCGACTCCCGGACGCCCGGACGCCCGGACACCCGACTCGTCTCGTCTCGACTCCTTTCCCAGTACTCGCATCACAATGCAATATTTATTAGTGCGTGTGCGGTCCGTTCCACCCCCTCTCCCCCCCCGCACCACATGTAGGGTATGTATATAATACTCGTACATACATATATACATATGCTTCCGTAGCATGTGTTCTATGGCATGGCATTATATGTCGCCTGACTAAATTTAGATATTCAAATCGATAAAAACACAAAAAAAAAAAGAGTGAAAGGAAAGCAAAGGAAAAGAAAGGAAACCCTGGCACGCACGCATTTTTAGTGCCTGTCCAACTTTTGCCCCGCAACGTTTTCCATATTCTCAGAGTTGGAGTTGGAGTCGAAGACCGAGAGACTGGGCGACTGGGAGACTGAAAGACTGGGAGACATGTGTGTAAAGGTCGCGCTTTTGTTATAATTGTATAGAGATAGTAAAACGCCTCAGCCCAACAGCAAACTATTTACAAACTTGCCACGAGAATCGACATCGACATCGACCCGTCTAGTGCCGAGTGCTGAATGCCTCAGCCTACGATTGGGGCTATCCTGATACTTGCCCATGGAACCGCCTACTCATTTGTATGCTCGGAGCCAGTTCCAAGTCAAACTGTATTTAAATATGGATTTTAGTGGGTATCTATGAATCATGGACTTTGTTACTCATAGAGGAGGGTGGCTTGAAAATTCCGTAGGATCTGCCCCTTTAAATCCTTGCCAGCTGGCAGCGCTTTCAGCAGCTGTCTTCCTGGCCTGTTGTTTACCTTCAATTATAATGCTTGAGACGGCCCTCTTAATAGTAATTACATGTCTCCTTCTCCCTCTCTCTCGTTACGTATGTGTGTGTGTGTGTGTGTGTGTGTGGGAACTTAAACTTTTGCTTTACTTTCACTAATTGAACCAATTGGGGCCACACATGGGGATATATGTACATATACGTATATATATAGTATATCCGTTTATATCTCTGCCTCTGTCCCTGTCCCTGAGGGCTCTCTTTGCAATATTTATGACCATATATTGATTAAATAATTAGTCGCTCTCTTCTATAACAGGCCGATTCACATGCATATATTATAAATACAAATTTATATCAAATACCATCGCATATAAATTTACACAACGCCCCCGCTCCGGCAGTGCCAATTCCAGTGGCAGAGGCAGCATTTCCAGTTGCATTTTATTTAATAAAGCATTCGGCACAGACAAACACGGCCCAGACGAGTGGCGAGTGGCGGGTGGCGGGTGGTGGGGGGGATGGTTTGGGGGCGGAGGAGACTTAATTAATTATTTATACTCAGCTTGTTAACAATTTTTTTTACCCTCCTTTTTAACATTCCCTGTGTTTGCTTTTACATTTCTTTTTTCCATTTATTTTTTTTGTTCTGCTCTTTCTGGGGTGGCATCCCAGGGGCTGTTTGAACTGCAGGCTCGCAAAATAGGGTTAAGTATTGGACCAGGCCGAAAGCTGAAGCTGAAACGTGAAAGCTGGGGCTGAGACAGGCCAAAGGTTTTCGCAGAGCGGGAGCAGAAAGTGAGGAGAGTGTTTTTTCCTAAAAGTATTTGCGCTGCATAGACGGAAGCATTTCCGACTCTACTATACATGTATATTTTTGGTTCGCATCTTCGAGGCATTTCTTTTCCGGGCAAAATAATAATAGAACTGCCATAGGAACGATCGATTGCAAAACCAATACAACCGAAATTCTACCCGAAGTAGTTCTATTTGTTTATTTGTGGAAACAAAATGGAGTCGCAGATTTAATTAGTTGTTGTCAATTAATTATAAATTCGTTCTGCTATACAATTTGGCGTGGTTGCCTCTCCATGAACCACAATTTGTTCTAACTAAAAAGAAAAACAAAAATTCTTTGCTGCGGCTTCCGTCAGCTCCGTAATTTTGAATAATTTTCATTCACTCTACCGATCTTTTCCCTCATTTGGAGAATATAATAAAACATATTTGTACCGAAGCAGCATTGGCCTATCGTTTTGTTTGCAAAAACAGTTGACGAGTGTTTGGTGTTTTGGTTTTCTATTTTTGAAACATTTATTTCCAAATAAAATGGTAACTGGAGGGAGCCAGCTGATGGCTGCCTGAGTATATTTGATATTGATGGATATTTATGGGGTGTTCGTGGTGCCAAGAGGCAGCAAAAAGCTCTCAAAACACGTGCTTGATTAGAGTCCCACACCACCAGATCCCCCTCCCCCTCCCCCATACGGATATTGCGGATATTCGTAGCGCCAGCGGACATGGCTCCATGGCTCAATCAGGGTACACAAATAGCTGTGGATGCTTGTGGATGTGGATGCGACCCAGAGGCAGGGGCAGGGGCGGAGCATCTAAATTGGCTTTGTAACTGTTGGAATTTGTTTGTCCACCGTTTTATTTGGCCAAATCGCACATCGGTGGAATGTCTGCCGCCAGTACGAGTACGGGTACGAGTACGGGTACGGGTCATGTATCGATTTTCCTATGGAAACTTTGAACATTTTTAATGGCCCACTTTTTTGTCGTGTTGTTGCTTTTGGCTTTTGTCAGTTGCCAAATATTTGCGCCTATTGTGTGTGGCGAAAATATTTATTCGGCATTTGTTTCCGCTGTGATTTGGCTGCGAAAGAGATAATTTCCGCTAATTGCCTGCCGGGGCATTGCGGAACAGGATTACGCGTGCAGATGCGGGTCTATTTAGTGCCATATTATCGAATAAATTAACGCAAGCCAAATGAAAATCATTCATTTGTAAATTAAAGACAGAAGTTTCCCAAACAACAAAAAACAAAGCCCTCTCAAAAATGTCACTTGAATCTCCTGCACAGAAGGAAACATTCCAGCTCGAATACTACTTGGACTAGATTGAAAATTCGGGAAGAGCAGATCCCCCCCAGCGCCCCCTCTCTCACATTCGTGAAATAACAAAGTTAATTAGTTTTATGCACAGCCTTTGTTTGCACAAAAAAGAAGCACACGAGAAAAAAGCAGACCCCGAAAAATGTAGCGAGGGGAAATCAGTAGAAAGTTTTCACATTTCCGTGCAAGGACATGCGTGACGTTGTCGGGTGACCCCTCCGTGGTAGCTCGGCTTTCACACTTGCCACTTTCTCACACACAGACGACACACATATGTATATTGTAGAGTAATACCCACATACATACATGTATTCTATATTCTGGGTGGCTTTGCTCCGTTCTTTACTTCTTTTTTTTGGGGGCAAGAAAACAAACTTGCACGAGGTTTGGGAAATTAAGAAAATAATACATATAACTACGACACGGATATACATATGTTTGTATGTATTGTGTGTACGGTATATCCGTCTACAAAGGACATTGCTATGATTAGCATTTCAATGGTTGGGAAATGGTTGGTTGGTGTTTTTCTGCCAAGGATATTATTCATAAAATGCAATTACTTTTAATGCCCAGGCAGGCTTCGTGCCTCCTGCCTCCTGCCCCCTCCCTTTGTGGCTTTGTGCCTCATGGCTCGTGCCTCGGTGCAGTGCTACTATAATTAGATGGCCAATTATGGCGTTGAAAATTGAAATTTGCAGCGACTGCAGCAGTCAATTTCCCTCCCCCCCCCCCCCCCCCTCTCTCTCTCTGCCACCGAAACAATGTAGTAGATGTGGCAGCTAGGGATCTGCAGCTGCCCAACGGCGTTACGTATACGTAACGTAGCCCATAAAAAGACCTCACTTGAGACCTCTTAGTCACCCGTTGGCATCTCAAAACAAAATCCTGCACCGGACGCCTGCAGCAGGCAGGCAGTCAGGCAGGTGGTGGCCATAAAAAACGTGTCATCCAAGCGATTATCCTTGCGTGTCCATGGATTAATTCTAATGCTCAAAATGACGCACGATTTGGCCTAATGCATGCGGGCTTTTCTAATAGGATGTATGGGTCAAAGGGGACACCGACCCACTCTCTGGTATGTGGGATGTGGGATGTAGGATGTAGGTCACCTCTAATCCGTATGCTCGTGTACGTGTTGTCGGGGAAAACCCTATCTCACGAATCTCTGTGCGAGCACAAAGCACGGCATCAAGTGAGGATCAGTGAGCGGTCTCTAAAAATGTTTGTAATCCGGCAACTGATTTTAAAAATTGTATATTTTACCCCATTTTACTGCCATTTTCCCACCATTCCCACCATTGACTAGCCCTTTAATCAACTACCGAATAACCGCAAAAGCATTTCAGTTCAGTTTCTGTTTCTGGCGGAAAAACATTTCATTATAATAAATACTCGTAAGAGCCGACCGACCTTTGTTCGATGCTAGGCCTTCTCCCGTGCTGATTGAGTTTTAATTAAACAAAAACATCCACGAATCAAACCAAAACCGAAACTCGCTGGCCCGTCGAAGCCCTGTCAGAACTGTTTGGTAATAAAGTCAACCCGGCTCATTTGGCATTTGAAGGCAATTCCACTGCAATGTTTGTATCAATTAAATGGGATTCGCCACTGTCTCCCTCCCCCAAAATGATTACATAGCAAAATAATTAAAATAAATAATAATAATAATTTTGTTGATATAAATGGCCTAACAAGTGGAAATGCGATCGATGGATGGATGGAGGGAGGGATAGGCACAAATGCAAATATTTTCTTTATTCAACTCGGAAATTGCAACATCAAAGTGCGAACAAGTTGAATGTTGTTGGGGCATCTTAAAGATACATATTGTATGTATGGGGGTATCTATACAATGTATGTAAATTACTACCATATATGTAGCATTTTTCTTTCTTTGCCCTCGACACACGCAGAGCCTGAAATTGTTGCACAGCATGTGGCACGGCATGTGTTGAAAGGGGGAGGTGGGAGCTGGTAGCCGGAGTTAGGATCTCTCGCTGCTCTGCTGTTACAGAGCAGAGAGCATATTTGAGTTGAAGCTCTGCATAATAATCTTACACCCCCCACCCCACCATACATGCTGTCTGTACGTGGGAGTGGGTGGGTGTGTATCTGTGTGTTGTATTGAAAGCACGGCTTGGATTTCATCCTCCTGCACATGGCAGATGACACTGCCACTGCCACTGCCACTTCCTCCACAGTTTTCCTTCGACGCCCGTCTCTCCCTCTCTCTCCCTCTCTCTCTGCTGCCTGCATTTTCAATGAGTTTGGCTTTTACCTGCTGGAAACGGAAGATTGTTGCCTGTTTGGTTTTGGTTTTCCATTTTGCACACACACACACACGTGTGTACACACGTGTATATGTTGTATAGCAGATTAAAGAGCCATATATCATGTTTGAGTCAATATGGTTTGTGCCATATTTCAATAAACGCCGTCATTCCACGTGTCGCCTGCCAAAGTGGCTGTAAAATGCAACTCCTTCTCATCCTCGCATTTCCTCGCAGCACCAGAGCATACTTTTTTCCACTTTTCTCGCATATTTTCCCTGCACTTCAAACTTTTTTTTGCAACGCAAATTTCCTTTATATCAACATAAAAACCGGCGAGAGAAAGACAGAGGGAGAGACGGAGGGAGAGAATGAGTGAGCGTAACTCATTTAAGTTGTGACATGTGATGCCACACCCCTACCCCCCCCTGCCACCCCTGCCTCTCTGCCTCCCTGCCCCACTGGCTGCCTGGTTAGGTGATGGCCAAGGGTGAAAGTTGTGCATAATTCACGTTGAGCGCGAAATGTGAAAGTTTTCCCATCCCCATGCCCATCACCATGCCCACTCGCCCCCAGCTCATCCTTCCGCCATTTCCCATCGGATGATTGGTGTCAGGCTGAAGGGCAAATGACTCTGGCTTTGGCACGCCGAAAGTTGAGTTCGTTTTTTTTGTTTTTATTACGGCTGCAGCTGCAGCTACAGCTTCAGCTACAGCTTCAGCTACAGCATTAATTAAAGTTGTTATTGTGCAGGAAAAAACATGTTTACTCCTCGGTGATTGGAAGATTCCGAAGCTAGAGTTCAGGGGTATCTGCATGTGATCTATAGCACATCTATATGTAAGCCATAAATAACATTAAAGTCTGCCCCAGAAGTATGCCAGTTTTCATAGTTTCCAATTGATGGAAATTTCTAAATTTCATACACTCGTATTTATTGGGAAATCAACCTCGTGCTTCTTGGCTTATTTTTCAGGTATCGTTTTTCCATTCGATGGTGGCCTTTGGCAGAAGACGAAAAAAGACTCGGAACGAATATTGAACAAATACGAGTACATCTACAGTATGTACCATATGTATTTGCATTGGCAATGGACAACTGTTCGTACAACAAATCAATTTCTGTTTGACTAAACGCTCCACTGAGCTGGACAGTCAACCAACGCCACTGAGAGTCCGCCGCCAGTCCAGTCCCGAAAACAGAACCACCTCAATGCTCCCCCCAATCCATTTGGAGCACTCTGTGCTTTGGTTTATGCCTTTTTCATACCTGCAAATAAACTTGACTCGTTGTCGGGTTTCGTTTACGCTCCGTGGCCCCGTAGCCCCGTGGCCCCATGGCCCTGGCACTGGCAGTGGCACTGGACCTGCCACTGACACTGATTGCCTGTGAGGCATATGCCTGACTTGACTGCAGTCAAGACGGCCATTATTCACTTGCACTCGCCACTTCAGGATGCGGCAAGGAGGCAAGGAGGCAAGCAGCAAGCCGCAAGGAGCACTCGCTGAAACTGAACGGGTAACGGGAGCTCAGACATAAAAGAAAGCAGCGAGTCGTTGGGTTGGTGCTGGTGCCTCTCTCCGGGGAGGGGGGCTGCCTCGGTGCCTCGGTGCCTTGTAGGCTTGTCCACCGCACCACACCGCACCACACCGCACCGCACCGCACCGGATGTCCTGGCATTTCCGCCTTGCTAATACCGAGTCGCCATGAGTCAGCCATTGTTTGGGGTCGGCGGGCGTCTCTCATGTTTGCCTGCTGCCTCCTGCCTTCTGCTTTCTCGCAGTTTTCTCATTTTTTCATTAGCATTTTCCTTGCAGCTCTGTGGGGATATATTGTCGTCAATTATGTTACATAATCAACAAACATACACGCACACACACACACACACACACACACACACACACACACACACACACAAACAGAGAACGAATGAAACAATTCCTTGGCTCTCCCCTGACTTTGACACGGTTCCATTTTCGTGGGATTTTCCTACGTAGATTTATTTGCATTAATGATGTCCACTTTGCACGCGCCCAAACCTGAACCCAAATCCGAATCCGAATCCGATTCCGAACCCGAACCCTAAACTGGGTTAACCGTTAACTCCGTATTTGGGTTAATTTCATATAATTTTTCTTGATTCTGGCACGGTTTCTGGCAAGATGAATGGATCAGGAAACGAGCCACAAATGGCGTTATTATGATGTTAGCAACGGATATGCCCTTACAGTCCATAGGCCGTTGGTTCTCCTTCGAAATACCTACAGACTGGGGGGATTCGGAGGGGCTGGGGGTGGTTCCATTTGCCTTCAGCCTTCAAGAATCCAGAAAGGACACTTCCTCACTGGCAGATTACCTTTCGGCTAGGGGCACATATTTTGTATACCTCTTTTCCTTACAGTTTCGTTGTAGTTCAAGAAAAATCGAATGATTCAGAACTCCTGGGCCACAATGTCCTGGCGGTAATCGATTCGTTTTGGTGCCACAAATTCAGCTTCGGTCTGCAACGTCACATCATTAGAAACTCCAGCCAGAGGGTGAGAGAGTTACTAGACTACTAGATGTTTTCGTCTTGTTTTTCCCCAAGCTAATGAAGCTGAATTTATTGCCAAAGCATTATGGACATAAACACAGTTTGCACATACTCATTTTATGGCCAACAACGGCGAATAATGTGGCTGAGAGGCAGCCAAAATCGGCTAATGTATGCAAACCTACATCCAGAAGAGAGAGATAGAAAGGGAGAGAGAGAGAGAGAGAGAGAGGAGGAGGGTGCAAACGAGAGGTCTCGGGCTTGGCATGCCGAAAAAGTTGGTAACATCATTTCGTTGTTGTCTGCTCTTGTGGCCCCCGCACCACACACACACACAGACACTGGCACACACACACACTGGCACACATTCGCAGACACAAAATGGATTTTGTCTGCATTAAAATAAGTTCTAGATAAAGCGAGGAAATTGCTTTTGAATATACGATATACGATATACGAGTGCGAGTATGTTTTTGATGGCGATTCGCTTTGCACAGGAAAAATTGAGACATATTCTGTGGCATTTTTTCAAGTCGTTAAGCCGCTGCATGTGGAGCCACTCGTGACGTATACGTAATTTTGCACATTGGCTCTGATCAGATATAGCCACTATAAAGTGTCATAGTACATATAGTATCTATGTATATTGTAATATGAGACCAGAACAAAGTCTGTTTAATTTACTTATGGGTTATGGGTTATGGGTTATGGATTATGGATTATGGGTCTATGGATGGCTCCACTGCCGTTCCACATTTTGATGTGCTGCCAACTGTCTGGAGTGCCAATTGGAGAGGCTCCTCCCACATTGGCCAACATAAATCTAGACCAAAGGCAAGACATAAATCTGGATACATTTGGCTGCAAAGAAATCAAAATTTCCAAGCACGCACAATGAGTTTTTTGTTTCTTGTATTTGTTTTTTCTCAGCGGAATGGGGCAGTCATATTTTAGTCATAGTTGGACCCACGCCTCGGCTTGGCTCTCGGCATTCTGCCCTCTGGCACTGGCACTGGCACTCAATAAGTTGGCAATATCCAGAATCCCGAATTTCCTTTCTGGGTCAGTTGGTTAAGCCTGAATTATGAGGATTCTCGGTGGCGGCGGCTTAAAGAGTTTGGCAAATATCATTGTAAAAATGAAATGAAATATCTCAACTGGTGGGGGCTCCTGGCCTCCTGGCCTCCTGGCCTCCTCTCTTATCCGTAACCTTGACATCCCAGGCCCCACTTCTAGGCTGGGCCATCCCGCCCATACACGCACACATAAATAATTAAAATGACCTCATAATGTTTCGATTTTTCCTCTCTTTTTCCGGTTCTTTTCTGGGTTTTTTTTTTTATTGTTTTCTCTGGGCTTCTGTGGACGTTTTTGGCGCTTTTTCGACTTTTTGCCGCAGTCATTAATGTAATGGTCTGCATTATTTGCCTACATTTAGAGGCTTAGGCGCTTCGACCCCACACGTATCTCTCTCGATTTTCCCACTTGACCCTTGGAACACATTTGCAAATGACACGCAAGACACGACGCTCTCTGTACATATGTATTGGTGTGGGACAGAGCTATTTCGGACATCAAGTGGGTCCATGTCGATGGCTGGAAGCTCTTCCATCAGCTGATACGTCTGGCCGGCCATGGCCTGGCAGTGTGTTTTTCTCCTGTGCTTTTGGCCTTTTATTGCGCCTGGTGGTCACTTATTTGCGCTCGTTCAATGGCGAATTTTTCTTTCCGTTTCATGGTTTTTTTTTTGTTTTTTTGAGCTGCTGCTTTCCTCAGCAATTTTGCTCCGCCTGGCATTTTCGATGGGCAGTCATTCATGACGTTGCTCCAGCGTAATCCTCGACTGCCGCTTTGCCTGCCAAATCGTCTGTGCCATCAAATTAAACGACAACTAAATTGGCGCACATTTTGTGCTATTTGGCAGGCTTTTGTCTGCGCTTCACGGCTTACATAAGCAGACCACGAGACCACCAAAAAAAACACACACACACACCCAAAAGGAAACCCAACAGCCAGTCAGGCAGCCACCCAGCCAGCCAGCGAGCGAGGAAAACCAGCAAGAAAGGCAAATAAAATGCCAGCAGTGACAACAGCTGACATTGATTGGGGTTATGACACAAGAGGGGTTACGGAGGGGCATGGAAGGGGGGCAGAGAGCGGATCTAATAACCGTAATAATAATAAGTAGCTGATAATTTGACACTAAGCCACAGGGGCGTATGCGTAATGCGACAGGGAGAAGGAGGCCCCGCAACAGCAACTGTGCAACTGGCACAAATCATTGGATTTAAGCCCAACGATACTCGTTCTGTGCCTGTGTCTGTGGCTGTGGCTGTGGATGCGAGTATCTTGTAGAGGTTAAAGAAACTATTTTCGAGTGACATACAAATACATACAGCTTCCCCCTGTCACTTTCCATTCGCATTTTCCCGCATCGCGCCACTTGTCGGCTGCAATTTTCCCCCGGACTTAATTAGTTGCTGTCACACTTGCTGGCAGCCAGTTTGGCAAAGACGAGAAACCCACGAAACCAGTACAGCAGAGCACAGCAGAGCAGAGCAGAGCAGAGAACACTCTCCAGTAGCAGCTCCAGCTCCAGCTCCTGGTCCCTGGGTGCCCATAGAAAACTTTCAAAATAGATTAAATTTGTTCCTTGACGAAGGTGCAAGGGGGAATCTCACTGCAGCAGCTTCCATCCATTCCATTCCCGCCTCTACGCCACCCCTTCGCAAAAACCCAAAAAGAAAGTGCAGAATGGCAAGAAATGGCTAAATTGAGTGCACACACAAAAAGGAGGGGATGGGGCATAGGGCAGGGGGTAGGGGCCAGGGGCCAGGGGCCAGGACGAAGGGGAAAGATAGTTGCTGCACAAGTGCAGTTTTCCTGTTGCAGCAGCTTTCCTGCTGGTCAAACATAAAAAGGATAACACATGGACCTGGGCCCAGAAAGAGAGCCAATAAGATAGTATAGTAGTCCCCGGCAGCACGATGAACAGTTTTCCCGTGCCCAAGAAGCCTGAAGCCAGCTCTCGTCCTGGTCGCCCAGTTATGACAACACAAAAGGATGAGCTAACACAAAATTCCAAAAAGGATGCACTGTAAGAGAGAGAGAGAGAGAGCGAGCCAGAGCCAGAGCCCAAGGCGCAATCCCAATCCTCCTCTGCTCTGTGCTGTGGACAACCAAACTAAAGGAAGGCCAAACTGGAACTGGAACTGAAACTGAAACTGGATGGCACTGCCTCTGCCTTTGGGCCATTCAATTGTCCGCTTGATCCCCGGCAAGGAGTTGCCGCCTTGCCCACCCATCACTCCCCCATGAACCTCTTCTTGTTTGCCCGCTGGCCATTTCATTTCATTCTCTTTGCTGTTGATTTTCCATTTTGGGGTCCATCAAGAGGGTGGATCCTGCTCAGTGTTTAATGTTCTCGGCATTCAGTTTTTTCGGGTTTTCGGTTTTCGGTTACCTGTAGGTAGAATGTAGGTCAGAATATTCCGCCTGCCACCTATTTGTGGAACGTGTGCTTCGCTGTTTCCCAGAGATATTACGCATACGTCAACGTTATTTATTTTTTTTGCTTATAATAAATTTAAAATGCAGCAACATCACAAAACAATGGCGAAAACACAGTGGCACAGGCAAATAACAGCAATTGCATATGCTGTAGTGAGATTCAGTTTGCTGTAGGCAGGAATTACTGTCCTTCTGCATTTTAATAAAACCAATTTCACAGGCAGAATTTCGTTTGACAGAAAAGGACCAATCGCACCAATTTCATGGCACAATCAACGACAATTTATGCAGGAGCAGCTAGGAAAAAATACAAAATACCCACCAAATGGGGAGTGAGAGTATACGACTATCAGGTATCCTTTCTGTCAGGACTAAATTGTGTCTGCCATTAATCAAAAGTCACAACTGATATTCAACTCTTTTACGCATAGATCCATTACACATGCAAAGATATATATATAGAGAGAGGGAGGATGGAGATGGCATTTTCACAGTCATTCAACGCAATTTATCATGCAGGTAGTGCTGCAGCGCCATAATGCAAGGAAAAGTAATGTTGGATGCGAAATGAAAGCCAAACATTGCAGCGTCATTTCAGCTGTATGCATAGCCCCCGACAACCCCTGCATCCCCACATCCTGCATCCCCTACCTCCCCCCGATGTAATTTAGCCAGGAAATTCAATTTGGCGCAACGCGGTTTATCTGAAATGAGGAGAAATCGGCTTAGTTGTTGTTTTATTCTGTGCCTGAATCGTTTGCTGTTCGTTTCCTCCGATTGTCTAGAATCCGCTAAAAGTTTACCTATAACTTTTCAGCGCTGTACACCATGACGTATGGGACCTACATACATATATGTACATATATGTATATGTATGTGTAATATTTGTTTGCCCCAGCTGACATATGTTTAATATTTGTTAGCACTTAATCGTTGGGCAGACACCATACATAAGGATAATATTTGCTGCTCTTAATCGTGGCACACATATGTACATTCGTACATTCGTACACTCGTACATACGAATGTGTATGCATGAATGTATATGTTACATATATTTGTGCACTTGAGCTGCAGCTCAGGTAAATTGCCATAATTAAGGTAGTCGTACGAGTAAATGAAATAACATGATGCTTAGCAGAACCTGCCGACACTCTGGTCGGGACTTACCTAATTAGCGACAGGATTTCGAGACCAGCCACAAAGTCTTCTACCGTAGTTACTGTTGCTGTTGCTGCTGCTGCTGCTGCTGCTGTTGCCGTTGCCGTTCAGCTTGTTTGGGGCCCAGACACTGGGGCATGCCGCACTGGTAGTAGCCCAGTCGCCTAGTGCGTTGACAAAGCTGCCACACTGTATGCAACACTGCCTGCCACACCACGCCACGCACAGACAGACGGGGAACGACCTAACCAACGTTCATTTGGCCCTTTGGGCTATTGTTGTTTCGTGGTCCTGTCGTAGTTTTGTAGTTTTTGCTTTGCATTTGTTGTTGTTTTTATAGTTGTTGCTGTTGATGTTGTTGTTGTTACGTTGTTAGCCAACAATCTTGCAACGCCTTTCGCCTCGCTTACAGTGTTTTTTTTTTGGTTGCTTCTTACACAGTTTGTTGCAACTTATGTGTGCAATTGCCGCTGGCTGCACGGAGACGGAGACGGGATTGCGGCAGCGGTGGTGGCGGCGGCGGCGGCGGCGGGCGGGGGGGCTGTAGAGTGAGTGAGTGAGAGTAGAGAGGGTTGAAGGGGGGCTTAACCAAAAGTTGCAAGGACACGCATCGCCTGACGAACGACACACACACACACACCCAAACACACACACACGTACACACGTTCAGAGTGCGGCGGCGACGAGACGTACGGCACTTTGAAATGTTTTTGCTGGTGTTGGTGCTTTTGAAATTACCCCCCCCCCCCTACTCAGCAGGAGCAACCGCACTGGGCGTTCGGGGGCGTTGGGGCATGGTGTGTCGTAGGGGCGCGGACGCCCCCCGTCGCGTTTTATTTTATTTTACTTGTTTCTTTTGCCTTTATTTAGCCAACTTTTGACGCTTTGCTTTGCTTTACTTTACTTTTGCTTTCGCCCTGTGTTCCCCTGCGTTCCCCCCTGTGTTCCCTCTGTTTCCTTCTGCTGTTCTGCTCTCTTTATGCTCTTTCTGTCGTTCTTTCGTTTTATGCTTTTCGCGCTTTGTTTGTGTTCTTTCAGGTTTTATTTCTATATTTGTTATGGTTCTTCGTACTTATTTTTTATGATTGTTTTGTTGCCGCCACCATCCCCATACCCATTCCCATTCCCATTTCTGTCTCCTCTCCTTTCCACCGTTTGTCGCCGCTTACTTTGAAGTTTTAACTGCCCTGCGATGTATGCTATGCTATACCTAAAGTTTCTTCCTCTCCTCTCCTTTCCTTTCCTTTTCCTTTCCCTTCCTCTGGCTTTGACTTTGACTCGCACTCGCTCTGGCTCTGGCACTGGCACTCGATGCTCTTTTTTTTGGCGCCACTGCTGGGCCAAGACTTGTGTATTCTTTTCTTTGGTTTTCCCTTCGTTTGGTCTTGCTTTTGGGTTCGGGTTTGGGTTTGGGCTTTTGGAACAGGACAAGTAAGTGATGGGCCGGCAGCAAGCTGCTTATGTAAGTGGCAGCAATTTGCCAAACAGTTAGTTGTTGAGTGGGAAAAACTGGCAGAGAAAAGGAACTGGGCTCTGGACTCTGGGGTCTGGCGTCTGGGCTCTTCCTCCATGGTGGACACTTATGTAAAGTGATGTAAACCTCGGGCAAGACAAAAGTCTCTGAGTATGACAGGGGGAGACTTGAACAAGACTCGAGGAAAGTTTAATGCGAAATGAAAGAAATCCGTATCAGAATTAGAATGAGAATAAGAATAAGAATAAGATTGAGTTTCATGGGGAACAAAGTTGTGCGGAAAAAGTTGGAAAAAGAAAAAGGGAGAAAAATGGGGAAAACGTGTTCAAAGTTCCACGTAAATGTAATATATATTCCTAGTCAAATATGTCTCTGAGTCCAAGGGAAATGCCTAGTGCTTATATTTCACATATGCATTTGCCCAGGCCGATAGCCAGGCCGATAGCCGGGCCGATAGCCTTTCGTTTCAGCAAAATTCATTAATAAATCATTTCTCGTACTTGCTCTACTGGCACACACATACATACACACATGCATGTACTACATGTCAACATATGTGCATGTGTGCCAAGAAAATGCGGTAAAGATCGTGTTTGTCTTTTGCCTGAATGAACTATTTTTATTTATTTATGCACCAGATTATTGCCAGGCGAATGCCCGTGAAAATAGTGCGCTTAAATAAAATAAAACGAAAATAACTTTTTTCATATTGCCAGGCATTTTGCATGCCAGTTTTTGCATTCAATTTCGCATCGCACATCTCTAAGTAATTACCAGAAAAAACATTTTGCGGCACTAAAATTATTTATACGCTCCAACGCGTATACGCTGCTGCATACGGTTGCAATTTTTGGAAATTTATTATCGAGAATGCCGTAAGGAAGGTTGCCACCGCCCTCCCGCCGCCTCCCCCGCCCAAGGTGTCCCTTAGAGCTAATAATTTATCTGCACTCTTGCCTTATCTATTATCTGCGAATTTTCCTAGCAGACAATGTAGTCTTGAAGAAGCTTGGCCATTTTCCGCACACTTTTTGGTGTGCGCGAAATGTGTTAAAAATAAACCAAAGCAAAGCAAAAGGAACTGCAAAAATGCGAAGCACCAGACCAAAGCAAAACGGAATACGAGACAGAAAATGAAAAAGAACCAAAATATAGGTATAGAAAGAAAGAAAGAAATGAATAGAACTGGCATGTGTACGTCGAATATTCAACAAGCCAAAAGAAAAAAAAACAAGGAACCCCCGACGAATCTTCACACTAAATTTAATTTAATTGTAAATTGTAACAGCAAAAATTCGTCTGCTCGGTGGCAGATCTACAGCAGGGGTCACAATAATAGTGAGCCCAGAATAACTACATATTTTCAAATATTCATTCATTCAACAATGTTTCTATCTTTTTGGGGTATTTGATGGAAAATTAAATTGAAATTGTAATAACATTTGTCGGCTGCTCGGTGGCAGATCCACAGCAGGGCTCACAATAATAGTAAGCCCAAAATAACTAAATATTTGCAAATATTCATTCATTCAAAAATTCGTCTATCTTTTTGGGGTATTTGATGGAAAACTAAATTGAAACTTTAAATTGTAAATTGTAATAACATTTGTCGGCTCACAATAATAGTCCGCCTCTTCAAATATTCATTCATTTAAAAATGTATCTTTTTGTGGTGTTCGATGGGTATTTATTGAAAAATCCCAAGCTAATGCATTTTTGAACGCTACTGTATGAATAATATATGTAGGTTTTTCTTTTTTTATGGGGACTGTTTACCATAATCATTACTTCGAGGGCAGTGCCAGTGCCAGTGGCAGTGGCAGACAAATGCTTGTGTGTTTCAATGTTCAATGTCTGTCCTTAACACAGCATTGGAATGCTGGGAATTTCGCTACAAACGACATTTTTGTCTAGCAGCCAAACACGCCCAGAAATATGCAACACGTCCTGCCTGCCTTCCCTGGTGCCCCTTCAATATGGCCGCTCTTGTGACTCCACCCAAGTGCACGCAATGCCTAGACCCACGTACCCACGGGCCCACGGACCCACGGACCCACGGACCCACGACTGTGGGTCACATACTGGTATGCTCTTGGCTGTGGCTGTGGCTGACTCATAAGGCATTTCGTCTAATGATTGACTGACTGGATGACAGAATGACTGACTGACGGAGTGACTAACAAACCAACTAACTAACTAACGTGTGTGACTTTTCCCAGTGCTGTTCTGTGTTTCGTTCTGTTCTCTGTTTTGGCTCGGCTTCCTCTGACTTTGCGTGTAGTTCGTAATTTAAGTAATGTGGGTCGCCCTGGCGGAAAGCTGAGCCCTGCGTATCCTTGTTGTTGCTAACGCGATTTACTTTTTAGCAAAACACGCGCCATGGCTCCGCCATATCATACTATATACAGATATGTATACAATACATATATCCTTAGTATACGAGTGTACGAGTAGTAGCTCTAGCCCCAAGCCCCCTACCCACTTGTGTGGTTCTAGCAGCCTAATTGTCATTGAAGGCAGCCCACCTAAGACATAAATTCAATTTCTTTCGGTTCGATGTGACAAGTCGTGAAGGAAGGAGCCCCCTGCCCTGCCCCGCCCTGCCCTGCCCTGCCCAGCCCAGCCCTCCTATCCGTACCTCTTTTTCTACTGTGCTGCGCTTCCACTGTGCTTCTTGTTGCTATTATTTTTGGATAGCCACCTTTTGGTGGTCCGTCGTCTGTCGTCTGTCGTGCTTCGTGCTGCTTTCTCGCGATATCGTTGCTGCTGCCTTCTGCTGCTCCTACGCCCCAAACATTTTCTTACGGTTCTGCTTCTAGTTCTAGTTCTGGTTCTGCTTGTTGTACGCTGTACCTCTGCCTGGTTCTGGTGTGCTGCCTCTGTCTTTGCCTCTGTCTCTATGCTGCACTGGCACTGTGGCACTGTGGCACCGCACCGCACCGCACTGCACCTTGACACTAATATTGAGCAAAGGAGAGACAGAAGGAGAGCAAGTGCAACTAAAAATAGTCAGAGAGAGACCGCTAAAGGCAAATTGATTTGGGTTTTCGGGTGTGGGTACGGACACGGACACGGGCACGGGCTACGGATTACGGATCTCTCACTTCCACCACTTAGCGCGGACACTTGGCGATTTTATTGTCATTTAAAAGTTATAATTGGTAATTGATGCCCGATGGGACTCACTGATTGACTGAATGATTGGCTTACTGACTGACTGGCTGACTGGCTGACTGACCGACTGACCGACTGGCTGTTTGTGATATGATATGATATAGTACGTAAGTGGGCGTCTCATGGGCTAATGCTTGCGGTTGATTCTTGGGAGACATACTTTTGGGGGGAAATGTAGATGGTTTTGGATTCAGTTTATTGCAAGTAGTTTTTCTTGTATTTCAATTATGTGTATTTTGATCATGATGAATATTTGTTTTATTCTTCAGTTTCATTATATATATATGTCCATAGGTTAGATCTTGTTTTGACATTCGCACGTCTAATTTGTAATAACAGTATTTTGGATTTTTTTCGTTTTTTTCTTTTGTTGTTTTGAAGCCACTCGATCTTGTAACGTTTATTGTGGTTCCACACGCTCATCCATCCACACGCGCAGTGCAGAGTGGTATGGGTGTTACTGGTGGTGTACCCCAGGCGTATGCACAATCCACACTCCACCGTACACCGTACACCGTGCACCAAACAAAAAAAAAGTACCGACCCCAACACCAGAGCTTTACATAACTCAACTCACTAGCCGCTCACACTGCACTCTCTCTCACACACACACACACAGGAGCAGAAGCCTGGAGTTAACTGAACACGGACCTCGCTAGAGGCTAAGGGAAACACCAAAAAAAAATAGAAAATAGATAAAATGTGGAAAGCAAGAGGCAGAATACGTTCAAAAATTCAAAACACAAATGCACATTTAATTCCCGCACACAACAGCCGTTTCCGTGAGTTTTTCAATCATTTCTTAGCACTTTGTTGGTGGCACACTCGGAACCTGCAACCTGCAACCTGCAACTCTTGCAACCTGCAACCTGCAACCCGTTTGCCGTATGCCGTATGCATTTTAGATGCAAGTACTTTTCGTATTCACGTTTCCTACGCTTCCTTCCGTCCTTCCTTTCTTACTTTTCTTTACGCCTTTTACTATATGTGCAGTAGAAATACTATACTATACCATGTATATATGCAGATATATAGTATGGTATGGTATGGTATGGTATGCGATATTACTACGCTGGCTGACTGGCTGGCTTATTGTTTTGCCACTGCGCTGCTGCTGCTGCTGCTGCTTGTGCTGCTGCTGTGTATTGGGGCTGTCTGATGAGTGTTTGAACTATTTCTATTTAGAACGAAATTTGCTCCGATTTCGCTGTGCTGTTGAATTGCAAACCCGACCCGAACTGAGAACGCAAATGACCAAGTTTTCCTTTTTCATGCAGTTGGTTCGCTGGCACGCATTTTTCGTTTCGGACTCCCACTCGTGCTGGCGCTCGTGCTCGTACTCTGGCTCGGACTCGGACTCGGACTCGTACTCGTACTCGGACTCAAGCAGGATGGATTGGATGGCATGAAGCGAAGCGAAGGGAACACCGAACAGAACACCGAAACGACTCTGGTGCTGGTGCTGGTGCGCCGCTTGCTTTTCGCTTGCATTTGCTGGTTGGGTAGCTTTTTTTCGGAGTGAAAGCTTTTGCTCTCGCGCCAAAGCTACGCAGGAAGCTTGCCGAAAGCTTCACAGCTGATTCGATTGCCGCAAAATGCATGCGGTGTTTGTTTTCCTCCTTTCACCACACCACTCCACTCCCTCCGCTCCGCTCCGCTCCGGCGGAACAGCTGATGGCGAACAGCCCCCCAGCCTTCGTGTGGCAAATGACGCAATGCTTTTGTGGGTGTGAGGAGAGGCGGGTTGGGGGTGTGCTTCAGTACAGTGGAACGAATTGGGCAAGTAAATTGTTGACTGTATGGAATGTTATTTGAAATATTAATTTTATTTTTAAATTGCAATTACAATTTGTTGTTGTTGTTGTTGTTGTTCGCCTTTCCTTACCCTTCGCTTTGGTTGTTTTTTGTTTTGTTTTTGTTTTGTATGCTAAATTGTAGTTTTATTTGTTTTTATTTATATTTATATATATATATTTCACACATTTTGTTGCAAACAATATCAATAATTCTTTTAACCTAATAACAGATGCCATTTTTTTGTTGTTTTATTATTATTATTATTATTTTTTTCTTTCTTTTTCTTTGTTTGTTTGTTGCTGTTGTTCCTCTTACACTTGTTTTTTGGGTTTCTTAGTTTTGTTTTTCATGTTGTTTTTGTTTTTTTGGTTCATCCCTGGCCTGACTCAGACTCAGATTTCCTCGAGCTTAAAATTAAATTACAAAATACAATCATTCCAACTTAGTTACGAAGATACAAATACAAAACAAAGCGCACAATGCATCATCCAACTTAATCCTTAATCACTCGCAGAACTAATTACAATTATTACAATATCGTATGATAATATTCGGAAACGGAAAAGGAAACATACATATGAAGCAGCAGCGGGGGCGGGGGCGGTGGCTGGGGCGGGGGGTACAATACACAACATTACACTCTAAATTTATGTTTAATAAGTATTCGAATCGTTTATACTTTTATAGTATATTTTTCTTCGTGTTTCTTTCTGTAATAAACTTCTCCTCCCTTCTCCGTTCTCTGTTCTCCTTTTAATCAATTTGCATTTTGAAGTTAAGCGCTTGCATTGGTGTACAATGTGTGTGTGTGTGTGTGTGTGTGTGTGTGTAGAGGGGGTGTATATACTATATGTATATGTAGATATATATATACAATATAGAAATATGTATATGTTGCATATAAAATTATTTCGGCTCAAATTGATATATTCGCTGCTCATGCCCGATGATGATGCAGTTAAAGCAGTTACAATAAAATGAGTTAGTTCTTGGGCTTGGTGGTTGATTATGCTTTTGAATGAGAGAGAGAGCGCGCGCGAAAATCTGGTTGATTTCGGGTTGTCCCCATCATCTACTCGTAGTGTTTAGAGGCGTCAGTTAAGGTAAAAAGGTAGGCGTGGCATAATGCAGCATTGAGTATTAGTGGTTCTTGTTCATGGCTTAGGTATTCCTTATAAAGCAATTATCATTATTACATATTATTAATTTGTTAATTTTATATCATTTTCATTCTCTGCGTTGCGCTTGCAGCATTTTCATTAGTATGCAGAGCAGAGCAGAGCTTTGTTTTTCTTTTTTTTGGGTATTTTAGAATTTTGTTTTTAGTCGTTTCTCTAGGATTATCTTCATGTCAAAAAAAAATATGATTTTTACACTTTCATATGATACAAAATCAACAATCTTGTGTGGGTATTTGAAATCCTTTCACATTTCATTGTTGTTACGATAAATGCTTGTATGTAAATATATAGATGGATGTACATATGTATGTATGAATGTATGCATGTAAATGATGTATGTATGTATAAATGTATGTAAATGTAAATGTATATAGTAAATGTGTACGCGTCTCGTATATGTTGGGTATGGCATGCCAAGGGGAGTGGGACTTTGTTCTTGTATATGAAGGTAAATACTGGCAGATATATGTATGTATGTATATGCAATAGTATGTGTATAAAGATGTGTTGTATATGATATATATGCATGTATGTATGTATGTATAAATATATATGTTTCGGTGAGCTTAATTTTGAATGCATGTTCTGCTTATTTGAGTAAATTTAATTTAATTTGATGAGCGATCATTACTGTACCGTACCGTACTGTACTGTACTGTACTGTACTGTAGTTAATGCTAGAAAGTAATTTCATTTCAATATTATTGCATGATTCTTTTGTTGCAGTTGCAGTTGCAGTTTTTATCTCAAGTACAATCTATGTATCTGCTTTAAATACGTTTAAATATCTTGTGTATATGTTTTTTATGCGATTTTATTTAGTATCTTTAAGCGTTTATTAACTCTTTTTATAATCTTTCGTTTAGTATCTTTTCTAATCACCTTTTTTTAGTATCGTACCATTTCCATATCCATGTCCATGTCCGCTCTTTCGGCGTTTTATATTCCCTCTTTTTTGATATTGCTGTCCATACACAGTGTTTCGGTATAAGTGAATCCTTATACACCTTACAACACACACACATACTCGAACTCGAACTCGAATCGATCGTCCTTGGAATTCCACTTTACGTACACACCCCCTCCCAGTATGTGGATCCCACAAATTGCTGAGTTGCCTCTTTTTTTTTGGTTGTTAGTAGCTTTAAGTGGATAAATGGACGGTTTTTCTTTTTGTTTTGTTTGGATTTCATTTGCGTTATGCTTTCAATTTATCAAGTCTTTTAGTTTCAAATTATCGTATCGTGTTTTTTTTTTTGTATTGATAGAAAAGAACTCTCTGATTCCACAAAACTAAAACTATAAGGCTATGAAAACCACTCAAAAGTAAGGTAGGTATAGAGTCAATGTGATTGTTTTGTGGGGTTGATTGGTTGATTGGTTGCTTGCTTGCTTGCTTGGTTGTCAGGCTGCTCCTTACACTGAGAGAAAACCTATGCTAAGTTATTGACGATAGCATTGCCATTTTGTGCATTCCTGGACAGCTTGATCTTGGTCTAGTCCTAGTCCCAGCCAAAAAGTGTGTGTGTTTTTTATCCAATAAAAAATATACAAATTTCAATGGAATTCTCTCTCCCTCTTTCTCTCTCTCTCTCTCTGTCGCTCTGTCCTTCTCTTAGGTATTTCTCTTCATCTTTGTCGCTGATGCAACTCAGCAATTTGTACAATCCTTGTTCCACAAACTACTATATATATAGCTACATATATGTATAAATATCGTACCAGTTGATCTTTACATTTATAATAATCGGTTAGAAAGCTTTCTTTTCTCCATGCCCATGCAAAATATATATATATATATATATATATATATTGTTTCTGGTATTCGTATTTTCGTATTTGTTATGTGCCATCACTACGCTGTGCCTTTTTGTTTCAGTTTTGTTGTTTTTGTATGGTATTTTCTTATGTACATTATACATTATATTGTACACGTTATGGGATTCCGATTAAAGTCCATCCTACCACCCAACACAACACTCTTTTTTGATCGTCATGCATGCATGTCAGAAGTTCAAAGGCTGACGCTTTTTTTCATTAGTATTTTGCTTTTTAGGAAAAATAGTTTGCGTTTCTTTTTTTGTTTTTTGTAATTCTTTTCATCGATTTACAATGATGATTTTTAGTGGCTAGCAAAATAGTTGTATCAATTTGTTTGGGTTTAGAAAAACAGCAACGGCTATAGTAAGTTAATGCAAAAGTTTCATTCGATTTCCGGTTTTTTTTTCTTGTTTTTTTTACATATTGTATCATATTTTATTTTATTTTATTTTATTTTATTTAGTAGTCAAAGATCAGTGCATTTTGCTTTATATTTTCGTCACTTGAGACACTCCACCCAATATACAAATTTCTGTTCTGATTAGCATTTATCATTTGCATAGCTAAATATTACGACGAGCCCTATTCTAGGTAAAGAAAACTGAAGCTAGATTTACTCTAGTTCGATCTAAGCTAGTGCGTACATTTTGGTAATTTGTTGTTTTTGTTGTTTTTGTTGTTGGTATTATTAGGTATTTTTCGTATTTTTACACGGTGTATTTTATTTGCAAGCTTTTTAGGCGCGGCGGCAACAATGTCCATCAAAACGAACGTACTCCTATTATACATAAAAAATGCATTCAAAAAATCAAAAACCAATCGAAAATCAAGTTGATTAAAAGCTAGAGAGCTAGCTGGTAGCCGACATTTCTGATACTTATAATCATTATTATTATTTCTATATAAATTCCACTATTATTGCTTTGCTTTGGTTTGCTTTGGTTTGGTTTGGTATTTTTGTGAAGGTTTTTTTTTTGTTTCTTTTGCTTTTTTTTGGGATTTCTCTCGGAGTGTTGGTATTTGAAGATCTCTTGGTGATGGGAGTGGGTGATGTGGGGGATTTAGGGTTGTGGGGATAGGGGGATAGGGGGTACTTGGACAAAAATACTGTTTGAGTTGCTGATTCGTTCACATAGTACAATATTCGGTTGTTCCTTTGTTTGTGTTATTATTATAAGTGGTTTCGTACGGTAGTATATGGAAACAAATATCCTTGAGAAAAATGTAACTAAATCAGAGAAATAATTCTCATGCGATTGCACTACCGGACATCGTTGTCGCCTGACGTTCACTCTGCAGTTCCCGGTTGCGTTCGTGCTCAGCGGTCTCCGAGCTGATGGATGATTCAATCAGAAATCTGAATAGGTTTTTAAATGATTCGATTGCTATTCGATTGGTTGCTTACTTGGACCGCACAGCTATTGGACTACCGGGTATATCCACTGGATTGGCATTATTGTTGTTCGTGGTCGAGGCTCTGCGCCCGTTGCCAGATTTGTACGAGAATATTGAATCGTTCTCCATATCGTTCTCAATCTACCAACAATGGGATTCGATTAGCAAAGAGAATTTCCAGGATCTCTGGAGCTGACTTACCACCTGTCGCTTGTAGGACAATCGTTCGCTGGACACCGAGCCACACGACGAGCTCTCGGAAACGGCCTGCGTTACTGAGGTCACCGTGGGCGGACTGCTGGGACCCGGGAAACGCTTTGAACACACCTGGGATTGGATGTGCTCGCAAATGCGACGAAAACGTCGAATGTTACCTAATGAAACGAGCAATTCAATTCAATTAGATTTTGCCGAGTACTTGATGGGGCAAGGCTTACCCGATAGCAGCGTAAATGTTAAGGCAAACAGCATATCTGCTATGTCGCCTTGCTTGCAAATGGCACTGATGTCGACCTGGAAATACAGAATATACAGGAAGGTACAGGCAGGTACAGGCAGGCCAATAGCTGGGGAAACTCTGAAAATAGTTACCTGAAACTTAACGTGACGCTGAAACATCACAGGTCCATTGCCATTCCGTTTGTACTCCACTCGAAATGAGGTGGGCGATACTACACTATGCGATAGTTCAGCCATCTGCAAAAACAAACGATAGTTCATCTGTAGCTCAGAGATCTGCGATAATGTAGGTAGCGGTTTTCTATCACTTACAGATAGAAATGCATGTATCAAATGCGCCTTGACTGTGGCAATGGGCTTGCCCTTGACCAGGATGGTAAACGTTTCATCCTTTTCGGTTGTTATTAGATTGCCAAACCAGGAGCGTTTCGTTAGCTCTGGCGACGATTCGGGCGTCAAATGCACTTCATCCGCAGAAACTGAAACGAGAATCGGAATTAGTTTTGTACAGTTCAATAGGGTCCTGGAGATGGGCGGGACTTACCCTGCATTTTTCTGCGATGGAAACGCGGACTGCCCAGGAAACTGTTTTTGATGTTGGTGAGCCGTGTCTTCCACAGTTGACCGCCAGGATTGTTGCAGGGGGAGCCAGGCATCCCAGGACTGCTGTTGTTCAACATGGGTGAGGCATTAGGATTCACAACTGTTGGGAAATGGATGGAGGCAGAGAGATGGAGGCAAGATATAGGAAAATCGATTAGTGGCACTCTTAGGGGGTCTGTGAAGGGGTCTACGGGGCATGCACACACCACTATTCGACTCTGGATCGTGGAACATACTAATGTTAATGGTCGGACCTGAGTTGGCGCGATGATGCACCGATGGCGAGGCAGCCCCACTGACGGAATTGCCTCCGGGACTGCCCGGCGGGTGGCCGCACTCGCTGCGATCCCTCGCTGATCCGTTGCCACCGCCGCCGCCGCCACCACCCCCCCGCTCCTGGCGCAACGAATCGCGTCGCTCCAGTCGTGGCTCTCTCACCACCACCACATCGCCTTCGATGCTCTTCTGGGAGCTGTGCGAGGGCGTTCGACTGACCGAGGAATGGTGCCCGGATCCGGTTCGATCGCGATCGCGGTCGCCGTAGGTGGAGTGTCGAGTGCCCGCCGCCGGCGATGAGGGACGCGATATGGCATTCGCCTGCTGCTGGGCGGAGCTCATGGGGGAGTTGCAACGCGTCGGGCTGTGATATGAGGAACTCCGCACCGACGAGGATACTGTTGTGGGTGAGCGTCGTTGGTGGTTGCGAGTGCTGCTGTACGAACGGAAGCTACAACGAGACGAAGGATCACAGATTGGTAATTACTAATTAGAAGGCTCTAAGGCGGGGTACTCCCCCGCCCCTGTGGGGTTACTCACTTGAAGGCCTGTCGGCGCGGCGTGAGCGGTGAGCCCTCGGAGATCTGTCCATAGCTGGGCGCATTGGTGCCATTGATGCGACAGGTGTCCAAGCGTTTCCTGGGCGGATCCACGGCATCCAGTTCACTGCGTGACTTTTGCGCAATCTCATCGTCATCCTCCAGGGCAGGACGCCTTCGCTTGCGCTCCAGCAAAAGGAAATAGATGACCTTCTCCGTATTGTGGCTTTAATGTGGGGAGCGGATGACAAGAGCATTAATTGGTCTAATGCTTATAAAAGGGGGGTTGGGGGTTGGGCAGGGGATGCTATCCTTTACACACCTCGAACTGAGCAGCTCCTGGATGAGCTTCTCCTTCTCCTTGAAACAGCCCAGCGAGCAAATGGCATTCAGCACATCCGGATCGACAGCTGTGGCCGTGGGTATAACATGTGTTTGCACCACCTCCATCATTGGCAGCTCCAGCTCCAGCTCACCTTTGCCACCAGCTGTGACCCAGGGATGTCGGTTGATTTCAGCCAGCTGGAAAGGACAGGGGAATAAAAGCCCGCAAGCCCGAAAACCATAGTGAGAAAAGGTAGAGAAGGGGTGCTTGGGTCACCACCGAATGGTGAATGGTGAATGGTGACCCAAAAACCAGCAATCGTCTGGCCTGGGCGAGGGGTTGGCTTTAAATGACTCACCCACAGACCGAACCCGCAACCAACCACCCAACCGGCCAGCCGTCAGACAGGGAGAGCAGCGGCATTCGGTTGTTACGGATTCTTGGGTCAGTCATTGTTGCATATGGCATGGATATGTCAGGGATACGGCAGGGATATGGTAGATATGGGGATGTGGATGTGGATGACTCACCGTCAGACGCCTATCCGGATTCACTTCAATCATGCCCCGCAACAGACTCTGGCAGTCGGGTGGCACAAAGTGCGGTATGTGAAAGACGCCGCGCTTGACTTTCTCCAGCAGTTGGCGCAAATTGTCATCGTCGAAGGGCAACGCACCCACCAGCAGGGCATACAAGATGACACCACACGACCAGACGTCCGCCTTGCGTCCGTCGTACTTCTCCCCCTGTAATGACAAGACGCACACACACACACACACACACACCCACCACGCCCAAGCACAAGGACATGGCGGAATGGGAATGGGAGTGGGAATGGGAGAGAAATCAGAAATTGAGACATTTTCCTTGAACGTTTTGTGTTTGCTTTGATATTTCATATGAATGTTTGTTTGTTTGTTTGTTGGTTTCGTCTTTTCTTGTGTTTGTTTTTTGTTTGCTTTCAGTTTGATTATTTTGAAATTCGATTGGAGGACAGAAGCAGGACCCGGACCCCGTGTGGGTGCGTGGCACCCAATCGTTTGGATGGCTCTACCCTTTTATCAGACTGCCATTCTTATGGATTTCCCATAAACCCAAAAAAACAGAATGTCTTGCTAATTTACAGAGTTTTCTATTCTTTCATTTGAGGGGTTGTCCATTTCATTGCGGAATGGAGCATGGGGCATGGGGCTGCACGGAGGGCTGCATGGAGGGCTGCATGGGGTAGGTCCGTTCAACTCGTTGACGTCCATTGACGTGTCCATCAAATGCCAAGTTTTCTCCGTCTCCGTCTATATCTTTCTCACTCTGCCTCTCTGCCTCTCTGTCTCTCTGTCTACCTAGGGGACGGTTATTGACTTGGCAGGTAAGTGGCACAATGACTTGCAGTTTGTTGCCCACTACAATATATAATTGTGGCACGATTGTACATATACTATCGCAGTTGCAACTATGTGATTCCCCGAAGTTAAAGCTTCAAGTTGCATGCGGAACAAGGCCATACAAAAGGGAAAAACTATAGGGTTCTTTTTCGATTCAAGGAGTGGTCAAGGGGGAAAAGGGGATGTTCTAATGGAAACAAGTATTTCCTGAGAGTCTCCTCTTTTAAAGAACTTGCTGTTGAGGAAAAACCGAAGCTGGAACGCTCTCAAATATTATAATCTTTCTTTATTCCTATTCAAAACCTATTCAATCCTTAATTCCTTCTCTTAGAGAAAGTAGTAGAAGATTGTGTTATCTTTCAGTGTCCCAAAGGCTTTCGTAACTGCTGAAAGCTCTACGGCCACAGTCCCCAAGAGATCTTTATCTTTGGCAAGCCTTTGAGAATTTTTTAATTTTAGAGCAGTCCAACAGCAACCACGAAAAAACCCTCATCATTGATACTCCAGTCGGGAATCGAGGGCATTCTTGGGCATTCTCTCGAGCATCTCGAGTGGGCCTCTATGGCACGTGGCAACGTGTGGCATCATGTGGGATAATTTGGGTGCAAGCACGTACCCTTGGACCTCAACTTTGATTCCTCCCATCAATTACAAGACACGTTTTACAATTATTTACATATATGCGTACATATGTATACTCCGCCCTGCAATTGTTGAAATTATTCGAATATCTATAGCTCCCCCCCCCTATGTAAGCTCGATTAAACGCAGCAATTTTTGTTGTATGCTTTGTGGGGGGTGTAAGGGTAATCGGGTAACCCTATACCCCAGCTTTGGGTGCATGAAACATGAACCCCATCCGAACGTTTTGGCTCACACGTTGCAGGGGGATTGATAAACGACCACTTAAGTGATTGAGTGTATGGGCTTTCCACGCAATTTTCCCCTACAAATTGCCGGGGGGTTCCGTTCCCCTCATGCAACGCACCACCACCGCCGCCATACAGACATCAATTATGCGGTTGAGAAACTACAAATCCCCGCCAAAGCTTTGACTCTTGAATATTTATAAAAATATATATACATAACGTATACGTATACGGCATACGTATACGGCATACGTATACGTAATATGTATCGGTATATGTGCAGATTGGGAAGAATATCACGTAGCCAGCCAGATTTATAGCCCAGCCCCCGAATATATGATAAAGCTGCAGAAGGAAATATTTTAAAATTCCCCTTATGAATTTATAACAGGAGCAGAAACCGAAGCATCAGCAGCAGAAGCAGAAGCAGGTCCTGCGTGAATGAAAGGAAGGAGGTAGCTGAAGCAGAGATGGAAAATCATATGCGCACATGCGGTACATGGCACATGGCTGCATTTGCATAGACGGGGAGTCGAAAGTCTGCCAGAATTTGCATAGGAAAGCGACTCCAGGAAGCTGCCACAGACACTGCTACTGCGGTGGCTCCTGCTGTTGCTGCTGCTGCAGCTGCTGCTGCTGCTGCTGCTCCTGCTGCTGCTGATGCATCTGAAAATGTGCTAAAAACGTTCGCCTTGATTGACGTTTATGTGTTGGCTCACCACAACACCAACCAGAGACCAGAAACCAGAAACCACAGACCACAGAGAAAGGGAAAAACTGTGGCCGTGTGGCTATGTGGCCGTGTGGCTGTGTGGGGCTTAAGCATTTCCCAATTCTATCGTTTTCACATTATTCAAGTTGGACTTACCCGTATGACCTCCGGACACGCATAGTGTGGGCTGCCGCAGGAGGTTTCCAGCATGCTGCCGGCTGGCTGCAGCGATGCCATGCCAAAGTCCGCTATCTTAATGTTGTTCTTCTCATCCAGCAGCAGATTCTCGGGCTTCAAGTCGCGGTGGCTGCATGAGAAAATGGTCCCCAACAATTGAAGATTGATGGCGCTTTAAGTGCGTGGGTTGCGAGGGGTGCGAGGGGTGTGTGAGCTTACCAAATCGAATGCGAGTGACAGAAATCCAAGGCGGAGATGATTTGCCTGAAGAATTTGCGAGCCTCCTTGGGCGTGAGGCGGCCCTTCTTCACCAGATAGTCGAAGAGTTCGCCGCCTGAGACATGCTCCAATATTAAATACAAATACTTTTTATTCTCGTAGACGTCGCTCAGGCCAAGGACGTGCGGATGATCGATTAGTTTCATTATGGCAATTTCACGTTCAACCTTGCCCCAGGATAAGCACACAGAAGAAAGAAAGAGAGAGAGAGAGAAGACGTCGAGTTTTTAATCGACTTATCGACAATGTGGCTTCAAACAATGTCCCCTGCCTCCCTTGACTCCCCCCTCCGCCCTTTACGTGTACAATGCATTTAAAGTGCTTTGGCCATAATGACCCATTGTTGTCCTCCAACTGGCGTCCAATTTCTGTTCTTATTGCGTGTCCTGGTCCTCGTCCTGGCTGTAGTCCTACATGGGCAGCACACGCAATCGTCGTAGGTTCTTTATACTCATTTGCAGACCCCTGCCCCCTGCCCCTGCCCCCCGCTCCACCCTCTCACCCACTCACCGTGCATTTCGATTGTCCTATATGTCTGAGCTTTTGTCACCCCAAAGAGCTGCCCCCCCATGCTGCCAACGTCCTAAATTCCTTTTTTACTTTGTTGCCACACGCACTAATTCGCCCCATGTCCTTTCAGTGTCCTACAAAAAAGAAAAAAGTGCACCACATTTTTCGGGCGGTGGCAGGGGCCGTTCTATTATGACAGCCACAAGAAAGATAAATAGTTAAGCTCTACTTTGACTTTTATGGGCGTCAGAATGAATGAAATCTATTTGGAGTTCCTGCCGCTTATTATAATAGACCTAATATATTAACGATTGTGGCAGAAAATCGATTATAGATAAATATATATATATATGTATATGTATGTATAAAGTAGATTTGGAGATAATTTCTGTGGGACTTTAGTCGGAATTGGAATTTGTGGGCAGGTAAAGATTTATTCAAGAAATCCCACATAATTCACTTTTTTTAAAGAATATTTCAATACATTTTTTAAATTACTTTTAATTTAATTTTAATTTTAAAAAGTTTTAGCTTCTAGACTAACATTTCAAACCGTTACAGGCAAGAGATCTACATCTATAAAATTTAAAGATTTTTTAAGACCGTATTTTTCAACCGTATCAATCTCTGCAGAAGAACATAATTTCTTGCCAACTTTTGCAGCAGAAAAGTTTATACCTTAAAACCACTTAAAATTAATTCAAACTAAAGTCCTGCTGCAAGTAAAATATTTCCTTGACTTTCCCTGACTTTGGCACACTGCTCGGAACGGGAACAAAGCCAAGGAAAAACCCTCAAAAACCGAAAACAAATCCCCAAAAAACCATTTCCCCCCTCCCAAGGAGAGAGGGAGACAGAAAGCTGTGGCTGTGGCTGTGGCCGTAAAGGCTTTAAGTTTGACTGCAATGGCCCCCGCCCACTCCACACTCCACCCCCCCACTCACCCTGCAATGCCCTAAATAATCCAATCCCCAGCACACTACTCGTTCAAGGAGCAAGTAAATAAAACAACGAACCACAAAACAAATTTTATTGTCACAATTTTTTTATGACCTGTACGCCCAGGCAGAAGACAAACAGCGCGAGAAACGAAAAGGAAATGCGGGAGGACGAAAAACAAAATCATAAAGAGCGCTAAGTAATAAAAAACAGACAAAAAGAAGAGAGAACAAGAAGGAAGAAACGAAAATGTATGGCAACAATCGACGGGGAAAACTTTCCATCGAGCTGTGACCTTCGACCCGTGCAGGCACTCACCTTCATTAGCACCGATTCGCTGAGTTTTTCCCGATTGATTATTTTGATCGCAACCTTTTTGCCAATCACACAATGCACGCCCAGCTTGACGAGACCTGCGAATGGTAATAAATGGTAAAAAATGGCATGGGGCGAGTGGAATTGAATCGTAATTATAGTGATGACAAAGCGGATTTAGTACGGTGGATATTGGCTACAGAGGACAATGTGCCTCAAGGAATATCCATTTAAGTGATGCAGATTTTAATAGAGATTCTCCCATATAACAGCTCCCTCGACGGAGGGACACAGTTTTAATTCCCAATCTATGGACATTATACTGCATTATTCCGTATTGCATGGCAGCAAGTCACGCAAGTGCCGGCCTTTTGCAGGAAGGAAGTACGTACATGTACGTTCAACGCTAAGGAAGGACACAAGGAAGCATGACTGTCATCCTTTGTAGCGATTGAACTTCTTTACGGACAACATGGCATTTATAATGACATTAATCATGATCTATTATGGAAAATATTTATGCGTACATCATGACTCGATAATCGAGTATTTAGAAATATTTAGAAATTTAGAAATTTCATTTTATTGAATATCCACAGTAAGAGTACTCGTCCTCGTCCTCGTCCTCGTACTCGTACTCGAACCCGTACTATGAGTATATCCATAAAATGGTGTTCTTGCACTTACCCGTTTGACCCTTGCCGAGAGTTTTCTCCAGGCGATAGGGCCCCACAAATTGGCAATTCTCCGCCGTGACATTGTTCTCCTTCTGCATATTGCTGGCCGTGCCCGTGCCCGTGCCCGTGCCCCTCGCTCTCCGTGGCTGCTGCTGCTCCTCCGTTGCTTTCACCGTCGCCCCGATGGTGGCTATGGCTGTGGCTGTTAGCTGTTTGCGGCTGGCAGCGTCAGCTGGCGTCTGGCCATGCACAGGACTCCTAGCAGCACGGCCGGCTCCTCCGGTCCCTGTCCCGGTCCCAATGCCGATGCCGATGCCGTACGTACGGCTTCTACGAGCAACTTGGTTGTCGCATAGCGTCAACTGAACTTGTCTGTGTGTGTGTCCCTCTCCTCTCTGTCCCTGTCCCTGTCCCTGTCCCAATGCCTCTCCGTAGCTGTAGCTGTAGCTTCAGCCGTGTCCGGGTCCGGGTCTGGGTCTGGGTCTGGTTGGGGTCCGTGTGAGAGGTCCTTTAATTACTTTTGTTTGGCAAAAGTTTTATTGCAATTGTTAAGGATTCCTTTTTGCAGTTTGCAAATGATGCAGCATTTAATTAACTTTTGCCTATAATTGTATTGGTCTTCGCTTCGGGGCAATAACTGTTGTTGCTGTTTCTGTTGCTATTTCCACATGACTTCATCACAAACAGAAACTGCTGCAATTAGAGAGAGATGGAGATAGAGGTAGAGAGTGTTAGAGAGAGCGAGAGAAAGGTCAATGTGATTAGCGTTGAATATTTATGTTCCCTTTTGGCCCACCCAAAATGGAATTTTTAATTGAAATAAATGGAAACTAGCTATATAAATACATAAATATGTTTGCTCCAAGTGTGCACCGTATACACACCGTACATGTAGGTATATGTGTGCATTAGAGTGTTTGTGTGTGTCAGTGTGAGTGCGAGTGTGTATGTGTTGGTTAGTCAGGTGTTCTAATTAAAAGCACCTGCAGCTACTGTGCTGTGCTTCCTTTGGCCATTGCATGAGTATATTTATGGCCCCGAACAGCTTTCCACAGAAGAGCAGACATGAACACACACATATGTACATATATTCCTGTGTGTCTATATGTACCTATATGTATTTTCTTTGTGGCTTTCTATTGCTATAAGCTCTGCATTTTAGAGTGTTTCATTTTTCAATTATTTGGCCATTAAGTTTAATTACAGGTGAAACAGAAATGATTACTTAAGCGAAATATATGTAACTATCTGAGGAGGATTGCTCTCAATTAAAAGAGTCTCGACAAATTGGTTTTCTTTGCAGATTTACAACCATCAATCAAAATGCAAAACTTACTTCCACTTGAGAGTTCAAGATGGCTTCAAGGATAACGTCCCCTATCTGTGAATGAATATTTTATACAAAGTTGGAAATTATCATGGAAAACAGGAACGATAGCCAGACCAGACCAGACCAGACACCGCGCCACTTCAATCTGCTTCTGCTGTTGGCCATTAAAAGAGCGAACGAAACCATTTAAAAATGTTCCTTTGGAGAGCACTAAAAGAAAAGCTCAACAGTGCGTGGTGGCATAAAAAGGCCAGCATAAAACTTGGCCAACTACGGAGTGGCCAACAACAAAGGGCATCCTACGGATAGATCGACGAAAAGGATGACTTAAGTGGGTGGGGGAGGGGCATGGGAGTAAAAAGAGAAGAGAATCAGGTAAGTAGTAAATTTAGATGCTGACGCAGATCTATGTAGGCGGTGGTGCCTGTCACTGATTATTCTCGGAGAATGACGCGCAGCATTCGCAACGGGGTTCTCTCTCTTTCTCTGTGTGTTTGTGTGAGGGGGAGGGAGGGGGGGGAATATGACGGCAGATGGAAACTGTCAGACACACAAATTGAAAAATAAGTGCGCATCAAAATGAAACAGTACGCAAATGGGGAAATGGTGGAAATGGAGGGTGCCAGCATTAAGGTTAAACGTGAGGCGCAGATGGCGGGAAGGAAAGATGCTAACAAGTCCACCACGAACCCCCTCCCCCTTTACCCGTTTCCCTTCCCATCCCAACACCAAAAACAATAAGAAAACTTTCGCTGGAGGGCCGCTGCCGCCCAACCCGCTGCCGTTCCGCTAACCTAATTTGAAAAATGCGCTAAAAGTCGAGAGCCGACATTGTTTGGCAAGTGCCAACAGCAAAAGCAGTCAGATAAGGTCAAATTTTGGGCCACGACTTGAAGATACCCCGCAAACCCAGACGAGAGGATACAGATTATATGTTCCGCTTCTCTTTAAGATATTCTCATACGTTGCCCTGAAATGTATGCTATGCTTTTTGCAGCTCGAAAATTTCCTTTTAATAGGAATTGAATAATAAAAATGTACGCGTACGCGTACGTTTGCGTAAGTGGAACGTTTCATCAAAGGAAAAGAGTCATATGTATGTACAAATATGCCGTGGAAAATATGTAAAGGGGCGTGGCCGCAGCCTACCATAAACAAGTCATCGTCATGGGTCGGTCGGTCGGTCGTCGTCTCCGGACGCCTTTTTGCAGCTTTTCGCACTTGAGGCTGCGGCAAAATGCCATCACAGGGTGCCTTCAGAACACACATACACATATGTACGGGAGTGTGTGTGTGTGTGTGAGAGAGAGAGATGGCGGTTGTGTGCGTGCAATAAAAATCATAAGCAAAACGTTTAGAGCATTTGGCGTTGATTTTGGCCTAGCCACGGGAAATTTATGCTTTTGGGTCGTGGAAAACTGAGAAAATGTCAACCGGGAAAGGCAACGGAATTGGGAATTGGGGAAAGTGGATCGGAGGAAGCGGAAAGCTATTGATGATGTAGGCTCTGAGGCCTGAGCCTAGGCCTAGGCCTAGGCCTGTGGGATGTGACCGACCACTTTTATGACCCGATGCCCCAATAAAGTACCATCAACAATAATTAAGCGATTTGCAAACAATGCGCGGGTCATATGCACACATAAAGGCCATGAAAAGTGCTCTAATAGATCGAAGCCAGAGGAGGATGGCTCGATTGTGTGGAAAGTAATTGTTGGGGAAAGAGCCCTGCCCTCAATAGCAACTTGAATATTTTAAAGAAACCCCAAAGAATCACTATTATTATTTAGGTTAAAGAAAACAGAAAAGATACGCTTTTAAAGATTCGAAATGATATTTGGACTGGTCGCAAAATCTTCCCTGTTTATTCAGATATTACTAAAAAGGGCAGCAAAGGTGTAAACATTCCTTCGCAAGTACTCTGTACCGTTCTGCCATTACAAATATTTTCTATTACTTTTCTAAAAAAGTTTAGAAAGTAAGAAAGGCCTCTGGTAGTGCCCGTATGGCTCTCTCCCCTTCAGGAAAATTCCCCATTAACATATGAATTAACCATCAAAATGATGCCAAGCAATTAGTCAGACTTTTCTCATTTTCGCTCATCAGTCATGCTCTCGTGGCAGCTGAAAATCTGAACCACCCCGAGATGGCAATTAAGAATCCCCCAGGCATATCCACAGCCACATCAGACTTCTTCTAGTTTTCTTCCCAAAATTTACATCTCTTTAATGTTCACTCGAGGATTTCCAAAAACAATTAACAATCTGCCGTCAGATGCTGCCCATTCCGTGTGCGCCCAGTGTTCATTAGCCCTCTCGCACAATTAACCTCGAGGGCTCAGGCACATCCTAGTACTATGGGGGAAAACTCCTCGGTCCAATGTGTTATCTAACCAGCAAGCCAGCACGCAAGCAAGCATAGAAAAAAAAAATGAGCAAAAGTGACTTTGATTTCACAGGCGAGCCCCTTCTGCTCCACCCACACATTTACATACATACTCGTACATCTGGCTGGGAAAACCTTGAGGGCTAAATTGGCTTTGCAGCAGCAGCAGCAGCATCTGCCTGGAGAGACCCAAAGTTTAACCAAGTTTTCGGCAGGGTACGGTTTCGGGGCAATCTAAAAGCCAGAAAAACTCAATTTCCAAAACGACAGTCAATAAACGCACCCATACCCATACCCACACCCCACCCCCATCCCCATCCCAAAAAAAGGTAGCCGGAAAAAGGGAAAGATCCTGTGCGTGCTCTGTGGAGCAACGTGGCGTATGAGTGTTTTGGTTTGTTGCCCATGAAAGGCCCTCCTCCGTCGGGCGTTTTTAAAGTGCAATCAATAAAATGCTTTTGAGTTGTGAAAATTGTGCGTAAGTGGCTTTTCATCAGGCCAGGCCGGGCCAGGCCAGGCCTCATACTCGTAATGGCAGTACAGGCAATAGAGAGACAGGCAACAGACAACCCAAAAGAGGGGAACAGCAAAAGGGCGTTGCTGCCAAGAGAGCCAAGCCGCTTACAACAGTAAATGAACGCACAGTGGAAACAGGAGGGGTTTTTCCGTGTCAAAACAAAAATGGCTCTCGGAACTCAAACAATAGTTGAAATTAGTTTTAGTTCTTGTGAATACCCATCTCTGGTCATCTCTGGTATCTAAGTATATCTATTTGCCACTTTCTGACACCATTGTGCCACTGTGCCACACGCCACATGCAACTCCACTCGTACTTTTGGATCAGTGCCTGCTCAAACTCAATTCCTTGTCGAGAGCTGTTGTCATATCCCCCGATTGTCTCTGTCCCCATCCCTATTGCTGTTGCTGTTGCTGTTTCTGTTGACGATATTGCTCCTACGATGTACACGATGCCCAATCAGAATCAGACAGTGTCTGGCAACTGGCAACTGGCAGCTGGCAGCCGGAAGCAGGATGCAGGATACAGTAGAACAGAGCCGTCCGCCCCAGCAACAGCTGCCTCAATATTCCATCAACTAATTGCAATTATGTGGAAAATTAAAATCAATATTTAACTAACATTCTGCTTTGCTCCAGCTGTGCTTCCTCCCTGCTGTGCAGCTGCTCCCTCCTCGCTCCCTACCAATGCCATTCTCTCGCTCTCTCTGCTGCCAATGTCATTTGCCATTTAACATTGATTTCAATTTGATTTGAGTTCATTTTGTACAAGTATTGTTGGTGTCAGCAGCAACAGCGACGGCGACAGTGACAGTGGCAGTGGCAGTGACATTTTGTTTGTGTTTCTGATTGCATTTTCAATGCATTTGCATTGCGTTATTTGAATAATTTCCATATTCGAGACGCCATTTCATGTGGAACAATTCAAAATAATATACAACAGGCAGAATATATCTCGTATATACTGCTGACATTGGACTCCTCTCTAAAAGTCCTTGAAGACGTGTCCCCAATTAATCAACAAGAGGGGAAAATCAATCAGCATATTAATTGGATTTCGCACTTCAGCAAAATACAGCCGCACAAAATCCACATGGTAAAAATAAACACCTCTTAGCCTCCAAGAAGCCAAAACAAAGACAACTTTCAGAGCTGTCAACACATTAAATTGCTGGGAGAAACCAAATCAAACAGATAGAGACGGAGAAGGAGAAGGAAAGCCCTGCAGGAGCCCGGCCAGCCAGCCAGCCAGCCAGCAGGATATGCCAACTTTAAGCTCCAAGCTTCCTTGGAATCGGGGCAACCCACTGGGGCTCATTATTAAATAATGGCCAGAATGAGCGGGGGGTGGATGCTAAGCAGCTTATTTGTAAATCGGGGCTAATAAACCGCTTAGATCAACACGCAAAATGCAAAAGCAGGCAGCAGGCAGCAGTCACCAGTCAGCAGCCCAGAGAGAGAGAGACTTTTAACCTGTCCTCTAACCAACTTTGACTCCCACTCGAAAGGCCCGCAGCTGGGCGCAACAACACAAAATTCGATTAAAACCAACCGAAAAACTAGCAGCCAGAGGTGGGGGTCAAGAGCCCTGGTCCAGGGCACAAATTAACTTGATTCGATATGGCCAAAAAGCCAGAAGCAGCCACAGCCACAGCTCCAGCTCCAGCTCCAGCAGCTGCTCCGATTCCCAGAAACGGAGCAGGAACAAACAACAGCAAACACAGCCCAAAAGCAACCACTGCCGTGGGAGGAGTATGAGCTCTGTCCATTGCGATTTTGGTTGGTTTTTTTCTTTTCTGGCAAAAACCAGCATCAAATCAAGCCTTGTTTGCCTACGGAGCAGTGTCCACAAGTACACCCGGCTCCGACCATGGTTTCGGGCCTCCATTTGGGGCTCCTTTTTGGTTTGGTTACAGACCAAAAATTTGCAAGCGGAAAACATTTGCCAGTTTATTTGCCAAAGCCATTTGGCAGGACCAGGGACAGGCCGAGAACGAGGATTTCGATTACCACACACACACACACACACACACCCACACACGTAGAGAGAGAAACAGGAAGCGAGAGATAGAGAGGGAGTGAGGAGTGAGTGACTAACCTGGCCGGAAGCTAAAGAGATGAAATGATTAAGGTCGCAATTAGATGGCAAACATCCGAGTGCTGCAACCGAACATCGAGCACCGAAACTGAGCGCTGTCCTGCAGCACCTCTCCGCCGCCTCCCTGGAGGGCGTGTCGAACGCGAGAAAAAATTCAATTATTTCTCTCGAAAAAAAGCAGAAAAAAGCTGAGTAAAACGAACAAATGCAAAGGCAGAGGCAAGCGCAAACGCAAAAAAAAGTAAGAATAAAGTGAAAATTGGCAGCGGCATAAAAGAGAATCGCGAATGGGAATAGCTGGGGAAAATGCGGGGAAAACTATGAGGAAAAACTCAATTAAAAATGAAAAGAAGAAGAGTATCGAGGGATGGAGAGACGGAGAGTCCACTTATACAATAGATTGTTAAATTCAATCAGAAAAGAAAAGCACTAAGAAATTATGGGATTGCCAGCAGAAAGGAAAGGGGGAAATCGCATATAAAACTACATACATATATTCTCAAATGTATTCCAGATCCCCTTTGCACATTCATCTTTTGGATATTCCCCATCCACCCAACAATAACATTGCTTCTGATCCCTTATTTTCAGACACATTTTAAAGTAACATCCACATCCGTATCCACCCCCCACGAAACGGCTCCCTTCAAGGATATGGAAATCAAATCCAGAAAAACACAACAACAGCAGAAAAGGGCAACAGCAAAAGGAAATCCAAACAACACAGAAACAAGCAGAGAATTTTTCAATTTTCCCCCCGCCCCCCGCCAACCAGGTTTTTCCGCCCTCACGGAAGATGCAGAAGATCTTGGGACCTGGACATGGGGCCTGGCAAAGCCCTGGCATTTGTTTGCCAAAAAACCCAGAGGCTCTTAGCCAGCCATCAGCCATCACCATCATCTCCACCTGCTGCTCCTGGCTGCTCCTGGCTGCTTCCTGCTGACTGTTTGATGGTACGGATGGTCCTGGTCCTGCTCCTGCTCCTGATGCTCCATTCCGCTTAGAATTCAATTAAGGAGCAGGCAGCAGGGCAGGGACGAGAATGATTGCTCACATCGCGTATATTTTGTGGTTTTTCAACCGCACTCTTGATTCAATTTTCCCTTACTCTGTTATGCATGCGTGTTGGCCGTGTCGGCCGTGTTGCCCGCTGCCACTGCCTTCTGCCACACTTCACTGGAGGGGGAGGAGGAGGAGCAGGAGGAGCAGGAAGAGGCTGTTGGACGATGGCAAATTTGTCATTGCCTGCCACTTGTTATTTTATTATTTTTTCCTTGGCCTTGACACGCCTCTCACCTGGCTTCCGCTTCCTTCTCCATTGCACTTTATGCAGTTTTTAATTAATTTGCACTCTGTGGCTTTTAATGCAATTTCTTGGCCAGAATCGACGTTGTCTGTCTCGGGTTCGGGTCTCCTCGTGGCTGGTCCACTGCGGTCCGTGGTGGCATCCGCCTGGCATCGCACTCCAGATATGGGCTTAATTGCCAACCGACAGTCGACAAAACTTTTCAATTAGAATTAATGATGTTAGGGACAGCAACAGCTCGCCGCAGGCAGGATGAACCAGGCCAAAGGACAGGGAAAACTTGCGCACTGCACTGCCCAGTTCCCGTTTTCCATCCGGTTTTTTTTTTTTATTTTATCGCAACCCGAAGGGGTCGTGGAAATTATTTTGCCAATTACAACTGCAATTTTTCCACATTGCAGTGAAGGAGGCTGGGAAGGGGGGGGACCTGTAGAAGGAGTACGATCCGCAGGGGTCGGGAAAAACTGCTGACAGACAACTGAAATATGCAAATTAAATTTATGACTCGAAATTCCTCGAGGCACAAAGTGCAAGCTGTGAAATACGTTTCTCATGTTGCACACTTTTGGACCAGCAGCCCCCAAAAAAAAAGGAATACCAAAATGAAAACATGGAAATTTGACCCACCATCGCATTGGGTGCTGTGGGGGCTTGGGGGCCTTAAACTGCAAAATGTATTTCGTTCTTTGGCTGTCAAGGATTTTACATTTTGATGATGATGGCTCTTGTGTCACTCTTGGAACATCATGCCTAAGCCCCGGCATTAGGACTAAGCAGATGGCTCTGCTGGCTGCAACCTGCCTGCGCCCTGGGCTGCGCTGTGATGGAGTCGAGTCTCCTTCTCTCTGATGTAAGCCGAGTTCTGTATAATTGATGACATCAAAGGGAACTACAAATGGAGGCCAAGGCAGGACAAGGTGATGCAAGGACAGCGAGTATTGCACCACCACTGAACATACGATATGTACCGAAGAGATTGCTCCACTGCTTTTCTTGTGCACTTGAAAAATCTCCCTTAAATGAAGTTTTCAATTTTGCCTATTCAATTTATCAAGACAATGCATTCCATTCTAAAATATTTCGATATTTAATTTGGTCAGCTTCTAATTTGTCCAAAGTCGATTTTGATGACACTGTCAAAGGATGCCACTGCCGCTCTCAGCCTGTTTCCCCTCGTGCAGGCAATAAAGCATTCCCAGGACCCATAATATTTGCCTAAATAAATTCCCTCCCATCGGGATGCTAGCACTGGCTTAGCCACAGCCATCGCCCAAAACGGGGGGACACATTCCCAAAGGGGGTGGTGGGGGGGGGGGCACAAGGACGAGTCCAAAGGCATTCCACATGCAAAAATGTGTGCGGTCTCCGCATAAATACATTTCAACTCTCAAACAGACAAACAAAAATTGCAAGTCAGGCTTTCGCCTTGGTTCAGAGCATATCCTTGGCTATGGATATGGTCTGGATATTGGTCTGCTTTTTGGGCAAGCTGCTTCCACGGAGATGGCAGTGGTAGTGGTAGGACCTACAAAAAACCAATTCGATTTTACCATTTTGCTATGTAAATCCCCCAAGGATTGTGCATGTGTACGTCGGTGTGTGTGTGTGTGTGGAACGAGACGGCGGCACATGTGTTCCAGCATGAAAGAACGCAGAAACGTGGAAACGTGGAAACTGTAGAGGCTGAAGGAAAAAGCGGCTTGCATATGCTTTAATCAAAGGCAATGACGTACGGGAATGTGGTTCATTCTTAAAAACGTAGCCAAGAGGAAGTAGTGGGTGCACACGGTGGGGAGGTGTGGTGAGGCAGGGGCAGGAGCAGGGGCAGGGGCAGGGGCAGGGGCATGGGCAGGGTTTCTTTCACCAGAAACGGAACTCTGTTGACAAAGCCATGCGGGTAGCTGCTGTTCTTGGCCAGGCTTGGGAATCGGACATTTGTGATTGTGAGTCCACATGCAGCCGCAGCGCAGGCGCAAGGGTTAAAAGAGCGAAAGAGAGAGAGAGAGAGAGCGCCAAAGGAGAGTGTGTGTGCTTGCCGACACACTCGACTCTCTATCACTCTCTCTCTCTCTCTCTCCACGCCCCAATGGGTGGGTGGTTGTTGTTTTCATCGCAGGGTTGTTTTTCGCACTCTGCTTGCCATGTGCCCCACTGTAAGGCTGCTGCTCTCCTCTCTACCCCACTACTCGTACCACTGCACTCTCTACGAGAACCCTCTCTCCCTCTCTCTCTCTCTCTGGGAGAACCCTCTCCCTACAAAAGCGGATGGGGAGGGGGGCACTTTCTTAGTTGCCGCTTATAGCTTTTTAATTACAAAAAGAAATTGTTAACATTTTTGTTTGCGTTTAGCGAACTAATTGGATGAGGTGATGCCAGGTGCATACCTGATCATTATGGCCGCCATTTTCTGGAGCTTCAAGAAGGAGCAGGAGCAGGAGCAGAGCCAGGAGCCAGGCAGCTGAATCCTACTCCCGATACCGACACCGATACCCGGACCCGGACTCTCCCGCTGTTTTGTCTACCGTCGTGGTAATCCCCTGGGTGATTAAGGCGTCTACGTGTCTGGAACATCAGCAGCTACATCAGGATAGGATGGCCATGGGATGCGATGCGATGCGATGCTTTCTTCTCTACCGTCCAGGACATTGTCGCCTGCCGATTGTCGCATGTTTTATTCAGCTACGGCGACATCGTTCTCCTCATCGCTCTCATCAGGTTGTAAATATTGAACAGCCGGAACACTAACAACAACAAACTGAATACTGAATACTGAATAGAGGACACGGGACACGGGACACAGGACACGGAACACGGAGCACAGAATGGCAGAATATGTATGTTCTCGTAGTGCCGGAAGCTGAAATGGCACTCATATTTTAAGATGTTGCATTTTTGATCTGACGCGACAGTGTTTTTTATTGGCCAAGACAGCGACAGCGACAAAGACAGTGGCAGCCCCAGAACCAGGCCCAGCCCCCGCCAGGCAGGGCTCGAGTCAAAGACAGAGGACACCTTAATTGTTTCCCACTCTCGCTGGTAGTTTGACGTGGGTTTCCCAGAGGCAGGAGGGGGATAGAAATAGAAATGCTGGAAATGCTGGAAATGCAAGCGATTCTTGAGACGTGAGCACTTGCCTGACATTGAGATGCGAGCAGGGATAGAGATGGAGAACTGGAGAACTAGAGAACTAGCGATGGAGACAGCAAAAGGGTTGAGGGTTGAGGGTTGAGAGTTGAGGGCAGAGTTGAAGGAAAGTTGAGCTTAACGAAGCTAAACATTTTGGCATTTTATTGATGAGTAACTTGGTATCCGTGAGATATGAGAAAAGAAGAAGCAACTTTTATGGCAGTATGGCCCTGAGTATGATTGATAAAAAGTTTCGCATTACAAATGCGCGATGAAAACTTTCGAGAGTTGCCAACTTCAGCACGCGGGAGTGGGTGGGTAGAAATGTCACAAGAAAGTTACATAGTATTTATCCACGAAATGTTACTTTTGGGGACACTTGACAGGAGTCTGCAGGAGTCAAAGATATTACAAGGAATATTCGATGTGAAGGAAATTATGAAAACCAACAGAACAGCAACAGCCCCTTTTGATACCTAAAGATGGCCCAAGGAAAAACATACCATAAATATTGCTCACAGATTACCTTCAGCGGCTCCTTTAATCCTTAGCCCATATAAAACCTTCTACTTCCATTTTTTGTATCGACTGTTTCCTTAGTTCTTTTTCTTTTTTTCCCTCCTGCCTGAATTTCACAACGTCTGAGAGTAGTTCATTAGGACAGTGCAATGTTGACAACATTTCGAGGGTTGAATGCGGCCATAAATACGAAACTATACTCGTATAATGCCACGCTCTACCCCACAAAGAAACTAAGCGAAAAGACACAGACACAGACACAGAACAGGGGATCATCGGCTTGGGGTTGGAAAGTAGACGGCAAAATATTCATAATAGTTCTGCCATGACGTCATGGCCACAGGAATATTATTGCAATTTATTGGAAGATACTTTCACAATAAGAAATCAATCAGTTTTCCTATTTCCTCTATCTCTATCTCTGTATATCAATATTTTGTTGGAAGACAGCCTGATAACGAAGACGTTTTAGCCATTTGCTGGGCCAACTTCAACCGCACAAGTGCCTGCTCTGGCACTGGCTCTGGCGCTGGCTCTGCCTTTCGCTCCTTCTCCTCCTTATGGGCGCCCTCTTGATTAATGCCCTCACCGTCAGGCCAAACACCTCGAGTGCCTATCGAGAAGCCCCTTGGAAGCGAGGAGGCAGGCGAGGAGGCAGGCGAGGAGGCAGGCGAGGAGGGAGGCGAGCAGCAGGTGAGCAGCACTCGTAAAACTCAAAAGCCACATCCGCACCGCCATATTAAATTCTACAATTCAACTTTGTTTTTCGTGCAAACAACGCAAGAACAACAACAGCGGCGAATAACTGTCTATAAATACTGTTAAATGAGTGAGAGAGGAGTCCTGCCTGCGTCCTGTGTCCTGCGTCCTGCGTCCTGTGTCTGTGCATGTGTGAGTGTTTGCTGGACTTACACTGCGGCAAAGATAGCCGAAAACCATTCGAATATCCACAGGTAATAGTGGAATTTCGACATAATATCATATTCAGAACAGTGGAGATTGTAAGATTTGAAATATTAAGTATTCCCCAAATATGAAATTACTCCATTTTGCATTGCCCAATCGAAACATTATAAGCCATTGGAATGTTGTTTACCAATTTATAATCCACTATCCACTGCCATTAAATATACATTTTCTCGCAGTGTAACTGCGGTTGCTTGCGGTTCCCCCCGCCACCCCTTGAAATAATTGTGGGCGTGTGTGTGTGTGTGTGTGTGTGTGTAAGCCTGGACGTACGGCTGGATGGTTCGGTTCGGTGTGTTCCATGTTGCTTCCTAGTTGTTTTTGGTTGAAAATCGATATGTACACACAAAAAATCCATAAAACCGAAAGAGTGGCCCAGCCAACAAAGGGAACAGGAATAAATAATATACTCGCATAGGGATAAGGGTGTAGGGTGTAGGGGATAGGGCATGGGGCATAGGGATAAAGAATACATATGCATTACTCGACATACCGACTATTTCCGTTTTGGGTGTAAAATATCAGAAGGCATTCGGCCTTATAAAAATCACTTCCGGGATGAAACGTTCACGTTGTTGCACACACACACACACACACACGCACACAAACACACACCCACACACGAACGGGGAATGCCACGAGACACCAATACAAATAAAAAGAAACACCTACACCTACAGCTACACCTACACCTACACCATACAAAAACGCACACTCACACACACACACAGAGGCGTGCGGGAGAAAGATGTTGATGAAGAAGAGACTGGCAGGAGCAAGCAGCAAGGAGCAAGGAGCAGGAGCAAGGAGCCTGTGCAACCTTTGCTTTGCCTTTGTAGCGTTTTTCGTTCTTCGTTCTTTTTTCTATTTCTTTTACCTATTCCTTTTGTCGAGGCAGCTGCTGCTGGACACTGTGCACCGTGCAACCTTTTGTGGTTGCCGCTCCCTGGATAATTATATAATTTTGTTTTCACTTAATGCACTTTACGATATTTGGACGCAATTGGCGCACATTTGTCGCATGATTTGCATAAACATTTTACTGATTTTTCCCCTGCACATACACATGCACATACGCAGACATACTCGTACTAATACTGGTACGCGCGCGGTCCGTGACGTACGCACACGCACACAGAGACACAAAGGACACACAGACAAAAAAAAAGAAGGCATTTACAATAGAAGTTTCTGCTTATTTTATTCCGGGCTCTGCTCATTCGCGTTGCCGTTAACAGTGCCACTTGCTTGGGACTAGTGGAAGCCACTATTTTAACTGATTTTCGTCCGCTCTCTTTTGGCCAAGAGCCACACGGCAAACGTCGTCAATAAAACTGTGCGCCGTCACCGTCAAAGCTTGGAAAAAACGCCGCGCGCTCTTCGGGTGGCCTTTGTTGGATTCCACCCTCTCTCTCAGACACCCACTCTCTCTCGCTCTGGCTCTCGCTCTCTGCTGCGCTCCCTGTCATTCTCTCTCTCTCTCAGCACCAAACGTGTCCAAACGTGTCGTACCCTGCGTACCATACACGATTTGTAAACAAATCTTAATATAAGGCAAAACAGGATCGACCTAAAGGAAATATGCAGTTGGAAACTGAATTTGAAATCGAAAAAGGATTCAAGGAGCCGATTACAACAACTTACATCCGCGAATCAGATCTATGGTGGAAACCTAAGGCATTAAATTCAGGCAAAATACTTGAAATACATTTACTCGAATTACCCTACTCCCAACACACTCTGCTACTGAAGTCCTGTTGATAATTCTAGCATTAAAAAGCATGCAAAAATACACAGAGAGAGGGAGAGCGAGAGACAGTTTTTGACGCAGAAACACACCCCCAAAGACGCTTTGGACACGTTCGGCGCAGGCGTAGATTTTGGGTTGTGTCTTGGCTAAAGCTCACCACAGCCTTGTGTCTTGGCTAAAGCTCACCATAGCTTTAGCCATGAGTATGGTGTGGTGAATAAATAAGAATTGAATTGGAAATTTGAAAGCATTGAGAGGGTATCTCTCAGAACTTGAAAATAATAAAGAAACTGCTCAAAATGATACAAAGTGAAACCATAAATATTCTGGGAATTCATTTATTTCCTCTCGAATATATCAAATATTAAATCTGTACGCGAGATAAAAGAAATACAAGTATATACTTCGCATTCAAGATATGTTCATCATAAATAAAACAGCAACCACCCGAAATAAACCGAAGAGAAAACGTCAAACAAAGATCAGGCTCATCAACGCTTTCAGCAGACGGACTCGTGTTCCTCCCAACTGACAGATTTACTGAACGGAAGCTAATCCCCCCCGGTGAACGTAAAGAATAGAACACACAGATACATACATATACATGTATGTATGAATGTAGAATGAGAGGACTGCAAAGCAAGAAAGAAACGCTGCCCGATATGATAACCGTATTATATACAGTCGTAATTTCCTACAAAGAATCTCCAGGGGACAAAAATAAAACTCTTTATGGGGAAAATACGTTATACAGAATTCGTAAAATGGAATTGTTTTTAAGATTATTTTGCTTAAAAATAAATAGTCATTTTCTGTGTGGGAAGCACACATTATTTATAGTTCGCGACTTCCCCAAATACATTCTCACCTTTGTTTTTGTAGGGTACCACCATCAAAATCGAAAGCGCATGAGCATTCGAGTTACGGCCGTAGAAAAAATTCGTAGTAGAGAAATATTCGCTATAAGGAAAAAAATTTGTAAAAATTAAAAAACGTACTGAAAATTGAGCGAAATAACAGTGTTCTGGAAAAACACTTTTTATATAGAAAACTACGCTATGGGGAAGTTCTTTATTGAGAAGTTCAACTGTGGTATAGTATAGTAAATATATTTTGATCAGCGACTGTTGATAATCTAACGAGAATCCTTTGATAGAATGACGCAACATCACCTAAAATTGAGATCCTTCAACAATTTAGAATGTACAACTTATAGGGTAGCAAAGGAAATGATGACACGATAAATATTCAATTTCTATCACTTTATTCAACGTTTTACGTTAATATTTTCATGGTTGTTGTTTAATAGTACAGTTTCTACTGTAATATAGCTATACTTGTATGGGTGGGTGTGTGTGCATGTTTGTGTGTATTGTAGGGGGGTGGGGATTGCAGGAAATCTGAACATTTAAACAATTAAATATATAATAATAATAATAATAATAATAGAGACGTCACACGCTAAAAATAACATTACGGGTATAAACTTAGGCTTATTGTACACATACATACATATGTACTATTATATGTATGTTTCTGTATCTGTATATATATATATAGTATAATCGTAGATTATATTAGGTATAGTATTTTATGTATATGTAGATGTATCGTACCGTTAGATATCATTGCTTTAGCACAGCACTTTAAACACTTAATTGCCAGTATAAATAATGAATGTTCTTGCCATCGCAAAATTATAACAATTTTCAACAGAAAACAACAGAAAAAAAAATAGAATTTTAAGAAATCAACGACAATTTATTTCTTCTTTTAGAAATCATTAAAGTACTGCAAATCTCTTTGGTCTACTGCCTTGGCTGGCTTCCAATCCTGCTCGGGATAATCATCAAAATTTTTCGTATCCCCATCATGATGTACATCGGGCAAAATTGGTGGCTAATAAACGAGACAAATTCAAGGGTAAATAATTATTATTTTGATTTATATTTTCTTTTAATGATTGAGTATTTATGGGCTTGTAAATTGCCACTAAAGGGGCTCAAAATAATAATGGCATATGCATACAATCGTGGGGGGGAAATCTTATGAGATCCTAAGCTTATTCGATCACTATTTATCCAGATACTTTATTCCAGTTCAATAGCTTTATAGCCCACCCATCTGGTATCCTTTTATGGTTTCAGCAATGAAAAATCCCTCGATAAATGTGCAAAAATCAGAACAGTCTGTAAAGATCAATTCTGACGCATCGCAGATCTCGCAGTGTCTCTCTCGCCTGGCTGGAGGCGTAAATTTTTCGGCAATTAACGCCTTCTTATGGTTCCCCCCTTTCGTTACATTTCACTGGCACTCGCCCTCGCCTTTGGAGCGTTTTGTTGCAAATGAATCGGTAGATTTATGGGAGAGCCACCACCAACACCCACCCACCCACCAACCTACCAACCCACCCAAGCAACCAGCCAGCCAGCCGAAATAGACGCTGCGGTCATTAACTAAAGGCATAGCTAATTTTCAAAACTGATTTGTTTATTTGCTTTTAATTACGAAAATGTATAAAAATACATTCGCTAATTCAGAAAAACGCTCCTTCTCCCCCTCAAACTAAATGGGCCAAGCGTGTGTCGCGAAAATCAACATAGAATGGTTATTATTTTGCAAAAAAAAAACGAGACACATGTATCATATGTACGTGGAGATTCCCAGAGAATATAATGGACTCACCTTTAGTTTCTTGTTGTAGACGTCATTCCAATTCAAGTGCTTGAACCAGCGATGCCTCTTCACGTCATCGGCACCGTTCTGCGGGGGGCGGGAGGAGGGGGAAATCATGGAAAGCAACAAAATCAAATATTAGACGTAAATAACGTTTTGCATTTTCGTAGCTCGTGTTGCGAAACGCGCGACAAATCTATTAAGGAAAACCAGCAAAAGCAACAACAACAACCAAATGGACCGACAGGACGGAACAAACTCGAGGAAAAAGAAAAATGATTTCGACAGAATTTATTTAGCTAACTGACAACGAGCATGTGCAGATCTATCTGCGAGATGTCGCGATCTTGGATCTACGATCTACGATCTGCGATGTCCAACAATTAATGGTTGATATATGCATTTCAATGTTTAATGCCCCGCCCCTTGCCCAGTGACAAGTGTAAACAATTCTCTATAAATACCGGATTTAATAAGCCAGAAAATTTCAGCAATTTTGTTGCCAAATTATGTACATATGTACGTTATTTCGGAAGATCGGAATGGGGATGGGATAGAGTAGGGGCTGGTCGGAAGAGTTTCACAATCGAACAGGTGAGACCAGAAACAATCAAATAGAATTATGACAGCTTTGAAAATGTCGAAAAACAATTTAGGTAATCTATAAAAGGATTATATATCCACTCGTATATATTCTTTGAAACGGCAGCTGAACAAACTCAGCTCTCTCCTGATTTTGCAATAATCGTGCATAATCGTTTATTTATTCGAATTTCTTGTGTTCAAGAAGCCTTTAATTGTTGTTTCTTCCTTTTTTCTCACCTTCATGTTGCCCAGTCGCTTGGTTCTATCATTCACCAACAGCTTCTTGATCAAGTCTTTAGCAATGGGATCCATATGACGTTCCCATTCAATTTTTCCACTCAATATCTTTTCATATATGCCAAAGGGCTGCTCGTCGTAGAATGGCGGATAGCCCACCAGCATTTCATAAATGAGAACACCTAAAAGAGATCACCAAATGTAAGTTGTATTCAATAGATATTCTGGTTCGATGTGGCTTACCCAATGCCCACCAATCCACGGCCTTGTTGTGGCCCTTGGATTGTATTATCTCAGGTGCTATATACTCGGGGGTTCCGCACAAGGTCCAGGTGCGGTCCCTTAGTTTTTTGGCAAAACCGAAATCTGTGATCTTCAAATGGCCATCGCGATTGATCAGCAGATTCTCTGGCTTCAGATCACGATAGACGATTTGCAGAGAGTGCAGGTACTCCAGGGCGCTGACGATCTCAGCCGCAAAGAAGTTGGCTAAACGGATTTTCAAAATGGATTAATCAATCAAATTAATCAATCGATCTGCCGAGTACGTACAAGTTTGACTAGTAAATTTGCCTGCATTGCGCAGATATGTGAACAGCTCGCCGCCGCAGACATAATCGAAGATCATATATAGGTTTGAGTCATCCTTTGTGGACCATTCTCTAGGGGAAGGGGGAGATATGACGTTAATGGAAGCCCAGATGTTTTTATATGGAAGCGAAATTGACAAGTGAAATGATTTATTTCGTACACTTATGATTCGGATATACTTACAAACTGATGACAAACGGATGTCGTATTTCGCGCAATATATTCCGCTCATTCTTGACGTGTTCAATCTGCTTTAAGCGAATGACTTCGGTCATGGCCAAAATCTTCATGGCACAATATTTCTCCGAAATACGATCGCGACATAGGCACACGCGTCCAAAGGTGCCAGTGCCTGACAAAAAGAAAACAGAGAAAAAAACAGAGAAACAGAGAAACAGAGAAAACAGAGAAAAAGGCATTAATAAGATATCAAATGTATGTTTTCCTTCCCCAATGAATTCAAGCGAAAACCGCAAGCAAGATTCTTAAATATCGGGGCATGCCCCATTAAAGTGTTTTGTAAATGATATGGCAAATGGTCCGGGTTGGGGGCGACACATACTACTATATATATAGCGTATGTATGGGTAGTGCGGTGCATAATTACTTTTTTCTCACTTTTGAGCACGTTTTGAGGTTACAAAACCAAGCTCTTGGCCTGGCCTGGCTTGGCTTGGCTTGGCTTTGGCTTGGCTTTTGCTTTTGCTGCTGGGGTGTTGCCTTACACGCCCAACAGATTTTCTCAACCTTGAATTTTTAATTGGGCTAACGTCCGACTGGCGGGGCGAACGGGTGCGACTGAGATTGAGGAGAGTAACAGAGTGACAGAAAAGGAAACGTGGAGCGTGGAACGTGGAACGGGGAACGTGCTAGCATCTCGCATTACCCTCGCATTGCATCTAAGGCCAAGACCGAGAGGAAAATTTCTATTCATTTTCTCTCTCTCTCTCTGTCTGATTTGCTTTTGCTGTTTAACGAGAAAATGGCATGGCGAAACAACAAAACTGCTACAAATTGATTTGTCTTATAAATCAAATGCCGAAACGCAATCATTTCTCCCCATGAGAGTGGGGGAAAAGTTTTCCTTTCTGCAGATGCTTTTAGTTTTTCAGCACGTTTGCTGATGCCTGATGCCTGATGTGCGATGCCTGATGTGTGCTCGATTTGCTCTCGATTTTCCCATTCGGGCCGACAATAATTAGCCCAGCCATGATTTTCAATGTAATAAAGAAAAAGTGAGCAGATTATTGAACTCGGCCACCAAATATCATCGGCAGAGCCTACCCATCGGATTGGATGTGCCACGTGCGTGCGTACCTACCCCCTACCCCCCACCCAGCCATCCATCCTTCCTCAGGAAATTAAACAAAAGCCGCCAGTGGGCGTGGGTGGGTAGTGGTGGATGGTGGACGGTGGACGGTGGACGGTGGGTGTGGCCCCATATGAGTGCACCTGTTTTAGGCGATGGGTCGAGGGAGCATTACACGTGCAAAGCGAATATGAATCGCAGAAGTTGTAATTAATGATTTCTGTGTGCCTTTGTGGTACACAAATCGCCTTCTCGATTACGTAGTCGGAATGAATCAGCAGCAATCAGCAATCAGCAATGAGAGGGGATTATATATAGTGGATATGTATATAGTGCACAGGGGTTACTGCCGGAGACAAGGGGGGGTATTTGATGAATGCTGATGTTTGCCAGAGACGCAAACGAATCAATGGAATGAACGCCTTTTTTTTGCCAATTTCTAACCAAAAATATTTCGAAATTCCCATATTTCTTCCAATTTCTTCTCAATTTGAAACAAAGACTTCAACCAGAGGAACCCCCACATATCGAACTTTGAACAGTCCTGGCCAATATATAGGAAAACAATAAAAAAAAAGATAATCAGCTCATAATAATAACAATAAAATATATTGGGGGGGGGGGAATCTCTCACTGGATCTCACTCGATCCAAACAAGATGGAAATGGAAATGGAAATGTTGTTTAGCAATTGTTTCGGCTTTCATTTCTATATTTGGATAAACGATGATTAAATATGCGAAATATGCCAGACGATATAAATCAGCCAGATATAACTACATCCAGTGAGGGATTCTTTTATGGTTGAAAATCGTCTCCCTCCCTTCCCCCTCCCCGATCAGCCGAGAACTACTGCAGACACTGGCATCCATTCTGCATGGGCGTGTGAGGGCGTGAAACAAACGGAACAAATTGCAGGGGGTGGGGTGGGGTGCGGTTGGGCGAAAGTATGGAAAGTATTTCCCGTTCGCAATGTTTGAAAAAATATTTGGGCCTGGCAGCAGATCTGCAGTCATGCATGGCACATGGCCATCATTAAACAATAACAAAAAGAAACATTTTTGCACAGGAATTTCGGCATGATAATTTGAAAGAAAATAATTTTTTAAATATTTACACATTTTAATGGTGTAAAATTCTAATGGGAATGTTTCACATATAGCAGATTCGGTTCTGGTGTATCAGAACAAAAATAATAAAAATTGTATCGTATTGTAAATATTTAGTGCATTATCCTAGTCTTAGTCAACACTTTTACTTTCTCTGTGTACTGTTTTTTTAGTACATTGACTTTGAAAATCCCACATAAAACCGATCCCTACTTTCTGCTTGCCACACACACTCTCTCGTGCGGCAGTAAGTGGCATCTTCAGACTCCACCGATGCTTGGCACCAGTCAAAACGATCTTTTAGCACCTCATACACGAGCCACTTCCAGTGCAGGCCTCGTCTAGCACAAAGGAAAGTGCTTTTACCGACAGTTTAGCGGCTGAAACTGCTGCAGCTACCGCCACTACTGTCCCCGTCCTGCCCTCCGGCAGCACCATGTACCCGACGCCGAGACAGAGGCAGATCCAGAGGCAGAGAGGCTGCCAAGCGTCGTCTCTGACCAAAGTGAAATTGTGACAGCTGCAGAGCAGACAACCAACAAGCGGCGCAGGCGCAGACGCAGACGCATGTGGATGTGAATGCCACGGATCTGGAGCCAAAGTCAAAGCCAGACGAGGACACGGAGACGGAGACGGACAGTAGAGAGCAAAGCCAGTCAACAACAATTAAAGTCTGTCTGAGTGGTGGCCAAAAACCTGTTGTTGTGTGGCAGACACAGACGCAGACGCAGACTCTTTCATAAAAGCTGCAGCAGCAGGGGCAGCAGCAGTGACCGGCAAAAAGATGCAACTGAAAAAAGTGCGTGAAAAAAGGCGAAGAAACATATTTTACATAATACATAAAACTTTCTATTTAACGATGCGATGCCACACAACCAACTGACCAGGCCAGGCCAGACCACACCAGAGGCGAGAGACGGGCGACCAGGGAGCAGGGAGTACAGACCAGAGACCAGAGACAGTTTCATATGGCGCGACAGCGTTCATGGATGCAATGCAGTCCGTCTCTGTCTCCGTCTCCGTCTCCGCCTGATGGATGGATATGGATGCCTTTTCGTTTGCCCAAAGAGAAATAAAAATCATTTCAGTTTTTCATGAAATATCTGTGCCAAAAAGAAAAAAAACTACAAAAAAAAAGCGTTAAAATACTGTAAATCGCGGCATGTAAATGCAAATGGATGAACGACCCGCTCCCCTCACAAAGCCCTCTCCTCGCATAAACTTGGCACACTTTTGCAATTTTTACAGCAGCTGCCGTAGCCGTAGCCGTAGCCGTAGCCATAGTTAAATAAAGTTAATTGCGTTTCATACAGTTGTACATTTAAGCAAAGTTTGTTTAAAGATGCATAAATAAAAGGAACACCGAGAACACTGCGAGAATGAGCAAGGGAGAGAGTGAGAGAGTAGAGAGGGAGAGGAGACAGGGAGCGGCGACAGACAATGCAAGCCATGGAGGCCAGGTTAAAAATAATCTACTGGCAAGATGCTTAAGTTTAAACAATATCAAGTCAACATTGAGAACTGATCATAAAGCTGATGTAAATAATAGCAAACAAAAGCAACAGCAAAAGCAGCAGCAATTGTGTGTGCTTTTCAGGTCACTTGATAAGTGCTGAATGAGTAAACTAATTAGTAACAAGGAGACTACTAATAGAGGCTGTCTCAATTATATTTCCCACTTAATGCACACTGACAATCCCTCAACACAGAGCGGAGAACCCCATTGCCAAAAATGTCCGTTTTCTTGGATCTTCTGTGCACAAGTTGATTATTTTCGACACACGAAAATTCAAAAGAACTGCATTCACGGAAGTCGCCCACTGACCCACACACAACACACACCCCACACACACACACACCTTGCCCAATCAAATTTCCATCCCCAATGACAATCCCCCCCACCAACGCCCAAACTGCTCATAACTTAAGCGATTTATGACACTTACAAAGCACATGTTCACCATTGGCCAACAACCCACCTGCCCAGGTCTGTGTCTGTTTCCCTGTTGCCTGTTCGTGCTGCTGCTGCTGCTGCTGTTGCTGTTGTTGACAACATTTTACACCGCAATTTACAAGCCACAAAAATTGTGACAACAGCAGCAGCAGCAGCAGGTTCAGTGGGGGCGGTGGCAAGATCAAACATATATTTAATATTGAAACTGTAGGGTATGTATGGCTGCAGTTCGATTCGCCAGATGCAAAATGCATTTTTAGGTCACTTTTATTAATAATTCAAAAACAGACTAGACCAGAGTCTGCTCTGGCAGAGCAGCGCAGCAAAAAAAAAGCTGTTTATATCGCCATTTTATATGCTCATTTAATGTTTGAGAGAACGCCGGGGACATGCATGCGAAAATAAAAGCCAAACCATGGGCGCAACCCCTCAGACGATTCCGATTCCGATTCTTCGAGTCTTCGAGTCTTCGAGTCTTGGGGGTGTCCCATACAGCAGGCTGCGAGTCTCTCGGATGAGCTCGGGATGATGAGCAGCAGCAGCAGCAGCAGGGGAGGGGTTTGGGATTGGGATTGGGGGGCACATTCGATCTGGGCATAGTGCCAAATAATAATTTCTATAATATTTGCTTATACGTTCGCTCGATTTTGTTGAAATAAAATTTCGGATATTTTCTGGCTTCGAAAAGTTTACACAGATCGAGCGGCGGTGCGCAGCGGCTGGGCGGGGCGGAGTGGGGGATTTTAAATTTTCCATGGTATCATAAATTTCTTGTTGACTGATTTTGTCTTTTCGTGCGGCGAGCAGCGAATGAAATTATTATTATAAATACACAGATACACACATGCATATGCATATACTCGTGCACACATAGAGAGAGCCGTGGATACGTAGATATATTGTTAGAAATGGGCCGCCAGGCACTTAGCAGACAACAAAACGATAAAAAAGCACGAAAAAGAAAAGGAAAACCATCGAGGAGGATGGGGATTGAAAGAGGTAATCCATTTGAACTATGAGTTATACTTTGTAGACGGAACGACGACACACAACTTGTTGTTCGTGCACACACGAACAGGCAGTGGGACATGTGTTTGCTATCTGACAGATACATTTAGCTGCTTGAGATTTGATTGCGTTTTTATTATTTAAAAATCAATTTATACGAAAAGCGCACAGAAACCAACAGACACTGGCACTGGCACTGACACTCTCCCTCGGAATCGATTTGAATTTCAATTGGTAAATGGCAACAAACTGTGGGACCTTGTTTCTGGGGTCCCAGAGCTGATGTCCCAGGCGGAATTGTATTTCCGAGAATCGCGCGTAAATATTTATCTTTTACCAGAAATCGATCAATCCATGCGCCCACAACTAGCCGTCGGCGGCAGTCTAAAAGGATTGTCCGTCTGTCCGTCTGTCCAGCGACCAGCGATCAGCGATCCATTCCCTCCCACTGGCTCAGGGAAAATTTGTCAACTTGATAGATTGGAAGTGGAATAGTGGAAGGTCAGCAGCGTCTGGCATTGTCAGAGATTTCCGCATGCCATTTGTCAGGAGGTGTCTGCCATCAAGTGAGAAAAGTGGGCCAGCAAAAAGACACATGGTGGATTCTTTTCCATTTGCCAAAACTTATCCGATAGATCATTAATCCCCCAGAACGTAGGCACCTCTCCTTGCTTTTCTCCCGGATACTGGAGTGAAGAAATGGCCACATGCCACGAACTTTCACTGGCACAACTCTGTCCGCTTCCAATCCAGTTTCCCCGACAGACGAACATTTCCTTTCCGAGAGAGTCCCATCCACTTTGGTGTTAATTGCAGCCTCAAACCATAGATATAGCAGATATAGCTCTCTCATAGGCTTTTGTCTTGGGGTAGGGGTAGGTATCCATCGCAGAAAATGCAGCCAGAACATGCACGAAGGGAAAAACAAAAGATCTGTTGTTGTTTCGTATTTGAAAGTGGGGAAAACATTTCTTGGGAAATTTCCCTCAGGGAAAACCCCGCTGGTGTTTGTTTTTTGTTTTATGGTGGATTCCATCACCTGACATGGCTCTGAATCATGGAGGAGACCTGCGGCGGTGGGCCATGGGGTACATTTTCAGCTAATCAATGGATTTTCATACAAGCATCGAGCGAACTATCAATATTTATTGAAAGTCTTAAGGGGGGTGCGGGAGGGGCAGCTGGAGGTGGCGGTGGAGGGAAATGTTTTGCTCTTAGTTCAATGCATTTTGTTCCTTCTTCCCATTCAATATAGCTCTCAGCATCGCCAGGTTTTTCCTCAATTATGGCTACTGGATGCGATGGTGATGATGATGATGATGATGATGATGCCCGCATCTCCTGGCCATTGTTCTTATGGTTATTGTTATTATCAAAATGAATGGATAGCCGCAGGGGGAGGAGGTTGATTATTTTCCGTATGCCCTAATAGAAGCGTGACTCACTCGCATTTGTTCTCCCTCCCTCCCCAGTATCAGTGCCAGTATCAGTCCCCAATCCCCAATACCCAATACCCAATACGAATCCCATTTCCATTCGCATTCGTATTCGTATTCGAATTCCCCTGGCTATGGCATGTGCGTGTGCATAGCATGATATCCGCTCTAGTTTATTTACTTTTTACGGATTTTTCTTGAAAATCGTACTCAATACCTCTGCCCGATTGCCCCTGGTTTGTCTGGCAATTGTTTGAAATTAATGCTGGATTACTCATACGTCGTGTGGTGTGCTGGAAGTACTGGGATGCGATGCTGAAAGCCGATGCGGATAGGAACCCGCCGGAATTACTCACTCACTCACCCATTCACTCGACGTGAAAGTTGCTGATTGAGAATTTTCAGAGAATGAATTCAAACCGGAAAGGCATTCGAATACGACCTATTTTTGGCATAGGGCATAGGGCATGACTTCTAGGGGAAAACGGAGCAAATAACTACAGTGATCTTGCAGGAAGACCGTCTAATGCACCTTCCAGTGCGTGGTGGGGGGGATAAGTTTCGTGGAAAACCTATTAATTGCTCCCACAGCCATTTCAAAAGCAGTAAAAATATACTTAATTGTTTTAATCCGAACAGTCGGAGAAAAGCAATAAATGATCTCGAGGCAATTACCTACTCCCACATTGATTTAAAAAAAAACTTTCAATGGATCCCAAATGGAATTGGTGTTCCGGGCCAAAAACGATCGATAAATAAATGGCTCAAATGACTTTGATAGCAAACCGCAAAGGGGAAAATAGAGCAAAAATGAAAAAAGGAAAACCGCTCCACACGTGTACTCAGATCGAAATGCTGCTGCAGTAATAAATCTCGAAAACGTCCCGTTTTAGCCTCAAACCGAGTAAATATTTATGCCGCAAACGCTTAATGAGATTTTGGAAAGGCCAACCGATGGTGTACTAAACTTAATACAATGCTTAAATGTTTTTCTTTCTATACTTTGCGCCATCTCCCACACACACCAACACCAACAGCAGCGAAGACGTCAAAATGGGAAAACAAATCAAAATATTATGGGCATTAATGGGTTGAGCTGAGCGTCTATGGCGAGTACGTAAGACCCGACCCATTCATGATCCTAAACAGAGTCCAAAAATATATAGTACTCTAGTACATACACTTTAAATATTTTCTAAATGAATTTGTACGCAAGCAAATGAGAACACACTTCCCGTGGCCTCTGCCTCTGCCTCCGCCTCTGCCTCTGCGGTTGTGGTGCGGAGATGCTCATAATAGTCATAAGAACCGACCATACCATACCATACCATACCATGTACCATCCAATCCGATTCAATCCCCGTGCCGTGGCCCATTCAATTTGCGTAATCAATAAGAATTTATTTACGTATAAAAAAAATCGCATAAAAAGCAATAGAAAAACTGAAGCTAGCGTTAAGCTAGAGCAAACATTATGGGGCAGATGATGCATAAAAAATGGGGTAATAAATATTTGAAATTAAATCGCGAAACGAAATCAAAGAATAGCAAACAAAATCAATAGCCAGAGAGGCAGGGAGAGGGTGGGACAAAGGTGTATCCAGATGAAAAACGAATTGATTGAACAGAGGTGAGAAAAGTCTTCGAGAAATCGAATAATCGAAGAGGTACAGTATCGTTTGGTCTGAGTGGGTTCCAGTCTGGGCTCTTATTCGATCTTTCTTTATGATCTCATCAGAGCCTTGACTCTGGAACCGACCTAGAACTGCCCGTAATGTGTTTTGATAGCTCCAATCCAAACACAAACACAATCGAAGCGCACATGGAACACACTCTGGGCAGACAAGTTGAAGGCAAAACCCAGGGGGAGACCTTAACATCAATCACTCGATGCTATGCGATGCGATGCGATGCCTGGAACCCACTATGGGCAGCTGTCGTATGGTTTAGCATGACTTACCCACTGTTTTGATTATTTGGTAGTCGTCCAAGTGATATTTGCGAACGCCCTTGGCCGTCTGGACACTGCTGCTCTCATCGGAGTCATCCTCGTCCTCCTCGTCGTCGGTCTCATTGCCGTCATCCTCCTCGATGCTCTCGTTGGAATCATTGGTAACATCATCGCCGTCACGACCATCTCCATCGTTCTCATCGTCATCGTCCTCCTCCTCGTCCACCTCATTGTCATGGTCAGCGGAGCTCGTTGTGGTGGTGGCACTGCTGCTGCTCCGGCTGCTTACGTGGTTGCTTTGCTCCGGCACCGGCACCGGCACCGGCTCTGGCTCCTCCTCCTCCTCGCTGTAATCTGACTCCAAGGGATCTGATGACTCACTGGAGGCAACGCTATGGCCGCCGCCGCCACTGCCACTGCCACCGCCACCCACACCGTGGCTGTTGGGGCCGCTGCTGCCATTTGCACGGCCCAATTTGAATGTGAATGACGCCTCTGTGTTGGTGTCATTTGCTGGAATTTTCTTCTTGTACGATGACGTCATGCTGCTGTTTCCTGTTCCCGTTGTCAATTTTGACGAGGACGAGGATCCTGTGCCTGATGTGTTGGACTTGGCTTTGTTATTGGAGCCGCCACCGCCTCCAGCTGTCAACGGCGTACAGAAGCGGGCGCAAGCGGCTGCGGACATGTCTCTGCCAATCCTTGGCTCCTCCTCAATTGTCCTGCGTTTATTTCTGGCTCTCGCTCTCGCAGGCCCTCTCTCTTGTTGTTTTTCTTCCTGCAAATTGCATAGAACACAGCCATTGGTTAGAATTTGGAATTGAAAGTGAGCATTTTTGATTAAAAGCTTTGTGCGGCATATGGCATATGCCTTTTGAAATGGTTTCCTTTTGTGTGCCATATCTGCTGATGGATGACTCGATTTTGACGGGTTTCCATTCGAATATCGATGGTCTATAGACGGTCCAAAGATGGGCTATTCAATGTCTCCTGAAATTTTAGATTATTCTTATTCAAAGCAGATCTACTTCAGTCTTTTTGTTCTACATATGTATATAATTGCCCCGAGGTATATGGATGCGCCTTATCCAGACCCAAGTCCCATAGTCGTTTAATTAACCAGCTGAGGGACGTGTTGGGTGTGTGGATTGTGGGTTTCCTTTTCTATTTAGGCCCAGGCAGAGAGGGACAGGGACAGGGATAGGGATAGGGGGAGAGCAGAGCTGTTGTCGTGCGCATAAATTGAAAGTGAAATGACATGGCCGGTGGTCAAAAGTGGGGGCGGGGCCATCCAGCAACAAGTGGGGCCCCGTGTCTGTCTCGGGTGTTATCGGAGGACATGCAGGCGGACAGAGACAGAGACAGACAGCGGCATTGTTGATTTTCAGGATGGGAAAATTGAGTTCTATATATGTATGCCAAAGGGTTTTCTTTTCTTCTATCTCCGGGCACAATGGCGGCGCTCCATTTAATATCACATACTAATATTATTAATAACAATGAATGCATTCGTGATTCAATTTGATGGGTGGCTGGCTGCCGCTGCCCCTGCCCCTGCCCCTGCCCCAAGTCCCACAACAAAAGCAAGACCGAGAGTGTCGAGTCGAGTCGAGTCGTGTGCCCCCCAGACGAGTAACTTAATAGCCGAGACACAAAGGCGCCAAGAACTCTCGACTTGACTCGACTTGGCTGGCTGCTGCGGGTCTGGTCTGGTCTGGTCTGGTCGGTCTGGTCGGTCTGTCTTGGCGGTAGCGCCTTAATGCACAGCTGCATTTGATTTAATGTGCAAAAATAAGGGAAATGGCCTGAATATGAAAACTTATGATGCATCCATCTAGCTATCTATCTATATGGATGCACGAATGTATTACAAAATCAATAATCATCTACGAGTTCGAGTGCTTATGGCTTATGGGCCTGAGTGGCTTTTATTGTTTAAGCGAGTGCCGGATGAATCTAGGCCAGCCAAGCAGCCTAGCAGCCAGGCAGCCAGCCAGCGAGGCAATACGAGCAGAAGAGCATTCAATTGATTCAAAGATTGCACAAAAAGCAACCCAAAAAATGGGGCCTCGAAAAGAGGAGAGGAAAGGAAGGGAAAGGAAAGGATTGACGAGTGAATCATTAGCCAACGGCAGGCTATTGGCTGCTCCAAAGGCCAAGACTATGACAATGGATTAGACGGCACTGTCAGCAGCTGATATTAAAATGGTGATCGGGATTAAAATGGCGAATATGAGGAAAAGTCATAGAAAGTCAGTGGAACGACTGAAACCCGGGAGACTTTCGACAGTTCTGTTGGCAGTAAATCCTACAATTTTATTTTTACAAATTTGTTGTGGTCTACTTTGAAAATGTCCCAGTAATACGTCAATTGTCTCACATCCCAACCGAAACAGAAGCAACAAAATAATTCACTTCACACGCCTCACGCTCTAATGACAAGGCAAGTCCCTATCGTCGTTCTCTACAATATACAATATATTTAAATAAATATATACAATACATACATATACACATGTATGTGCAAATATTACTGCGCATCAACTTAAAAAAATAATAAACATTACTAATACTATTTACAATAATTTTATTATGGAGAAACCTTGTCACAATGGAATGTTTTGTTATTTTTGCTATTCGACAAACAAAAAATAAAGAAAAATATTTAAAATTGTATTTGACTTTTGCCTTTGTCTTATACTTTTGTATTTGTATTTGTATTATTATTACAGAAACCAATGTATACATTTTCTGAACGGTCTGTCACTCAGAATTATTTATGTACGAGCTGAACGTTTTTGCACATTTTCGGGCATTAAAAGTGCGGAAATGTAACTTAAAGTTGTCCGAGGATTGTTTGAAAGAATAATTTCCCAAAAAATTATTTTAGACAATCACTCGGGGGGTGCTGTAAATTACAGCTACAGCTGCAACAAGTACAAAAAGTCGGACACACGGTCAGATCTTGGATCTTGGATCTTGTATCTATATAGCCCACTCTGAACAGCGCCCCCGCCACCCGGCACCACTCACCTTGGTGGCTGCCAAAAACTGAAAATGGAAATGGAAATGGAAATGGAAATGGAAATTGGGGTCGTCGTAGTCGTCGTTGCCGTCGAGAGCCAAAATGTTAAATGGTTGCTTAATCTTCCGGTGGCCAGCACTCTTTTCAGTCGGCTTTCGTGAATGGAAAAAGCCCATCGAGATTTGTATACTATATAATCATCAAAATGTTCGAAAAGTTTGCCGAAAAAACCAGGTGAATGAAAGTGAAAATCGTGGAAAATGTTTGCATTCAACATAAATCTGGGGAGGATTTGGAAATGCTAAAAATACGCGGAATGGCTGTTCCTGTTCCCAAATACATCTTCAATTTAAAGGGGGGGCAATGCACTTTCAGTTTCAGTTTCGGTTTAATGTTTCGGATTATTATCAAAATCGCAAAAGAAATAGTCTTCTCCCGCGGAGGGGTGGGTATCATTTTCCTCTCTTTTATTCCCTATTTATAACGTCTGCGTTTTCATCTCCTGACCATCTTCGCCCCAGCTAATTTATTGCTAAAAATCTGTCCGTATTTTTGAAGATTCTATTTCATTTTCTTTTTTAGAGACGATTTCCGCTCTCCAAAAATTATGAAACTCTTCCCCTGGGGGATGGCACACCTCGAATGAAGGCACCTTGATTTATTTAGAATTTCAGAGAATACGTTTCGGATAACCAGAAACAAGATGAGATTGCTTCATTCTGTGACTGTGTGACTGTGTGACTGCAGGCTGGCCACTTGACCTCTGAGTCCAAGAATTAAATTTACGTTCAATGTTTGCAGCATTTATTAATTCGTTGGCCCAGCCAGCGCATAAATTATGTTATTAATTAATTAAAAGCAACGCGAAGCGATTTGTTCCGATATACCGTATGCATATGTATAGGTATGATATATGGATAGATGTATACAAAAAACAAAAAACAAAAAGAAAAATAAAAAAACAGCAAGAGCCCCTCATATTTTTATCATCGTCATCGGTGTATTTTCGAACAGAGAAAGAGAATTTGTTGTAGGCGTTGGTGGGAATATTATTATTAATTTGCGTCCACCAGGAAACCAAGTATCAAGAAATGTAATTATGAATAAGTGCATGCGTTCGTATTAACGATCTGGGTGTTACCAAAAACGAAAATTCATTGCCCATTTCAAGTTGACAAAATACAGATTTTTCCCCCCTTCTCTCTCTCTCTCTCTCTCTAGGTCTCTCTCTCTATCTCTCTCTCTGGGCAATAAACCCCAAATGGCAATAATCATCAAAAATAATGCCGGCAAAATGTAATCATAACACGACAAAACCCCCTCCCTGCCTGCCCGCCATTCCGCCGCCCTGCCACACGCTTTGTTTCTCCGGGAAGGGGGTTTCTCGAACTCATATCGTATGGTAAGGGCGAAAGAGATTTATGGATTTGTTTTTATAGAGCAAGAAGTATTTCCTTTCCGCTGTCCTTGTGCTAGTTCTATCGTACTGTATTTGGTGATGAAAATACATAAAAGTTTTACGGTTTTATGCGTATGAGGAAGTTGCGGAAAAAGATTTACGTGTTGTCCTTGGCTGACTCTGAAGAAAGTTATTGAGGTGAGGCATGAAGAAGGGCCATTTAAATGGGGTCAACTGCATGGAAATTGCAGTGCGAGGATACGGAGAAGAAATGCTGAGAGATATGGTAGGAAAGGTGTGATTAAACTAGAGAACTTATCCCACTAAATTGAGATTTACTGATCTTTGAACCAAACGAAAACTTGAGAACAAATGTAAACCAATGCAAACCCATTATTGTGACCCATTATTGTTGTAGGAAACTGAAAATACGAATAAGTCCATACATTTTCCACTCCAAATATCAAAATAAATCTGTTCCTATTGCTCCCAATTAGCTAATTACAATAATTAAATATGCTCGGCCAATTTTAGTGGCCGAAGCTTAATTATCAAGCGAATTATGTCTTCACTTTTCGTTTCTTTTTTTTCTATTTTGGAGAGCAAACATGAATAGATTGTTGCTGCTGTGGCGGGCGGCTTCTGGCCACTTTTTACACTTCATATTTCGTACGAGTATTAACGATTACTCACCCAGCTAAATGTTAAGAGCCCCGCAATCGCCGGCTGTTTTGGTTTTTCTTAACGATCGCTGGCGATCTATTTTCTTGTCTGTCTGTCTCTCTGTCTCTCTGTCTGTCGGCTTTGAGTTCTAATTTTTTGCTGGAGCAAAATTCGAACGCTTGCGAAATTGTTAAAAATAAATATGTTACTTTAAGAGCGCACGATTTTCCGTCGATTTTTCCCCTTTCTTCAACAGCAACAACACCAACAAAAAAAGCGAAACCCGCAAAAACCGACACAGAAACGAAACGAAAAAAAAAAATATCAGAAATAAACTCAACACTCAGCGTTTTCTCATGGGCTATAGGTACACCAGATCGACTGGACGACACTGGACCCCCGGGACGGGACGGACGGCGTCGATGATTTTGTTTTATTTGTGTCACTTTTTTGTGGACTTATACTGTGTTTTTGTGTTGTTGTTGTTTTTTTAGTTCGGTGTTTTGTTTCTTTGCGATTCTGTACGGTTTGTCGCGCTTTGCTTTAGAAGACAAAGTACCGCTTTAGTTTACAACAACTTGAGGTGTTTTTTGTTTGTTTGTTTTTTGTTTGTTTTGGTTTGCAGTCTGCCTTCTTGGCCTGATCGTGAGATCCGAGAGATCTAGAATTTCCGGTTTTGCAGCTTGCAGTTTTTACCCTGTTGCTGTTGTTTTGTTTCTACCTTTTGTTTTTCTTCTGTTGTTGTTTTTTTTTTTTTTGCAGGCTGTAACAATTGCAATATGCAAATCAACCGAAACCGAATCCGAATTATGTGTAATTAATCAAACAAAAAAAATTAGTTGCCACAACGGTCGGACAATTTGAATTTTCTGAGATTTTTCCAATGCCGATTTATCAGATTTTATACAGATTTTATACAGTGATATTCTTTCAGTAGATCTATTGTTGGGTTTTTGTATTTGTTGACCAGCCGCTTCCACGTTTTGCACGAAACTGAAACGTAAAATCTGCGAATCGTTTGCCAGAGCTCTCGTTGTCGGAGTCGGCGTCGGCCCCCACTTGATGGCAATATGGTGTGGCAGTGTGGCAGGGGCAGGGGCAGCAGCAGCACCACCACCACCACCAGCAGCAGCACCAGCACCAGCGAACGAACATTGATGATGACGATGATGATGATGATGATGGCGATGGCTATGGCGATGACGATGAGCTTTGGGGGGCTGCCAGAGATGCTGCGAGAGATGCTGTGGAGCTTCATTGGATGTTTGTGTTTGCTCTCCATGTGTGTGCCACTGCCAGTGCCAGTGCCTATGTCTGGTGCTGGTGCTGGTGGAGTGTCTTGGGCCTCGAGTGTGCTGTTCCTCTTATGGTCTTAAATGGTTTGGCGGCACAAAGTGGCCAACAGGATCAGTGGATGTAAAAGTTGTCCGTGATAAGGGAGCGGAGCCCATTGTGTGTCTGGCTAATTTACACACTGTGTACTCGTATACCTCTAGTATATATAGACAGACGTCTGAAAATGTTCTGTTTGTTTTTAGTAGACATCATGGCAGCAGCAGCAGCAGCAGCGAAGAAAACTCTGGGAAATGTATACAGATTTACGAGCCCTCCCAAGTGTAAGCAAACAGCCGAATGGCTCTTTAACTGTTTTGGATTTTGAATTTTGGATTTTGAATTTTTGGTGTTTTGGTGTTTGGTTGGGTTTGCATGTTTATGTTGATTTTGTTGGCTGTTGTAATCAAGCTTGACAAGGTCAGGCGGCGGCAGTTAGTCGGTTCAGACGCCTGCGTGCCAGAGCCACATTTCAGGTGGCACATACTCGTACAATTGTTTTATGCATTTCAATCTGATGTTATAATTAAGCGAAAGCATGCACGAGATGTTCGCCTGCTCTGCTGCAAAAAATTCGGTATGTGTGTGTTTGTGTGTGTTTCGGAAGATTGTGTGTTTTATGGCTGCAGCAGTCCTGCTGTCAAGGGCAAGGACACATCCCAGTCACCTGCTTGAGTGTGCAATGTGGCACGGACGAGCAGTTTCCTCAGACTGGACGGCATGTCATGGTCCGGACAGGCTGCTAGACAGGCCCCAGGCTATTAGTTTGATAATTATCATATAACAGACTCAAGAAAACATTCAGACATGTTCACACAGGCCACCTGCTCATCAGCTGTGAAGATGGGGGGGATGGTGGTGGGGAATCGTCAGAAATTCCCACCGCTCCACCAAACTATACTCAGTGTTCAGGGGCTATAAAGAACATTTTGAATTTTCCCTCCTATATATCGATTGCTGTGCTGACAGTCGCAACGATATAATCGTTGCTATAGATGGCGCCACAGTGACGAAACAGCTGTTAAAAAAAAAAACAAACAGACGTAAACGCTGCAGTTTATCCAATCCACTCCAATCTTTTTCGCAATAAAATATTAGTTTTACGCCGATTAAAAACGCAAGATGCAGTTCTCATGGATGAAAGTGGCCATATACCTGCTGACATTTCTCACATACGCCTATTCCGGCTACGGATCAAGCACAATTGTCCATGTAAGTGAGATCCCTTCAAATGCACTTCACCCTTAATTAATCCACAGTGATTCTACCCACCTGAAAAGCTAAGGGATGCCATCATTGCCGCCGAGGCCATATTTGGTGACGTGTTCAAGAATCTCATCACAGTTGTACGCAAATTTCGCACCGTCCACGAAGTCTTCGATGCTGCCGTCGAGGAGAACTGCGTGTATCAGTGTCCGCCGCCGGACGGCGGGGGCCCAGGTACTGTGACGCAAATTGCGTTCGAATTATGTAAATTTTCAATACACTAATGGCAACTGACGTGTGTTTTGTGGATTTGCAGCCCCCCGAGCAGTTCAAAATAAGTTCTACACGCCGACCGCAGACGGCTGCGGTTCGCTGGGATTGCGCATAAGCACCGACTACCTGCCGGCAGTGGAGATGGAAACTTGCTGCAACGACCACGACATCTGCTACGACACGTGCAACAGTGACAAGGAGCTGTGTGACCTGGACTTCAAGCGGTGCCTTTACAAGTACTGCGACAGCTATGAGAAATCCCTAACCAGCGACCTGATGACAAAGGGATGCAAGGCCGCCGCCAAGATGCTGTTCACCGGCACTCTAACACTCGGCTGCAGGTCGTTTCTGGACTCACAGAAGCGCTCCTGCTACTGTGCCCCAGCTAAGCCGACCTCCTATAACGGCAACAAGTATGCAAACAGCAAGGAAAAGCAGCAGCGCCAGAAGTTTGGCTGGAAGGATCGCAATGAAATATAGCACATAGCTGGTTCATGGACGTACAAGAGGATGTATTATTAATTACATATGTGTTAAATGTTGTCGTTAAACTTCGTTTCATGTTAGTTTTTAGTGAAGCCCGGCTTCATCTGACGAATCTGAATTTTTATATTTATACACCAAAGAAAGTATCTACCCAATAAATACATGTATGGATATTCTTACCAATGAAACACGGCTATTGGCTACTGGATTCCACTGAAAATATTCAACACACCATTTTCGTAAATTTTGTCGACAAAAAATTTTGTTGATCTGAGTACTTGGCTTAAATGTCAATCAAAATAATCCGTTGAAGTATCGGAAAGTATCGAAAAGTATCAGTGCCCGGCCGATAGTCCAGCACTACGAAAATATATACTTTTGACATTGTACAGCACTAAAACGAAACAAGCGCAGCAAAAAGATTTTGCAATCTGCAGAAAAATGATTTATTAAAATCGTGTCTGTCTTTATGTTGAGGAACAAAAGGCATTAATCCAAAAATGGGCTACGATGTCAATCGATTTCAGGGAGAAGTGGACGAGGAGCTAACATGCCCCATATGCTCTGGAGTTCTGGAGGATCCGCTGCAGGTTTGTTTTTGCCCCCGAGAACGGAACGGAACGGAGAGGTCTTCTGAGTGCAACTCATAATTTTGTTGATTGTAGGCGGTCATGTGCGAGCACGCCTTCTGTCGGGGCTGCATAAACGAATGGCTAACACGACAGCCCACATGTCCCGTGGATCGCAACGCTCTCACTACAGCCAATCTGCGAGCTGTGCCTCGCATATTGCGCAATCTACTGTCCAGGTAAGACCGACCCACCGACCAACCGAACACCCACCCACTGCATTCTCTACCCTAATCTAATCCCACACACACACACACACACATTCAGACTATCAATCACCTGTGACAATGCACCGTATGGCTGCACCGCTGTGCTCAAACTAGACGTATATAACTCCCATTTGGAGGACTGTATCCACAATCCAAAGCGACCCTTTCCCTGCGAGAAAGGATGCGGCTTCGACATACCCAAGGACGAGCTAAAGGATCACAATTGCGTGAGGGAGCTGCGCACGCTGATCGTCAAGCAAACGGAGAAAATGGGAGAGCTCAAATCGGAGCTAACTGACCAGCAGCTGACCATCAACGAACTGAAAAGGGAACTGCAACTGTTCAAGGACTTTATGCGTGCCATGCGCGTCTCCAATCCGGCCATGCGCGCGATAGCCGACCAGATGGAGCGTGACGAGGTTATTCGCTGGAGTAGCGCCCTGCCCCGGGCCAGGGTCACACGCTGGGGGGGAATGATCTCTACGCCCGACGATGCACTGCAAGTGAGTGTTTTGCAAAGATTGTCTGTGCACAGCTGGAGTGACTTACACCGCCGCCTCTGTTTCAGCTCATGATCAAACGCGCTCTGTCCGAGTCGGGCTGCCCACCACACATTCTGGATAGTTTAATGGAGTTCTGCCACGAGAGACGCTGGCCGCGGGGCCTTAGCTCGCTGGAAACGCGTCAGAACAACCGCAGAATCTATGATAACTATATCTGTCGGCGCATTCCAGGTGAGTGGGTGACGATTCCCATCATTCCGTATAAGCCCCTAGACTCTATCTCTATTTCCCTATCCATCAGGCAAACAAGCTGTGCTCGTGCTGAGCTGCGATAACCTACACATGACTGAGGATGTGATGATCGATCCGGGCCTGGTTATGATCTTTGCCCATGGCATCGAATAGGCCCATTACCACTACTTATCTTAGGTCAAGCTCTTACAATATCCCAACAGTGCTCAGTTTTGTTGATTCCTTAACATTAACATTAATACATATTAAGTTTAGGAGGCATTAAAATCGTCGAATCAGTTTTGACCATCGTGTTAGCCTTAGAACTAAGAAAACGCTCTTAAAATATGTAGCTCTCACTCAAAGCAAAAAACCTACCATTCAAGCGCCTCATGACGACTTTCAAGTTGTACAAAAGATTATACATTTATTTCGAATCATTGTTTCTCTATTTAGTTCGTAACAAACTATTCCTCTCATTTATACACACAACAACAACAATAACATAATTTTTTTGTGTCTAATTAAGCGATCTCAACAAAGAAAAACACGATTTGTTATTGTTCTATATTCACTTCCGTTTTTTGGACCATGTGAGTGTCTTAATTTGTGTTTCAATTCCTATAGAGCACATTTTACTTAAAGTTTTGAAATTATTATCAATACTTATAGTAGTTTAAACAAGGAACAAGTAATAATAAAAGATTTACTCTAATTCTACTGATACAACACTCGATTCAAGTGGGAGGAAAAAAACAAAGCAATCGCTTGAATTGAATTGAATTGAAAAATCCAATCCAAAATGCACAAATCAATAAGTTCACTGGGATGCTGCTCTGCCATGCCTCTCTCTCTCTCTCTCTCTCTCTCTATCTCTCTCTCTCTCTGTCTCCGCCTCCACATGCCGCCTCAGAAAATGTTCTGGTAGGGAGGGGGAGCAACATCTGTTTCCAGAAAAGGAAATCAAGCCCACAGCAGGGGCAAAAAAATAAACAAAACAAAAGAAAACCAAACTAGTTCCTCGACGAGCTTTACTCTTCACAAAAAAAAGAGAAAAAAGTCAATTTGGAAAACCGGTTTCGGCTTTTGTACACCCGTTTCTTTTCGTTTCGTTTTTTTCCTACATAATACAACATTATTAAATGCTTCTGCCTATTACATGTGCCAAAATCTGTTGACCACACACACATACACACATGTACGTACATAGTATATTTGCCGAAACATATTCGGATTATTGATAGAAACCATTAGCGAGATCACTTCAGGGGACACCCCCCGCCGTGGCGATTGAAAAGTGAGAGTTGATCGGGCAGAAAGGCGGAGATAGATATTTTCAAACAGTTTTTATTGAAGCTTCGTTGGTAGCGGACGTGTCCAGCTACGATCTCGCCCAGAGAACAGAGCCAAAATGAATGTGTCAATTTGTGTACTCATTGTGGGTGTCGTCTGCCTGGGAGCTGCGTCAGCAGCGCCTCAGTTGAGACAACGGAACGAGAAGCAGGTCCAGACGGGCGTGGATGAGTTCCGTAAGTGTAAATATCTTTTTAGCGATGATGTTATTCAACGATAATGGTCCAACTACAGCATACAAGGGGAGCACCGTTGAGGAAGTGGTTGTGGAGTCTGCGCTGTACATCAAGGCCAAGTCAAGTCCACAGCAGACGAGACGCGTACGCTCGGCAGATTCAGAGGATTCCCCCCTCCAAGGCATCTATGCGACCCACAAGCGGGTGAAGCGTGGCCGTAGAGGCGGTGCCGTGCAGGTGGGCACTTCAGCAGGAGCTGGGGGAACTAATGCCGGTGTCGTTGTTGGCGCCGGACCCAATGGCGGCAATGCCGATGCCAATGTCCAGCTGAATCCACTCGGTCCAGTCGGCCCCAGCGGCTTCATCCAGGAACAGGCTGCCTCCAATGGCGCTGCCCACAGCAACTACAACAACGGACTCAATGCCGGGTCCTCGGCGGCCAATGCCCAGGCCCAGGGATTCCAGTCGCAGACTGCTAATGGTTCCTTCGGCGCCTCCTCCGCCAGCACGGCCACCCAGTCACAGAACACCAGTCCATTCGGCAGCAACAATGCCGCTGGAGCTTCCCTCAGCCAGGTCTACAAGCTGCCCAATGGCCAGACGATCAATTTCAGTTCCACCAATAGCTTTGCCAACAACGGGGCCAATAAGGGGAGCAGTCATGGCGGAGCAGTGTCCGTGAGCGGCTAAGCGGTCGACAGGTCGCCAGTTGCGTTGAGGATCCCCATCCAACATTCAGATTATTCAAAATTTCTGTGTGCTAATAAATATCTACTTATTTTCGAATGATATTTATATCTACATTTTTAAATAGGGGGCATCCATTCGTGATTGCGATTATGATTTTCGGGTTAGCTAGCTAGAATACTCAACACTGATCTGATCATATATTGTGATCCAATAAACTAATCAATTTTCTACAAGATCAAAATGCAGCACCTTCGCTTTTCGTCAGCCCCGAAAGTATGCTACAGTTTTACAATAATCCTGACTTGCTCAACGCACAATTCCTCCACTATACATCCGGTCTAGACGTGCCACGCCTTCCTGTGATCGAGAGCATGTCCCAACGCCAAGGGCAATAAGGAAACTGACTTTTAAACGGTTTTTAAAATCGATTTTTAATTTAATTTACACATTTCTGTGCTTTCCTGATCGTTTGCGACTGCGACCAGTCATACCAAACCCCCTCATGTCCTTTGTCCCGAGCGAGAGGACCTTCATTTTGCTCGTTTGATCTCGTTGCCGTCACATCTCAGGCAAATGACGCCTGACCGGACCGGACAGAGTCTTGGTGTAATTATGAGCGTAGCAATATTATGTATAATTAAGAATTATAATTACATATTGAAAAACAAAAAAAGAAATTATGAAATATGTTGACAGAATGGATATTTATGTTGTGCTAGATGCCTGGCCTCTTTCCGTTTTCCTAATCTTAGCCTGCTTCCTAATCGGACTCACTCTCACTCTCCGATTGGAAATCGCCCACCTCGATGGAGAAGCCGTACTCCTGATCGCAGCCCAGGTAGGAGTCGCTCATGTAGTACAAGGTATAGTCATGTTTGCCCGGACTGGGGGCCACAAAGTCCAGCTTGACCTTGGCCTTCTGCTGGAGCGTGAGGCGCTTGATGGAGAGCAGGGAATTAGTCTTGGGATCACCAATAACGACCCACCAGCCCTCCTCGCGCTTCTGCGGGAAGAAGGGTGCAATAACGGGGCCAGTGACCTCATCTTCGCGCTCCAGCTGGACCACCACATTGATCGTGGATCCCGAGTTGATGCGATCCTTATCGACCACCTCATAGTTGAGCTCAATGTTGGGATACCGATTGCAGAATCGGGCCACATCGGCCATCTGTGCATCGGAGAGCTGCAACAGACGCGAACGGTCCTCATCCTCCAGCTCCATGATGTCGAAAACAGTTTCGATTTTCTGCAAGCACACACAGAACGAAACGAGAATCGGTAAAGAAGAGTTGCTGGCAGGCAGAAATAATCTCTGATCTTACCTTCTCAGTGCATCGCTTGACAATATCGAGACTAAAGTGCGGCAGTTGTCGCAAATACGAATCCTTGCTCCACATGGCCTGGGTGACCATCTGGGCCAGCTCCATGGCAGCCACAGCCGGCGAAAGCCATCCATTCGAGCTCAAAACGTCCACACAGGCCTGTATCAGCCGAATGGCCCGGCTCAATATCTGCTCCGTATCGCCCTGCAGCTCGGGTCCCAGCTGCAGTCGCGACAGATGTGCCTGGAGCAGCAAATTGGTCTTTATGTGCGGATCATTAAATCTGGGCGAAACGAGAATCATTAGGCATCAACACGGATGGGGATTGGAGATGGGGGATTTGAGTAGCGAATCAAACTTACTTGGGTGCCGTCTCGTTGGGTCCCGTCAGCTTGTTGGGCAAGCGCTGGGCCAGAGTGCGCAGCACCTGCTCTTCGTGATGCCTGACCACCACATCCTCGTACTCCGCAGCCGACGAGATGATCTCCAGCAGGCCACGCACTTTGGTCTTGCTGTTCAAAGACAAACTGAAGAGCTCTGTGGAGGCAGAGAGAAAGACATTATAGTGGCGTCTCGCAGATAGTTTTCTGCATCTTACCAATTGTCGTATAGTTGATGTAATAATAGGCCGCAATCATGCCCAGATTGAGCGGCAGGGTATCCATATCGTCCTCGACACTGATGCACTTGGACTGCTCCAGATCACTGAGGGTATTCTCCACCAGCTCCGACAGATGATCGGACAGATGGCGATGCGTGACGCCCTGGAGATTGTAGTAATTGGGATTCTGGGTCAATCGCCTGTAGAGGAATGTCCACGTGAGATAGTCGACGGCATCCTGCTTGTTCTCAATCGTTTTGGTCACCACCTCGGCATTGAAGTGGTCGTGCATGCGATGATCGAGATGGCTTTCGATGGGCAGCGGCTCGTTGATGAACTTCTTGAAGAAATCCTTCTTGCTGCTCTGGCACATGAGCACGCACTTGGCATCGGCATCCTCGTTGGGCCGATTGGCGCGTCCCACCATCTGGAGCACGTCCGTGATGGGGTAGTCCTCGTACGAGTGATTCTTGCCATTGTAGAACTGCGTGTCCATGATGATGATTAGATGGGCCGAGATGCTCATGCCCCAGCAGAGATCGCGCGAGACGACGGCCACCTGCACAGCGCCCGAATCGAAGAGTTGCTCCACCAAGCGATGATCTGACGAGGATAGGCCCTCGTGCAGGTAGGCCACACCCTGGGCCAGGGTCTCCTTCAGGGTCTTGTCGGTCATTCGCTCGAGGAATGGCTTGATGTCCTCCTCCTCGGCGTGGAAGAAACGGTTCGGCTGCAGATCGGACGCAGCATAAGTCAGGATATCGATGGCCGTGAGCCGCGCCTGCTTCCTGGAGGAGACAAACACAATCACCGGCTTGTGGGCACTGTACTTGAGTATGGCATTGTACACCGGCTTCGACATGGTGGCAATTCTCGTGGCATTGTGCGTCACATTGAATCCCTGAATGTGCAGCTCCAGGGGAATGGGGCGCACACTGGGATGGAAATTGAACGTGGCATTCGGATTGCAGCCCAGCCACTGGGCCACATCTCGGGCATCGGTCAGAGAGGCGGACAGGGCCACAATTCTGATCTGCTTCTCAATCTGTGAGCTAATGTACCGCATTCTGGAGCACACAATCTCCAGCACAGGACCCTCTTCGCCGCCCACCAGCTGCAGCTCGTCGACAATGAACAGATTCACCATCTGGACGTTCTTCCTCTGCTTCCAGCGTCGCGAGAGCACATCCCACTTGTCGGCCGTCGTGATCACCAGCTGCCCCTTGGCTATCAGCTTCAGATCCGTTCCAGTTTCGCCCGTCAGCTTCACCACCTTGATGTCCAGTGCCCCGAACTTTTGATGCCAGTCGGCAAAGACCAAGTCAGCGAGTGCCTCCTCGGACACCAAGTAGACGCAGCGGGCCTCCGTTTGGGTGGTGAACAGTCGCATGATGGCGAACTCTGCGATCGTCATCTTGCCGGAACCGGTTGGAGCGCCCACAAACACATTCTCGTCGCTGTTGTAGACGGCATTGAAGACCTGCGTCTGGATGGGATTGAACTGGGGGAAGCGCTGCGCGTAGAACGACTCGAATTTCGGCTGACGCAGAGCACTGATCGGCAGCGGTTGCAGATCCAGCAGCTCCGTGGGCGGTAGATTCTTCTCCGGCAGTATCAAGTGCCTGAACGAGACGGGCAGCTGGGTCTCGGCGCCAATCCAGCGATCGGAGACGATACGGAGAAAGTACTGCGGCGGCAGGGGCTCAAAGACGGGCACAAAGAACTTCAGCTGATGCTCGTCCTGGGCGTACTTCTGCTTCAGCAGAAAGAACTCATGGTGCAGTATCAGCTCCGAGTCGACATCTTCGATGAGCACCCAAAAGCCCTCCGAGGCGCCATGTACCTTCTCGTCCCATTGGAAATCCGGCGTGATGGTCAGCTCCACTCTAAGGGTGCCTCGGGTGATGGGCTGGATGTGCGTGGACAGCTCCAGCTTGGGGAATTGGTGCACAAACTTGTGTATGGTCTTGCCCAGCTTCGGCACGCGTATCAGTTCGCCCAGCTCGTGCGGCTCCAGGTCGTACAGCCGGGACCAGGGGAAGTGCTTCTTCTCCAGCTTCTTGGCTATTTCGTCGGGCATCTTCTTGAACTGGCGCAGCGGTGTCATCGATTGCCACATCCTCCGGTCAATCATCTTGCACAGCGTCAGCGTTTTGTCGGCCAACTGGGCCCAGCCGCGCGTGAGGACAATCTCGAAGATGGCTCTCATGAGGCGAGCAGCCGACTGGGTAATGAAGACCATGTCCGACATCAGGGCAAAGCCCTCCAGCTTCAGTTGAGAAATGTACGCCTGCAGCAGGACATTCACCTTGGCACTGTGCTCCTCGATCGACTCCTTGATGGGTATGGGCACGCGCTCCATCAGCTTCTGCAGCTCCAGCTTCTCCTCCTCGCGCACCGATATGTGACGGAACTCCGAAGACAGCGAGAACACCCGAAACAGCTCAATCTCGCTGAGCGTCTGCTTCAGCAGCTGGTTGTACGTGAGCATCGTCTCGTGTGTGAGATAATAGTGGGATGCAATGCGTCCCAGATCCGTCACCTGAAAGTGTCCCGTCTTCCGCTCGTACTTGACCAGACCGCTCCGCTCCAGGCAACAGGCGGCCGTGTGCAGCAGATCCGCCCGATGCTGCTCCAGCAGGGGATCCGCCTTGATGGCGTCATGCGAGACGCCGTAGAGCGTGGGATTCCTCAGCATGCGGATGTAGAGGTACGTGTAGCCCAGCCAGTTGACGGCATCCTGCAGATGCTGCACTGTGCCGAGCACGATCTCGGCGTTGAGCATGTCCGGCAGCTTCGAGATGAACTGCGACTCGATGGGCAGCTGCTGGTTGAGCAGCGACAGGTAGAACTGCAGCTCGCTGTGATTGGTGATCAGGATGCCCTCGCCCTTGGTGTCGTACTGGGGTCGTCCGGCACGACCCAACATCTGGAGGACATCCAATGCGCTCAGCTCCACCCAGCGTCCCTTCTCCGGATTGTAGACCTGCGTGCCCTTGATGATCACCGTGTGTGCGGGTAGATTGACACCCCAGGCCAGTGTGGCCGTGGATACCAGAACCTGGATGTGGCGATCCGCAAACAGATCCTCCACTAAAGTACGATCGACGCGCGTCATTCCGGCATGATGGATGGCAAAGCCGTAGGGCAGGAGCTCCTTCAGTTCCGAGTTCTTGACCTGCTCGGCCTCCGTGCGGAGCACCTCCATGCTGGCCGAACCCTCTCGCAGGAAGCTGCCCAAGGTGTCCTGCTCCAGGCACATGTCCCTCACCGCTCGGGCCGTCTTGCCCGTCTCCTTGCGCGAGTGGACAAACACGAGCACTTGATTCCGTCCCGCATGCTCCATGGTCTTCTCGTAAACGATCTCGTTCATCACCTGGAAGCGCTTGAGGGCCTTCTTCTCCGTCACACCGATGTACTGCTGCTCCAGGGACACGGGACGATAGCTGTTGTCAAAGTAGAAGAGGCCCTTGTCCGGCTTCACACGCAAGAACGTGGCCACATCCTGGTAATTGGGCAGAGTGGCGGATAGCCCCACCAGCCGCACATCCTCCTGTGTCGTCTCAATATTCCGAATGGTACGAGCCACCAGTGCCTCCAGCACCGGACCACGTTCATCGTGCAGCAGATGGATCTCGTCAATGATGACCAAACGCACCAGACTAACAAACGTGCGCTCACCGCCCTTCCGGGTGATGATGTCCCACTTCTCCGGCGTGCACACAATCACCTGGGTGGCGGCTATCTGCTCTCTGGTCAGCTGATGGTCGCCGGTCAGCTCAGACACGACCAGGTTATAGCAGGCGAGGCGTCGTCCAAAGTTTCCGACCATTTCCTGCACCAAAGACTTCATTGGAGCCACATAGATGATCTTGAAGTCCTGGGTATTGATGGTGCCATCCTCGTTGATATGCTTCCCGATCTCCCGCATCATCGTGAGCAGAGCGACATTCGTTTTACCCGCTCCGGTGGGGGCACACAGCAGCATATTCTCGTCGCTGTCCAGGGCGGCCTTGTACAGGCGACTCTGGATGCGATTCAGGGTCTTGAAGCCCTCGAAGACGGGCTGACAGTACTTGGGCAGCTTATCGATGGGCTGCAGTTCCTCGTTGTCGTCAAAGGGTACGGCCTTGAGGGCGGGGACGTGCACCTCCTCGTAGCCCTTGCGCTGCTTCCTGTAGGAACCGTCGGGCAGTTGGCAGCGTTTATTCGCCATGAAATGGGAGCCGTGGGTGAAGGCCAGCTCATCCAGCTCGAGCAGTTGTCGCACGCCAGCTACCTGGCCTGCCGCTGCTGCGCCACCATCTTCGGCATCGCCCTTGCCGAGCTTATTGCCTCTCGTCTCGCCCTCTTCCTGCTCCTCCGACTTACCCGTGTCCAGCTGCCGCAGGATCTTCGCGAGGGCCGTGTTGCCGCGCATCTTTTCGCGTATCCTCTGGCGCTCACTGTCCGTCTGGGCGGAGGCCAGCATGGTGCAGTAGAGGATCATCTGGCGGTTCAGCTTTAGCTGCTTGATGAAATCGAAGCAATCGTAGCCCAGCAGCAGCACCAGCTGGTTCTCGCAGTCCCGCTCGTCGGCGGCATCTTTGAGAATCTTGAGCACATCCGCAGACTTGCTCTGCGACACCATGGCATCCTTATAGAACTTGCTGAGGCAACGCTGCAGCCAGTAGGCATCGATGTCTAGCGGATGCAGTGTCCGATCTTTCTTTACATTGCTGGCGGCCTCCTCATTGGCCAGCTGTGGAGGAAGAAGATAATCCATCAATTCAATATCGATGCGTACCACCGATGATATACTCACATTCTCCGCGTGCAGGGTGTGATCAATGCGCGCCTCTTCGCCCTCGTCTGGGACATCATCGTCCCGTATCTCGCCGTACATGTCGTTGTCGCTCTCCTCCTCGGACTCCTCGAACTGCACATTGATGCCGTACTGCTCGTCAATCTGCTCCTCCGTGTTGGTGGTGGCTGTCAGTGCGCTTATGGCATCGCTGCCAAAGTCTGTGATCTTCTTGCCCAGGTTGACCAGCAACGCGAATCGTTCATCTGTCACCGCGCCCAGCAGGCTGTCCGTTTCCCGCTTGCGTTCGCGATCCTTTAGCCGATCATTCTTCAGCACAGCCAAGATCTCGTCGGCCGCACCGCACAGGATATCCCTGGGCTGATCCCCCAAGGCCTCTTGGATGAAACTCAGCAGCACCTCGTAGGTCTGACGCGTCTCCTGGGTCTTTGGACGGTACACAATGCCGACCATCTCGTCTATGCCCTCAGAGAGCAGGGTGGCACCCTTCATGCGCTCGAAATCGTACTGGGCCTCGTCACGCTTCTGTCGTTTCACCTTCCGCTCCTCTGTCTTTTCCGGCTTGGTCCGCTGGTACCGGTCGCCCATCCGCGTGCCATCCAACTTTCCCACCAGGGAGCAAACCTCGCCAGTGGCTTCATCTCGACGTGGACGCTCGATGAGTCGAACATCGGCTTGCAGCACAAGATTAGAGTTCTGAAAACACACACAAAAATATATTAAATTTGCGAAATTTTCATAGAAACGTTTGCCACAGGCACAGACGCCGCATGGAGCGGTGAAAATTTTGTAAGCTGTCCGTTTGGTACTTACCGCTTTGTACTCGTACTGCAATTGACGTGCTGCGGCATCCGCCATGACTGTTTATCGTTTTACTTAAGTTTTTAACGTTTGAATTAACCTATTTTAATTGTTTATCAAATAAAATTGTGAAATATTGCCGCTGTTTTTGGTTGCAAACAGTGTGACCGCGGATTTATCAATAAAATATACCGTCTGAACCTAAGAAATATACCGAAATATACCTTCCCATTTTCAAAATATACCGATGAAAAAGCGAACTTATCCTAATTAACGCTTTCTTTTTAAAAAGGTTAGTCCGCGGAAAATCATTCTTTATGTAAATTCTTTTTGTAGTTCCATCCTCTCTTTACACTTAAAAAAATTTGGTCAAAACATAAGTCTCTGTGAGAGCAGGAGAAGATTATCATTTAACGTACATTTAGGATTACATTGCAATAAGATGACGTACTCTTCTTTCTCATGTGAAGACCACTGAAAAAGCCTAGCTATAAATACGTCCCTGTGGCCAAAGAAAAATCAGTCAAGAACAACCTCTTGTCTTTACTATACTAGAGCTGTGCGCCAAAGTGGAATTGCATGAAAGTGAACGAGTGACAAGGATATGAATGCAATCCAGTGGAATAAATAGAGCAGGAAGGGCGATTTGAGAGAGCGAACCGGCAAACACACACACGGCACACGTCCGGAGCCACCAATCGCATAGAGAAAACTGCCCAGGATGGAGGAGATGATATGGAGAGAAAGGAAACGAGATCATTTGAAATGCTTTCTTTATTTTTAACTGCATTTTGATATAGTTTTTATGTACAAACTTTGGTGACTTACTCGCTAGCAACTTGATTCATATTCATATATGTATATATATGTATATATATGTATATATATACATATATGTATATATATATTTAATGTATTCAAATCCTCGTTCTCTACAAAAAAAAAAAAAAAACGCTCGGAGACGAATCGATATCGCTGTGGACGCTATGTTAAGCTAATTATCCATCTAACGCTTTGGCCGAACTAATAAAATCGATCTCAAAACGATTGATTGCTTTAATCTTACACTAAACTAGTTGCATCCCATATTTTCATATTTTTATGTTTTTTTTTTTTGTTTTTTATATGTATATTTATGTTATTTTGTATATAATATAATATTTAGGTAGATCTAACGCTTATTGTACAATATGTATCCTTAAGCTACGACGAATTGCTTTTGCTCTGGCTGTGGTTCTTTCGTTTGCTCGTTCGTTTCGTTTTTCCATATAATAAACTCTAGCCAAACAGCTTCCACTTGACTTTTCAGTTTCTCTTTCTTACACATTTATACACGGTTATATTGCGACGTCATCTTGGAGTTTTGGTTTTACAGTTCTGTGTGTGTGTTCGTTCTTTCTAAGGCAACTGGTTTAAAGGCAACTTTAATATAAATTGTTACTTCTTTTATACTAAAATTTACACCATGAGTGTTTGTTCATCTTGAATCAGTAATCGACTCTATATTAAAATTTACAAAAGTTCGATTCGATATGTGTGTTTTTATTTTGTTTTTTGTTTAAGCGGAGGGTTGTGTGTGGGTGGTGTAAAAGTGCTAGTGCGTTAAAAAAGAACAACACATTTAAAACAAAACATTACAAAAAAAACAGAATTAAAACAAAAATAAACAGAAATGTAATATGCACCTATACTCTTTGAGTATCGGTTACTGCAAAAGCATTTTGGTGCTTAATTCTAGTACTCAGATCGTTAATATAAATATGGATTGGAGCGTAGACAATATATATATTTTATAGCACTGCCCTATCTCGTGAGGATAGGAACTTGTTCTGCTGCTCTACTGCCGTATAGGCTGCGTCCCAATCAACCAGAAAATTTGTATTGCATTGTTCCTAAATCACTACTTTAAATTATTTTGCAATTGATCGATTCCTTTACGCAGGCCCTTTTTTTTTTAATAAAATAAGTTTTTTCACACGCCTCACAACAACAAGAAAAAAGATCTCATGGACGACTGAATATAGTACGATGATTTTGTGAAGATTTGTTTCTAATGTGTACCAAAGTGTTGCCAAATCCATAAGGAAGATTTGAGCAGGATTTAAGAGCAGGACAAGCCCTGATCCTGATTATCATTGGAACCGTTTGAACATACGATGGGTCAATGAATGTGTATGTGCATGGTGACGAAGATACCGAATATGATGTTGGTGATGATGATATTGTGTGGTTGTGGAGAAAGCTGTACCTCAATTAGGAATATGTTTAACGAACTTAGGAGCCAAACCTTAAGAATTTAGCATTTATATATAGTTGTAGCATAGGAGGTCGTTGGATGGTGTTTTTGTGAAGTGGTGTGTCCTTCTTTAGCTTAACGAATAACTATAGAACTGATTAACTGATTATTGATTTTAGTGATTGTTACTTTCTCTGGTATCGCACCTGAATAGATCTCAAGATCCCCGCTTGAACAAGAAGCGGCCTAGCGTACGATTCCCGATTTATTATTGAATTTGTAATTACAATTAGGCTATTTAAAAATTAACTAGCACAACATATCGCATATATAGAATACATTTTTTATAAGGATTGTTGCCCGGTTTACAATTAGCTCTCACCTCCTCCCCTTACCATTTTGCGGGCTATTCGTTATCCGTTTTCCGCATAAATAGTTAGCAAAGAGATGTCCCAACTTATGCCCTAAGGTCTTCTATTATCTACTATAGTATATAACAAATCTTGACAGGATCTTTGGTGCTCCTTGCGGATCCTTCGACTCTTGCTTTCAGTGTTAGTCTGTGTGTGTCTTGTGTGTCTATTGTGTCTTGTGTGTCTATTGTGTCTTGTGTGTCTATTGTGTCTTGTGTGTCTTGTGTGTTCTGTGTGTGTGGATCGTTGTGTGGCAGTTAGACACTTACTAATCGCTGCGGCCTAGCCCCTGTTGTCCACGTTGCTCTGCTGCCAGTCCTTATTTGTTGTCAGCTGTCCAGTTGCTTCCCGGAGCCAGACGCCCACTGCATGGTCGCCGCCAGCACCGCTTGTAGTGGGCGCTTCTCCGCATCCGCTCCATTCTTATCGTTATCGCTATCCTGCTTCACCACAACACTTACTGTCGCCTCTTTTGGGCTTAAGCATTGAACGACGGCAGGAGGTCATTCGAACACGTACCGCTGGCGCAGCGCACGCGCCCTCTCTGGCTGCACACGCGTCGGCGGTCGCGGCACCTTGGGCGCCCGCTGTCGGGGCTGCCGCGCCTTCGGTCGGGGATATATCTGGGGCAGTGCGGTTTCATCCACCTCTATGATCTCGGATTTAATCGGCGGTACGCTGTACACTCGACGATGTTCCTTGAAGCGATGCTTTAGGACCTGCTGGACACCGTTGATGAGGAGGCAGAAGTGTCGCCAGCTGGCCCGCGATTTTCGCCACGAAACTTGCGTCTTTCCAAAGCCGTAGAGATTCTCATCCTCACACTTCACGCGGCCACCTTTGCGACCTTTCGGGGCGGGCTGTGTGCGTGTCATTTGGGTTTGTATTATTGTTGTGGTGGTTCTGGTTGGGGGGGGTACGTCTGCCGGTGGCGGCACGTGTATCATGAGGAATTGAAGACCGACCTTGCTGTCCTCCGTTTCTGGGGTAGCTTCCTCCTCTATTACATCAGGCGGACTTGGCAACTCCACGGGGGTCTCTACATGGGTCTCTACATGGGTTTCTACATGGTCCTCTACATGGGTCTCGGTTCGCCGTTGCTGGCGGGTTCTTGGCCGTTTGTTTGTTATCTCCTCGGGTTCTGTTTTTGGTGCAAAATCTGGAGCAACAGCAACTGGAGCAACATAAGGTGGAGCAACATAAGCTGGTGCAACAAAAGCTGGAGCAACATAAACTGGAGCAGCATAAGCTGGAGCAGCATAAGCTGGAGCAGCATAAGCTGGAGCAGCATAAGCTGGAGCAACAGCAGCTCGAGCAACAGCAGCTCGAGCAACAGCAGTTCGAGCAACAGGAGTTCGAGGAACAGCAGTTCGAGCAACAGAAGTTCGAGGAACAGCAGTTCGAGCAACAGCAGTTCGAGCAACAGTAGTTCGAGCAATATAACCTGGACCAACATAAACTGGAGCAACAGCAACTGGAGCAGGCGGCGGCGGCGGTGGCAGCATTGCGTGAGACGTCTCCTCCAAGGGTATTCTTAGCAAATATTCGGGGGGCATATATAGTGCTGGCAGAGTCTCATCGAAGCCGATGAAGTCTGCATCGAGGGATGTCTTCCGTGATAATTTGCGAGGACGAGGAGTTGTGAACAATGCATTTCTAGCTGCTAAAATAGCCTGCAAGGGCTCCTGGTGATGTAAAGTGATGTGCTCGGGTTCGGCCGCAACCGTGGGTAACATACTTGGTGCCGGCGGTTGTTCCTCTTCTTCATTAAACACCTCCTCTTCTATCCCCTCGTCCTCCTCCTCTACCTCCTCCTCTGCCACCTCCTCTATCTCCTCCTCCTCCCTTATCTCCTCCTCCTCCTTTATCTGCTCCACCTCCATTATCTGCTCCAACTCCTTTATCTGCTCCACCTCCTTTATCTGCTCCTCCTCCCTTATCGGCTCCTCTTCCTCTACCTCCTCCTCAAGCTTCTGGGGGGAGGCTGGCACAACGATTTCAACATCCAAGTCTCCACCGACACTAGACTGCACCCAGTCGCTCAGCAATATATCATCCAGTTGTGGACGGTCGGCGGGATCGGGCTGCATGCACCACTCTACCAGCTGGCGAAATTCCGGGCTGGCACTTAGCCAGAGCTTCGATTCATGATTGAACGTCTCGCTCTGCATGCGTCTCCGCAACTGGTGATGGATCTCCGGAGTGTGTTCCTTGTCCTCCTGATTCTGGCGATAGGGCGGATGGCCCACCCGCATCGTGTACAGCGTCGCCCCAAGCCCGTAAACATCGATGGCCGGCGTATACGTGACCATATTGGGATCCTTGAGCATCTCGGGCGGTGCATAGTCTAGTGTGTAGCGCGGCTTGTCCTGCCAGCTCGTGAAACTGCTGCAGTAGCTGTGAACACCAGAAGCGTGGGAGAAGATTATAAGGAGAGAAAATAATAGAGAAGAAATATTAGAGAAGAGGCACCCACCAGGCACTGCCAAAGTCAACCAGCTTCACCACCATATCATCGCGACTCTCGAACACAATGTTCTCGGGCTTCACATCACCGTGAATGAACTTCTTGGAGTGAATGTGACGCACCGCCTCCAGAATCTGCCGAAAGAGCTCCAGGCAGGTGCGCTCATTCAGGGCATTGCGTCTGATGGGCGCTGATAGCTCCTCGCCGACAAGAAACTCCGTGAGGATCCATGTGTCGCACTTGTCCCGGAAGGTGCCCAGATATTGGACAATATTCGGGTGGCCAGCATTGTCCATGGCACAGGATGTGAGCGCGTCCACCTCGGATGCACGAAACTTTGAGAGTGGTACAACCTTGACCATGAATATCATATCGTTGGTACTGTCCACGGCAAAGTAGCAGGTACCATAGGATCCACCCGCCGTGCGACTGCCCAGGTCGAGATCCTGCGGTCTTGATGGCATATTCTGGTGATGAATGGAGAAAAGAAGAGGTTAGCATAAGCTTGAATGTGGGAGAGTGGGAGACATTCAACCGACCAGTAATCCCTTGTTACAATATTCAATGTGACAGTTGTTGTCTCTGCGCATTTGTTCCAAATGCTCGGGCGCCACATAGGTATATCCGCGGAAAAGGCGAATGCGACTGGGAGGTGACTCGCATTCGATGTCCTCTGGCAGCTGGTCGGTGAACTCGTTGCTGAAGTTCTGGACGTCATCCTCGCATGTGAGGACGGGCTTGTAGGGGGCCTTTCGGCGCTTGGCGCGCAGATCGTGCCAGTTGATGCCATGGAAGAAGGGATGCTGCTTGATCTCTTTGGCATCGCGATCGTTCTTGCCCAGGCGCAGCTTGGGGTTCTTCTCCAGCATTTTCAGCACAAAGTCTTTGGCAGACGCGCTGAACGATGATGGTATCTGCGGCTGATCCCTTTGTATGCGCCTTGAGATCTCCGACTGTTGGCTCTGGCCATCAGAGGTGGCAAAGGGTGATCCTCCGGTGAGCAGTTCAAAGGTCAGAACACCAACAGACCACCAATCGACGGCACTGTCGTGACCCGGCGGCCCAGTGCGTATGATCTCCGGTGCCATGTACTCCAGGGTGCCACAGAAGCTGTGCGCCCGGTGATCATTCTCTTCCGATAGGATCTTCGATAGTCCAAAGTCGGACAGGACAATGTGTCCGTCTCCATCCAGCAGGATGTTTTCGAGCTTTATGTCGCGATAGATGATGCCCAACTGATGCAGTTGCTCCAGCGCCAGCACCACTTCGGCAATATAGACGCGCACACGCGGCTCATCGAAGTGCTCGGCATGGTACAGATGTGTGAACAGTTCCCCGCCCTTGGCAAAGTCTAAAAAGGAATTGGCATTATGGTAATCCGGTCAACGTAAATCAGTAATTATCTTGATCTTACCGAGAACCAGATACAGCTTCGATGATGACTGGAAGGCATAGTGGAGCCCGACCAGGAAGGGGCTGCGCTGTACGGCTTCCAGTACCTAAAAAGGAGCAACACGTTGGGGTTACAGTAATCATGTAAACACTTGGATATGTCAATCGAAAAATGCAATATTTGCAATATTTTCCGCTTCTTTTTGGTGCCTGATTTGGCAGCAGCTGCTGTGTGTGCGTGTTTCTGCGTGCACTCCATCCCAGCTGCTTTCCCGTTTATAGCAAGAGAAAGATAGAGAAAGAGTGTGCATCGGCATGCGTGTGTGTGTGTGTGGGTCGAAGATGGATAACTGAACAGTTAACAGTTACTTTAGCACGAATTCATTTCATTTATAAATGATTTTAGTTTTTATCTTTATCTTTGTCTTTCTCTTTCCATTTTCAATTGTTGGGAAGAAGAAAAAAAACTTTCACATTTCAGGTTTTGTTCCTTTCTATTTTGGCCAAATTGTAGATAGCCGGCTATCTGCTTGCCGGGCTATGGGCTATAACTGGGTTAGTGGCACAGAGGCAGTGGTACCTTGAAAAAAAAAACAAACAAAAAACGAGTGCTCCCGCCCGCCTACACCCCCGGCGACAATCGTCTGTCGGGCTGGTCTGTCGGTGGGAGGGAGAAACGTAAATAGCACAGAAAACCAGGCGACAGCGAAGCAGGGCAGCACTCGCCTACCCAATTGTAAATTTGTTCAATTTATCTGTCAGAAAATGCGCTGCTTATCTCGGCTTCTCGTGTTCTCACTCGTTCGCTCCCTCCCTCTCTCTCTCTCTCCCACTGCACCTGTTTGAAGTTATTTAACGAATTTCATGTTGTTTTCTTTTCATTTTCTATTTTCATTGATTTACTACGACTCTCTCAATGTCGCCACCGAAAACCGGTTACTTTGCCGTAGCCACCAACAACTTCCACTATTGATCGAAGCGAAGCTCTCTTACTCCTCTTCCTATCTTGAGCTTCCTCTAAGCAAGGTATATTAAATAGAAGGTCAAGCAGTATGGAGAGTACTTGAAACAGGTTAGGGTGCCGCCTTACCGTCTGGTTAATTTACCTTGTCTCTTATGCTTGCTCCCTAGCTATCCTCTCTACTCGCGATCTCTCTCTCTCTCTCTCTGCATTACTCCGTTAGTTTTGTGCCGGTGCACCAAGAACAAGTCGAAATGTGGGTCACAAGAAGATTCACGTCGGATCGTGTCTTTTCCTCCTTGTTGTGCTTCCTCGTTTACTTTTTTTCTACTCTTCTCTTCTTTTTTGATTTGCTACTGAGAACTGTACGTGTACATATGTATGTACATACGAGTACAAATGTACATGTGTATGTATGGACGGGACGGACGTGTGCAGCTTGAAGGTTGTCTCTCGCTTTGGGTTTCATTTCAAAGAGCTGCACTTTTGTTGAAGAAAATAAGTTCTGCAGCAGTGATTGCAAAAACAGCACGCAGTCAGGGGCAACGGTAAAAAGGTAACGGTACAAGTACACCGAACAAAAAAAGAAGAAATAATCGGCAATCACTGGCATTGGACACGTTCTCTTCTTTTCTTGTGATTAAAAGGGTTTTACTTTCCACTCATATTCTGCCCATCCCCCTTCCATTCGCCCACGATAAGTACTTACCACACGCTCCGTTTTGGTGTGTTCGGCCGTTTTACGTTTCTGAACTACGGTTATCTTGTTCAGGACCTTCATGGCATACAACTGGCCGGCATCGTGACGGGTCAGTTTTCGCACCAGAAAAACTCGTCCATATGCTGTAGAAATAATTGAGATATGGAAAAGTTGAGGCTAACTTTAGGATTTACATATAACAAACGATCCACTTACCGCCAGTGCCCAGAACACGTATTATTTTAAAGTCGACTAGACTCACTGCCTCATCACTGTATAGTTTTACTGTGGGAGGAGAAATAATTGGATTATAATTTAATTCATAAACAATTCAGAGATGTATCAAATTCCAAACATAACAAAGTTTCTCTTTAGACTGTTTATATGAAATCAATACTAAAACAATTGGGGCTCTAATCTCTCAGCGAGAGCTGTATCGGTGTATCGCATTTTATTTTTACATACAGCGCAGCGCACGTGCGAGACACTTGCTTCGAATGACGCGAAAGAGAGACGAAAGCGGGCAATAGAAATAGATTCAATGCTCTAGTACTCTCTCTCTCTCTCTCTCTTCTATGCATTTGTGCGGGTCCGAATGAAGCTGGCAATTTCATCAGGATAAGCAGCAGGTGGCTGACTGTGGGGCGGGGGGGACATGAAATGAAAGATGACCAAGGCCTGCGCAACAGCCGAACCCCAATGGCAATCAAAGAAATTCTCCTTTGCTCTCGCCTTTCGTATGTTCTCTCTCTCTCTCTCTTAATATTCTCCCTGTCCAGAAACAGAGGCAAGGCAATAACGGTTCATTGGCCTGCCTGTCCGTCGTCTCGCCAAAATTGGTTGAATTTACGATTATTTCGTGGCCCAGACACAGGCCGTTTTTCATTTCGTGGGATTACAATTATTTCATAAAATGTCCCCAAAAGAGAACTTTATGTACATAGGCTCTCTATTAGTTCTACTCCACATAGCCATATCCCACTCTCCACCGCCTCCTATTGCATGTGGCAACTTGTACTTGAACCTACATGACCTTCGTGCGAATGCCTCTTCTCAACAAATGGGGGGGGGTTGTGGAGCAGACCATGGATAGATCTCAGCGTCGCGTCCATTCAACCCCTGTTTAATAAATGTTCTACCAAAAATTTCGAATTGTTGTGAAATTTGCGGCACATTGACACAAAACTCCGTAAGAGGTTAATGGAACCGCTTTGCTTTGGAACAAACCTGTTGTTTTATTTGAAAATACAAGTTGCTAACAACGAATAAAGCTAATTTACACGAAACACGAAAGTACAGCACAGTGAATTCCTTAAAGGGTACAATAACCTAAAAACACCCGAGAGGCTCGAGTGGGAGGGTGGCGCGCACTGCGATAAGAAACTCATTCTTCACCGGAATTATTGATTCAACAAGAACAGGGAAAACAAAGTGTGAATGTTTGAGATGGCATCCAAAAATGGGAGGATGAGCAGCTTGAGGACCCACCAAAATCAACCAAAAGAGCTGAGGCAATATAAACAATATGTGGTAGGCCACCCCTCCCTACAGGGCGGCTACATCTAATATAACAAATTTTGGTGCAGTTTGCACTCAGTTCAATGTCAAAATGTTCCCCAAGAATGGCAAACATTCTTCCAAATTAAGAACGAATCTACTTTATTCGCGATTCATTCAAACTGATATGGTTTCATTTTCTGCAAAACATTTATATATTATTTTATATATATAAGTCTGAAGTTTATTTCACACAAAATTACAATATTTGAAGAATTATAAAAAAAAAACAAGTATTTGTTTAAATTCTATATATCTTTAAACCGAAATTTTTAACCGCAAATGGCCTTGATATGCAATATTATATATAATATACTCTTTTAGCAGGTTCTTAAACTGTATAACCGCACAGTATGTTGGTCTCTCATCCCGTTCTAGGCAAAGTTTATTGAACGCAAAGCCGAAAAAAGAATGACAATCGAGCAACAAGTAGAATGTTCTTTCAGCTGCCATCATCTGGTTTGGTTTTCCCCTCCCCATCCACCACAAGATATAGAGGAAGCAAATGTTTGTCCAAAATTCTTTACATAATGCACTTCTGTTAGCCAGCTGCATGTTAACAGAACGACGGGTGCGGTACGATGCTGTACAGAAAAACAACAACACTGAGAGGAAGAGAGCGAGAGAGCATCATTCTCTGCTGATCACTCAGGGGTGTGTGTGGAAAAGAGCATTAATTTTTGATCGAAATTCCAGCAGGAGTATGGGCGAAGGGGTAAAGATATGCGTTTTAGTGGAATTTTCAAACATTACAAAAATTGAAATAACGATTACAGGCAATTATTTACTAAGGCTAACTGGTTATATGGCTGATATTCGAGGAGTTGCATTGTCAAGTTCAAGCTAATAAATCGCCTACTACTGCACCCTCCCCTCCCTCTCTGCACTATCGCACGTTTATGCAAACAAGCATGAAAAAACACACACACACACATATGCACATACACATACTGAGACAAGAGAACACGCATAGCCCACGACTGCATTCCCAAGGTGTATGAATATAGGGTGAGACCACTAAACTGTTTCATGGAATAGCTGTCTCTAGGTATGCCTCACCCCTTAACAAATACACCTTGTGCATGTCGATAGCAAAAAGTGACACAACAGTGGAATGGAAAACTTTCGGTTTCTCAATTGCTGAGAAACTTAGAAACTCGAACTTCCAAAAAACGAATGGCATTTATTATGAGAGGGAAATTGGTACGAAGAACCCCTCCGGGTAGCGGATAATGAATTTGTAAGCCAGATTACATATGCACATTCCATGGCATCAATCGATTCCACTGTGCCTGCCCGAGTGTGCCATCAAAAGCCACTGTCATTGTCTAACGCCCGCTTGCACCCCTCCCCTGTCCACTCGTATTTGTAGATATGTTGTTGTGGAGACGGACCAGAGACGAGAATCGGGGCGGGACAGCTTTCGGTCACTAGAATTAACATCCAACGCCCAAAATGACATTCGCATGCACCGCCACTGCCGCCGCCCCCGAAGGCAAGGAGCAAGGGGCGGGAGGGAGGAAGGCCGGCAGCGAGCGGACAGCGTCTACGGTTAGTAGGTAATTGTGTCAAGGTTAAAATGCATGTGCTCTACTTACAAAAGGACACCCAAAGGCCGCTCGCCATTGAACAAGTTGCAACGGAAGTTGTACCCCTCTTTGGGCTCTCATAAATTTCGTTTGACTAAATATCCCATTGTTTTGCTTTAACGAATGAAATACGAATAGAACTTGCAACAAATTTCGTCTTTCTGAAAACTGATTTTCACTTTTTTCCGACTATCATTCCTTAGGGTATGCCCGTTTGCCCGACTAAGCTTGACTGTAGCCCTTCCTACCGTGGAGTGGAGGGAAGGGTAAAGGGTAAACTGGATGTTTGAATCATGGGAATGTTTGAATGGGAATTTCCCCCGACTCACCGTAGGACCGAAGATCTGTCACGCATTCCAGGTCCTTCTGATGCGCCTCGTTGTTAAGATCCAGCGGCGTGCTGTTGCTGGTGGGTACGCCAAAGTTGGGTGATGCGGCTGCTGCTGCAGCTGCCGCTTCCGCTGCTGCGGCTGCTGCCGCCGCTGCTGCTGCCGCTGCTGCAGCTATGTTCTTCGGATTAACGTTCTTTAACTGCAGTTTAGTCATGGGGGTAGAGGCTGTATCGTTCACCAGAATCACGTCCTCCTCCTCCTCATCCCCCACTTCCACCACTTCAGGCTCCTCTTCCTCCTCCTCCGTGTCCCTGTCAAAGTAGTCCGCAGGCTCGTTCTCCTCGGTCTCTGCATCGGAAATGCACACCACCTCCGCCACATTGGGTGGGGGTGATGCCGGCGAGGGCGGTGTGGGTGGCGACATGGTGTCACGGTAATTGTAGTCTTGCTTTTTCGCTGTTGCTGCCGCTGCCGCAGCTGCCGCTTTTGGGGGCGATGGCGATGGGGTGTTGATGGCAGCCTTCTTGCTGTTGTGGCTGCTGCTGTTGTTGTTGTGCTGACCATTGGTCACATTAATGTTCCTGCTGTTACTGTTATTGTTGTTGTTATTGCTGTTGCTGCAGGCAATGTATTTTTTGTTGTTGGTCCTCGTGGTGGTGGCGGCCGCCTTCTCGCTCTCGCTTATCGGATGCTGATGCTGATGCTTTATTCTGGGTCGCTTGCTGTCGCCGTTGGTCAGACCGGGCGACTTGCTTCTCTTGCTGCCCCGCCTACGCTTGCCGCTACCATTTGTGGTATGGCCATTCCTTCGATGCTCTCCATCGGCATCTTCAGTGGCAGTAATCAAGGCCGCCTTGCGACGCGACTCTCGCCCGCTGGGCTTTAAGTTGCCCAGCATCTCAGCCGGCTGCTTCTGCAGGCGACTACTCATATCTATGGATTCTCTTCTCTGGGAGGTATGCTGTCTGGCACGTTGCTTTTGCTCAGTGACTTTTCTCTACGTATTCCTTTACGTAGGCAACAAGTTATAAACAATTCAACGATTCCAACAGTAACCACTCAAAACTCATGTCACATTGTTGGTCTGCTAGATTAGAGAAAATAGAAACAAAAAGCAAAAAAGAGTTTTCCATTAGTCGTCGGGTGTAAGGAAATTATTCAATTATTCTGTGGCGTACAGTAGACACTATCATTGAATTGCGTCGCATATAAGTGATATTCACCGTAGAATGCCCCCGCATGCCATGCCCTTACCTCTGCCCATAAACATTCCCCTTCCGCTACCCACAATATGGTACAGTTTCAGCACACAGTTGGCAGGCGCTTTGCGCGCAGTGTTCTCTACTCAATAATTACAGTTGGAGACAGAGTTAATATACGAGCATAGTACAACTCTCTCACCACGAGAGCAATAAGAACAACAATAAAATAATATTTGCGGACGGAAGGGACGGACAGGAGACACTTGATAGAACTGTAGGGCTGCGCTGCTGAGAGGGAGTGTTGGATTATGCTTGAGGCTGGTCAATGTGCAACACTGATGATATTGCAGGGCGATTTTTGCAGCACTGGTAGGGGCTTAAATATTATTCAACAATTCAATGCTGCGTTTGCTATTATCACTATCTTTAGCGGAGTGCGCTATGCTACAGTTTTCCCTCCTCGCCCCACCTCCTCCTTTTCCACATTTTACTTTTCACACTCACACGCTGGCATTCCTCGGTATCGGCGGTATCGGTATCCGGGGGACGCGTTTTGTTTTCGTCTGCTATTTCCGATCGCTTACTGCGCTGTTGGCGATGATTGGGGACACTCAAGGATATTCTGCACTTTTTTCCAGCCCGAGATATACAAGCGAAATTATTATTTATTAAGTATCTCGTTTTAGATGTGTACGTTTTTACACGCGAACAAGGTTTTTACCGCCGCTTTCTACTTCTCATTCACGCGCACACACACACTGACGCGCGGGACGCTCTCCGCCATCTGCTTTACGCTCTCATTCGTGGACACTTATTAGCTACAGCCACCTTCAGTGCAGCCACAGACCACGATCCGCGGATTAGAGTGGTCTTCAAGAACTTTAATATCCACTTGTAGATAAAAAAAAAACCGCGCACAAACTACAATATTTAAGTGGAATATTCTTTTTTTCCAGACCACGGCACAGTAGAAAAATTTCTTTTGCTCATATGCTCAGTGTGACCGCGGATTTTTCAACCAAATAAACTGTCTGACCCTCAGAAATATACCGAAACATACATGCACCCCACTTATACCATAATATACCGCAAATATACCGATGAAAAAAACTAACTTATCCCACTTAAGGCCCTTCTATTTAAACAGGTAAACTACTTTAGCTATACAGCGGAAATTAATGCTGATTGTAATGCTGATTTGTGGATCCAAATGACCACGATATCTCTTTCTTGAATTGCGCTAAAATTCTTCAAGATGCATAATTTTCGTGGAGCGTATTTCTACACCCACTGGTTACAATGGGTTAATCGTTTTCTTTCCATGATCGGAAATCATATTCTTCGATTTTGATATTCGGTTTAATATTACTAGCTAGCTGGAACTCTCAAGACTGAACACATAATTTTATCCGATAGATAAACCAATTTTGTACAAAGTTTATTTAAAATATTCCTTTTTATTAGACTGTTTATAAAACTATTACAAACTATGAACAGAGTTGTAATATAATTTTATTTCGAAATTGATGAAATATACCATAACATACAGAAAATACACCTTATAGTAGATTTCAACGAAAAGTGTAAATTTACCGTAAACGGTCACGCTAACCTGAACAAGACCGACTGCATTTCCTTATGCTTTCGGAATTGATTATCTGTTATCAATGCGCGATTGGATAGGGGAGTGGAGTGCTGGGAAGTGCTGTAAATGCAGTGAAGACCATGTATTTACATCTGTACTTCTGTATTCATTGATGCTACTACGGATGTGATTAAATTGCACTGCAAATGCTGCACATTTTCTGTGCTTCGATAGTATGTATCGATATTTCTTTCCGGTTTATTGCATTTTTGTAATTGAAATATAAATGTTAATATTTAACCATTATTTCGTCCAGACGTTTGCGCTCCAAGTCGGGCACCTTGCAATCGTCTGTCGGATAGCCCACAGCCAGGAGTATCAGTAGTTTCTCGTTCCCAGGTCGCTCGAGCAGTTCTCTTAGGGCTGGGCCACAGTTCAGGGGAGTTGTGACTAGCGATGACAGGCCCGCCGCCTGGAGGGAGCACAGCAGGATCCCGGCAGAAATTGACGTAGAGATCTCATTGTAATAGTGGGTTTTCCGTCGCCCGTCCTTGGTAGTGCCGTAAGTCTGCTTAAAAATCAGAATTAAATAGGGGGCATCCGTCAGATACGGCTTCACATGGTTTGTTTGGAGCGGCCGCAAATCCGTGACCCACTGGGGATGCATGCGCTTGTTGTAATTGATCTGCTCCTCGTGCTCCACAATCGCACGCACGGAATGCTTGACTGAGACCTCCTCCACCACGCAAAATGTCCAGGGCTCAGTGTGGGCTCCACTCGGAGCAGTTCCAGCCGCCCTTATGCAGTCCTCAATGACGCTGAGGCGGGGCTTGGCCAAGGCACTGAACGAGCGGATGCTGCGACGTCCACGCACTAGTTCCAGGAAGCGTCGGGCCCCATTGGGATTGAGTGTCTGGCCAGGAACGAACAGCACATGCGGCTTATCCTCCAGAGCGGGCTGCAGGTCGTCGTTAGCTTCCTCTTCGAATTCAGCTGGAAGAAAATTAAGTAAATACTGAAGCAATGACCATTTTTTAACACGAATATACTTTCAATATCGCCATCCCTGTCAATGCTAAAATTCTTGGAACTTTTTTTCCGCTGGCCGAAGACGTACTTGATGGCTAAAACGAGAAGTAGACCAAGCAGACAGCTTGGCCAGTACTGCAGCAGCTTAGAGCTCTTCAGAAATGCCTCCACTGCCATCTCGCGAGACTTTGTATCTGGCGCTCGATCCGGCGAAAACAGGGAAGCCACCGCCAGGCGCTTATCTCCCGTTTACTGGGTCAGGGTGCTTGCTGATTGCGCCGGATGGAGCGATTGGGCGATCAGTTCGTGGGTCGACGGCAGAACTGACAGTCGCAGCCGCGTGCTGCTCCGCCTTTCTGTCCCGGCCCTGGCGACCCTCTTCTTGGGGAATATGGATTCTGATGCTGCTTGGCCGGGCCCTTCTTCTGCGGCGGTGGCGGCGGACAGCGTCGTCCGTTGCAGATCGGTGTGCCCTTCTGGTGGACCAGCTGGCGCTTATGCACCTCCCGGAGTATCTCGATGATCCGCCACTTGGCATCGAAGTAAATGAAGTCCGGCGCCGACGTCAGTTCTGTGCGAATCATGTCGCACAACATCTGCACCTGTTGGGCATTCCCACCCGTTTGTTCAGGAGGGGGGCTCTCCGGAGCCAGACCAGCAGCCGACGGGCTTGGGATACCATATGGACAGGTCTGTGGTCCACAAAGTCTCGGCTGCTGACGGAAATCTTCTTGAACATCTTCATCGGGCGGTTCAGGTTGGTTCGGGGGCGATTGACAGCACACTTCGGGCGGGGGCGGATTCGTGGGCAATTGACAGCATAGGTCTGTGACCTCCCTCTCCTTTTCAGTGGAGTAGAATGAGGAATCATTGGACAGTCTGGCTTCTGGGACCTTCTTGGATTGGTTCTGGGCTTTAAACTGCTTTGGCGGCGGCCCCTTACGTTGATGTGTCGAGGGAGAGAACTTAACTTGCCCATCCACATCCTCATTCTCCCTCACGGACTGGCAACTCTCATGTGGTTTTCTCTCCTCTTCGTGCTGCTCCTGCTGCTTCTTTGGCTTTTCTCTGTCTTGTCTTCCCTGCTTCTCCTTTTCCTTCTCTTTCTCCTTCTCCTTCTTGGTGTCCTTTTCGCAGGGTTTCTTTCTCTTGCCAAAGAACGGCGAGAATGGGGTGGGGTGGGCACCAGCACAGGCCGCAAGATTGACCATCTTGCTGCGCAGAATCTCGTTGGTGGCTAGCGTATGCTTCAGATCCGCCGTAGATGGATTTTTATGAAATACAATGCTAGAGGCGGACCTGGAAATGTCCGGCGCGGAGCGTTTGGGCAGCTCCAGGTCGCTGGAACTGCGCGGCCGGTTCTTATCGAAGTCGATGCACAGATAGGGCACCAGAAAGAGGAACTCGTTGTAGTACTGGATGGAGGGGGTCATAATCTCTCCGTAGTTGCGGCAGGCGCTCTCGATGATGGTGTACTCGCGCTCGAAGAGATTCTTCAACTCCTCCAGATAGCCCCGCAGATCGTCGCTGGTATGGCCGGGAAAGGAGCGGGTCATGTCGATGTAGCAGTCCTCGTCGATCTCCTTGTTTCCGTAGTACGAGTTCTTCGGGTTGTACAGATTGTCGTGCTTGCAGTAGAGCCGGATCAGCTTACGGATATCCTGCTCCTCCAGTGGAATGTTGAGGTTGGTGTTTAGTCGCCTTATCTTGGCCTGCTTCAAGGATTTTCGCTGCTTGCGCTGCTCCTTGGACTCCTTGTTCCGCCAGATAAACGACAGGAAGCGGTTCTTGGGGCTATCCTTTGGCACCTGGGAAGCGGAGCTGGACGAGGCTTGGACGGCGGCTAGCATGGAGTTTCCCGAGTCAGTGGGCTGGCTCCGCTTCTCTGCGCTGGAGCTTGGCAACGCGCGCGTTTCTCTCATCCTGCAAATCGAATCTGAACGCTTGAAGCAGCATCGCTTGTGTTTTCGTTCCATGCTTCGCTATCTGGCTCTTCAGCTGGTACGTCTGGGAACTAGCGGATTGTTCAGGCTCAAAAGTCTTTAAGGGTATCAGCATTATTACTTGAATTTATTTAATTTTGTGACATCATTTAAATGAAAAAAACTGATATAATTTTGAAATATTAGTTTGTGCAGCCCTGATCAGCTGTCAGATGTCTGTCTGCGGCGTTGTTCAACACCAACAAAGAGAGCGGACTTACAGCAAGAGAGAAAGAGAGAGACCAAAACAACTGAAATGAGTTACGTGAAATTATAAATAAAAAATAAGGAAATAAGCGTTCAGCCGTGGCACAACCATAAGCGACAGCATTCCCTAACGCTCAACAGCCCCGCTGGCTTCGTTGTATCTGTCGTTCAATTCAGTTTCGACAGCCTGCCATGTGACGTTCCTACTCTCCCAGCCCCAAAAATCTTCCATCAGAATCGTACCGATCCGATCCGTGCGGGGGTGCTAATTAGCGGAAGACTTCAATTCGATTAATTACACGCAGAAAAATCCCCATTTCAACCTAAAACAAAATCAAAATTCAATCCGATACGCAGTCAACAGTTGGAGCTAATGTTCACGATAAAAGTGCAATAAATCAATGGAACAGGCGGAAGCAGCCCCAGCAGAAGAAGCACTGGAAAAACGGAAGCAGCGATAGCAACAAAGAGAGCAAGACTTAACGGCACTGGCGGCGTAACGGTACAAACAGTACGCTCAGCCACTGGAAAACCAAAAATTTTACATTTACGGAGATTTATTTTGCGACTAAATCGCGATAACGAAAATGGACGAGGTCTTCAGCCTGCACATGGAAAAGCTGGACGTCTACGACGGTTAGTACACACATACATATGCTTAGAAGTAGGTGAATAGTATAAAGTAAATTAAAAGCAATTGCTCGTTGGTCATGCTGCTACAGTTCAACTGCTGGGATCGTCGTCGTCATCCTCGTCGTCGTCGCCAGAGTCGGGAGCACCCAAAATCTCCTGTATGATGCGATGATGGTCCTCGGTCTTCTCGCCCTGTATGATCAGTTCCCGCAGCGTGGCGATGTGCTTCTTTCCCGACTTAATTTTCACCTTGAGCTGTTCGTTCTCCCGTTTTAACTTCTCGATGCGCTCCTTGCGGTCCTCGGCCTCCTTCTTTAACTTCTCGCGTGTGCGCTGCACTGCCTGCACAGAAATGAACAGAAACAAGACAAATCAATATGTTATAGTGTGGCTATTTTTGGGGTGGTCATCATCACACTGGGAGATCAGATCTAGGCTAGCAACATGTTTCCCTCCTTATCTTTACATGCCACTTACCTCATTGTTCTTTTTTCTTTTCAATTGGTATGCGGGATCATCGGATTGTGGACTCATCGGCGATTCCGCGTCTTTGCTGCTCGACGCTGCTGCCGCCGTAGTTCTCCTTCTGGCTGGCATACTCTCCGTAATTATTTTAATTTGTATTTAAATCAATCCGAGTCGTGTGTGAGCTGCTGGGGCTGGACAATGTAGCTCCAACAATCAGCGGAGCGTGTTGTTGTGAAATTACAGCGCGAATGATGTTACCAAAGAGGATATGGAAAACAGATGGTTGCTCTTGAGCGAGTGTTGGGAAATGCGCAGTCGCAGTATTGCCCAGCGGACAATAAGTTTGCGGTATTATTAAATTAAATTAAATCAATTCAAATTAAATTAGAAACAATCAAAAGTTATGAACAATATATCAGATTTAAATAGCATATACACCGTCAACCCTCCACCACCACCTACACGAAACCAGCCAAGATTTCCGTTTGCTCAGAATTTGTAGCCTTATTATTTATTAAATGTTAATACAATTTATTTGTAAAGACTGATTTCCTGTATGTAGCTGCGTAAGATCAAGCGTCAAATGCAATAAAAATTACACAAAATGTAATACGTAATATAGTTAATAAATGTTTTAAGCAAGATTTTGAATTACAATTAAAATCGCTATTATAATCGTTGAATATGATTTCCGATCATGGACAGAGGACGATTAGCCCATCGCAGACCTGTGGGTATTAAAATGCATTCCACGAAAATAAAAAATGATGATTTCTGGCGCAGTTCAGGTGAAAGATATTGTGGTCATAGTCTTTTAAGTATAGAGAAAGTGTATCCAAAGATGTAGATCTAAAAGAATTTACATACAGTTAATTTTTCCGCTGTTCACATTTTTAAATAGGGTGTTAAGTGGGTTAAGTTCATGTTTTCATCGGTATACTTACGGTATTTTTCAGTATATTTCTGAGGGTTGGACGGTATATTTGATCGAACCCGGCGTATTTTGCATTTTAATTTGTCAAAAATGTCTTCGCCTGCACCAAAATCGCCGGAATTATCCGATAAAAGCAAGAAATATGACAGACAAATCAGGTAAAAGATTAGTCGTTGAGGCAAACCAAAGTGATACTCATCTAATCTGCGTTGTGCAGGCTTTGGGGCGAGCATGGACAGACGCTTCTGGAGGCGGCAACCATTTGCCTGGTCAACGTGACCGCTGTTGGCTGTGAGACAGCCAAGGGGCTTGTCCTGCCGGGGATTGGAGGATTTACGGTGGCCGATGGCAGCACCGTCAAGGAGGAGGATCTGGGCAACAAGTGAGTGCAATATATTGGCCAGAATGCAGCCTAACGCGTCTCCATCTTCAGCTTCTTCTTAGACGCCAGCTATATTGGCCAATCGAAAGCGTTGGCATGCAAGCAGCTCCTACAGGAACTCAATCCCGACGTCAACGGCGACTATGTGGATGAAAGTGTGGACTACCTTCTGGACAATCGACCGAATTTCTTCGACAGCTTTGACCTGGTCATTGCTTCGAACCTGAACGAGAAAACCTTGTTGTTGCTTTCGAGACGCCTGTGGGAGTCGAATGTGCCGCTGCTGTATTGCCGTTCGCTAGGCATGATGGGCACCATACGTCTTCAGATACGTGAACATTGCATTGTGGAGGCCCATCCGGACAATCCTCAGCTCGACTTGCGTCTGGACCATCCGTTCGAGGCGCTGCGCGAGCATCTCGAGACCACAGAAGTAACGAGCAAGGTGCCCTGGCTGCTAGTGCTGCACAAATACCTCAGACTCTGGCAGAAGGAGCAGACAGATGGCCAAAAGAGTCCCAAAAACTACAAGGAGAAGAACGAACTGCGCGAAGCAATCAGAAAAGACATGAACGCAGACGAGGAGAACTACGAGGAGGCCATTAAGGCAGTTAACACTGCGTTCAGTGCAGGCACAGTGCCGGCAGCGCTCAAGGCCATATTCGAGGACGAAGCCTGCGAGCTACTGACCAAGAAGGTATGTACATATCATTGTAAATATTTGGAGAATGGAAGCTGATTATCGTTCTCCATACAGAGCAACGTCTTCTGGATCATGGCCAAGGCGCTAAAGAGCTTTATAAAACACGATAATAACGGACAGCTGCCCTTGCCTGGTGTTCTGCCCGACATGACGGCCAACACGGACTCGTACATTGCTCTGCAGAACATCTATCGCCAGCAGGCGCTGCAGGATGCTGATCAGGTCTACCACAAGTGCCAGGACTACCTCAAGCAGCTGTCCCTGCCCCCGGACACTATTGACGAGCGAAGTGTGAGATTGTTTTGCCGTGAGGCGATCGGTCTGACGGTTATGCGTGGCACATGCATTGCAGAAGATTACGAAAGAAACAGTCGCCTGTTGCCATTGAGTGAGTTGTGCTCCGCTTTGATCTCCATAGTGCTTGAGTTTGATCAATTTGTTGTTCTTTAAGTGGAAGAAAGTGAGGTGCAGGACAATCTCACCGCCTATAACTTTGCCCTGCGCGCCTATGAGCGGTTTCTCAGCGAATGCGGCCACATTCCCGGCGAATGCACTGCCGAACAGGACATTGGACGCCTAAAGACGATTGCTGGCAAAATGCTAAGCGACTTGGGCACGCATGCGACCATCAGCGATGATGTGCTGCACGAGATCTGCCGCTACGGCGGTGCTGAGCTGCATGCCGTCTCCGCCTTCATTGGTGAGCAGAGTACGGAGCTCTCTAGAAGATGTCAGCTAATCCTTAATCTCCCTTGCAGGTGGTTGTGCTGCCCAGGAAGTAATCAAGATTGTTACCAAGCAATACAAGCCCATTGATAATACCTTTATCTATAATGCTGTAAGCACTGAAAGTGTCACATTGAAGTTATAAACGAATGGTTTTTATACAATTTTTGGCTCGGAACTTTATTTCTTGTACTTAAGATGCTTGACCCTGTATTTTTGGACATAAAAGCGGCCAAAGAGGTAGAGAAACGTTAGCATGTAGGCGACTCCAGTGAGACTAACCCAGGTGTGGTACTCGCATCTCTGGATGATGGCCTGCGAGCCCCAGGCGAGGCCAATGGCGAACTGCACCAGCTGCAGGGCGGTCAAGTAGCGCTTCCACCAAAGATACGGCTGGATGCGGGGTCCCAGCACACTCAGCGCGTAATAGCCGTACATAATGATGTGCACGAAAGAGTTCATCATGGCTGGCAGATAGGCTGTGGATGGAGAGGTACAGACAGCGATAGGATGAGGCTTCAGTTGAGACTCACTCGAGCCGGTCGGTATCCACTTGACAACGATCCAGCACATGGCAAACATGGTGCTATGATGGTAGACATGCAGGAAGCTCAACTGTGACCACTTCTGGCGCAGGATGAAAAAGGCCGTGTCGGCAAATTCGAGAATTTTCGAGATGTAGAACCACCAAAAGGCCGCGGCAATCTGCATTCACAAAAGATTCACTCAATTTGATTCCCTTTCTGCGGGTCAGAGACCTGGGGGACCCGAGACCAAACGACCCAAAGGACCCAAAGGACCAAGGGACCAAGGGCACACAGAACTTACACGCATTTCATGGGGGCTATAGCTCACCCGACACGGCTGACAGCTGATGCTATAGTTGAGGGCTCGCGACGCCGTAAAAAGCTCCAGGCATATGTGGGCATTCAGCAGAGTCATAGACAGGTTGTGGCAGAACAATGGGCCACGCAGCTGCAACGGCTTGTACCTGTGTTCAAGCTGTCATGAGGCATTGTACGTCGTATAAGGGGGCGCAAAGGAATGGGGCCGGGGCCGGGTCCTCACCTGGCCATCCATTTGGGTGCATAGCGCACCATTAGCAAATACAAGGCCAGCAGGACGGCAGCATTCCAAGGCGAATCCACCAGCGGCCACGTCCGTGTGCGCTCATCCGCCAGCTCTGCAAATGGATACGGATAGCTGCCAATGCCGAGGAAACCAATTTTCGTGCTGCCATTGAACGACATCGTTGGACGTTGGATGTTGGACGTTACTCGTTGGACGTTGGCTTTAAGGCGAATTCTTGGCCAAAACTGAACGTACGCCCGCAACGACATACGTCTTTTATATGGCTAAATGTTGACCCTGACTGCTGATGCGTTTACATATTCCAATGCCACGTTTAATTAGATCTGACCCCAGCACTGAAGCGTGACAGCTGAGGAGGTCAGGTCAGGTCTGGTCTGGTCTGAAACCTGAAACCTCTCTGATGTCTGATAGCAGTTTCAATTGATAGCCAAAGGACGAAGCATTATCACAGGATTGAGAATGCCATTTCAAATGCAGTGTACAATGCAATCCTTTGTTGTCCATTTTATATTTCGAACACGTGAATTAAACTCCCGTTTGATATCTTGATTAAGCAGATGCACTTACTTTCCACTTGCCGCTTAATCAATGAAGCGTTAAATACATATACATATGTATGTACTCGCTCGCAGTACGTACATGTACATACATATATTCGTATCTTTTGTGGCGTCCCATCATCAATATTGAAAAGTACAATTGCAATTGCAATTGCAGCTGCAGCTACAGCTACAGCTACAGGAGGAGCAACAATTGCGGGGGCACTATAAAGAGTGCAACGTGAGCAGGGTTCGTGGAGTGGGGTGGGTGCGAGTGGGGTGGGGATTAGGGGGAATGGGTTTCCTGAAGGCCAAAAACGAAAAACAAACATTTCCCAGCGACGTTCGAAGAGGGTGTAGCAGTTTGCCAAGAATACTCTTGTCGTGGGAGAGGTACATAGTATCTGGAGTTTCAATGTTCTTTAATTCAATGTTCCGAATGGGATTAGAGGAGGCAAGCCCTCACCGAAGAGGGTTGTAATAGGCAGGAAATCGGTCCAATATATGCAAAATAGTTCTATAAACAAGCGAAAAATGAGGAATATATGGAAAATGTCCCCCCGATCGAACGAAGGGTATTTCCTATTCTTTAAAGTAAATATTTCTGCTGGCAGAGCCCAGCCCCCAGCCCCCAGTCTCCGTCTCCCAGTCACCAGTTGTATACCCTGAGCGCTCGCTCGTTGCTGTTTGCGCTTTTCTTTGGCTTTTGGCCCTTTGGCTTTTCATGTCTCTGGCTTCGAGTCCATTTTCTATTATTGTTTTCTTTATTTGTATTACTGTACGTGTTTGCACCTCTGGGCACTTTGTGCCGAGTGTTCTTCCGCTGCTGCTGCTGCTGTTGCTGCCGTTTGCTGTTTCCATTTTGGGACGCCAATGCCATCCGTGGAGTGGAGCAGCTGCGTCCAAACGGCTTTTCCTCTCTTCCAGCTCTGCTCTGTTTTCGGTTCTCGGAGCTCGACTGAAGGATGTTGGGGCGTTATTATATTGTATGCCTTGTTTTGGTCCTCGTAAAAGGCAATTGTATCGCATTTTGACCGCAGCGCAGCGCAGCAGTTGGACCCCATATTAGGGGCTCAATCATGCGGGTTGGATGTGGGTTAAAAGTGCCGTCCCGCTCCTTGAATTAAGAGTCGATTTTCATTTAAATAATGTCACAATTCAGTCTCGCCTCAAAATGGGTTTTGGGCCTGGCCTGCCTCCCCATCCCCATCCCCGTCCCCGTCCACGTCCACATTCCATGCCACGCCGTGCCCTGTGCCCTGTGCTGCGGATAACCGCATAGCTTTGCTACCCATCCCATCCCATCCGGAAGTTGCACATATGCCATCATGTCCTGTGGCCTCGCATATCCTGTTCCCCTGTATTGCCCTCAACGGCCGCCCCTCTACAAATACATACGTATATCCGACCCCGGGTTGGTGCGTGCTTACGTATGCGTATAATTGAGTTAGTTTGATTGCTATAATCAGCACCAGGACCAGCATCAAAGTCAAAGCTGTACATGCTCATAGTTGGATAATCCTTTGCCGTATCCTTTGATGTCCTTCTTCCCTTTCGTAATCGCATTGTTCCTGCCATATCCTGTTCACCTCTAGCCTTCACATTTTTTCAACTGCATGCAATGTGTTTTTTTTTGTTTGTTTATTTGTTTGTTTGTTTGGAGCATTGACAAATACATTTGACGGATAGATGTCCGTCCGGATGCCTTTCGGCAATGGTTTTTTTTTGTTGTTGTCATTTCCATTCTCCAGGCCTGTTCGGACTCCTACATACTCCTCCTGCATACATACATATACACACATATAAGAGTATGTATATTCGAACCGATCCATTGGACCGTTCACAGAGCATTGAATAATTTATTTTTGTGGCCAGCATTGCTGTGGCAGAGGGCGTGGCAAACGTATGTTGCTTTTGCCAGAGGTCAAAGGTGCTTGAGCTCCACGGACGGTGGAGCAATCCACCTCCATCATCATCATCATCGTAGTGGCGGGGGGACCCCACTATACACCTCTTTCATCATGAAGAGGGGCTACTATTGCTCATCCGCCATGGAGTGGGGCTCTGAAATGTCGTGGGACTCCTCTCGTTTCTAGTTCATCGCGTTGACACTGTCGGAGCCCCGTGGACCACGTGAGTTATTAAATAGATAACAGTTTTGTGCCGCTGGACAGATGTTGTTGGGAGTACTCTCCGGCAATGGTCCCATGTCCCTGGGATGATGCATTTCTGCCAGTTCGTTCAGTTCAGTTTTTGTCAGCCTTTGACCCCTCTGGCCATGGATGGATATGTCAGCGGTCTGTGGCGAGGGATCAAGGGGTTCAAGTGGAAAAGTTGTATGCATATGAGAGTGTATTCAAAAGCGACATTGATTAGAAGTCCGTTAGATTATAACTGCTGATATTGGTGCCTTTTCCTTTGGCAAAGCTTTACGAGAATTTGTGTGATACTTTGGCTGATGAAAAACTATCGAATAATCATCGAAGCATCAGAGAATTGCAAATCATTTAACAAAAGAAAAGTACTATTGCAAAGTTCTATCTATCAAAGGACCCCATGAAAATCGTCACTATTTCTGCTCTTCGAGCAGCCATAAGTACATACACTAAGAAACAACAACAGTCCCACAATAATACACAACGATATCATCATCATCGTTTCTGGTGCACCACAAAATCGACCTCCAGTGGACTTTGGACACTGGACACTGGACTCGGGTTTTTGGCATCATTATACGGAGTATCAATATGCGGACATTGACAGCGGAGAGCAATTGCTGTCAGTGACAAAAGGGAAAATATCGTGAAGCAAGTCAAGCTGCCATTGGAGGTCGGTACTTCTCCTTGGCGTTCTGTTAAGAGGTGAGGGGAGGGGAGGGGAGGGGGGAGAGGGAGTTTATTGAATGGGAAATGCCACTGACCCCCCGACCTACTAGCGTATGGTTCGCCTTCCACCCATTTCCCTGTCGCCATCGCCATCGCCATCGTCATTTCGTATCGATGGCCATCCACTGTCAAGTCGAATCGCTTTCCGTGTTGACTCGCATTTCCTGCACATTTCCGGCTCAATGGGAATGTGGCAAACTGTTCTCTGGGATGTTCAGCCCGAGTGCGAGTGAGGCATGATTGTGGAAATGCCTTGTGGCTGGACATTTCTGAATCAGATTTTGATTAGGCTTCACTTATTTCTGTTTCAATTTAAATTTCGCTGATCCTTAAGGTCATCATTTCATCATTATTTGAGGTTATTCTTTCGTACTTGTTGCAGACTGTACCCCAGACAGTACTGCAACTCCCTGACCCTATGAGAGTCATTTTTCTTGGCTACCTCTCTCTCTCTCTCTCTATCTATCTCTTCCCCAGGTGCAACTGTGCGTGTCTGAGTGTGCAACACATATTTTATTTGTCTTGCCGCTGGTTGAGTTGTTGCCACGAGTCCTTGGCTTGCCATCGCCCATACGCCACGTTGTCGCACCGCCTTGATACGCGTTATTTACAATACATTTGTCATGGCTTCGACGTGGCTTCAGACCTGCACACAACAGCAAAAATGCAGAGGAGCAGTGAGAAGGGGAGTAGTGGAGCAGGGGAGCAGGGGAGTAGTGCCCCATGCATTTGGGGCATACCATCTCAAGCGAGTGAAACTAATGGCTAACCACTTTGCCTTCATTCTTTGGCACTCAATTTGGGACCGGATGGTTCGATGGATTGAATGTCCCCCATTCTCTGCATTTATCCGAGACAGAAGGATTTATATTGCAAGAGAATCGAATTAATTTTCATGATCTAAGGGGTAAAATGATTGAAATTGGACTGGCATTTCAGTGTACATTCTAATTGATTAAATCGACTGCATTTGTATCGAAATCGATCAATGAAAATACACATTAATTCATTTTGGAACAGGCGATACCTGCTCCCTAGCAATAAATATTTAACCGATAAACTATTTGTATCCTAAGCCAAAAAAACCTTGAACAAAGGCACCCAACCCAAAAACTACACCTGTTCCTGTTCCTTCAGCTAGGGAAACGCTTTCCATTAATCCAAGTCTAACAAGTTTAGTGCATCACAAGCCACAGGATCCATGGAACACAAACATACATACATATACCACACCCGACCTCCTGCCTATCCACAGTGGGTGCCCCTTTGTGGGTGCTGCTTTTGCTCTCTAATAAATTAATTAAATTGAGCAGAGAAAATTTACAAACGCGCGTATTAGCGGAGAAAAAGCAACAGCAGGAGAGCCAAGGAGAGAAAGTTGTTCAACATTTTGCACGATTTTTAATTGCATTTTAATGACTTTATTCCGCTGAAATATGCCCACACAGAGAGCTATTAAACTGATTACTCCCAGCCATTGACACCTCGAGGCTCTAATTAAAGTGCGGCTCTGGCCGAAAGGTCTCCCCTCCCCATTCCATCATAACTCGCAGCCAGAGACGAAAAACGAACACGAAAGCCGAAAAACGAAAAACGAAATAAGCTGAAAGCCAGCCAGGACAAAAAGGAGCCTCAACTTAATATTGTAGAGCTGGCTGTCTGTCAAACGGAGGGGGAGACTCCGTTTCGACTCGACTCGACTCGAAACAGAAGTAGAACTAGAACATGGCCGTGTGGCATGTGGCACTGCCACTAGCACTGGCTCTGGTACCATTGGCATGAACAAAAAGTAAGTCCGGCAATTGGCAGTTTCACAAAATAACTTTGTTGCCGCTGCCAGTGGTCCCAAAATAGCCGACACAGCATATATAACTAATACTCTCAGTTGGCAGCTGACCACAGAACCAGCCAACCAGCGAACCACCCAACCACCCAACCATCCAAACCAGAGACCAACCCGAAAAAAAACCCACCACTCCACCCCGAAAATCCGCCCAAAACCAACACCAACCAAAGCAATGGACAATAAAACAAATCGAATAGAACTTCATTTTCTCCAACAGAGTTTTTTTTTCGCCTGCTTCTGCCTTCTATTCCTTCGGAATAGGGACGTGTCCTTGGGTCCGGGGGGTTTCCCATGCCAGGCAGTGTGAAAATGTCCATAAAATGTGAAAGGAAAATCAGTGTTTAATTAAGTTATAAAAATGTTTTGGTCATTTAAGCTTGACTCGCGAGGCAGAGCACTCTTGCGACTTGGGCGACTTGCGGAGCTAATGAAATGGAAATTTAACTTTCGTGCAGCTGAGTTTTCCACATACCATGTACATACATACTTTCCATTCTTTAAATGAAAATATTGTCAATAGAAAGGAAATAATTAGCAATTTTTGTGTTAGTACAGATTATGAACATTTATATTTTATCCATAAATAATGTATACATATATGACTAGGATTAAGGAGAATCCACTAATACATATGCGAGTATTTCCCAATGCAAAATCAAGAAAATGTCCACAGACCTACACTGATGGAAAATTGGAAAATAGAAAAATGGTGTAACCGAGCACTATTATATTTAAATACAAAATACGTGATTTCTAAACACAAACGTGGTAAAATTAAATAGAATTCACTCTGATTTAAATATGTATTATGTATACAAAACACTTTAAAATAAATATATTAAATGAAATTTAAATATGAAATATATTCAGATCAAATATTTTAATAATACTTTTCAAATGTAAGTGAAAACACTTTAATTTAAATACATCTAATCTCGGATGAAAATGCTTTTTTTTAAATAATATAATTTTGTAGCTGTTTTAAGCATATCGAATCTATGTTGTTGTTCCAATATAGTACGAGTGCTGGGAGTAGTACTTGTCCTAAGTAATCCTGTGCCCTTAAGCTGTGCAAGTCAAAATCCTGGCAATACTTTCCGGCGACATTCGAAAATTGCTGGCCACCACAAGAGCATCGGTAAGATGCATTCTCCGTTCTCCATTCTCCATACTCCATACTCCATTCTCAGTTTTGTTTTTGTTAGGATTTTTTTGTATTATTATGCAGTGGAATATTTATGAGCATTTATACCCAGCAATCTCAGAGAGAGAGAAAGGGCATAGCAGGCAGAGCACAGTTTGACCTGATCGAAGGCCAAAGGTTATTTCTACCCAGTCATTCGGCTGCTTATCCACCTGTTGTGCGTCGGCAAAACAAATCGAAATATGAATCCAAAATTCAAGGGGAAAGAGGGCATCTCTGTGGTCGCTACGCTGCAGGACCTTGTCCGGTGCCATCCTGCTTACGAGTATACATACTCGTATATGAAATTCGTATGAGCTGGTGCAGCTTACTTATTCTGCAACTTCTTCATCCGTTTCCTTATGCGAATGTGCATGCTTAAGCTGCTTTTCCACGCACACAGCCGGAGAGAGAGAAATGGAGAACTCGGGAGACGTTTTTTTTCTGGGGGCGGGGTGCGGGGTGCGGGGTGGGGCGAAACAACACATTGAGCCGAGCTTAACGGCTGGCGCATAAGTTTCAAAGTCAGCATGGAAGGGTCCTCCCCCAGTCCCCATCCCCATCCCCATCCCTGTTTCCGCTCCCGTTACCGTTCCCCTTTCCGTCCCCTAGTGTTGGAGGAGCTCGACTGTCTTGCAACTTTTGCAGCGTCGTCGTCTTTTGTGGCTTGGGACTGGGGACTGGGGACTGGAGACTGGGTAAAATTTATCTGGGCACGTCGTCTGTGTATTTCAAATGCAATCCATTGTGCTCCTCTGTCTCCAGTATTTCTCGGTGTGTGTGTGTGTGTGTGTGTGCAGTGTATGTGTATGTGTGGTGCTTTATGTCCAGTCTGTTGTGTTTGTGTTACCGAAATCCTCCTGTCCATGAGAAATACTCGGCTTTGGGGCGCTGCGTTTGCACTTTGTCCTGGCGTCGCTGGGGAAAACCTCTTTTAAACGCCTCTCGGATACGCATTTTATGTTTAAGTTTCTGGAACGGCCATTGGCCTGCCACACAGCTCGTAAATCTCCGGTCGGTCTATCGTTCCCACTCACAATTACAGAAGCTGCAAAAAATGTGTTGCTGATTTTTCCGGCATTTACCATTTTGACCATAATTTATTACCTTTGATAGTGCTCAAATAAGTTCTAAAAACCAAAGAATGAATCACATATAGAATACCATACCTAAAGAGCTTTTAGCAATGTTAATTGATGAATTCTTTTTGGGAATTCATCAAATGATATAAACCTCTCAATAAAGACAACTCGTATTGCCCTTTATAAGCCCTTATTCATCCGGGATCAGATGCAAATGAGCCGCCAGTTGATTTGGCCTGAAATGGCAACCTGAAATGCCGTTGCCGTAATTGCCATGGGCTGGCGTTTGAGTGTTTGATTGAGGGATTGGGAGACAGATTGTAATCGAATTTCAATGGAATTATACAGCTGCAGCTGGTGCCAGTCGCTGATGAGGTTTGCGGAACGTTGAGTTGCTTCCTTCGTGTGGAGGACGACCCGCGCCCTCCTCCTTGAGGTGTGCGGCTAATTGGTTTTCCATTCGGAAATTAATTCAATGCTAATTATTGGCTAACATGCACACAATAAACGAAATTATAATTATGCCACAGCAGCAGCAGCAGCAGCAGCTGCAGCAGCAGCAGCAAACAACAACAGTACAGTAGTAGCATGCAACATCAGCCGAACATTGCCACAAAGACCTCAATTAGGATTGCAGCATAATACATGTTGGCCCGCTCTGCTCCATCACTGTCGTGCACACATGTCCTGCATGCTGTTGTTGTCTCAGCTCTTTTTTTTCTTCACACTTTGCTCTTTTTCGTTGCCTAATTATGTAATTTGTGGAGACTGGGAATTGGGGATTGGGGACTGGATGTAATCAGCATTTCCCCTCATTTAGTTGTGTCAACAAATTGCATTAATTTTGGCCAAATGCATTATGCATGCAGGACGACAGCCCAGCCCAGCCCAGCCCCTCCTCTCTCTCTCTCTCTCTCTCTCTCGCTCTGGACAGCTTTCGGTGTTAATCGAGCGAGGCGGCAAATTGTTTACTCTGGAATTTGAGTGCGAATTGGGGGAGTGACAGGTGTGACAACAATTTCTTAAAGGCAATTATTCGGGCGGAGGAAGTCCGTCCAATAATTGTGTATAATCCATACCGGGTAATCTGTTCGACAAGTGAGCACATCGACAGCTGAATTATACGGATAATTGTCCTCATAAAGTGAGCAGCATCTTTTAATTATTCAACCGCCACTAAAATGTCAAAATTGCATTAATTCCATTAGACGACAGCAGCTGCTGTGCACAGTCCAAAGTCTGCTTTAAACTTGTGGATCGGCATCCAAGTTTATGCAACAATTCTTTTGAGTTCAACCTGTCAGACGCACATGCATTCACACACGCACTCACACTCATTCGCACAGAGGCAGTGGAGGTGGCAGAGGCTGGGGCTGGGGCTGGGGCTGGGGCAGAGGCAGGGGCGCACACCCATGAATGCATAACTTTTGGTTTTCGGTTTGACATTTTGTGGTTAGATTTTAATATGTGTGGCAAAGTGAATGAGAAGTTACGCAGAGCCCGAAACGGGAGAGATGGCTAAATGCATTATGCCGCTGTTGCTGTTGCTGTTGCCGCCGCTTGCCACAGTGAAAACTTTGGCCAGCTTGCCGCACTCTTTGGCCCACCCACTCTCTCCCAGCTCCATTCCTGATTGCTATCAGTGGCAGCTGGTGGTGCCTCTGGTGGTGGTGGTGATGGTGGTGGGGTGCTGCTGCTGCTGCTGGTGGCATGTGTATGGCAAATTAGCATTCTTGCCACCAGAAATTCAAGTGTGCGTCCGTATAGTTTCGGGTTGTTTGTGTTGCATGCCTCACTGTCTCCTCTGTCTGGCATTGTTGGCTGTTTGTCTTTGTAGCCGACTCTCCGGCCGAGTCCTGGGAACGGGCCTGGGTCCGGGCTTACGCTGTCAGCGCGAGGCTGCAGCTTAAGGCCTGGAAAACGCACAGCCAGAGTCAGAGCAAGAACAAGAGCCAGAGGCAGACCACATGGCGGATGCGTGACATTGCATAACTCACTTTGTCGAAGCAGCAGGAGAAGTGGCGAAGTGAGGTGAGCGCAGGGGTGGGGAGCGAGCGGTGGCCGGGCCATGGTCTGGGGGGTAAATTACAACTTGAACAGGCATCCCGGCTCGGAGCCTCGGGAGGAAACTTTGTCTTGAGCGTCTCCTGAAGTTGCGTCTGCCACGTGCAACAAGCAAATGCATTGCAACTTTATTAAAAAGTCGTAAAACTTATAAAAAGCTACTAAAAGCAATGGGTAATAAGTTATTGTTGGTGTTATTACAATTATTATTATTATTATTACTATTATCATAGCTGTTGGCTGGGGGAGGGGGGGTTGGGGTTGGGGTTGTTCTTTCCGCCAGAAAGGCACAAACTTTTCCACTGTTGACAATTTCGAGCATCGAAATACGGGCTCTATGAATGCAGGAGCTGAAAACGGGTTTCTGTGTAATTTGATAAGTGCGATATGCAGTGGGAAAACTTTGTTGCTCTATCTCTCGATGAAACTGTCACATTTCCCCCCCACCTAATACTATAACTTACATTTTCTGGCAGTGTGAACCTCTGTCCCTATGCTGTATGCGTCTCGTTGCTGATATGCACTGGGAAACTGTAATCCTGCTGTGTCTTACCCAAGGTGTATTGAAGAAAAGGTAGTATCCCTCATCGCTGATGGATGATGCGAAAAGAGAAGCTGCCGAGCATTCCTGCCCCCGCCTACCATAGCATTCGTCACTCTCTTTTTCCCAATGCCAGCTATCTTTTTCCCTCAATGAACCTATCCGTTTCGTGCACTTTTCCTCTCCCTTTCCCCTTTCCAGGCCTGACCGCTGTCCTCTCACGACTTTGCCCAGGATCGTTTACCAAGCGCATTATTACCGAGCGCCGGGGCACACATTTGTGTTTGCGTCAGCTTCTGTTGCATTTGCCGTTTCGTTGCAATTGCGGAACCGGATGCTGGTCTCGGCTTTTGTGAGCTTCATGTATATGGTGGGTACGGGTACGGGGGGGTATGGGGGCTATGAGGAGCATGGTATGTGCATTCATTTGCCGGCTGCTTTGTTGGCCGTCTACTGGTTGTTTGTTTCGCTTCGAAATGTCATTGTTAAGGGGCCCGGACAAACGTTTCTTGTCGTTTCTACGGGTTACGGCTTATGTGGCGAGCCTCGTTGCGGCTATAACAAAGGACTCTATCGATGTTTATGATATTGGAGCAAGCATCTCCATCCCGAGCTCGCGGAAGTAATAATTCCTTGGCCGAACAGACGACCCTTAAAGCGTTGTTTCTGCTTGAAGGTTGCCCTGTGCTGCTGCTGCTGCTGCTATTTGTTGCAAGTAATAATTGCGTTGGCTGTTGAGCAGACTCAAGACTCAGGACTCAAGACGGGATGAGATGCGGTGCAGGCACTTAAGAATCCAGCACTTGCAGCTGCAGCTGCTGCTCAACGCTTAAGGCGGCAGGCGTGCCGGAAAGGACCGCAGAAGAAGCACGAGGAGCATCCATCAGAAGGGGGCGGCCCGAGTGGCAGCAAAGTGGCATTAACATCAGGAACGGCAGCAGCAGCAGCAGCTGTAATAAGACAGCTTCTTGTTAACTTTTGCTCATTTGTGCCGCAAACTGCTGCAGACAGACGGGACGGGACGGGACGGGAGCATGACTAGGTGTGGTAGCTTAGGAGCTAAACTTGACATATTAACGCGATTGCTTTTGGGAACAAAAGAGGCTCTTTTAATGAGCAGAAAAGGCTCCTTGAAAATTTATTAAATAATCGAGTAAATATTTAAGTGTTTTGCAACTGAAAGAGCGTTTCCTGCCTTTGCTATTTTCACTTTGCAGAAAACTTTAGTAATTAAAAACTTTGCCAGGGACCAGGAGCAGCACCAGCTTCAGCGCCAGCGCCAGCGCCAGAACCAGACAGGACCCCGCCCGACCAGAGATCCCTGCTCCGGACGACTAGCTGGCAGACCAATAGCCTCGATACTTGCAATTAAGTATTGTTTTAATATAAAAGCGCTCTTAATGAGCATTAAGATAATGTCGCACAGGAGCATGGGATACGACACATGCACACACACATACGAGTATCTACATACACGAACAGGGGAATGTTCGTAAACTTTACGACGTAAAGTAATATATTTGTAATGGGTATGCAAGAGTGTGTGTGCGAGTGTTGCGTGTCCGATGGAAACGATTGACTTGTTAACTGTCACCGATTATCGGTGGCAATTTTTAAAGTCCGTTGATGGATCAGCAGAACTCGGGGATGGAGAGCTGTCCCGTGGAGGTGTTCCTGAAAGCGCTTTTTGCATTTAAAAATGTAAAAGAGTAAGAAATGAATACGTTATATGAAAACTGAGATGATCGATGCACTGTAATTAAAAATTCCATTATTTAATATTTGCCAATCCGAGATATTAGGAAATTTTAAGTGAAATTGCATTCTAGAATGCGAAATCAATGGGCTTAATGCTCGTACATATCAATTTCCCATATATCTACGCGCACACACACACACACACACACACACACACTGATAGGTTCGCACAAGCGCACACATACCAAGGGATGTGGATGTGGATGTGGATGAGGATGCGGGCAATGGCACCGCAAGTGGCAAAATGACACTCAACGAGCGTGTAAGTGCATGTCAATCGTGTGTGCCCGGCGTCAATAAAAAGTAATTTCATTCCACATTAAAAGCGCCACAGGACGAGAACGGTAATAAACAGCCATCCGCACAGGTGAGTGCTCAAAGGCGCTGTTCAACAGAGCCCTTCAGAGATGCTTAAATATTGCTATTAATTATAGCTGAACTGATGAAACATTAAGAAACCAGAGCTTCCATATGGAGTTTCATTGGCATATAAAGCAAACACAAAACGAGCCATTTTCGAAATGCACAAATTCAATCATTCAATCATTCAATCTCACATAAATAACCAGATATTCACAGATATTCACAGATATTGCACAGAATTTTGCATTTTGCATTTTGCAAAACGAATAACCACCTGAGGCCTCCTCCATGCCATTCGATGTAACAAAACTTTGAAATAAATTCTATTCTTGAGCCCCATGCCATTTTTCAATTAAAGCATTTTCAAACAGTTTTGATTTGGAAGCAATCAAAAGTGATGCAAATTGTTGGAGCATTTTTGTCTGTCTCTCGGCTGTGAACATAATTTAATTTTGCCTCAATGAAACTCCTTTGTTTTTTTTTGTTTTTTGCCACTCTGAATTTTGTAATCAAATTTGCTTTGCCTATTTTCTTGGGATCCATTTGAAAAACTTTGCTTTTCCGCCCAGCCAGAGGTCTCCCCCCACCGATGGTTAATTAAATGCTGACTGGCTTCCGAGGGGCCTTTTCTTTTTTTCCCCATTTGCCATTTGCCACCAAGAAGGCAGACGCAATGCCAACTGCCGACTGCTTTTGGGTCGCTAATGTGGTTTGTGGGCCACGAAACTCGCTTTACAACATGTGTGGCACAAGAGTGGCTTCCGCTCCTATTCGAATGGCCATTCCGTATGCAAAGTGTGGGGCATCAAAGCCATTTCATTTTCATTTGGTGGGCCATGGATCCCCATCCCCCTTCCCCTGCCATGCGGCGGTGCATGCGTGTGTGTGTGCGTCGCAGCCTCAATCAATTTCAATTTATCAATTTTTACAATCAACTGATTTTATCAATTTTATGGCGCATTTTAAGGCCACGCACAGACCATCGAAGCGGCGGAGACAAGGCACGGATCGGATGGAAGAGCCTTCGGGCAGGGAAACCAGCAAAAAGAAAAAAGGACATGCCAAGGAGGAAATTTGACTGCCAGTCACAGGCGCAGAGATAGAGGTCCTATGACTGGAAGAGAGAGAGAGAGAGAGAGAGAGAGAGAGAGAGAGAGAGAGAGAGAGAGAGTGAGAGAGAGAGAGAGAGAGAGAGGTTGCGCTGAAAGCCAGCGAAACATGTCAATAAAATCAACAAATGTCGTTGCCGGTTTATTGGTATCTACTTGGCCCGATCCCCTGCCCTTTTCCCTGTCCCTGTCCCTGTCCCGAACTCCTTTCTCCCTGATACCCACTTCCTGTTTCCTGCTCGTGGACTTTTCCTTGCATTCAAATAAGCATCTCCCAACATTCTCTTTATTGCTGTCTCCACCCGCATTTTCCAACCTCTTAAAGCCCAAAAAAAAACAAAAAACAAAATACCAAAAATGGTGGACTTTTTCTGGCAAAATGCATGACTGCCGGCTGGCTTAATAATCCAGGGACGGTAAGTCGCTTAAGATCTTGGCAACGTCCCAAGTTAAATTATCATCTTTCAGTTTTTTCTTTATAATTCCTTGGGTATTTATTTGGTCATCTTTTGTAATCCAATCTCCATTAATGAAATTGAATAAAAAAATCGCCAAACGACAAGTGAATCTTTCTACTCATTTATTTCGTTGAATTGTTCCTTTCGAAAGCGGTTCTCTTTAATTGCATAGGGTATATTGGTTTCCCAAAGTCAATATCTATTCATTATTTCGCACGTTGCGCAGTATTTTTTTCATTTAGAAATACAAAAGATATCCCCAAAAGAAATGGCACAAATGGAATTCCACAAACGTTTAAGGCTTAAAGTTGAAGCATTTTCGCCTCAATATAATTCTGGTTCGGGGAAATGAAGTCCAGTTGGTGGGGTATGGAAAAGTGCTCGCATTTCACAGCGAATCATATTGACTCACAGAACATGGCTACCCACCCTCAGAACTTCAGCCATTGTCCATAATTAACGGATAATTTGTGGGTCGGAGAAAAGCATCACATGGCCCGGGAAAAGCTCATTTGGCTGCCATTCGAACGGTAGCGGTAGTGTTACTGGTAGTGGTAGTGGGGGGCAGAATGAGAGCCTGAAAACTCACTAATTAAAGTCAACACTCGTGACTATGACCTCATTACAGGCAAATCTGCCAGAAAAGTAACTTTTCACGAGGGGAATGGATGTAAAAGTGACAGAGGGAGAGAGAGAACGCGAGAGAGATAGAGAGAGGGGGAGAGAGAAAGGAGGTGAAATAAAGGTAGGATGGTGGTCACCTGCTGATTGTCTCCCGACTTTGTGTACACCCGATACTTTTTTCAAGTTCATTAGGGTAATGAAGCAGCCACAGGCCGCCCGCCTACTGACTCGTGCCTCCTGCCTCCTGCCATCTGGCCAGCCCCAGACCTGTGGGTAACACTAGAACTAAGGAAAATGGCCGAGAATAAAGTGGCGTGTGCTTTACTTTATGGTCCTCATAACCATGTGCCCCACCCTCTTCCGTCTCCGCTCTAGTGGCTGGCTTTTTGCATAATGAACGGACATAAACATGGCGCAGCCCATGGAAAACCCCACAAGGAAAGTTTTTTCCACCGTTCTTGCGTCTACTCTTTGGTGCGCACATGACATCCAGGCCGTTCCATGCTGTTTATAGCCCAGATATAATTTTAAATAAGTACATATTATATTTACTTAACGCCATTTACTTAATTAATAAGAAACTTTCTGTTTCTGGTTCTGTTCAAGGGGCTTGTCTGGAATTTGAAAGTTCTCGCCGGAGTTTGACCAGGATTTGGCCATGGGGAAATTAGTTTTTCCAATTTACTTTGCTTGGAGAAGCGGTGCAGGAACTTTCGAGGGTAAATAAGTGGGGAGAATTTATTTTGAAAGCATTTCTCCACAGTTTTAATTATCTTAAATATGTGTACTCTTGTTGGGGTAATTTCTATTGTTGGGAATGTTAATTAGGAGTAGTAGTATCTTAGGTTCAATTTATTTGGATTCAGTCAACAAATGTGAACTTTGATTTAAAGACTTTTCACAGTCCGGAAATTCGGAAGAGGGAAAACAGCAAGAGAGGACTGTTTCCACACAACTGCTATGAAATAATACTCAATGGCTTATGGTATCACAGAACTGAAACTATTCTATTATGAATTTCAATCCGCAGATTTGCGGGCATTGAATGCCATTCGGGAAATGAGTAAGCACTTGAGGTTGAGAGCATTCAAAATCCATCATTCCAGCATTCCATCTGACATTCCTTAATTCTCCCATCAATATTCGCATTTCAAATGCTGACTGGTACGTACTACGTATGTATATTCATTCCGAAATAGCTTAGTCAGGAATCGGATCTGATATTCATATAAATAATTGCAGAGCCAAAACAGATTTCGAGCTGCTTACATGGTGGTTGCCCTCAAGTGCCGGAGCTGAGGATGACTTTGATGAGGATGGAAATTTGGGGCCATGGCAGATGCTGATGTCAGCCATATGGTTTTGGGCAAATGATTTTGGCATATTGCCGGGCCATGGATTATTGTCCACCCCAGCCAGCACTCATAAATATGCACATTTGCAGCAATGGAAAATTTGCAAATTTGCAAATGAAATGCGGCCATCAATCAGGAAAAATGGCAGCCATCCAACAAGTGGCAAGCTGCCGATTCCCATGCAACAGACACGCTGGCCGCCAGACACGCCAGACACGCCAGAAACGCCAGATGGACAGGCAGACAGACAGACGGGCAGACCGGCGCAGACATGGCGTATGCGCAATTTGCATGACGGTTTAATGCCATTAAAGAGCACCGAATTATGTGCACTCGATGTGAAAAATAGCCGATAAATATTCCAGTTTTTCCGCACAAGTTTCTTGCGTGTTCTATGGCCGTACTGCGCCCCAGGGCCAAAATGGTTCGCCTATAACATTTGTTATTGACATTGAGGCCACATGTCCATGGGAACGGCTGCGACCTACATGAATAGTTGAGCAGTGGGCCAGAAGGGCTGTCATTAAAATGGTTTAGTTTTAGCCTGCCACGCTCGAAGGACTCGAACGGGTAGCAGAAAAAAGCACCCAGATCCTTGGCGTGTAATTAGTTTATGGTTAATTTATTGGAGACCTTCAATTATCCAATCATTTGTTTGAAATGAAACTCATTCGATGGGGGAAAGCAGACAGAGATGGGGGAAAGCTTCAGGCGAATGGTGTAATAAAAGTCGGCAAGCAGTAATTAAATATAAATATAGAACTATAAACGGAATCTTTATCGAACTTTTGTGTTAATTATAGATTAAAAACACACAAATTTCATCGTGGATGGGCATTGAATCGTTCAATCTTTAGGTACCACAGCAGAATCTTAGCCTCTGATGGAGCCACTATAATTGAAAGACACGATTACCAGTAGACAAACCACAACCACAACCACAACCAAAACCAAAACCATAATGTAATTAATGTCGTGGTAACGTCGTGTATTATGTACTGACATTTAAGCGGCCTATCCTCTCCAAATGCGATTTGCGATTTGCGTAACTCGATACAGATTAAAGTTATGAAATGAAATTTTCCAATCTATTTCAAGGTAGTCCCCTCAGCCCAGCCCAGCCCAGTCCAGTCCAGTCCAGTCTCTCTTTCTCTCTCTCTTAGCTCGAGTCTGTCCTTCAGATACATTATGTGATGTATAAATAACATCAGGGTGACTCGTTTGGCACCTACGAGGGGTGCAGGCAGTCAGACAGACAGACAGTCAAAGGCAGGAATTCTTGCTGTCCTTCGTTGTGGAACTGCTTGAGGAACTTTGCTGTGCCTTTTAGCATTAAATATAAATTAGAGAGGGTCCTGCTGGGGTGGAAGTTGTAGGTCAAAGGCAAGTCAGGGCTAGAACAAAAGCCAAGTACAATGTCCTTGCATGCAAATGCTGCCTCTAACAGCCAAAGGATAGCAATATTGATTGTGGAATCCGTCTGTATGGATAGGTGGTCTCTGTTTACCGTCTGGCTTGTCCTTTTCTGCGTTTCCCAGGACAACGGTATGACTTTGAGACCTCTTTGGAGTGTGTCCTCGGACTGTTTTGCTGTGTCTGTCTGTCGGTCTGTCTGTCTGTCTGTCTGTCTGTGTGCCATGGGCCCATTCTAATGGCTTTTTAATTGAAGCACAGACTTCAATGAATAAATAAAAGATAGTTGCCACAGCCTTTGTTTGCTTGCCACACTCACAGTAGAGAGTCATAAAAAAAAATTAAAGACAAGAAAAACACAAAAGAAAAAGAGTTCAAGTTTGAAAGTCAGGAAAATGAAATTTTCCAATTGAGTTAAACTTTTGCGCCATTATGAATGTGGTGAGTGCCGAAGCGAAGTTTTCCCGGACAGCCCCCCATATGAGTGTCTGCCGCAGAAAGTGCTTCCGATCCAATGAATCGCCACAAGGAGTTCAGAGTTCAAAAAGCTCTTCTCCACCCCAATAAGAATCAAATGTGGCACGCTTTCTTGGGGGCATGGCATCATAATTTTAAATAGAATGAATACAAACTGCTGGCTGGAGATTTATTAAAGTATATTTGGCTTAAATAAACTTAAAATCTGTTTGTGAATTTGGGATTCCGGATGAAAGAGCAAAGGCATCCTTTGATATGAATCCGTATCAAGCTGCTCCTGAGAAGTTAATCATCTGGTCTTGAACGTTTCAACCAAAGTCCCAGCATTAAACGGAAACAATATGGAAGTCCAATATCCAGAGATGTTTGTCACTTCTCTTTGAAAATAGCCTTATAATTGGTTTCCAGTCACAGGCAAGTTCCAACTAATTTGCACCATTCTGTAATTTCAAATTACATCCAGCAGCCAAGCCATGCCAGGCCAAGCCAAGCCAAGCCGTGTCAGGTAGCAAGAAATTTTGATTGGAATATTCAGGTCTAAGGCCACATTCTTGAAGGATGTTGCCCAAGCGAAGTGCTCGGTCCTTATGATACATAATTAAACAAATCGAAACGGACAAAGCTGCTCGGTTAGCCAGCAAACAAGAGGACTGGGCCAAATGACTGCGACTGGGACTGGGACTGGGCCCAGTCTGTTGCCATTTGTTGCTGTGGAAGCACGTGTTGGTGCGGTTTCCTGCCAAAACTGTGGCATTCTGTGGTTGCCAAACCCCAAGCCAAACCCAACAGCAGCAAATACAGAGACAGACAGACAGACAGACAGACTGACGGAGACAGGGCCAAGTGGTGACTTTTGGCAGTTACTTTGCCATGCCAACGGGCCCGGGACCCCAAAATGAAGCAACTCATTATTGGTCGGACACTGAATGGAATTTAAATCCGTAACTGAGATGTAATTACATCATGCATGGCTCGATAGTGTCCCCTGGCTCCAGAGGCGGCCCCAGGGGTGGTTGTGCCCACCTCATTATGCCCAGGACGCGGTGAGCCCAGTAGCCGCACCTCAGCCGCATATCGTTGCCACAAACTAAATGAGTTCTGGCGCCTTTCTTGGGTGTGTCAATTGGAATCATCTTCATTATTATCCTGCATTAACAACAAATATTCTCGCCCCACTTGTAGTATTTTTTGGTCTTTGCTGTGGCTGCTGCTATTGCTGTTGTTCCCATTTAATTACAATTTTCTATGTGATTCCACTTTGATTGGCGATTGAGGCACAGCTGCGTGAAATGAAATTGAACAGAGGCCAGGTCGTGCCGGATGGCAGACCACTGCCACACTCTGCCACTCGGGATCCACTACTCTCCTCTGACCGAACCGCCTCACAGCCTTTGTGGTCACTGAAATGTTGTCCGCTTTTAATTTCAAATGTACGTGACTTGTTTTAATTAGTCAGCGGCCAGAGAGCGGCGTTCAGAAATAATCAAAATTATATATACGGGTATATGTGTATGTATTTATGCTTTTCTGTAATGTACATCCGCAGTTTAATAGGTTTCCATCGTACTCTCGTATTTTGCGGTCTAATAAATGTGACAGCCCGTCCGGCATTTGCACGCGGAGAAATTGTGTGAGAGAAACACCCATGTTGTTCAGGTCAAGGTTGACCAACATATACCCTGGAGGATTATTGGAGGCAGATTATTGTTGGGTAGAAAATATGTCAATGCTGCAATGTTTCTTAGATACTGCGGCTTTTATTTATTTATAATTTAAAAAAATAATGAACGCATCTGAATCGGTTTTCAGGTGGCGATGAATTTCAAATATTGGATATAAATATTTGAAGATTTGCCGAAAATTGTTTGCCTCTTGGACGACACTTAAGCAAGTGAACTGAACAAAATGGCTCATCAAACACTCGAAGACTTGGTCCTAGACCCATGCACTATTCTCGGCCCAAGTACCAAGCAAACAATACATACATATACTATATTATTATTCCTCCATGCCACACTGAGCAGAGGAGGTGGCCGGGGAGATTGACTTGGTCCAAGACGACTTATAATACCAAGCAAATTTCCAACTACTTGGCTAGAAGTTTTCGCATAAAACGGCATAACATCGCACAAACAGCCAACAAAAAACAAGAAGCCAGCTGCATGCTGCGTGCTGCTTGCCGCTTGCCGCTTGCTGCATGCAACTTTCACTTACCAAGCTGTCGATAAAGACAGGAAACCCACCTCTCTCGCTCGTTCTGTGAACCCAGCTACGAAACTTGTTAAATAAGACTTCTAAATTCATTTGGTCCATACGCAACTTAACACCGAGAAAAACCCAAAGCGGCATCAAAAGTTTTCTACCAAAAAATAAAAAATAAAAATAAAAAGGGCTGGAGAAGAACCAGCAGACAAAAAAACAAAAAACGAAGCATGCACTAGGTAGCCGAAGGTTCCGATACACTGGCAGATCTTCAGCCTCTATCGAAAGTTAGTGATATTAACAATTATCATCAATGATCTTTGCAGAATTTTCTATGATAGGCTCTGCAATTCGTGGCTGACATTCTCTTCAATTTCTCACTAGAAGTTGCACGGAAAAAGCCAATCGAAAGCATTACTTTTCGATTTGCAAATAAACTCTGAGGAAATGTCCAGGCTTGCTTGAAAGATGCGATTGCGCTCCGGATAAAGTGGCTACCCAAAACGGTTCAAGGCTCAAAGGACTGAGAGAGTGTAGCCGGAAGAACCACATACAAATGTGAAGCCTACTTGAAGCTCCATTTCCGAGCTATTATGTCGCTCCAAACATCTTAGCAGAGCTGGAGTTCCCCGTCGCAAGGGTATCAAAATGAGCGAAACACAATAAACAACTTCATCAAATGGCTGTGGCTGGGGCTGGGGCTGGGACTGGGCCGGCTGCAATTGCTCGCTGTTGTACGAGGAGCTGTGCAAATATTTTGGGCAATCCCGAAAGCGTAAAGAAAATAGAAAAGCCCGGAAAAGTTGGGCGCAAGGCTGCAGCTTAAATAAATAGCGCTGTGTTGGGTGCGGCAGGCAGGCAGGCTCACAATGGTCGCTTGGCCACCTAAAAGTATGCAACACTTTCTCAAGTTCTTTTCGTCCTTGCCACCGCCTCCCTGCCTGCCTGCCTGCCTGCCTGATCCTTTACAAGTTTTGTTTCTTGTGCATTTTCATTAAATAGTGTTGTTCTCCCCATTGTTGCCGGCGCTGTACTTTGCATATTTTAACTGCTTATGGCTTATGGCTCGTTCCGACACGCCTTCGTCATACAACCCCCGAAAAAAGGCGGAGGGGATGGAAGGGGAGCTCTGCTGCACCATCAGAGCATTGTAATACAAAAAAAACTTTCCTCTTCGGTCCTCCGCTCCTGCGATGGCACAGAAAACTACTTTTGTCTCTGTTAATATCGTGTTCGGGGCTGCCTGTCATTTGTTAACTGTTTTCCAGGGGTATGGGTATATTCGCACTCGAACAAGCATCGTGGAAAGATTAGTTGCTGCTGGGACAGCTTGAAAACTGCTTAAATAATGATGTTTTGGGCAAGTCGGGACTCCAATTGCTAACACGGGATGCGTGTGGAAATGGCAATGGATATGCGGGAGAAGTCAGTTGCCGAAGAATAAAAGCATTCGACTAATAAAAACCAAAGCAATGCAAACAGGAAAACTATGCGTAGATAGGTATCTGCAAATAATTGCGTAAAAACGGTGACATCAGAGTGAAGCCATCATTCTGAATGTAACAATAAACCAGAACAAGAACAAGAACAAGAAAAGTTCCAACATTTTCATTTTCATTTCCATTTACCCGTCGTTCTGCCAGGAACAATCCGTGGAAAGAAGTGCATTGTTCGCGATGTAATTTGTTTCATTGCCAATTGTCTTGTCGTGTCTTGTCTCTTGACTTGCTTTTTATGACTTGGCCAACAGCGGGCTTTATGGCCCAGACGCGAACACTCCACCACTCCACTCCACTCCACTCCCCGAAAAACAACAGCGACATCAGCTGTGGCAGGGTCTTCCATCTGTCTGTCTAACTGTCTATCTGTTTGTCTGTCTGCCTGTCTGTCCGTCTGTCTGTCTGTCTGTCTGTCTGCAAAGTTGACTGCTGTCGAGGGCCCTGCTTCATCGCCGCGGCTGCAACTGTTGGTTAACTTAATTTGCAGTCACTGTGACCGGTTTTGAAGTGTGACTCTGGTGCTGCTCCCATCTGGATAATTGGCTTATGTGTCCATCCACACGGTATGGACTCCATACTGGAGTAATTATTACAAATACGCGTATCAGCTTTGCGCATTCAAGTGCTGCACAATTAAGTGGGTCGTTAGTGCAAAAATTTTCGGGCAATTCCCTCACAAGCGCGCACTCGCTTGGAGTCTCTAATCTCCAAAGGACTCTTGGCGCTGGCTGTTTGCTCTGAGCTTTTAATTAGCATCAAATTACTTTTATTCACACGCCAATGCGCCTGGCCATATGCTGCATCTTTTATGCTCTTCTCTCATTCTGCTCAACCCTCCTCCCATTTTGCTAGCCCCTTCCTAGCGCATATGCGAATCCACTTTATGGTTAATTAATCCGTGGGATTACATGGATATAAACACGGTTTGTACGGTACGGTAATGCTTGGTTAATTGCTACTTTCGATGCTTGAAGTTCCTGCTGACACATTGGATTACCAGGGAACTACTGTGAATCGATGGCGGCGATCAAGTAGAATTATCAAGTGGAAAGGAACCGAATTGATTAACGTCTTAGTTATGGTCGAAAGTGAAACCCCTCGTAAAACCTCGCATAAAACTCCTCGTTAGGCCCCTCGTAAAGCTGCTGGTCGTTCAGAGAATAGAATATTTTTCTTCGTAGTGAGTGAAGTTATTTAACTTTAGATGCTATCCAAATGAGGTATAAGGACCTGCCATTAAAAACCTGCCCAGAACCTGTAAAAGTTTAATTGCTGAAAATTGACAGCTAATTATATAAAACCACAACCAGGCAAACACATTTTTTGATGGCTGTGCAGAGGCAGGACTCAAAAATCGAGATCGAGTTTGGTGCCACATGTGGGTTGAGCTGATTGGCAGGGGGCAACGTGGCGTATGCCAGCGCTGCGTATGCGTAACATTTAAACTGGAAAAGTAAATTAAATTAATGCCAACTAACAGCTGACAAGCGGCGGCAAAATGTCAAACTAACAAACTAATATGGTGCCACGGAAAAAGGCTGAAGAAGGGTGAAGACTCGGTGTGGGTGGGCTGAAGTGGAGAGGGGGAGGGGGGCGGTGTACAGTTTTTAATTAACGATGCACGAAACTAAATTGAAAAATTTGATTAAAAAGTTTTTTTTATTATAGCACTGGCGGTGCCGGCGGCAGTACGATCTTCAAGTACGAATGTGGGGGAGCCCTTTGTGGGGTGGTAGATATGTGCAGGCGTTTGAGGGGTGTAGGGGTCGCTTGGCTGTACGGGATGGGTGTCTGCAGAGGGTGTTTTGGGGGTGTGAGCGAAGTTCTAGTTAGTTGGGGCTTTACAAATGTTTAAGCAAAATGTTATTTGCAGAAAGCAAAAAACGACACGATGTACGCGCACTTTAGCTGAAAAACTTGATATGCCCCTGCTCCTGCCACTGCCTCTGCCACTGCCACTGGCACTGCCACTGTTCCTGCTGTAAGCGTGTGTTGGGCGGATGGGCGGATGGGCGGCTGGGCGGCTGGGCGTGGCTGGCATTAACACTTGTAGTGTCAGTGTCGCATGTCGTTGCATGCGAAACGGTTAAACTAAATACACGCTGTCTGGGCTCCCGCCTCAGTACACCCGCGAGTGTGGCGCTCTCTCATTCTGTTTGGGTGTGTGTGTGTGTGCCGCTTCGTTGCATCCACAAGCACACATACATGCACTACATACACAGAGAAAGCCACGCTTGCCTGCTTTGCCCACATTATATGTCATATATACTCGTATGCACATACATATATACATATAATACATATATATTCGTATATACATATGTGCATATATACTCGTAAAGGTTTTGGGTTGGAAAAGCAGTTGGGCTGGTAGGTGTGGCAGGCACGCAATTAGAAGTTGCTCAGTTTATTTTCATTTCCTTTTTTTCCATCCCCCTTACATTTGCACCCTCTCTGGCACCTTTATGTCGCGCTTTCTTCCGCCAGGTGAGCGAAACTTTTATAGTTTGTCACGAATATGGAAATTCAGATAGGGTTCGTTCCCGACAAGCAATCAACTTGAGGACAAAAGGAGAAATCTGTGCATATATATTTTTTAGCAGCAAAGAACCCAAGCAAAATTCTGCATAACAGTAAATTTGTAAAAAACAATCCTTAAAGCATACGAAAGAGAAGATTTTTAGCTCAACAAAAAAGAAAGGGCTAAGACGACAGATAAAATCAAAGAAATTATGAATTATTTATTTATTGTGGAAAACCCAAAAGAACAGGGCTCTTAACATTTAAATTGTGCATTTAACAACATAAAATCCAGCTTCAAAGATACCTTCTGTGTATACATATATCGTTGACATGACCTGCGATTCTTTGGCTTAAATTTTATCATACATAAACAAAGGAATCCTGCTAATTTCTCCCCCTTAACATTTTATGGTACAACATGTGGTGGAAAATATTAAATTCCCTTATTAAATGAAGCATATTTAATTGCCCCTCTCGTTGCTTTATGGATGCATAAAACAAGCAGCTCCATAAGGCGCTTCCCCATAATATAAGCCTTCGAGTGCGATGGCGCTGAAGCGACTAAAGGTTAAGCCGTGCCACATTTTGTATGCCACTTTGGAGTCAATCAAAGTTCTGCGAGGCGCTTGTTGTTGGGGTTGCCGAGACGGAGACGTTTGTCAAGTGCCGGATGACAAATCAATGTGAAATTGATGGATGTCTGACGATGTCTGGCTGTGTGTTGGTGTAGCCAGAGGGGCCAGAGCTCTGGCAGAGGTGCCGGAGGTGCCAGAGATGGAGGACATGCTTAGCATACTTATTGGGGTATTTTGTGGTGCAGCAGTTGCACCACACACACACACACCCACACACCCACACACACACACATACTAACACATCCACCCACAGCCATTTGCATTCGCGTAGATGTATTAAACATGATGCAAATGAAAAGCGGAAAAGCGGAAGTGCCAACCGTGCTGGGCTGGCAATTTTCGCGGTCTTTTCTGACGATGCCAAAAGTCAGAGAGGAAGTGCCTCCATTCGGCACCGTTCCCACTGCCCCATTCTGTGGCTTCATTTTGTCCCCTCTCGCATCTATTACGCATGCAAAGAATGCACCAAGGAGAGGCACCAAGGAGGCGCTATGGAGAAAAGGGGCTGGAGGGGATGCTGGTGCTTGGGGCGGCAATAGCGGCACGGGTATTGGCGTTGGCACAGGGATTGGTGCCAGCGCCTGTGTGCCTGCGTGCCTGTGTCTGTTTGAAATTCATGACTTGTTTAGTGCACATGCCGCATAATGTAGCATGCATTTTGGGCGGTTGGCGGTGCCGCCGCGCGTATATTGCAGCTGCCACTGTTTGTCGTTGTTGTAGTTGTAGTTGTAGTTGTTGGCATTGTCTCTAAATGAGAAGCGCAGCACAAATATGCAAACAAATGCATGGCATGAATGGCAGTGTGTGGAAGGTGCGTTTCGAAAGTGCAACACTCTCATATCAAAGGAATATACGAGTACATATTTATAATGATAGCAGTTCTATAACTGATCATATTCCTATGAATGGGATCGCCATAAATGATAATCTTGGCTCTGTTTCACTTTGATTTCAACCCATCGATTGCTGTAACTATACTGCTGAAACGCACTGCTAGCAGATAGACACACACTGTAGGGCTGCATAAGTATTTGTGTATTTGGGTAATATTTATGCGTTTTCCCATAAATGTACTCACGGGCGAGTGTGTGTAAGATGTGCATTCATGGCTTCGACTTGTTTTGCATGCTAATTGCCTTTGCCCTGGCGTGAGTGTGAGCGAGAGCGAGAGGGTAATTCATGAGCACGAATAAGAGAGAGAGAGGGAGCGGTATCCGCCCCACTCGTAAATTGGTTGCATGCATTTGATTATGTGCGAAAATGGTTGACGGGGCGCCTTGATTAAACCATTTAGCATGATCATTTTGTATTAAAAACTCGAAAACCTCGTCGCTTAAATTGTTTCTGTAACTGAGTTTATTGTTTAGATTTTTTGGCTGGTATTCCGTTTAAAGTTCTTCCGCTTTTCTGACTCATGGCTGAATAAAAATGATCTATTAATATGTATGTACAATGATGTGTGTATTGATACATGTATTTTTCTCTGATTTTCGTTTGCTTCATTTAGAATAAAAATAACATATATATGTGTGTAAGTATTTGCCCTTGGAGTTTTCTGGAGGAGAACAAAAATGATTTTCCAGCTGCGCCCGAAAGTATGCAGCAATCGAATCCGTATGTGGAGAAAAGCAATTTACATTTGAAATGTTTCTTTTGAAAGTGGCGAAATAGGGAAATGTTTACAGCAGAAAAATGTATGTATGTAGCCGCAAGCTGAGGGAATTTTGTTGCATAATTCACTGCAGGCACTCGGCGTGCGGAACATCGATGCTGGGTGCTGTAATCATGTGCCTCCCACCAAATCCGTTGCCTGGTCTAATGGCATTCTGCATATTTCATCATATTAAGTGCCAAAACAAGGCATAATCAACTTCCAGAGCCGCATGCTGCACGCTGCATGCTCTGCCCCAATCCCCAAATAGTTTGACAATGCCACAAATGCGTGTGCGTCTGCGTCTATGCGTGTGCGGGGGTGTATTTGAAGGGTGGTTGCGGGGGGGGGCAGGGATGCAGGGTGGCCTGATAAGGAGCACTCTCCGTATAACTGCATTAAGCCCCACACACATTAAAGCCCAGCCGAGCGCCACCGCAGAATGTTGCAAACTGAAATTTCGCCCAATCATCAATGCAACAGGACTGAGTGCCCACCCAATGCGAGTAAGCCCTGTGCTGTGGCACATCATCATCTGCCCTGCCCTGCCCTGCCCCACCACCACCCACCCATCGGGTGGGTGCACTAATTACACAGCTAAACAATTTTGTATTTTAGGGGACTTTTGTTTATGCGACTCGGCGAACTTTGTATCTGCCCCGCGTTCGTGCAGCGTCGAATGCCTCAAATTGGTTGCGTAAACATTTACGATACTCGTTAGATCAAATATTGGGGGTATTACGCAAACAGTAGGGGCTTGCCACTTCTCTGATTTTGGTGGTATGTTTCAGCCATGGAGTGCGTTCCAAAACGGTTGTACATTTGTGTGAGGATCGAGGGTGATTTAAATAATAAACAGAATGGAACTGGAAAATATATGAAAATAATTTCAGAAATCTATCTACTCTCATTACGAAATTAGTTTAGAAAAATAACTGAACTAATGATAATCGAATCCAGCAAATTCAACTAAATTAAGAGGCATCTTTAGGTCGTCCCCTCCTCTATGAAAAATGTTCTGTCCATTTTCCTTGCAATTTCTGGCCGTGTGCATCTGGCTAAGAAATGTAGTTATTGGCGAACGGTTCGAGATCCGACACATGTTCTTCCCAAGTCTATTCTGGACACGGCTCAGGTGCCTGGCGGCGATTTACCTACGTCATATACCTACATACCTATATCGTATGTAAACTGTGAACAAGGCAAATCTTCTATTGATGGACAAGAGCGTGAGAGAGATATGATAACGAATTTCATTTTTATTTCAAAACAAAAATATACGATTGCATTAATCATTTCCAAGTTGCATTTTTCAATGCGATGGAATGAGATTGCGAAAAAAATCAAGACGAATTTCCTCGCATCAATCAGCGACAAGTCAATTATTTATACAATATTTTATTTAACAATTAGTTGAGGGAGAACTTTGATGAATGATGTTCGCTTGATTTTATATTTCCTTACAATACGAGTATGTATGTGGAGTGCCTGGAGTGAGTGGTACTCATATCGTAAGTATTTCCATAGTCTGACATCAGACCCCGACAACAGATTCCTATGGTCTGACATCAGAGTAGGAACCAAAGGCAAGCAATGCGCAAGGTTTCAGCCTGTAATTATGGGAACGGATGAAAACCCTCTTAGATTAGCACATGCCATAAATTCATTTAAGTCCGTCTAATCTCCGCTCATACACACACACAATCGCACACAATCACACACACAAAGACAACCATAAAGGCACTCATATATTTGCTTAGACATTGCTTACGAGCTGGGTTCCGCTTTTCCTGCATATGCAGGAGCATTTTGGTCCTTGGAATTTGCATAGGATGCAGTTATGAATTTATTTATGATTCGCTCTCGGTCCTCAGTCCTATCCTCCGTTCTCTGTCCCCAGTCCATGCAATCGCACGATGCTTGTCTGCATCTTTATCTCGCCCACTGTCTGGGTCTGGGTCTGGGTGGGTGCCTCTCTGGCTCTCTGGCTCTACCTTTGATTGTCTTCTTGGTAAATTTTACTAGTTCTTTTTTTGCATATTGCAACACCTCCCCCGGCCCACAGATGGCCATTCGAATATATACGGTGTTCATCTGCTGAAATCTGCAACATTTTTATTGCACGGCCATTCATTTTGAAACAATGAAAATCAGAGAACTTTTATTGTAAGCAAAATGTTGTCCGAAAAAGACGGTGGAAATGTATTGTCTGCGGGCAGTGTACCAAAATAGAATGTGCTAAAACTACTAAAATATTCTGTTTAAAGCTGGGATTCTTTACGAACTTCATGAAAAACAAAAAATGTCTTAGAAATTATAAAGGCTCCGAGCAATTGTCCGCTAAGGGGACTCAAATCTTATTTTTGAGTGTTTTTGTTCTCCGGTACTTTTCCACCTGAATATTTCCATTTGTCTACGACAAAATATGTATCAATAAAATTTAATTTTTTTCCAATTTTTCATTTGCAGTGTTATTTTTCAATTGTTTTTGTTTGCGTCTAGGTGGGGGGTCCACTTTATTTATACTTCTTCCTCACGTTCATTCCTCAATTCAATATTGTTTACAAAAAACAGAAAATGAAACGATTATCTGATTGAATAATATGGTATTTTTGGCAAGAATTGTTGCAAAAACAGCAGTAAAAATAGTTGAAGATTTTCCAAAGGAAATGTGTTAAGCATATTTGGATTCCTCCCGGCAGTACAATAAAGTATTCGTATGATATCAAAGAGATTCAAGCAATTCATGCATTCTAAAGGTATTACCTTTATGTATAGTCGTTTAACTAATAATATTGTAAACCAAAATCACAATTTATTTGATCTCATTCGAATTTTAATTAGTTTTCGGATGGCTCCGCTGGGGTGTGATTTTTATGGGGTTCCATAAAAATTCGTCAAAGCTAAAGTCGAAAACTGATCATGGGGCGCCCGCTGAGAGCAAACACCGCGTCGCGTCGCTCCGCGCCGTTGAGCTTTGCCAGTGGACAGCGAAAAGTAAAAGTGACAATCACGCTCTGCGCTCTTGCTCTGCCCACATGAGGCTCTCTTAGTCTTTAGTCTCTGTGCTTAATGTAGCCGGTCTCTTTATGGGTGCGCAATGCAGTGAGAGCATGCCATGTCTGTCTATGCATGTGTGCATGCATTAGGCATTATATAAAGTTTGAGCCCTGTGTCGCTCCTTCTTTCTTTCTTCACTTTATCTTTCACGGCTGATAATGCATGAAGAAAGAAATAACAAAGAGTACAGCTATAGTCAACATTTGGACTATATGATACCCTCTACCTGGAAACGAACCAAAACACAATTCCTCATGGTAGTTTAGTTTTCTTGCCTTTCGTAGTAGCTGCACTACTTATCCGTTGGCTCTAATAAGCTGTATTTGAAGCTCTTGATCTCTGTGATCCCATATACCCTTGGCCAGCACAAGTACAGGGTACAAAAAACTGTTTGCTGCCACTGTGGGCGAGCCAACCACCGATTGGGAGTCTGACGCTGGCGTCGACGCGTCGCTGCGTCGCTGCCTGCCCGGCCTTGCAGTCAAGGGAGGCCTCTCCGGTTCTTTGGGATCAGTCTGTGGACTGACGTTTGCCGTGTAGATCGCGGTCAGAAAATTCTCGGAACGAAAGCTGTTGAACCATTTGTGCGACTTTGTTTGTGGTAAATTTTTTGTTCGTTCACAAAACATAGCAAATTGAATATTTCTGTATTCAATGATCCGCTTAAAAAAGACATTTGTGCCCTCAACCGGATAAAGCATAAAAAAGGAGATAATCAAATAATGCTAATTAAGTACAACTACAAACAAATTGATTTAACGAATTAAGTGCTATTTAACATAAACAGAAAACAGAAAACAGAAAACAAGAAAGGGCCAACAAAAAAAAAAACAAAAAACGCAGTTGGTAGTAAAAGTCGCATAATTGATTTATTTATGCATATTCAGCAGAAATATTTATGAATATTCCTCCCCCCCCTCCCGTATAAAGCCCATTGAGACCCCATTGACGGTAACAGTAGAAAGAAGAGCAAGCTAGTTGCCGTTGAAAATGAATAGCCAATTTAATAATATTTAGTTAACTATATTTAAACCGATTTTTTGTGTGTGCAAATTGGTTTAAGAGTCCGCCCGATGAATGGAAACGAGAGAGAGAGCGGGCGAGCGGGTCTTTGTTTGAACAATTGAGTGCTGGCCCGACAGCTGATTTCACTTATCTCTTCTCTCTCTTAAATATCAGAAGTTGTGTCTCTTACGAGAATTATTCATACTTGCAGATATATGTATGTATATATGTTCTCCCGCAGCTTGTTCCACGAGGGAGCTATGATTATTACCACCAAAGCCCCATTTCGTATCCAATAAGGTATATAGATATTATATATAAATGTATATACTCGCTATCAGCATTAACTGCTTCTTTTCACTCTTCCTTTCCTGTTTGTGCTGCTTTTCTGATGAGCAAACGCGGCAACACTATCTTTGCAGAATGTTTTGGAGAAAATAATGATAGCACTACAAGTACTATAAAACAGATGCGATTTCGAACATCCGTTTTGCACTTGCAGCGACCATAGCCCAACCATCATGGCCTTGAACTTTAATTCAGCCCAATAAATCCAGAAAATAAGACAGAACACACATTTGTTTATTGATGCCGGGCTGAATTCTATTTGTAGCCCCCGCCCCATTTGGCTATGTTTGGCTAAATATTTTCTTTAAACAGGCCAAAAAAATAAGATATCAGCGAAAACTAACTTGGGTATACAAATGTCTGGATTCTTATAAATTTGGTAGCAAATTGAAATTTTCAATAACGAAATATTTAATTTATGACTTGGATTTGCTTACTTATTCGGTCAGGAGTCCATAAATAGGGGCGATAAAATGATTTACGGAAGGTTCTGACGCATGGAATAAGAGGATGTGGTGACTTTGTAGATATACTTATCGATCAAACGTGTTAATCTTATAAGGTTATGATCGTGATACATACATATGTACATGCATACATAAAGGAAATGGGCTTGTTCTATAGTTTGTATGTCCCCCGTCCAACCGCTAAATGAGAGATTGCTGGGGTGACTATTTTACAATCTAATTAAAATACCCCATCGATGCGGCAAAAAAGTAATGGCATTTAGTTTCTCTAACAATGCAATCATTTTTGTACATTTTTCAGTGCAATTTTACTATGAAGCTCCAGTCATTAGATGACAGATTCAGTCCTTTGTCTTCGGATCCGTTGTGGCCGAATAAATATTCATGCGGATGCTATCATTGAAGAAGTTTGACTCAAATGCATTAACATTCGCATTAAAATCGGCCTCCTTCTGTGGAAGTTGAACATATATTTCCCATGTCATCTGCTTCAAAAGAAAAACTCACCGAATCTGATTGAAATCCGCGATATTCGTTCTCGGCCTTGAGGTAGGCGCATATGCTCTGATTGACTTCAGATCGGTTCTTCGGCGTGAAGTGATCTTCAATGTCTTCGTTGTAGATCACCTGCGACTGGGTGGTCTCTTGGCTCTCTGACCGATCTTTGGACTGATCTTTGGACCGTTCCTTGGACTGATCTTTGGACTGTTCCTTGGACCGATCTCGACTTCGACTCCTGTCCCGTGCAGAACTTTTCGTTTCGGTAACGTTCGCCTTACTCTCAAAATTGTTGCGGATCTCGTCCCGTTCATAATCGATTCGCATCTGGATTGCCTCCAGAATGGTGATGGGATCGACGAGACTCAGCTTCTCGGGCAATTGTCCAGCGAAGGCGATGTCATAGGCATAGTCGTTGAAGTTCTCACGCCCACTGAGGGTGTGCTCTATGACATCGTTACAACAGTTATCCTTGACCATGGCATCGAAGAACACAGCTCTGGTGCGGCTAGCCAACGCTTCCTCTGCCGTGTTTGGGCGGCTGCACTTGCAATTCTCCTGACAAAGAAGGGCTCACATTAAATTGAAGAAAGCCTCAGAAGACTATGGATCTTACTTCCGAACTAGATCCGTGGATCGTCAGGGAAAAGTCCATGGACGGCACCTCCTTGCCATAGGGCACTGGCTTCGGGTGAGGTGCATTGCGTGCATATGCGGTGCTTATGTCTTGCTCATCACCGGACTGATCGACATATCGGATTGGTAGTGATTCATTGCTATTTGCATCTATCGGCGGATACCTTGGATACGGGGTATTGCGCGCAACTGGCATGCTCATGTTTTCCCTACTATTGGATGGATCGTCGTACCGGAGTGGTCTCGGGGATCCTTTATATGGCGTACTGTGCCCCTGTGGTATGCTCATATTTCCCTGACCCCCTTGACCCTGATTCAAGGGGCAAGCTCCCTCCCGACAGCCGGATGGTGACGGAGCTTGAGTCGTTTGGGGCGACTGATTGGCCGATAGCTCGCCATCGGATATCTGATATCTCGGATCATACTGCGGGTAAGGAAATGAAGCTTGGATTATCAGTTCCCAATTCGTTAGGGTGGCTAGCTGCTGGTAGGTCGTCCCATCCCATGCGGTCTGGGTGGAGAAACAACTACCACAGCTGGCAACCGGAGACTGCCTCGACTATGCGGGAGGAGCGGCAAGACCTTCGCTGTAGTAAGTCTACAAGCGACACTTCCACAGCAATTCCTGCAGCACTTACCTTTTGTGCAGTTGGGCTCTGCGTTGACTGCGGCAGGTGGGTGCAGCTTGCAGTGCAGTGTGGCTCGCAGGCTTCCTCGGAGCCGTCTCCACTAATAGTCATGCTCCTGTTATCAAAGGACTCTGCCTCCTGGGCCGGCTGTGTCTGCTGGTAGCGGCTACAAAGGCCACGATTGCACTGTGCAACGCAGGGTTTCCGAGAATTTGCGGGACTTATCTCCGTGCTATTGAGATCGGGTTCCTATCGTAATAAAATTGCATAATTCATCAATAGCTCAGCAGTTCCAGCATTTCACACTCACAAATCGTATAGCGGTATCGTCGTAACTTGACTGCTGCTGCGGCTGATGTTGCTGCTGCTGCTGCGGGGCAGCAAAAGACTCTGCATCCCGGGCCGACTGTGTCTGTTGGGGGCGAATACATTTGATACGATTGCACTGTCCCATACAAGGACTCCGAGATTTTCCCGGACCCATCATCGGTTCCTATCGGAATTAAATTGTATAACTCATCTATGGTCCAGCAGTCTCCGCATTTCACACTCATTTCACACAGATCTGTCGATGGTCTCATCGTTGTCCAACAAGGGATAACTTACCTGCTTCTGCTGCTGCTGTTGCTGCTGCTGCTGTTGCTGCTGCTGGGAGCGCATACATAGGGTACACTGTCCCTTGCAGGAACTCCGAGAATTTCCAGGACCTATCATCGTGCTATTGAGATCGGGCTCCTATCGTAATAAAATTGTATAGTTCAATGGTTTGGCGGTTTTCATTTCACACCCACAAATCTCACAGTGGTATTGTCGTTTTGCAACAAGGCATAACTTGACTGCTGCTGCTGCTGCTGCTTCGGGGACCCAAAAGACTCCACATTCCGGGTCGACTGTGACTGCTGGGAGCGGATAGATTTGTTACGACTGCACTGTGGATCACAGGGCTTTCGAGAGCTGCCAGGACCCATAATCGTACTCTTAAAATCGGCTCCCTATCGGAATAAAATTGTATAAATTATCAATAGTTCTGCAGTTTCCGCATTACACACTCACAGATCTGCCGATGGTCTCATAATATGGCTGCTGATTGCCTGCTGGCCGATTCTGCTGATGCTGGGACCGACATTGGCCACGACAGGACTTCTGCGGGGGCTCCTGCTGTTGCTCAGGCTTTGTCTGGCTCACTGCATTCTGACTGCACTGTCCCTTACAATGTACCCGCGAATTCCCAGATCCAATCATCGTGCTATTGAGATCGGGTTGCTATCGGAATAAAATCGTATAACTCATCAATGGTTCAGCAGCTTCCGCATTCTCCACTCACAAATGCATTGAAGGAGTCATCGTTGTGCAACAAGGGATAATTTTGCTCCTGCTGTGGTGGATTCTGCTGTTGCCGATACTGTTGTTGCTGCTGCGGGGAACCAAAGGACTGTTGATCCCGCGCCGCGAGTGGCTGCTGCGATTGACTGCATTGGCCACGACAGGGCTTCTGCGGGTGATCCTGTAGGGGCTCGGGCTGTGTCTGGCTCATGGCGTCTCGACTGCACTGTCCAGTACAGGGTCTCCGGGAATTACCAGGACTCACCATCGTGCTGTTGAGATCGGGATCCTATCGGAATAGAATTGTGTTTAACAGTTTCCGCATTGTACAAAAAGGCATAATTTTCCACCTGCTGTTGCCGATGCTGATGCCACACCGCGTAGCTGGTTCCGACCCCTGAACTGTCATTCATATTGCTTTGGTTATTCTGGAAGGAGTTGGGAGGCAAGTCCTCTCTTTCGCCTTGTCTCCTCAGATAGGAACGGCGCCTGCCTTTTCCCTTCAATGGATAATTGCAGAGTAATATTCGCAGGTTCGCTGGATAATCCTAAGCTACTTACGGTTCGGTCCATGGACGACTGCGTCAGAGGTTTCTGGTTCAGAGGGAAAAAGTTGATTTTGGTTGTGCGCTGTATCTCGACAGTAAACGATTTCACGGCTTGTATAATACGGGGCTGATTGGACAATGCGTCAGGTCGGTTCGGGTTGGGATTCATTGAGGATCGACTGCTCCGACAGTACTGTCAGGGGTTGGCAGTTAAAGAGTTTAAGGGAGAACCATGAAGAATCCTCAACAGAGGATCGTCTACTTACAAAGAGTAGTTCGCTCCGGAGAACCTTTCTTTCGAATGGTGATCGCATATATTTATTTCAATTTTATACCATACAATGTGTGTGTGTGTGTGTGATGTGGGCTAATTATTTTTCTTTGCTCTGATCGATGGCTAAATGTACCATTATCCAGCCTTAACCATTGCAGACCGAATCAAACATTTCATCGATAATTACTTGGAATTTGAGTGTGAATTTTGTGTGTATTGACTGTTCTGAATAGAGACATAAAAATCCGTGTTTGCATGGATTCGAACATTTTGAATGTACGTGGAAATATATGAATTACAGGTAGACCAGCTGGGCCTATTTATATGGTATTTCTGTTCGTCGATCTGTCCGTTTCTCTGCCTCATCTATTCGATATTCAACCATATCATATATTTGATCCCTAAAGGATCGTCCTGAAATCGGCAATAGAATTAGCCAAACTAAATTGTTTATCTCTCGATTAAATAAAAAAGTTTTGGGTCGCCGTCGTCCGATATTTTACCTGTGAGCCGGGGCTGGGCCCCGATGAAAAGAATATTACTGAAACGATTTGGTTTGCATTTATTTAAATGTTTAAAGAAGATTTTATGGCACTATTGCTTATTGCAAGAATATTCGAAATGTTTTTGTGGCATTTCCCTTCATCAAATGGACTTCGAAAGGATGTAGTTCAATTTGCAATCCACAGAAATCCGGCACATCTCTGTCATCTCTCTGGTGGCCGCATCCGTTGTTCATTAGACAAATGCTGCAATTCCAAGGCGACAAAGGCCAAATCGTTTGTCTGCTCTGCATCCGCATCCTCATCCGCATCCGCATCCGCATTCGTATCCGCATCTGTATCTCTATCTCTATCCGGATCTGGATGCGGTGTCGTAGCTGTCATCCTCGGGCAGGCATCATGCCAAACGGAAACCTCACGGTAGCCGTGCTGCTGCTCCCTCAGCAGTGACAGGAACGTGGGCGTTGCATGTACATTACGCGTGAAATCCAATTCACGCAAACTGTCCGCCTGGCCGGCGAGGAAGGGGAGCAGGGCATGCGCCACTCGCGGCTGCTGTGGCAGCCACTTGATGCTACCATCCGCAACATCATAGTGCACCGTCAGCTGCGAGTGCCAAGCAAAGCGATGCAGGCGGAAGGTGTCCCCTGAGCCCGCCTCCACTATGGGACGTAGAAGGCTCGAATCGAGTTGACACTGCAAATGGAGTCCCACAATTTGACAGGCAGGGGGTCCGTGTGCGTGTGCGTGTGCATGACCGTGTCCGTGTCCATGTACAGGTCCATGTACAGGTCCTCTTCTGTCCTGTAATGCCTTGAGGCAGGCCGAGATGGTGGCGCCGGCTGCCTCGCTGCCAACGGCATTCGCTTTGTCATCATCCGTGTGCTTGTGGCAGAGGAAGCCCGTCAGCCGGCGCAGTCGGGGCAGTCGGAATATCTCCTTGGCTGTGGCCCGCACCAGGCACGCCGGCAACTTCAGCGACTCCAATGTTTCTCCATATTTGATGTCCGTCCATGGGCGGGGGCAGCTCCATCCCGGCGCCAGCTCAAACACCCGCAAGTGCTTCAGCTGTCCGAAGAGCAAGTGGAGATCCATCGTTGTTATTCCTTCGCCCAAGCCCAGCTGCAGGTGCACCAAATTGGGACAGACTGCGGCCAATCGATGCACCACCCATGCGCCGCTCTCCACAAAGCTCATCCTCTGCATGTGGGCCAGGCATTTCCGTTTCCGGTTGAGCCACTGCCGACAGCCACCGCTGCTGCCATTCAGGTTGAGCAGCGCCCTCGTCCGGGCACTCAGCAGATGCAGCAGTTGACTCTGCTCTTTGGCGCTTAGACGCTCTAATTGCTGCTCCTGGGCCCAGTCGAAGTGCTGGGCATATTTGCGCTTCCATATCCGTAACACCAGCTGACCGAGGCGCTCGTCCAGCTGCAGGAGACTCCATTGGTCGCCAATCGAGAGGCGCTCGCATATCAGCATCAGGCAGTCGTCGTTGAGTCCTGTGAGGGTCGGGCACTCGTGGACTTCTTTTACTTCTTTTACAGCTTGGTGACCCTCCTCTGTACCCAATACTCGCACTATCTGCTGCTGCCTGCTGCTCCTCAGTCGCATTCTGGTGCTACTTTCCTCGCCGAGTCGACTCTCCGAACTGAGAGGAGCGGGCGGAAGCGCGTGCCCTGAACCCTTGTCGCGAATCAGTGTCTCCCTCAGCCCTTAGCCAGGCCCTGCAATCGCAGCTGTGCGACCGCCGCCCGCCGCCCGCCCGTTGGATTGCAGTGCGTGCGAGTGCGAGGCGACATCGATACGGACACCACCACCACCAGCAGAAACATGCCGCACACACATGGACATGGCCATGGAATCACCCACTTCCACTTCCACTTCGACATCCACATCCACATCCACTCGTGATTGTGCAGATCTTGTGGCAAACAGATTGCACAGTGGAACGAAAGGGAGTTTTTCTTTAAATATATCTAATCCATTTATTGCCTTCAAATGGAAAAATAGTAAGGGTCGAACCATATTTCCAATGCCATTGCACTCATATTTTTCCATAGCCCACCACTCTCTCGGACCACTGTCTGCCGCCCGCTGAGTGTCAGGCCGAGTGCAACCCCTCGCTGGCACAGCCGATACGGGTCTCACATTTCCACTCTCTGCCTCTCTCTCCCTCTCTCTGACAGAGAGCGGAGAGAGATACCCAGATACAATGAGCAGGGGAGACAGCCAAAAGTTGGGCTATTTTTAATACGAGTACCCTCCCCGATAACTCCAACTGCACATGTGTCCAAGGCCAAGGTGGCTCAGTGGAAGTCGTGGAGGAGCCAGGGTCCAACTATTTCGAGTGTGGCACAGCATTGGAGGGGGGTGGGTGGTGGGGGCAACGAAATCACGATGGATCGCTGGCCAGCGATTATCTGAGCCCCGTAAACAAAGAGCTGTCGCTCGGGGACCCATTGATAAGGCGGATTTTCGGAACCCCTTCCCCACCGCCATCCACCACAGCCCTGCCCTATCGTTTCTGCTCAGTTGGCGCCGATTTGTGAGTCAGAGCCGAACATGAGCCGAGATATATGCACATATCATTCGTTTTGGAATCATACATTTTGAAGCAACAAAAACAAAATTTTTGTACAAAATTCAAGGAAAATGGCCACCAGAGGGTTATCGCCGAATAGAGAGCACTATGGTGCCCATGGTCCTCCGCTGGCGGCCAGAGTGATCCGCCTGGACGTAGAGGGGGAGCTGAACGGTGATAATCCACGGCTGCGTAACTCTCTCAAATATGACACCGTGTGCTTCAACGTCGCCATTTCGTTGGCCTTGTTTGCCACATTCAGCATGATGCTGGTGGCTGCCATGCTGTACCTTACACCCTTTAAGGACTTGCAGGCCACTCCCGAGGAGCTCTTGGCCCGGAAGCACTACGGCATTGTGGCAAAGGAGCAACGGATGCGAGTGGGGGGCAAGCTGAGCCTGAGTCCCCTCGAGGAGATGGCCAACGCCCAGCTGGTCGAGCAGGCGGACAAGGAGGCGCAACGCCTGTGGGTGAACTACTCTTCGAATACGCCGCAGTTCCTCAAAAGCCACAAGATCAGCGAGACGGATCTGTATGGCATGCTCAAGAGCATGCCCAAGGGCGGACTGCTCCACATCCACGATGCCGGCATGATGAAGCTGGAAATTCTCATCGAGCTCACGTACCGCGACGATCTGTGGGTCTGTGTCGGTATGGACCACGTGTTCGAGAACTTTCGGTTCTCCAACGTCTTTCCGCACATTCCTCCGTCCGGCGACTTCCAGTGCATCTGGATGCTGATGAGCAACTACCACACGTTCGAGTGGCGGGACCGCTACGAGGAGAAGCTCAGGGAGGGTCTCTCGATCCGGGAGGGTGGCTACAAGAACTCTGCGGAGCTGGCCTGCCACATGCGGCGCAGCCACCGGCTCATCCATGGCCTGGTCACGTTCCACCCCCTCTGGTCAAACTTCCTGTTCCGAATGCTCGAGGATTTCTATAACGATGGCGTGCACTATGTAGAGCTGCGCTCCTCCCTGCCACTTGTGAGTGAAGAATGAGTATGGCACTGGCAGCTATCCTGGCTAATTCGCCCACCTTGTTCGCCTTTACCACCCCCCCCCCCCCCCCCCAGTTGTACGACCTGAAGGGCACCAACTTCACCATTCTGGACACAGTCAACTCGATCGTCACCATTTCGAAAATGTTCAAGTCCACCTACCACGACTTCATTGGCATCAAGCTAATATATACGCCGGCCAGGGACTTGAACGATAGCCGTATGGATCAGTATGTGGAAAATGCCCGCCTATTGAAGGTCCGTACTTCGCTGGGGATCCGATCCGATCGAGCCACCTCTAATCGTCCCCCTCTTCTGCCCCCCATCAGACCCATTTTCCCGATCTCTTTGCGGGCCTCGATCTGAACATGTTCGGGGACGAGTGCACGATGCCCGGACTGGGCGAGGCCACACAGCTGCTGCATGTTGGCAAGGACATTGACTTCTACTTCCAGGCAGGCGAGTCCCGCTGCCCGGACATGACCAAGCCACATGCGAATCTCATCGATGCACTGCTCTTGGGCAGCAAGCGGATCGGGCATGCCCTCAACATTCCCCTGCATCCGGAGGTCCTGCGGACCATGCGCCACATGCAGGTGGCCGTCGAGTTGTGTCCCCTCTCCAACCACTATATGCAGTATGTCCACGACTTCCGCCAGCATCCGGCAGCGTATTTGCTAGCGGCCGGCTACCCCATCGTTCTGGGCTCCGATTATCCCCATTTCTGGAACGCAGCGCCCCTCACCGACGACTTCTACGTGGCCTTTGTGGGCATTGTCAGTGGGCACGGCAACATTCGCCTGCTCAAGCAGCTGGCCCTGAACTCCTTCCTGTACAGCTCCCTGAGCTGCACGGAGCGGGCGTCGGCCATAACCCAGTGGAGCTGCAGCTGGAACAGGTGGATCAAGGGGTTTGTGAACCAGACCAAGATTGTGCCAAACGATAATGCCCTGTGATACTCTGGCACTTGACATGTCCTGTACTTTTGACATGGGGTTCTGGCTTGATTATTAAATTTGCTCAGTAGTGTTTCCGGCTATTAAACTCTCCCTTTAGTCTGGTCTGATTATTTCAGTGGAAGAGCACAGCATTCCTTTGGGGGAAGGAGTAGTGCTGTGTAATTGTTTTCCCTACATGTAAGTGTTGAACAGTTTTCAGCATTTGTATTTAAGTGCGAAATTTATGGTTTTTGTTTATGAATTCTGAGACTTGGAAAGAGTTTTGAGGTGGTGCAATAAGGGATATGTGAAGGCTCTTAATCTGGTCGTTTTCCTTGCCCTCGTAGGTTTTCCGTTTCCTCAAGCGGCTCAATAAATCCACAGCACAGCCAAGTGAATGTCAGGGTTATGGCTCTGCGAGTATCGTTATGCAATCTTATCTGTGGGCACTCGTAAATCAAGATGCCAGATTGGCTGCGATTGGGACGGTTACCAACCCGGTGGGAACGAACGCGACTCACTCCTCCGTGTCCTTATCGTTGTGAAATCCGGTTGAACGCGTGTTAAATCAAAGATAATGCCAAATACTGAATGGGCCACCCAATCGTTTCAGATAGTGTGGGGCATCGAAACCGAAATCGGAGCTCCTTAAGTGCCACCAGACATCAGTCGAAGTACGGACCTTGTCGGGATCGGACGAACTACGAGAATGCTTCGCCCAAGATATTGTAATCTTATCGCAGTTCTGGCTGTGGGCCTCTGCCTGTGCGTCTGCCCAGATCCGGTTGAGTCGCGCACACGCAACAAGAATGTGGCCGAAAGGAGGCTGATGTCGCTGTACGGCAATACGCCGCACGTGGAGGCGCTTCTGGGCAGGAGTCGTCCCACTCCGGACACCTACAAGACCCTGCGGAGTGCCTTCTTCCGCTACGAGGAGTCCCGCTCTCTGGGCTACGATCTGGAGCTGACGGATCGCGAGCTCCAGGCCAATGAGACCATCATGGCCGCCAAGCTGCACGAGTACACGGAGGGACTGGTCACGCCGCATCTCTTCAAGCCGGCCCAGCACATCTTCGATGTCCTCGACGGCATCCGCGACACGCAGCTCTTCCACTTCCTCAAGAAGATGCCCAAGGGGGCGGTCCTGCACGCCCACGACACGGCCCTCTGCAGCACGGACTCCATCATCAAGCTGACATACTACGACAACCTGTGGGCCTGTCTGCAGAAGGACGATCTCGACTTCTCCGTTCTACGCTTCGCCAAGGCGCAGCCTGAGGCGCAGGCCAACTGCGACTGGACTCTGCTGACCGAGGTCCGACAGAAGCACGGGGCGGACAAGGTGGACGAGTATCTGTCGGAGCATCTCACCCTGTACCCCACCAAGAAGTTCGAGGATAACAACGCCGCCTGGTCCACCTTCATGGATATCTTTGGCCTGCTCGACGGCCTGGTGATGTATGCCCCCGCCTGGGGCGACTACTACTACAACGCCCTGCAGGAGTTCTACGACGATGGAGTGCAGTACCTGGAATTCAGATCGGTGGTGCCAACGGTGGGTGGTCTTACATCCATCATCCAGCACAACATAGTCCCCTAATCTTTCTAGTCTATTTTCAGCTGTATGATCTGGAGGGCACTGTGTACACCCCCTTGGACACGGTTAGGATCTATGTGGAGACGCTGGACAAGTTCAAGAAAGATAATCCCGACTTTATTGGCTCTCGAATGATCTATGCACCCATTCGCAATACCAATCCCGAGGGCGTGCTCAGCTACATTGAAACTCTGAAAGAGATGAAGGTGAGTTCTCCCGAAACATTTGATATTTCCTTAATCTGATCGTTAATCCTTACTTCATTGATAGGCCCAATATCCCGACTTCATAGCCGGCTTCGATCTGGTGGGACAGGAAGAGTTGGGACGACCGCTCAGCGAGTTCATCGATCAACTGCTGGAGATTCCCGAGGACATTGACTTTTACTTCCATGCGGGCGAGACGAACTGGTTTGGCTCCACCGTCGATGAGAATCTGATCGATGCCATTCTGCTGGGCACGAAGCGCATTGGACACGGCTTTGGTCTGGTCAAGCATCCGGTGGTCCTCGATATGCTGAAGAAGCTGAACGTGGCCATCGAAGTGAATCCCATTTCGAACCAGGTGCTGCAGCTGATCACCGACTTCCGGAACCATCCCTGCGCCACCTTTTTCGCCGATGGCTATCCCGTGGTGATCTCCTCGGACGATCCGTCCTTCTGGAAGGCCACGCCCCTGACGCACGACTTCTACATCGCCTTCTTGGGCATTGCCTCGCAGCACTCGGATCTGCGGCTGCTCAAGAAGCTGGCCCTCAACTCCATCCAGTATAGCTCTCTGCCGACGGAGCAGCAGTTCGAGGCCCTGGAGAAGTGGCAGGCCAAGTGGGATCAGTTCATTGCGGAAGTCAACGAGGAGTCCCCGAACCGTGGCTCATCCAGTCAGCACCTCGATTGACTAGCACGGGTGGTGGCAGCGTTCCTGGTCGCATTCTCCCTGCTGAGCTCTGGCCTGCGGCGCTAGTCGGTCCCCCTGCGCACTTCTGCATCCACATCCGCATCTGCATCCATTCAGAGCCATGTCCATATTCAATTTTTTTTATACCATCTGTCAGTTTGTTGTAAGCTAATTGTTATGGATTAGTCTTTAGTTAGACATAAGTCTGTTCCTTCCTGTTCTACATATCTCTCTCTCTCTCTCTCTCTCCATTAACAACTCTATGTCCAATTTACTCGAACCAAAGAGATTGTGTGTGGCACGCTTTGAGGTTTCCTCCGGGTTGTGAGACCTCCTCTTGGTGGCAAAGATGAAAACTATCGCAATAAAAACGAGAACTAGAACCCGAACCCGAACCCGAACAACGACTAAAAGTCCGTGCAATTTATGCTGCCAGCTCAAACGAAGGAAGGCTGAGCAATAATCCTAATGAGAGAGGCGGCAGGCCAAGGAAGATGGGAGATGGGAGATGGGCGATGGGCGATGGGGACGTGAGCAGCACTGGGCAGACTGGGCAGCAGCATTCCAATGGGGCTACCTACTAGTAATCTACTCATGCGAATGTTATACAATTGATAATCGTATCATATAATGAGTATAGTGCCCGGGAATCTATAAATAAGAAATAATCACGAGTTCCCATTCAAGATAGGGCAATATTTCTCTGTGAGTTATGGCAGCAATAGAATCTCTCTTTCCAGTCTCTGAGACTGGGCCCATAATCATCAATTTATAGTCACGATGCCATCGCTAAGTGAAGCCCCATGTAGTGCAGTCAAGGCTGCTCGGTTTTTCCTGTTTTAGCCAGCATAAATCTCTCATTGCCTCTCGCTGAGCTGCTGTGCCGAGTGCACTGCAAAGTAGATGCGAATTTTAATGAATATGCGCTATATGGTCGTTGAGTCACCACCCACACAGCCACACAGCCACCCATCCATCCATCCATCCTTCCATCCATCCATCCGACCAACATCCCTTTGAGCTCTGCTCTGGATGGGAGCCATAGAACTGCTGTGAATGTTTCAATTTTACGTGCCACTGTTTAGTGGCAAAGGATGCTGATGGTGCTTCTGCTGCTTCTGCTGCTGCTGCTGCTGCTGCTGCTGTTGCTGCTGCTGCTGCTGCTGGCGCCTCCGGCATCCTGCAACGAAACCGGGTTCGATTTTGATTTGGCTCGCGCTGGTAATGAGCTGGGAGAGTTTTATGGGCCGGCGGCGGATGCAGCACCAGGTTCGTAGGAGGCCATAAAATTGATGGGCGAGTGTTGCGAGTGGGTGGGGGTCATAGCCATATCATCTGCCAGTGCCAGCCAGTGCCAGCCAGTGCCAGCCAGTGCGGCAGCCTCATCAATTTGATGTCGTGCACATTTAATGTGGTGTTGAGGGGACGCGCGGATGCATAAAAAACCAGAGCCAGAGCCGGAGCCGGAGCCAAAGCCCAAGCCAAAGCCCGAGCAGAGCAACGCTCGAGCCAGGGCCATAAATTACTAATAAAAGCCGCGTGTGTGCGTGTGTGTGTTTTGTGTTGTAGGTGATGGGGGACGGCGGAAATGCGTTGGCCGCCATTTTGTGCGGCGTATCGGTGGAAGCGGATTTGAGGCGCTAACAAATGTGCGGCCTTCTGATAAATTCGGAACGGATCTGACACACACTGACATTTACGAGTAGGAAAAAAATTGAGTAACTCGCAACATTTGTCATTCTATGATAAATTCCACATGTCCAAGTATCTGCCCCGATTGGCATCCCGGAGTGGGTGCCCAGGGCTGATGGCCCTGCGCCATGCCTCGTCCGACTGCGCCACGATCGGCCATACCACGGTCTCGGTGAGTCGCAGCCTGCGGAAGACGTCGCCGTCGGCCTACAAGATCCTGCGCACGGCCGTGGCCAGGATGGAGCAGATGATTGGCATGGGCCACCGGATCAGGCTGAGCGAAAAGGAGCTGGCGGCCAATGCGGTGATCATGGCCGTGAAGACAGAGGAGATAAAGAGAGGCCTGCTCGATCCGACCAAGTTCTCGCCGGGCCAGCACATCTTCCAGACGCTGAACCACATCCGCAAATCGCCGATCTTCAACCTGCTCAAGAAGATGCCCAAGGGCGGCGTGCTGCACGCCCACGACACGGCCCTCTGCAGCACGGAGTTCCTGATCGAGCTCACGTACCGCGAGAACCTATGGATCTGCACCACGGACGAGGGCTGCAAGGCGATTGCTTTCCGCTTCGCTCTGGAAAAGCCCACCATGAAGGCCATCGAGGCCTGCAACTGGGAGCCGATGGAGGACTTTCGCCAACGGCTCGGCGAGGAGAATGTCCGTCGCTACTTTCAGCAGCGCTTCAGCATGTATCCCTTGTCAAACTTCACGTCGAACAACCAGGCCTGGGACCACTTCATGGGCATCTTCATTCTGCTCGACGGGCTCCTCTGCTACGCCCCCGTTTGGGCCGATTACTACTACAACGCCCTGAAGGAGTTCTACGAGGACGGAGTGCAGTATCTCGAGCTGAGATCCCTGCTGCCGCCACTCTACTGCATCGGAGGCGAGATGCTGGAAATCAGGGACACGGTGGCCATTTACAAGGCCGAGATGGAACGTTTCAAGGCCGCGCATCCGGATTTCATTGGCTCCAAGCTGATCTATGCCCCGCTCCGAGGAGTCGAGCCCGAGGTGGTGGAGGAATACGTCAAAACGGCGGTGGCCCTGAATGTAAGTTTGGTCTATTCCCTAGGAAACCCACCGTGGCCTATCCTTTCCACCCATTTGTAGAAGGAATTTCCCGATTTCATGATTGGCTTTGATCTGGTTGGCCAGGAGGAACTGGGGCGACCGCTTATTGAATTTGTGGAGCCGCTGCTGAAGATGCCCGAGCAAATCAACTTCTACTTCCACGCGGGCGAGACAAACTGGTTCGGATCGCCCATCGATGATAACCTGATCGATGCCATCCTGCTGGGCACGAAGCGCATTGGCCACGGCTACGCCATCACTAAGCACACGCTGTCCATGCAGCTGTGCCGCCTGCTCGACATCGCCATCGAGGTGTGCCCCGTCTCCAACCAGGTGCTGCAGCTGGGCGTCGACTATCGCAACCATCCGGCGGCCCTGATGATAGCCGCAGATGTGCCCATTGTCATTTCCTCGGACGATCCTTCGTTCTGGCGCGTTGCGCCCCTGTCGCACGACTTCTACTTTGCCTTTCTGGGGATAGCCCCGATTCAGGCGGATCTGCGCTTCCTCAAGTGCCTTGCCCTCAATTCGATCAAGTACAGCGCCTTGCAGGGAGCGGAGAAAGACGAGGCCTTCATCAAGTGGCAAAAGCTGTGGGACAAATGGATCGATAATTTGATATCGAACAAATGAAACAAGCTGATGTGGTGTGGTTGTTTAAGCGGAATGTTTAGAAAAAAGAAAAAACTAGCAATATGTTTCATTAAATTTCGCATTTATTTTATGTGTATATCGCTTGCGTTTCTCGGGCCTCGTACGGATGGCCGTACAGCTCCGTACAGCTCCGTACAGCTAGCTAAGAGTTGACTTTAGTCTGAAACTTACATCGATACTCGTACAATTGATATGGCTATGGGTGTGGTGGATAAGCTGCGTTCATTATATGACTTAAATCAGGGGGATAATCCAGGGGATATGTCTGGTTCGTGGGACTAGTAAGAGGGGTACTATGGCCAGGGTGGTCGCCATGGAGATATGCCTCCTCCACAGCCAGCGCCCTGGATATTCATTTACATTCATTTATTGTAGCCATCTAAATTCATTGTTAAGCTTACTATATGTATGTGTGTCCTCCCCAAGCGGAGTCTTACACATTTACAGATAGGGCTTACGTGTAGATCTGAATACAAGTGAGTATATAGCACAGTTATAACTTGAATGCACACGAATTAGCAGTTAGTTGCCTTCGAGGGGACTTATGGTACCGTTCGTTCCCGTTCCCATTCCCCTGCCGGCAATTTAGACCAAAATACGCTTTGCTTCTCAAATTGTTCAAGCCATTTACATCTATTAAAAAAAAATGTTAATATTGCTAAGTATGTGTATAAGTAGGTTATTATTATATCGGGGAAATGTTCCTTTTTGCTTCTTTGCCTTTCTTAGATGCTTGCAAAAATATTTGGAAATATGTATTTGACTTGTGTTTCAATTTTTGTTTTTTATTTTTTGGTTTGACTTGCGGTGTATTTTTTTTTTTGCTGCCCTTGGGTTACGATTAACCCTATCATTCACATACCCAAACTTACGGCCTCGATATGTTCAAATCCTAAGTATAACTTGCATCACCATCGAATTACCACTCCACTCGCGTATTCCTACTCTTTACAATCATCACCATCCATCCATCCACCCATCCATCCATCCATCTATCCATCTATCGATCCATCCATTGGGAATGGTCTTTTTAAGTATCGCTATGCTGTACAAATCTTAAACTCTACTCTCCCCAAGCCCACATCTTCTGATCCCATTCCTACTACTGCCTTAACGGGAGGAGGTTCCTCCTCATTCGCATCCACATCCTTCAACCAGAGGCTCCTACCGATCCCTTTCCTTCCCTGGCCTTTCCCGATCGACTTTTCTTCTATCGCAAATGAGATTTATGTTTGGGCTATGTGAAATGTTGCCAGTGTTGTTGATGTTGCTTCTGTTCTGTTTTTTGCTGCTGCTGCTGCTGCTGGTGCTGCTTTTGGCGTAGTTTTGCGGTCTTCCAGCTGGTTTCGCCCACGCTCAACGGATAGGGTATTATATCAGGCTGTTGTTCCGAGGACGAGTTGTCTATATCGTTGTGGTCTATATCCATGTTGCTGTTGGCCACATCCGCTGTCGCATCGCTGTCGTCGTTGTTGGTTTGCTCATTTGGCTCGCCATTATTTTCGTGGTTATGCCTCTGCCTCTGGCTCTGCCCCTGCCCCTGCCCCTGCCCCTGCCTGGGCTCTGGTTTCTGCTGGCCTTCATTAATATGGTTTTTGTAATTGTTATAACCATATTTATTCGTGTTAGACATGTTGTCAGGGGGGATGCTGCCGCTGATGTTGCTGCTGTCACCATTGCAATGCTGCGTGTGGGGAAAAAAAGCAGAGACGAAACGAGCAGGAAAAACGTGTTAAATTTTAATATAAATTCTTGAATAATGCAAATATGAATATTTAAGGGCATTCTATTACATTTTTGGCCCATGTTGATTAAACAAATACAATTATGAAACAATTTGCGGGTTCCTGCTTGCAAATTTCGAATATTTGATAATTTAACTTCGTATATATATGTATGGTAGATACGAGTGGCTTATAGATTATTTGCACTGTGCTCCAGTATACCATACCCACCCCTTGGGGACTGCAGATAAGCCAGATAAAGAACAACCACAAGAACTGCACAAATGGCACAAACAAAGAGCTAGATAAAGACTAAACACTAAAGACAGCAACAATAGAATCCAAGAAATAAGAACTAGCAGAGCTTTGGTCCGTGGAAATATTTTCTGGCCATTAATGTGTGTCCATACATCTCTCTATTGTCTCCCTGGTTCTGGGTCGTCGTCTAAGGGGTAATTTTATTGGAAATAGTCATCATGATTGGGAGGTTGGCTTGCCCTATAATATATATATAAATAGCTATTTTTTATGTGCAGCCGATGTGCGATAAAGTGGAACACCCAACAATGGTTCAAGAAATAGTGGGCCAATGCCAGTACTAGTGCTATGATAGCAACGACAAACCGCAAAATGATAGGCCAGAAAATCGGGCGCATATAAGGCAGCGCTTTCCCGCTACGAGTACCATAAGTCGCTTCTCGACCAGCGCGCCGCAAGAACAATCCCTGCATCCCTTAGGAAACATGAGCTTGTGCACAGTATCTGCAACCATATTGCCCCCCCAATCGACGTGGGGCAAGAACAAGGAAACCGCTCGTATTGTCATCATCGGAGCCGGAGCTTCGGGCATTGCGGCTGCCACGCGTCTGCTGGAGCAGGGATTCAAGCATGTCCGGCTTCTGGAGGCCGAGGACCGCATCGGGGGACGCATCCATACGATCCCATTCGCGGATAATGCCATCGATCTGGGCGCCCAGTGGTGTCACGGCGAGCAGGGAAATGTCGTATTCGAGCGGGTGAAGGACTTGGATCTCCTCGACAAGACGGGCAGCCCTACCATGCACTTTTTTCGCTCGAACAAGGAAACGCTTGGGGAGGATCAAGCCAAGGCTCTCCAGAACTTCATGGACTCCTCTGCCACGCTGACTGATGCTGACCACGAGGGCTCTGTGGGGGATTACCTGACCCAGAAGTACTGGAAAGAGTTCCCAGCGATGGATCGCGTCCTTGCCAAGGAGATCCTGGACTGCATCAAGAAAATGATCTGCAGCTCGGACGCCTGCGATCACCTCTTCGAACTGTCTCCGCAAAACCATCTGACCTTCGTCGAGAGCGAGGGCGATCCGAATCTTAACTGGCGGGACAAAGGCTACAAGCAGTTCCTCAGAGTCCTGATGGGTGTCCAGGACGATCGGCCAGAAGATCTGGGCGTGCTCAAGGGACACGTGCTGCTCAACAGGCGCATTGCCGAGATCAACTGGGGGGGAGCCGACGAGCTGACGATTCGCTTCTGGAATGGCGAGATTCTCACAGCGGATCACGTCATCTGCACCGTCTCCCTGGGAGTCCTGAAGGAGCAGCACAAGCAGCTCTTTGTGCCCACCCTCCCGGCGGCTAAGCTGCGAGCCATCGAAGGCCTAAAGCTGGGAACTGTGGACAAGTTTCTGCTGGAGTTTTCCGAACAGCCCATGCCGGAGACGATGCTGCGCTTCAACTGCCTCTGGCTGGAGGCGGATCTTCAGGAGCTGCGCGGCACCGAGAACTTCTGGCTGGAGGGAATCTGCGGCTTCCATCGCGTTGCTCATCAGCCCCGTCTGATCGAAGGCTGGATAATCGGAGCCCATGCCCGCCACATGGAGAACCTGACCGAGGAGAAAGTGCTCCAGGGCCTGCTCTGGCTCTTCCGCAAGTTCCTGCCCTTCGATGTGCCGCATCCGAAGCGCTTCCTGCGCACTCAGTGGCACTCCCATCCGAATTTCCGCGGCAGCTATAGTTTCCAACCCACGTACGCGGACGAGCTGCGGACGGGTCGCTGGGATCTGGAGTCCCCGCTGGCGGATGTCTCCGGCCGTCCCCGGTTGCAATTCGCAGGCGAGGCTTCGAGCAGGACGCACTTCAGCACGGTGCATGGGGCCATAGAAACCGGCTGGCGTGAGGCAGATCGCCTGAATGAGTTTTATAAGGTCAGAGCCTGAACATAGCCCGAAATGACTACATTCCTTTGTGTATCCAGACTGGAAGCCCCTTTGAATGCACTGATTAATCGAATAAAGAGTCTTAAAGGCAAAGAAGTCAACTCTAAGCAAGTTAGTTAGTGACGCAATTAAGCCAAATGATCCACTTCTAGCCATGTTCCAATTGCCAGACACTCACCCCATCTCCACTCCTACTCCAACTCCAACTTCATATCCATTCGCATTCCGATTGCTATTCCCCATGAGCAAACACAGGGAAATACTTCGCCAGTCATAACAAACATTAACTGGACCATAACATAAGCCCACCAAAGACAGGGGCGAAACAGGATAGAACGAACCGGACGACGACTGCTCGGGCCAGGTGAATGTGTGTCCTTTGGTCACACAGGGACTTGTTTAACATTGTCACTCGAGGAGTCACGACTGCGAGTACGAGGGGTTAGTACGAAACCACGTATCCGGCTGGCTAGGCTCCAAAGCCGATGCCAACGGAACTAACGACTGCCGCCGCTGCAGCGCATTAACCGTCCGATCGGGAGTCGGATGGCCATGGCCAAGCCGAAGCTCCAGCAGATGTGGCCAACTTGTAGGGGAGCCTTTTTTTCCTTCCATTCCTTCAACTGGAAGGGCGACAAAGTCGCATATGTAATTGGACTGCGGCGGATGGGGTTGAGTGGTGGCTTAAAGCAGGGGGTAGCCAGAAGCAGAAGCAGATATGACTACGACTACGTCTACGACGACTAGGGCGACATGCAAACAAACAAACAAAGGCAGACGTCGGGACAGGACAGGCCAGGCCAGGACCGGCCCGGACCAGCACGGACCAGCCCGGACCGGACCGCACGGGAATGGGTGGGAAGGAAGGAGCCAAATGGGCCAACAGGAGTCACATCAGAGCAGTGAAATTTGGAATGTTCTGGCCCCGGTTTGGCATAAATTTGAATTTTCAACATGGACAACCAAAGTGCTTCTGCTCGGCAATTGTTGGAGCATTTTGCAGCAAAATCTCATGGCCAATGTTCCTGTTCCTGCTTCTGCTTCTGCTCATGCTTCTGTTTGGGCTGCTGGTCCTGGATCCTAGTCCTGCTTCTGGTACGGCTGTTGTGGTTTTTGTGGCCATGCCTGGCTGGTGGTTGTTTGGGTTGGCCTTTCGCCTGCGCTTTTTTCCAGCACCAGATATGTGCTAAACTGATTTTTGCTTTCCGTATATGTACATATGTACGTATGTACGTACGTACGTACGTACGTATTGCTCTCGTAATCTGAACTTTTGCATGTGTGAGACCCCAACGGGGCACGCCCACCCACCACGCCCATCGTCAGCATGGCTGCCAACTAGAGTGAGTGTTTGTAAATGCCCCGAAAAACAGGCGCAATTACAATGTTGTTTGCCCTCTCGCTGCAAATGAGTTGGTCAACATGTTTGGCTTTTATTCTTCCTTTGCAACCCAAATGTTGTGTTACCCCTACTGATACTTTTCCACTCGTGAAGCTCTTGAAGTTTTAAAGCAGAAATCCGTAACTCCATTACAGCCTCCTTAAAGTGTAAAACGAAAATCAGAAATCAACAAACAAAACTCTCCACAAGCTGCAGTCTGCAATATTGAATTACTTTCATTTAATCTAATAAATGCTGAAATCGATAGGGTTTCGTCTTATCAAAATCTGTATTTAAGTTAAGAACAACAGCTGCACAATCAATACTTTTAAAATCCCGCACAAAGCACATGTGTAATGTTTTGTAATTCGTTTCCTTTCACTCGACGACTCATACTCATTGTATCTTGGCTCACAGTTGCGCCGTTCGGGCCTTGTAGTAAGCATTCAGACGTTCCGCCTCGCGCCAACCCGTCTCCACGGCCCCATGCACCGTGGAGTAGTAGTGCTTATGGGAGGACTCTCCGGCGAACTGCAAGCGTGGCCGACCGCCGACATCCAGCAGCGGAGCTTCCAGATCCCAGGCACCGGTTCGCAGCTCGTCCGTGTAGGTGGAGCGGAAGGTGTAGCTGCCGCGGAAGTTGGGATTCGCATGCCACTGGGTGCGCAGGAAGCGCTGCGGGGGAGCCACCTCGAAGGGCAGGAACTTGCGGAAGAGCCACAGCAAGCCCTTCAGAACCGCATCCTCGGTGAGGGTCTCCATGTGGCGGGCATGAGCTCCAATAATCCATCCCTGCAAAATGCGGGGCTGGTGCGAGACGGGATAGAATCCAAAGACACTCTCTAGCCAAAACAGCTCTGAGCCGCGCAGCTCGTCCAGATCCTTCCGCAGCCAGAGGCAGTTGAAGCCGGGCCAGTCCTCGGGCAGGGGCGGGGCAGCGAACTCCAGGAAGAACTTATCCACCGTTCCCAGCTTTAGACCTTCGATGGATCGCAGCTTAGCCGCCGGGAGGGTGGGCACAAAGAGCTGCTTGTGCTGCTCCTTCAGCACTCCCAGGGAGACGGTGCAGATGACGTGATCCGCTGTGAGAATCTCGCCATTCCAGCAGCAGATCGTCAGCTCGTCGGCTCCCTCCCAGTTGATCTCGGCAATGCGCCTGTTGAGCAGCACGTGTCCCTTGAGCACGCCCAGATCTTCTGGCCGATCATCCTGGGCTTTCATTAGAACTCTGAGGAACTGCTTGTAGCCCTTAAGCCGCCAGTTGAGAAGCAGTTCGCCCTCGCACAGCCAGTACTCCAGGTGCCCGCGGCCAGACACTTCGTATAGGTGATCGGCGGCCTCCACGGACGCCTCAAACTTGTGGAACACCTCGAGGAACTCCTCGGCGATGGTGCGGTCGATGGCCGGCAGCTTGGCCAGCTCCTTCCAGTACTTCTTGTTCAGGTAGTCACCCAGCGAGCCCTCATAGCTGCCCAGATCCGTCTGTCTCTCCGGAATGGAATTGAAAGCGATTGTCTTCAGCGGTTCCGCGATCGCCTCGGGCAGCACCTCCCCGTTGGATCGCACGCACTTGAAGTTGTCGTAGTGGGGCTCTGTCACCTCCAGCATATTCTGGTCCTTCACCCGCTGGTACACCACGTTTCCCTGCTCGCCGTGACACCACTGGGCGCCCAGATCCACAACGTTGTCCGCGAATGGGATCGTGTGGACGCGTCCGCCGATGCGGTCCTCCGCCTCGAGCAGCAACACATTTCGGAACCCCTGCTCCAACAGGCGGGTGGCAGCCGCGATACCCGCCGATCCTGCCCCAACTATGACGATGCGGGCCGTCTGTTTGGTTTTGCTGAGAAGGCGAAGGGAGGCGGCACTCATTTTGCGGGGGGAGGGGTGCTATAGTTGTTGTTGGTTTTCCGGCAATCGACTCGCGGGGCACACCTCTGCGTCGTCCAATGTTCGCGTCTTTAATAAACAACACAAAACACGCTTTACGTTCGGCCGGCGACGACGAATAAATATAGTTTGCTCACTTTCACACGCTGACGTATAGTTTCTCTCTCTCTCTCCCTCTCTCTCTCTGTCTCTTTTGCTTTCTCTATTTCATGCTCATTCTCTTTCAAGGTGTACTCTTATGGGGTGCGGCATTTCCATAGTGACTTCCCTCTCACGAAACGAGAGTGCGGCTGCGATAGAATTATATCACGGAGAGCGCATGCTGAGCATCACCCTTTTTCGAATATACCTTGCACTTGCACGTCAAGCTGCCGCTCTTCCTCTTTCCTCAGATCTTTCTTGCTCCACTTATTTACCTCGAATGCTCTGTCTTTGCGGCGCTTTGTCTCTTTGGTGCCAGCGCACTATTTATTAGGCGCTGCGATAAGATCACATGTGCTGATTAGCGGAGTTTCATTGTTCTGTCGTGAATTCGCGTTAGGTTCATGCAATAAAATCCTCCCGGCAATGGAACAATTGCGGTGCTATCAGCAGTTTTTATCGGCCTGCAATATCAGCTGTAAAAACAAAAGCAGTTGTGCGCTATAACTAAATTTGAGAGAGCAAGGTCTCTCTTAAATTACTCGTGCTCTTAACCCATTGGCCCTGCTACGTTCCCTTACGTTTCGACGTAAGAGTTTTAAGTAAGCAAGTATTTGTGCCTTTTCTGGAGTTTAAATAGTTTGTTATATTTCAATATGCTTAATCAATGCTTAATCTCCTTAAGTCGCCCGCATAGGCCTCAAAGTTAGATAATGTATAACGAAGAAAAGTATTATCAATTATTTTGTGGGAAAAATGTTACATCATGAATTGTGCAATTTTGATTTTTGCTGACTGCACATTTCCCATCCCTTTTCCGTATTACATGCAGCAGTTCGTCAATCGACTATTATAGAAGTCAACTTCATTGCAAAAAAATCCCATTCAGTGCTGGCAAATGCAAAACAAATGCTTCACTTTAGGCAAAAGCCAAAACAATCGCACACAGATACACTACCCCACCGCACCCCACCCACATACTCACACAATGGCGAATCGACTACGTAACGTATGCAACAAAATGTTCTGGTCTGGGTCCAGTACAAAAGCAACTGCCACTGCCACTGCGGCAGTGGCAAGCCGAGCGAGCGCCTTTGATGAATGTATTCATAAAAATCCAATCATTGCAATTGCAGAGCAGAGCAGAGCAGAGCGCACTCGCAGCGCAAGCATTCGCATTCAAGATGAATACGCCGAAATAATGGGAAAACACAACAGACAGCTGGGTGCCGCCAACCACCTAACTGTGAATGCCCCACAGGGCCGTGTAGTAGTGGCACCCGACCAGGGCATCCTGCCCCATGCCCCTATTCCCTTCGCAGTCAACAAAAAAATTGCAGCAATAATTTTTTTCGTTCTTGCGGAAAACAAAAACACTTTTGTGCATAGAATGGGGAAATAACTAGAGTTGAGTTCAATGAGATTGAAGGAGACGGCTGAAGGATACCCACTAAAAGAATATACGCTGACAGAACTCCATCTGACACTCATGAAAGTCAGGGGTTTCCAGCTTCTGTCCAGCCTAATACACCCCATCCTTGTAGCTCTGCAAGGGGTATCTGTTATAACAAGAAAGGAGCGCTTACAGAACGTTTACAACAACAAAAGATGCGATTAAAATGACAAGTGAAAGCAATTTTCGAAAGCATCTGCTGCTAAAGCGATAGAGAGAAACATGGAAGGAGAGAGACCGAGAGAGACAGACAAAGGAGGCACGTACAGAGAGAAAAGGAGATGACTGTCGAGGTATGGACACGGCCGAATGATTGCCTCAAATGGAATGGAATGCGAATATGGCTGGCCAGAGTAATACGACAACGCTTATAGGGGCTCCTGCATCAAGTCAGGACACGATGCGACACCCAAATCAAGTGCCAGCGGGAGTTCCGCCCAGCAGAAACCCGAAGCGCACCCTGAACCCCACCCCACCTTGAGCCCAATCCGTCTCCCCGGTACTCACATTCTTGCTGCATTCACATTTCAGTATCCATTCGACGGCAATGAATTTATTCTCAATTTGTATCTGATGTGATTGCAGGAATTCCTGATCAATTGGTTCCAGGGCTACGGTATCCCATAACTGTGCACTTGGCTGCTCCGGCGTCCAGTCCTCCCCCATCTCGGGCTCCAGTGAATGCTCCTGCTCGTACTCATCCTCATCCTCGTCGTCGTCGTCGTCGTCATCGCTCTGCTTCCTCTGTTTCTGTCTGGCCAGGACCCGCTGTTGTACGTAGTTAATTGGATCGACAGCATTTAAGGGACACAACAGCTCGACCTGAGACACAAAACAAAAAAAACGGAGAAAGAACAAAAGAATGGATGAGAAAAAGGATTGAAGATGTGAGTCAAAGGCCCTGCCCAGGGGCCTGCGCCTCCTGTACATGATTGCTCTGGCAGGGAGGCAGGAAGGCAGGGAGGCGGAGTTGCTAAATTCTTTCTGACATCAACATCGATGCAGCATTTGACTTTTAATTTTGCCACCATTTGGCATTTGGCACCATCCGTTTGTCGTTGTTGCTGTTGTTCTTGTTGCAATTTCAACTGCAACTGCAAATTGACGTTTTAATGCAATTTGCTTTTTAATTAAAACTAAAAGGTGGCGTAGCGGCTAAAAGGCAAAAGCCAATAAACTCCACAAAAACAGAAACAAGAATCTGTTGTCCAATGGGAATAACCGACAGTCGGATATCCTGTCAATTAGTTGTTCGAAATTAAAACCAGATAGGGGTAGAGGGAGATAGAGATAGAGACAGAGACAGAGAAGTTTAAATGGGTCATCTAAGTGGAGAATAAAAGTTTCTTAATTTGTGATGGTAACAACATTTCTCTACAAAATTGATAGCAAAATTGCCGTCGAGCTTTTAGTAAATTTGAAATCATTAATCGATATTTATTTATATTTATTTATTTATATTATAACCGTAGTTGTCACCGTAAAAGTGTGACCAGAGACTGCACGGAGAGCGACGCCTGTGCTTCTGATGGTTCAGCCATTTTGTTCTCCAACTGGCAAACATTAGCTGGCGGCACAAGTAGACACTTTAAGACTTAAACTTTAAGTAATCCACTTGTATCCCGAAATAAATAACTTTTTTGTTGTATTTTTGCAAAAATATCTGTTTTTCTTTTGGAAATTGAAATATATTATTATTTTGGCAATGGCATTATAAGAAACCAAAATAAGGTGACAAATTTTTGAATTGAGGAACTGACGACATTGATACCGATATTTTATCTGTCAATGAGAATTCGCAATATTTTGTTAGTTTGGTTTATTTGTGTTAGAAATTTATTTGTGCTAGAAATTTCCAGTTATATGTATAAATATACCCTTAAAATATCAGGAAATATTTGTATATTTTGTTCCCGCTCATACAAGCTGGAATTTTTGTGCTAAGTGCAATTATTTTGAAATCGCGAAAACCGAAGCACGCACTTTTGCGGTTTGACAGTCAATTCGCAACTTTTTGAGATTTGCGATAACCGGAGTATGGCTGATAATGTTATTCTCGTAACTGAACCTGATATCGTCCTGTGATTCCGCACTTTCATTTGTACCATGTCGGAGATCATTTATCTATTAAGGCAGCTAATTAATTGGCAATCAAGGCTCTGATCGCTCTGTGCTGCCGCAAGATAGCTCTTATGATTCAAGGCCAGACCTTGGAACAGCTGCAGGAGACTCGAAATATCCTTTCGGACGCGGAAAACCTCGCAGCAAAGGAATGATTTTGGGCGCCTGTACATATGAAACCCTTATGTGTAATTTAGCATTTTATAAGATATATCACTGGCCCTCTCTGGATTCAGCTCATAAGGCACACATATTTACCTACATATCTATTCAAGGGGTATCAATGCGATGTAACCTGTGGTCTTGGAGTCCCACTGTCTGCACAAAGACGGCGACCTTTAATGGGATTGCATCGAAATTAACGATAATTTAATTGAAACAGACAAATGGCAAACAACAAGCAAGGACGATGGAAATGAATGCAAATGCGGAAAAGTGCCCAGAGGAAAATGGAAATGCGGATAAAACAGAAACCCGCTGAAACGAGTGTCGTCTCCTGATGCGCTTAGCCGCTGAAGGCGTCAGGTGTTCTGGCTTAATGCTGAGTTCCTCTTAGCCCCGTGGATTGTTCTTGGCTGTTGGGGAAATCTTTTCTTTGCTTCAATCACCTGTATCGTGGTGGACACCGACGGAGCACAGCACTTGATTCCGCGATGGCAGCGCCCGCATAGCTTCGGTCGATAGAGCTTACGAGAGACGCACTCCCCCAAACGGATCCTGGCCGGCCCCAGGCGCTGTATGCTGCGGCACTCGTGACCCTTCTGTAGGAAAATAACCAAGAAAATATGGGGATTAGTGGGGCCAGTCTTTAAGAGTGTTCCATTTGTCTGCAACTCACTCGTATCCTGTGGGCTGGCTCCTTGTGCTCCCTATTATGATGATGATGGGTGTGGGTATGCGAGTTGGCGTGGCCATCCACATGGTGTTTCCTTCTCTTTGTTAATGAGTGGCTGCTATTTCTCCGCCTATTGTCCTCTGCAGCAGCAACAGGAGAAGCAGGAGAAACAGCAGCAGCCGCCTCCTTGTGGTCGCCGTCACACCTACGATTCTCGCAGAGCCGCAAATTGCTCAATTGATGGCAGCCCGCATGGGGAGTGCTGGTCTGCCTGGTGGCCGTGCCCAGGCCGCAGGCCCGGCTGCAGGCGGTCCAGTTGCCGCTGGTGGTGCTGTTGTGGCAGGTGGCGTAAACTGCAACGATTCGAGTGGAAAAGAGTTGCTAATGGTTATGCTTATGCTGATGCTGATGCTGCTGCTGCTGCTACCATGATCGAGTGCCGGTGGCTCATTAATCATGGCCACATGGCAGACACGACCAGGGACGACACGAACAGAATAAGTATGATGCTTAGATCAGGGCAACGAACGCGGAATACCCTAGAGAGGGCACTCCTAATTGCTGGAAAACATTTGGCAAAGGCACCGCCATTGATCCGAGGGCTCAACGTTCTCCTTCAAGGCCTCCATCTCCGTCAGGCCATGGACCAGACCGTATACCCTATAGCTGCTGGCAGAAGCGCTTAATATCTTGTTTATTTATTGCATTCTGCGCGTTTAATTAACACTTAATCCTTGTGTAAGTAATTATGCTGCTGCTCTCCTTCCTCCCTCCTCCTTCTCTCCTGCCACTCCGCCACTCCTCCGCCCAGTGGAGCAGCTCTGTTGGTGGCCTCCGTCTGCTGATGGAATAATTCATCTTCATAAATATGCGCTGCACTTTGGACTGGAGCCCAGCCCGGACTAAAGACGGGAGCGGAATCCGGACTGGAGCCTGGACTGTGGCGGCAGCGCTTAAAAAGCATTAAGTTACGCCTGGAACACAGCACGGTACGCCCCTGAGCGCCATTAACTCGGACCAGCGACGGAGGAGGGGCGGATGGACAGTACAGCAGGACAGTGGAGCAGTGGAACAGAGGGACAGTGGGACAGTGGGATGATGCCACAACCATAAACACACTTATAAAACAATAAGATGGCCGTGGAGGATGTGGACGGGACTTACCGTCAGCTGTTGGATTCTCACAGAGCCACATCTTGCAGCAGTGGCCGGGCACCTCGACGAGGCGCGGCGATCGGCAGGAAATGGTGTCCTCCGGCGCCGGCAGCTGCTCGTTGGGACAGAGCGTCGAGCAGGCGTGGCGGCCATTCTGCAATGCCACATTAAAATACATTAAATGTGGCCCATTCACTCTTATATATTACGTTCCCGTTCCCGTTCTCGTACTAGTTGTCGTTGTTGAGGTTGCTGTTTATTTAGCTTTGGCCGGGCCGGGTAGGGCAGGGCAGGGCAGGGCATGGCAGCCGAAAATAAAGTCATAATGTAAAGAAAATATTGGCCGAAACGAGCAGGAGTGGGCCAAGAGGAACGGCGAACTTGGCGAGCAACTCAGCTCGGCCAAGAAGTTTGTTTGTGTTGCCTCTCTCCTCCCTTGCTGGTGTGTGTGTCTGTGCGTGTGCGTGTGTGTGTGTGTGTGTGTGTGTGCCTTGGTGGAAATTAACATTTTGTCCTGTCCGTGTGCTTTATTTGCAATCCACTTCTTGCCCTCTGACCACGATGATGGTATGTATTTTTTCCCACCGCCCCAGCATCGTCACTAAATTGCATTTCCTGCATTGCCACGCCAGCGCATTCGTGTGTGGCGTGTAGCATGCCACATGATAAACTGCCGCCGCAGCTGGTAACAAGGTGCAAGGTGCGAACCAGACATGTACCAGGATATGGAGGTAGCCTCGCTCTGCTCTGCCATAAAGCAATGTCAGGGATTTGGCATTTCCATTGTTTGCATTGGGATTTCGCTAAGCTGAAATCTGTGTGACCGCCGTGTGACCTACCTCAGAGATATGCCAAAATATACCATAAAGATACAGTATACAGCATTGAAAAGCATTAATAAATATACTAAATATAATTATCAATAAATTACTCACAATTTGAAAGTAAAGAAAATGAAAGCAGAATTAAATTTTAGCTAGACTTGAAGAGCTATTTAATCTTGACATTTACATAGATATCCTGCAGTATTCAAGGATAAGAATACAACTACAACAGCTGAGCCCTTTCATAATCCCTTCAATTATCGCACACATCAAGAACTACCGACTGCTGCCCCAAATGCTATTTAAAGCAGTTCACACTTTATCCAAAATTTTAATTAAAAATGCTGCCAGGCAAAAGCAATTCACATCTAAATGGACCGAGTGTTAGTGTTAATCCCACCAAAATACATAAGAGTACGAAACGAAAAAAAAAAGGAGTAAAAGCCAAAAAGGAAAACGGGTCTAAACACAGGTTAAACAACAGCAGCGGGCGACTGAAACGGAAATCGTTTAATAAAACTGCAGTTGGCTTATGGCTGTAGCTGTATCTGTAGCTGTGGCCCTGGGCTTGGGCTTGGGCCACATTCCCAGTCCTGGTGCTGGTGCTGGTTCTGGTTCTGGCCCTGGTTTGCGGTTGTCTGTGGCTGTCTGTGGTTTGTGGCCAACTGTAGTTGGGAGGGCCATGGCCCTCCAGCCGTTGCCCGGAACGAGACTCACCTCGCAAACGCATTGGGTTTTACAATCCAATTTAAATGTGACTCCATGTGCGAATGTTGTGTTTCCCACACTGCAATTGGCTGCAGGCGACCAAGGAGGCCACAGATCGAAATCCGTATCCGCATCCGCATCCGCATATCCACATCCAAGACCATATCCAAATCGAGTCGCAGATGCCGACAGAAGTCGTTGATGGAGGTTCCATTGTTGTCGCGTTCGCCAGAGGCCAAAAAATAGTTGCATGTGGGGGAGAAAAAGAGAAAAGTCAAATGAGCATAAAAACGGTAGAGGAGAACTGTCAAAGCGAATAGAATCAAATTGAATTGAAGCTGGCTGAGTGTCGAGTCCCTTTAAAGTGCCTCCGTCTGCTGATGATGGTACTTAGGACTGGAGGGAACTTCAGACATTCCGACCTACAACCTTTGACTCTCCCACAAGCAGATCTCTTTGCTTATTATTCATTTCATTTCATTTCATGTTGTTTCATTTCATTTCGTTTGCTTTGGTTTTCATTTCTTGCTACTAATTTATATCAGCAAATGGTTGGTAATACATGTCGTATGTGCAATGTCAATGAATGAGAGGGAACCCAATTAATGTCAGGGCTGTTCGTTATAAATTTCGCTGGAAACGCATATTTACGAGGCAAACAATAGAGCCACCATTCCATCCCATTTCGTGTCTCATCAAAATTGATATTGACAAATGTAGCTGCTTTATGGCATGCCATTAGGCCGCAAAAGTTTGCTTTTGCCCCAGCTTCAGGGCTCTAAGGCTGCGGAGCTCCGCGGCTGGCTCCTTTGTCCCTGGTCTTTTGGCCAGGCCAAAAACTCGTATGTGTAGCCGCCAATCACAATTACTTGGGTCCTTGGCGGGGGCTTGGAGAAGGAGCCTGTGCAATCGCATTTCGGGAAGCTGTTACCTCATAGACAGTCGGCAGCATACAGAATGGATCCACCCACTTCTGTGTGTGTGTGTGTGTGTCTCTATGTCTGTTTGTGCCTGAGAATGGGTGCTGGATACGTGCTCTGTACTTTTCCACTTTGAATTGATTTCACTGGCGACGTGACTCCGCCAAAGGCATGCAGGAGCAGGGGTGGGGGGGAGGGGGCAGTAGAAGACTCTCCTGCGCTTAGGCACCATCATTCATTTGGCATCAATGGTTAATGTGAAAATTGGCATTGCCAGCGAGCTGATTGTAATGAATATGGGCACGTTGTCGCATCTTTATGACATTAGCAATTTGCCTTTATTATTGAAAAGTTGTCATCCAGCGAGCGTCGGACAATGCCGGAAGTATCTACGTGCCACGGGTTGTGGCGTGCACTGTGTGGCATGGCACTGCATCTTTCACTGTGTGGCGATACAGATAAGGTGGAATTGTGTCATTTTCGAAAGTGCAATCTTCTTAATGTACTTTGGCATAAGAAGACGCGCCACACAGCCACACAGCCACACAAAAAGCTGTCTGCATTGAACACTCGTACAAAGACAGGCACCCCCCACAGCCGCAGCCACATAGCCATGGCACCAGACCCACCCACCCACACATGCAGAAGAGAAGTGTGCAAAAAGCTTCTCGTGCAGACGCTGTCAATGGCTTACATGCACCTGTGTGGGTGTGGGCGTGGGTGTGGGTGTGGATGTGGGTGTAACAGAGTTCGTTAGAAGCAATCGCTTACCTTTAACGAATCGGGCTGAGCAAAAACAAGACACGCGGCGCGATGAGAACCTAATACCGAAAGGGCTATACACTAGCCACAAGATAAACTAATTTATCCAGAATGAACATTGAATAGCATTCGAAATGGAAATGCTACGAATATTAGCTTATTGTTGGGTGTATTTTTAACCTGAAATTCCCATTACAAGTAATTTTAATCTACCCATCAGACTAGAATCTACATCTCTAGTGAAGATGTCCTTTTTCCATAAACATTATCAATTCATGTTCAGAACAAAGGCCACATTGCATTCCCAGGACCCCGAGTGAGACAGAGGCAAGGAGAGAATGCCAAAGGAAGCCGGAAGCGAATGCCGGAATGTGCAATGTGAGCACTTTTATCTACCGTTCGCTGTCAACATTTAAGGCTCTCTCTTTCCTTTCTCTTGCTCTGCTCCCAGCTGAAGCGTACTTAGGTGCTCTATAGATGTCTACATATACTCTTATATCCCCATATATATATCCCCAGCTAAAACCGATGTCATGCCTCATACATTTTCTTTCTTGGAATGAACTCCTCCTTGCACGCTGTCTACTATCAACCCGTTCTGCTGTTTCCTTGGAGTGGCATGTATGTACATATACATTTTTTTTTACGCCCAGTGTCCCTTTGTTGGGGTCACCCTCTGTTTGGGGTCACGTGTGCGCAGTTTATTTGTTTTATGCGGCCTCTGTGTTTGTGTCTCCTGGCCCTTTGTCTGCTCCAACCCCTCCCAGTTCTGCTGTAGTGTTTGTTTTACTTAGAGTTTTAGATTTACTTAAGTCGTTGATGACCATGACCAAATAAAGTTTCATTTTGTGCAAAGATTTACAACACTAGAGCGTGTGCGACAAGTTTTGAGTGGCCCCTGTCCAATGTCCCCATGCACCCCATGCCCTATGCCCCATGCCCCATGCCCCATACCCGATGCCCCATACCCCCTGTCCGACATATCCCTGAATATCAGGCGAAAGAAGTCCAAGTTCCCAAAAGTTCGGCTCCATGCTGCGTATGCGCAATTTTTGTGGCTCAAGTGTTTGCTTGGGACATGATGTGATTGAGTGCTGAAAACTGTTCCCAATTCTACTTCAAAAACTAAAATCTGCACTAAAGATTGTGCCTGCCTGCCTGCCCTCCTGCCCCCTAGAGCCACTTGTCTAAGATTGCCCCAGGAAATTGGAAAGGATTAACAACTTGACTGGGAGGCAAGGAGCCTGCTGACGTAACCTTTGAAAGCCCAACTGGAATTTAAAATATTTTCTGTGTACCATGCAGGAGAACAAGTTTTGTGAAACTCATAACATGATTTGTGTCAAATGAATGAGGGAAGGCCAAGGCAGTTTAAAAAGTACTTTCCCCAAATGAATAGAGAAAGGATTATTCATTTGAAATGAACGAGAGCGAGAGCGAGAACGGGAACGGGAACCATCAATAGGCTGATGTAATTTCTAAAAATATCTAATCTAATTTCATGGAATTTTATGGAAGTAAAACTTTTCCTTTCAAAGATTTGTGTCATTCTCTGGCTTCTGGCCCCTGGCTCTGGCACTGGCCCTGGCACTGCATATGATATCCACAGAGTAATCTTTGCAGTTCAGTCGGACCCAACTACTGGGATTCTTTGAGAGCTGCTCTTCATTTCTACACGTATTCGTAAATATGTTTTGGCCAAGTTCACAGAGCCTTAGCATCATTCGTGTTCCGATAACTTTCCGCTTTTGGGGGGCGAAAAGTTACGGACTGCGTGCCGGGGTCTGGGATTGCCGGGAAATAAAGAACAAGTTCCACAGTTTAAATAAACTTGTTCCGTATTGCCTGGACAATGCATCACAGGAGATTGGTAGGAGCAGTGCGAGTGTGGGCGAGTGTATGCGTGTGTGTAGATCTAGATGCCATAGAACATACAGCAAACGTGTGGAACATTGATATGGGCCCTGGGCACATCCACACGGGTGGACGACTACGTGCGAGGCCCTGGGGCTCGGCTCAGCCTCAGCTCTGGTAAACTTTTATTTCGGTCGTGGCCATACACAAACTGTATTGGCATTTGACTCAAAACTTTTGACTTGAATGGGGACACGAATGAGGTACGAGTATGAGCAGGGCCACTCTTTCATACACGATATGTACATATATATATGTAGGTATATCTGTATTTCTGTATGTATGCATACAAAATGTCTAGTATTTGTTGTAACGCCCTCGAATCGCAAAAGTTTGTGGCACAGTTCGGACTCCTGCTGCTGTTTAATTTTGAACAGCTTTCCACGACAACGCAATAGGTATGGCACGGTGGCAGGGAGGCAGGATAAGTGCCACACATGTCGAAGAGAATCGAACACATACGACTACTCGTACGTATAACAAAAGCAAAAAGAATCGAACATAAAACCATTAAAATCACTTTACTCGTTAGTTAGGGGCTTGGGCTTGGGTGAGTGTCTCCTGGGCGCTGGGATATCTGCTAAGCCGGGATCTGGATACGAGTACAGCCAATGGCCGGAAACGGGTCCCAAACTTCGGATAAAGCATGAGCGGAATTGAAAATAAATAGTACATTTCCTCGCTGCAAGTTTTAATGAAATTTTTTGGCCCTGCGATTGTGTCCGGCTCCTCTGTATTCCCTTTCGCCCGCTGATACCCTGTAGGGGGTCTGTAAAAAATGGGGTGTTTTTCCTTCATCTGGCAATTCGTGAGGCACAGACGGTTATTCGTTCTTGAGTCAACTAATTGGAGTAGTGAAAAATATCTGGTCGGTTTCTCACTATCCATTTATTGAGTCTAGTTGAGATTTGGGTAAGCCGTTCTTTGCTTTCACTGAAGAAAGGAACTACGGCCACCTATGTCAGGCTTTAATCAAATTTCCATTAAAGCTCAAACTAGAGATACATATATATCTCAATTTCTATTAACTTTGTGCAAAAAACTGGATATTTCCACAGCGAGTCCCATCGGGAAAAAATCTTCGGATAAATTACTTCAATTACAGGATATTTGCAAAGTTTTCATCGCCTTTCGCTTAAAAAAAAGTCTATGGCATGAATATTTATTCAGCCTAGGCGACCAGTAAATGGAGAAACAAGATTTAAATGGATGGCCTGGCAAAATGGGAAAAATTTCATGCCATTGCTTTGTCCGCTTTTGCTGGTTGTTGCACTTTAAAAAGTAATTTTTTGGTTCCCGACTGAAGGGCGAGGCACTGGCTGGTGACTGGCTGGTGACTGGATGGTGACTGGATGGTGATGGTGAATGGTGATGATGCTGGTTCGACAGGCCTTTGATTAATGAAGCACAAAACTTAATGTTATTCTGAAATTTTCATTTCCCAAATCGATGGTAAATACCCATTGAGTGTTTGCTCTGCTTCGTTCGGAGTGCAATTGAAATCCTAAGATGGAAGAGAATCAGAAGAAACTTACCCGGATTCGGATGCCGGGGCAACTGTTCCACGCAACGGATGAGGGGGTGGCAATGGATAATTAAGAAAATGGCATTAAGGGCATTCATAAAAATGTTCATGGCTGGTGTGCTTCGTTTCTGTTCAAACTCACTTTGATGGCCTTAAAGCCCAGACTCAGGCTCGCCTCGACTCCGGCAACGAGACCATTGCCAAATATTCCCAGCAATGGCAGCAGTATCAGCATTTTCTGTAAAATACATACATATTATATACATTATATACATTTAGAAAGGGAGAGAGAGAGGGAGGTACAAACTGGATGCCGTCTATAAAAAAAGAGGTCCTAGCAGTCGCAGTCGCAGTCGACTTTATTAAGGTCAATTCAATGTCTGGCTCGGTTTTTGGTTACGGCTAATGGTTACGGCAACGGCTATGGCTATGTCCATGGTTACGTTTGCCCCTTGCCCATGCCCCCTCTGTCCTGTGTTTTGCGTTTCAGTTTGGGTTTTTCCTTTCCATTTTTTAGAGGTTTTCACGCCTGCACCTGAAAGCCATAGGGGCACCTTTAATATTTGAGCGAATTATACTTGAAGTAAGTTTTTCGCTTCAAACTTTTTGTACCCAAATATTAGATAGAAATATTTCCAAACTGGTTGTACTCTTCCTGTCGTTGGGCTTTTGGTGGAGAATACTGGCAATAATTTGTGTAGCTCTTAATTCTTTCTCAAATTTATCATTAGCTAAAAAATATTCTTTGAACTCATTTACGCTTTTCTCCTCCAGGGTATTTTGTAGTCGTTCTTTTCATATTTTTCCATTTACAGCTTGAGTTGTATTTTTTTTATAAGGTCAGGTTGAATGAAAGAAAAAATAATCATATAATTGCCGAAGCAAACTTCTGTGAATAGCCAGCGACCTGACCTTGACTAAGTTTCGCTGTGGAAATGTTGCCGAAAGTGAATACATGAATAAACATGAATAATTCGGTTGGCTTTAGAATTTGCGAATTAAAAAAGAAAATTGAAGACACAAAACATATAAATAGCTGGGATGTTCGTACATTTGTATGAAGCGGAAATTTAAGCAAATTCGAAAATATTTTAAATGTAGTAAAGTACGTAGGAAAGTAACATATGAGTAGCATTAAATAATTATTGCTATTAAACCTTATATATGATTAAAAACATTTCTGAAATTAAAGTCAAAGCCTGCACTTCGTAGCCGGTGCGCAAAAGAAACTAAGGCTTAAAGTTATTTTAAGGCCACGCATTCCATTTCTCACTTGCACACAATTGAAAACAATAAATTTAACGATTTCTGGCCGAATGATTATGCTAATTGATGGCTCAACAAATAAAAGCCGGCAGATGCTCTAGGGATACTCCAAACTGCAATTGAATCCACTGAGCACATTAAATTTCCGCTTCCTGCACTCGTCGCCAGGATGCCTGCCAGCATCCCTGGGGCTCAAGAACTCCCCAATGTCATCAGTATTTTCACACTTTTTCGAATGGAAATTGTGGTATTGGTTTCCTCCTGGTGGGCTCTGTTCCTTTGCAATTCTTTTGCAATAATGAGAAAATGAATGCTGATATATTTATGTGTGCCTTGGTGCATCTCTTACGCCTGGGAGTGGTAATTATTTTACATCAATGTGTCTGAAAGGGGATGAGGACTTTGTATGCAATCAATTTACGCGCTTTTTAATGGCTAAGAACACGCATACGCCGTGTTGCCCTGCCCGTTTCGCCGCCCGCCGTCGCCGCCACCGTGGCATGAGTGCGAGTATATTTCATTTTTGCACACACAAAAGGCACAAAATCTCATTAAAAAATATTTTCCCTCCATGCGTGAGCATTTTAAAAAGGTATTTAATTAAAGTTTAATAACAAAAAAAAAAGAAAAAACAATAAGCGGACCGGCTACAAAGTGCAGAAATGGGGATATTAAAAGCAAAAGCGATCCGAAACGGGACCGGGACTGGGACTGGGAATGCGGCTTAATGCGAAAGATTTCAATTAACGCCACGGTCCTGCAGACCTGGTGTGGTACTAAGTGGATAAACAGAACGAGGACACCGAGTGGGAGGGCACGTCCCCACTGGAGTCTGCAGAAGGAAGCTGTTAACGGATGAGTGGCCATCACTCAAACACCCACCACACATGGCCAGTAGGAGATTCAGTCGAGGCAGAGGCAGAGCCAGAGGCAGAGCCAGAGCCAGTGCATCAATGGTCGGTTCAGCTGTGAATGCATTGAATGCTGCTTCATTAAGGTGCAGCTCTAAGGAGCAGCCCCAGTCCCTGTTGTAATTATCGTAATTACAATGAACGATGATGATGCAGACGGAGACGGAGACGGACATGGTTATGGAGATGAAAATGGCAATGGGGCAGGGGCAGGGGCAGGTCAGACAACAATAATGTTAAATCACAGGACCAACATCACCATTGACACTCCTCAACATGGAACATGGAACCCCTCCCTGGAGGAATTGAAAGGTTCTCGTTTAATGGATACCCAGGCAACCACCTCCTACTCCATCACCATCTCCATCTCCATTTCCATCACTCTGATCTGTTAATTGCGAAAAGAAAGCACAGTGCAAATGTGGGGCAACATATTCTGCCACATGTTGCTCGCATTGAATGCAAAAGTGCAGGGGAAAAACTGGATGTCTCATCCGCTCGCCCTTCCATTTATCTTTATCCAAGCATCCATCCTGCTGCTGTCGGTTTTGTGTTTATAATTATGATGAGAGGGGGAAAGGGAAGAGGGCACCCAGCATCCTTCAGAAAACTATGGGAAGCCAAACCCATTCAGACCTCTGGCCCGAGGCGTACAGGGCAGAAATTGTGTGTGTCACTTCGGAAATGAGCAAAGCACGAGGAAAACTCGGCGGAAACCCCAGTGAAAGCTGAAACCGTTTAAAAATCTACCCAGAAAGCAGAGGATGATTATTTCAAAACAGAGAAGAACATGGCGAAAAACAACAGGATGGCACAGATTGGGTCGAGTCGTGGCAAATAGAATAATAACTCCAGGGAGCTATATCATTAAGTTTAATGAATAGATAACATGCAACAAAAAAAGACTGCAACTTCCACGGGAGGAATCTTTACTGCTGCTTAAAATCAGGGAAAACTTTTACAAAGTTGTAAAAAGCTGACTACAAGAGGAGGCTGCGCTGACAGGCTTTTATGACCTTTTTAAATGGCTCTTTATCCATAAATTGATTAATGATAGGCCAGCCAATGATCCAGTGAGCCCGAGAGCCAGTGAGTCCCCTTCTCTTCCCTTCCCCTCTCCCTCTCGCAAATGTAAGCCCTTAAAGCGGTTTGAAGCCCATGTTTGTCCCTTTGAATATGTTTGCTTGGCTTTGCCTCGGTTCGGTTCGGTCGGGCAAATCAAATTAATGATATTGTTAAGCCGTTTTAAATGAGCCAACAAATTAATCTTGTTTAATTTTTGAATGTAACCATAATGGGGTGCAGCATTAGCAGCTGATGGCTGGATATCGACCTGGCTTATCCTCCTGTAAATCAGAGGACATCTCCCCCCATTCCAGTGGGGGAAAAGCTGATTGTTTGACTGCTCATCATTCATAAGCCTGAAGTGCGAGAACGAGTGTGCCAGTGAGTATATTGCAACGTTGTCTTATTATTCAAGGCACACACAGCGATGAGGGTGAGGATGAGGAGGGAGATGAAGCTGAGGCTAGGCTGAGTGGGAGCAACGACCGCTGTCAGCAGTGACATCCCAAACATTGGATCCATAACGATGATGATGATGCTCATGATGAGAACGGGGATGTTGTTGCCGTTTCGCTCTGGCTGATAACAACGCGTGACAACAATGCTGACACATCGAAAGATTGTCATTCCATCAATTATTCAGGAACACGCAAATCATCAGCAAAACGCTCAGCAATCCCAGAGCAATACAGCACCCACTGCAAAACGGATCAGAAACCAGGCAACGTCAACATGCAACACGGAGGGGAAACAACAGCATTCGGGGGCAGGGCAGGGCAGGGCAGGGCAGGAAGTACAAACATTAAGTGATACAATTTGTATTTGGGAGGAATTCCAGCCGCAGGCAGGCTTTTCCTCCTCGCCTCACAATCGAGTCCAATCGAGTCGAATCGAATCGAATCGCACAACAGCGAAGGCGGAGGCTTTGGCAAAAAAACAGAAGATGAAAACATAGGAATCATTGGCATGAATATCTGAGTGTTTTTATTTATGACTGCGTGTCAATACACTGTCGGACGAGACTGTATGCGGGTGTGTGTGCGGGTGTGTGTGCGGGTGTGTGTGGGAAGGGGAGGGTCTAAGCCTGCTCTATGGCCTCCACTACAACAGAAATCAATCAATTCTGGCCTGAAACCCATAGTACTACCAACACAGTCCAGAAGTGCTGACTAACGGATGAGGGGGGATCTTTACTGACTCAGAAATATACTTGTAAGGATGCTGGAGTGTATAGAGAGTGTTCATGGGGCTATAAATCGGAGCCTGACATGGTTAAGTGTGGGTGCTTAACAAAGGCTTAGAGCGACAGGGGGAGCACAGGGGGCACAGACACAGGCAAAAGGGAACCAGATCTTCGGGCACCTACTCCACCTACAAGAGCCCGAACAGATACCAATCACAATCAATCTAAAGGTTAAGAATCAAAAGCGAACTGAACTCCGTTCCATTGCAGCCTTTCCACAGTCAACTCTTTTATCAACCGGCGGAATCACTTTGCGTAGCGTAAATTTCATTTTGGAGCCTAATTGAAATTCATTTGGGCGAAATCAAATTAAGTCAAAAGTATATCCTGTCGCCAGAGGTACGTGTCCGTGCCCGTGGCCGTGCCCGTGTCCGTGTCCGTGCCCGTGTCCTTTGCCCGAATGAAACAAAGTCTGGCGCAAAGTGATTCATTCATAACGATACATTTTGGGGAAGCCAAGACGCTGACGCTGATGCTGACGCTGAGAGTGTCCCAGGGGAGCACTCACACTCGCACAATGTATACACACATATATCCTGTGAACGTGTCCTGTCCAATAAATATCAACAGTTTGCTTTCTACTTTTTCCGGGCTACGGTTGAACCCTCATCTCATCAGGTAATGGGGGATGAGAGAAAAAAGGAAAAACTCAATTATAAAATATCAGAAAATCGCAAACAAATAAATTAAGGCTACAAATCTGGCTAAGGACTGCGGCAAACTGTGGCTCAAATCGAAACGAAATGAAATGAAATGAAATAGTGACTCAGGCGCTGCCATAAAACCAAAGGCAAATACAAAGCGACCGAAGCCAAGCCGCACAAAAGGAAAAAGGTTAAACCAAATATTTATCCAGCAGCCAGCCCTAGGATGGGGATGGGGATGGGCATGGGGATGGAGGTGGAGGTGGAGATGGAGAGGGGGCTTTGAGGGTAGGGAGAGTGTCGTCTGTATGTAATTACCAAGGCATGGACTGCAAGTACAGCTGTGCCTAAGTACATAGATGGTGGAACAGGAACACACACACATCGGCAAATCTACACATCTACACATCTACATATCTACTCGTATGCATGTCTAAACATGTGAGTCCATGTCTGTGTTTGAGCGTACGTGGCTTTATGCTTAAATAAACATTTGTCCGGGTCGTCTCCGAGTCTCCGAGTCTCCGGGTCTCCGTCTACGTCTTTGCTGTGTAGCTGCTGGTTTACATAGCACCCAGCGGCAGTCAGAGCCAGTTTGGCCCGGTCAAAGCCAAATCGTTGATTGCATAAGTTGATGGCCAACACATGTCCAAGATATATAGTGTCGATATAGTGTAGTCTCTCCCCACCCCTGTCCCCGCACACCCACACCCTCGAGTTACTCACGTGTGGTTGGCGTTCACTTCTAATGATGTCTGTGCAGGTTGCATTGGCTGCTCCTGCCCCCTGCTTCTGCTTCTGCTTCTGCTTCAGCTCCTACTCCAAGGCTGCCTCTCGAGTGACCTGCAAAATGGAGGGGAAAAAAAAGGAAATTTCTGTATTACCACACTTTTCAGCCCGGGTGCCACTGATTGCTTTATTGAGATAGGGATCTTCTAGATTTATCTACGGCTCGGAGTGGGTGCAAAGGGAGGAGCTGTGGACAAATTGATTTGAAGAACTATTTAGTTGTGGGTGGGAAGGGGGTTTAGTTTTAGTGTGCAGATTTTAATTGCTTTTTGGGGTTGATTTGTTGTCCGTAAATGAATCAATCAATCAATCGATGGACTCATGTGCCAGGGCATTGGCAGGGAATCATTTGATAATTTTGGTAGTCAATATACCGAAAAAGAGATCCACAGCCAGGGCATAAAGCGACCCTGCAGAATCGAAATCGATGAAACATTTTTATATCAAATTGTTCGCTCCCCCCACTCCTCGCTCCTCGCTCCTCGCTCCACGCTCGTTTCTCTTCTCATATTTGCTCATTGTCATTTCTTTGTCACAAGGTGTTTGTTATCGTTTGTTATATTGCTTGTTATGTAATGTAATTTATACACACGCACACGCACACACACACAGAGAAAGAGAGGGAGAGAGGAAGCGGGAGCGGGAGAGTCGAATACAATGTCATAAACGCCAAGGACACAAAGGCAATTCCGCATGGCATTACAGGCAGACAAAACAAACGGCGGAACCTGAGGAAGAGGCGGACTAAAAGCCAAAAAGTACGCGTTTGGCATAAATGATAAGCTGGTAACGCAGCAGGACAGCAGCAGCAGCAGTGGATGGGGGTGGGGTTTCGGCCTGATTCCGGCCTGGGGTATGGGCTTGGTTTTGGCTTGGGTTTTGGCTTGGGTTTTGCCTTGGCCATGGCCCAGACATGCGAACAGGGTCTGTGTCTGTGTCTGCGTTTGTTCCTGCCTGCTTGACTTTTGAATACTTAACAGGATAATGAAATGTCAAAAGTGCGCAGGCGGCCAAGGAAAAGCGTGTCCTGCTGTCCTGTCGTGTTCTGTCCCATCTCTGGCCCCAACCCCTGTCCCACCCTCCTGCGCCCTGTCCCGTTCCGTGCCGTCTCATATTGATATTCCTCTGGCTGTTGCGAAGTTTTTATTGTGTTGTCCATGGCCCCAGTCAACGTCACGGCGTGCCGCGCGCATTAAATCATAAGGAAAATGAAGGAACTCTGGCTGTTGGCTAACCAAGAGGGTATATTTTTCTTCTGTTGATTCGAAGGAACTGCGAATACTCTTCAATGGCTTTTGCTTGGTTGCTTGCAGATCTCCCCTTTATTTTACTGTAATTTCCACAACTCCTTTTCCCACCTCTTCCAAAAGCTACACAGCCCAAAACAAATTTGTATTTTTATCATCAGACCAAGACATCACCGGACCATTTTCCCACCAGAGCTTTTCAGGCTGCCCAAATTTATTACCCAATCATTATACCCAATAAAAAAGAGTACAAAAGGCGCATGAAAAATGTGATATCCAAGTGGAGTGACCATATTTCTCATACAGGATACTTTCGGGGGGTTTTTCGTTTCTTTTTTTTTGTTGGTTGGTTGCTGTTCGTTGGTTGGCCATTTTATGTTTACATAAATTTAAATTGACACAAATGCGTTTTGGGTGCCCCCTGCCCCGTGCCCTCAGCCTGAACCACAAAAGGAGAAAAAAGAAAAAACTGCCAGCAAAATGATAAACTTCATAAATTATGACAGTTTTATGCTGCCTTCACTTTATTTATTTGTAGTGATTGCCAGACAGACGCGAATTGAAAATTTATTTATGCAATTCTCAGCCATTAGAGCTGGAAAACAAAAGCCAGTGCATGCCGTAACCAGTAGCCGTCCGCTCAGGGAATGAAAACTCCCTCGTATTACCCACAGAAAATCAGGTTTAATCAAGGCAACTTTTGTCTGCGTGCGAGTGTGTGTTTGTGTGTGTGGAAAACATTTTCTACATCCTCTTGTTTCTGGTGGTAGCACTGTCCAGCACACCGCATCCAGTATCCAGCTAGTTATTGTGGTAGCCATTCTCCCTGCCTCCCCCCCCCCACTTGTATTATTGTTACTGTTGCTGTTGCTGCTGCTGCTGCTGCTGCTGCTGCCGCTGCCGCTGCCGCTGCTGTTGTGGTTGTGGCAATCGGGAAACAAGAAAAAGTTGTAATCAATAAAGTAAATGACCCAGGCACTTCAGGACCATGTGAGAACATGTCCTGGCAAATGTGGGGGGAAGTGGAAACGAATGGGCCAAGTGTTGCCATGATTGATTTCTTCGCATCAGAGCCGCCTCCGTAGAGTGGTAAGCGGAGATATAATACTTAAGGAAATACATAAGATATTCTCTTGGATATTTAGTTAATCAAGTTGGTCTCTTGTATTTCTTGGCCATGTAATCCTTGGGGAGCGTCCTGCAGCTAAAAGATTTCACAGATCAATCTTAAAAGTGTTCAGCCTGTGCAGATACAAAAACTTTAGTTGAACATTATGATGGGCTTTTTGATTCATAGACTAACAGATCTGAAGGCAGTGGCAGTGGCAGTGGCAGTGTTCTTCTAGGCAGTCTTCGATGGCTTTTTAGCTTCTGTTTCAGCAGCGTAGGGTATTCGAAAGCTCTGAATATGCAGGACATCAATCTTTTCAAAGAAGCACAGAAGAAAAGCAAAGAATTTCCCACGAATTTCCTCAGCTCTGCAGAAAAGTAAAAGAATATCCCCAGAATCCTTTGAACCTAAATCCCACCACAAATGTTCCATTCAATTCAAGTTCGGGCCCTTATTCATTGTTAACATTTTTATTAATTAACCAAATTGACCAAGAGTACAAATATACACTCACACTCACTCGCACCCGAAACCCACACAGGCACACTCACAGTCACGCACACACACGCAAGCATAATTGATTGAATGCGGCGCCTGAAAGTAGGCAACATTTGGCGCGCCCATCACCCGAGGCCCTTCTCAAGTGCCGGAAGCTGCCGTGCCTTCATTTTGTTAATGAACTTGAAACAATCTCTGGAGGGCACAAGCTGCTTTGACTACCAGTCTAATTGAAACGAAATCAAATGAAGCACGCACTAAAGCAGCGGCAAGGCTTGCGGCAAGCACCACATGCCACACAACAATGAGTTGTAAAATATTCAATGCCAAGTGAGTTCACTTCAACGGCGCTCGAACCGCTTATTGACTCTTCAGGCTCGACTGCCAGGCCAATTATGGCCCAAAAAACTACGCACAATTGGGGCGTAGAAGGATGGAGGAGGAGGATGAGGAGGGAGCAAACTTTGGCCACAATCTCAACAAGAAAATCTGTAAATTACACACAACAGGCCCCTGAGAGGCAGGCGGCAGAAATTTTCCAAATATTTATACACCTAAATAGATTTGATGGCATAATTGAAATTTGTTGTTATTGGCCCTCGCACTGGCACTGGCAATGGCTCTGGCTTTGGCTCTGGCTTTGGCCCTGCCCTCGCTCGATGTTTGTGTGTTTGCAATTTGCATAAATGCCAAATGGCAAGTAAAAGTTTATTAAAAGCATCGCCAAAAGTTTCCCCCGTAATAATGATGAAGGTCCCACTTTGGGAAATTGTGACACATAGCTGCGGGGATAGAATGGAAGGACCTGGACTTGGATGTCCTAGCCTGCCACTTTCCTTGTAGTCCCCGTCTGACAGCCAACTTTCTCTCTCGAGCAACAATTTATTTTCCTCTTTTTTTTTTTTTTTTTTGATAATTTAACTTTTTTCCTTGCAGCTGAAAATTGGATTTGTTGCCACCGACTTTTCAGACCTGCCTTCAACGCTTGTTCGTAACGAATGTTGAACAGCAAAACAGCAAACAGCACAAAAAATGTGTTTTTCTAATTGCAGATCTTTCTCCTCCGCGAGAAAGGAAGGGAAAGGAGGTTACAGCTGGAGGCCACAATTCTGTACAAACTTATCAGGTTATTTAATATTCATTTGTTGGAGATTTCGAGTGGCTCTGAATACGAGTGCGGGTACGAGTACGGATATACCCCAAATAACCCGCACAGAATCCAAGCAGCCACAACAAATAGAATTGTTTGACTTTGAATGGTCTTTCAGTTAATGGTTTAGATAAGCGGCGAAAACTTCTGCTAAAAAGTTCAACTTTTACCAAAAGAAATGACTGCATTAGCCAACCCATTTGGAGATATGGGATAAAGGGAACCGTAGGCTAAGAAAGGCATCTTTAATAACCAAAAAATGTATTAAATAAAAGAACGATTGAAGTTTTTTGAAAATGCGATCTATAGGGGGATCGATCACTTACTGATTGTTTGTTGTATATTCCAGTGATAAAACCATAAACGGAACTATATCAATGATAAATGTTCAGCCTCTCCTCGATCTTGCCGCTCAGAACTCTTAAATATTTCTCTAAAACATTCTCTTAATAGATCTGTCCCCATTTAACGTTCACTCCAGGAGGATGGACATTAAACAAAATGATAAGACCAACTTGTCTGGTTCTTAACCGCCCTACAAATCGCTCTCCAATTAAATCCTTTTTTGTTTTCTACATAAACTAACTTTGCATTTGAAACTTTTTCATTCCGTCTGACAGACCCGCTGCCCATTTGCCATTTGCCATCCCTCGTCCAGTCCCGTCCCGTCCCGTCCCGTCTGTCCACCGCCCCTTGGGCTATATAGAGTATCTTTTCAAGTCCCTGCTCGTGAACCTTTAATAAGAGTCCCAAGTCCAAGTCCAAGTCATTTAATGTGCTTACATTCATTTCGTTTTAAATCTGTGATAAAGTGAGGGCCGCTTTAAGCCCAGTAGACCCTTCGTGCTTTAGTCCCAAGTTTCACTCCGCCCTTACCTCTTCGTTCGTCTCCCCGCTCCCCGCTCCCCGCTCTCCGCCCCCAGCACCTCTTCTACCACCCCGCATGCTTAGTAGCCAAAGTTGTCGCCGTGTCGCGACAAACGCCATTCTTTACACGACGCGAGCTCTGTGCGCTTTTTTGTTTCCGCTCGTTGCTGCTCGGGATTTTTCTTATGTTCCTTGCGCCTTTCTGTGCTTCCGGTTGTGTACGCGCTTTCTAGATTACTTTTATAAGTGAATTTGTTGCGGTTTTCCGCAAAATTTACAAGTACGTGAGAAAATTAGAGCTTAGCCTCTTGGAGCCTCAGTCGCTTGTTGCTCGCGCTGCTCGCTGCTCGCTGTTCGCTGTTCACTGCCTGTTGGCCCTTTATCCAAGGTATTTTTTTCTCCCTTTTTGTTTCCTGTGGTTAAGCCCCATTATGGGGCCCACCTCAGGAGCTTTAAGGTGTACCTGCTGGCGTATGCGTAATGCTGGCTGGAACATCACTCATACGCCGCGTTGCAGGAGGGAATTCGAATTAGACGTCGCGACGTCGCAACGCAGCCCTGGCAGGGCAAATTAGCAAGTTCATTATTTGCTTAGCCATCGCCTTTTGCCAATTTAACGCCAATTCCAAATGCGACTCTCTAAAGTGGGGAGAGAAAGTGAGAAGGGGGAAAGCATTCCTCTCCCCTGACATGAAAATAAATTCGATGGCCCGAACTCTCTCTCTCTCTCTTCCACGCTGAAATAAAGTTTCATCTTAGCCCGCGAATGAGCAAGACAAAGTTTTTCTGCTGTGCTTCCCCCTCCCCGTCTTAGCGGGTGTGTCTCCGCCTCTGTCTCTGCCTCCGCCTGTCTGTCTCTCTCTCTGTCTCTTTCTCGCTCTGTGTCTTTGTGTGGGAGTGTGCGGTTTTGTCTGTATTTGCAGAATTGTTAGTTTCACGCTTTGTTTGTTGAGATTAGCTGGCAGGGCGCGGGCACCCGCCCTTCAAGCCTCCCGCCCGCCTGCTGACAGAACTCTCTGCCCCCACTGCCACTCCCGCAGCATGGAGCATGCCCGAAACGCACGAAATAAAATTGTGCAGCTTACTTTACTTTATTTGCCCCAACTTATGCCACGCCACAGTGCTACACTTGTTTTATGGATGCCCTACAGTGGCGAGTTTCGTGGCCGGAGCGTAATAAGATCGTCATCAGCTTGGTCATCGTTATCGTTCTTTCTCTGTCTGGCACTCTCGCGCACTCCTTCTCTTTCCTTCTCATGCTAGAAAGGGATTTCCTGGATACCTTCTTTTTCAGTGGAACGCCATGAAATGCAGAAATTCTTCACTAAAACTTTGAGTTTATGATGTGAACGTGATTTATCGCAAATCTTTATCACAGTTTTCTATACTTCTATATATATATTAATAGTTTACCTGATGCTGCAGCCGCTTTAACCAATGGACTCTACCACTCTATGCCTATCTCTCTCATTCTCATTGAAATCTACCCTCAAGTCTCAAATCTCTCCCCAGAGAGAGAGAGAGAGGGTATCTAAGTTTCGTCTAAATCAATTCCCCAGCACACATTTCACTTGGTTTATTTGCTCCGCTTGTTTGTTGCCTTTTGGAAGAGCAAAGTTTGCACGTGAAAATTGCGTTCACATGTCTTCCCCAATTGCGTTTGTGTGCGTATACGTATATCTGTGTGGGGTGTTGTGAGTGTGCGAGAGTGGGTATCTGTATCCGTATGTGTGTGTGTGTGTGCTGAATTGGTGGCGCTAAAATTCGCTGGCGTGTGGAAAATTCATGCTGCTGCTGAAGTTTTTGGCTTTTTGAACTGACAGCTGCGATTTTTATGCGTCGCAGCAGCATCAGCAGCAGCCTCCGAAAGCAGGAAGCGGGAAACTAGGAAAAATAATTGTAATTGTGAATTGTGTGACCCTCCCGGCCCCACCAAACGGGGAGAACACCCTATACTCTCATCCCCTCTGTGCTGGCACCACTCCACCCCACCATAACCCACCCCACCCCACTCTAGCCCCCTATGTGTTGGCCATAATCAGAATAGTAGTGGGCATGGTGTGAAGTGTCTGATATTATTTCGGTTTGCCGCCTCCGTCTCGGTCTCCGTCTGAGCGATGGGCTTCCATCTGCAACTGCTTGCGGTTATTCCGCATTCTACCCTCCACCGCCTGGATCTGGGGCTTATTTATGGTTGAGTTTGTCTGGAATTGCTTTCCCTCTTGGCTAATGAGAATTTATGGCTAATTGATGCTGTTATGCGTGCGGACCGGCCCAGACTGAAAAGGAAAGCAAATTAGAGGGCACTCACACCAGCCCACTGCACAATTGATTGGCGGGGAGTCGAGTCCGCTGGCCACAATGCCCCTGCAACGATGCAACCATGCAACCATGCAACATAAATTAAGCATTGTTCAATGCAGCAAAAAGTGCCGCAGCATTTTCGTATGCGATTGTGTGCATTTAATTAACTAGATTTTTTAAATTCATAATTCATAGATGGCCAGCAGCTGGCGTCACGTATTTGGCCAACAGCTGGTCATGGTTAATTCACATGTTCGACTACCCCCGTCCGCCTATCGATTGCCCCTTTCAGGCGAATGGGCCCTGCAATGGGGCAATGTTCTCACAGGACACACGTGTGCTATGCAAATTACACAAAAGTATGAGTATAATGCAAATGGGGCACAAGGCACAAGGAACACGGAACACGGCACCCGGGGAGCGGCGGAGCGGCGGAGCGAGCTCCTCCTCACTTAATTAGCCAGCGGGTTTATTTATTATTCACCGGCTATGCCTCACTGCCTCACTGCCTCAGTGCCTCTTTGCCGTGGCATGCCTTGTTCTCCCTGGCCTGCCCCACTGCCACACTACCTTACTACTTGCCTGCCGCCTGCCTGCCTGCCTGCCTGCCTGCCTGCCTGCCTGGCTGCCTGCTCCGGCCTAATGAATCACAGTTTTTGTAGTGGAAATTTTAATTTTTCATTAGCATGCAAAGCAACAAAGCGACACGAAAATATATGACCTTGTACCGAGTAGTTTTTGTGCCTAGACATTTTCCTGTGCAAAGGTATGCTGTGCTCTTGCAGCAGTCTGCGGAAAATGTCACCGAAACCAAAAGTGAAGCCACAACTGAAAAGATATAAAGGCAAACATACCAGAAACAGTTTACTGTTCGAGAAAACATTTATTTCCCTGTATGTTCCTTTCTTGCCAAGTAGTTTACTGGGATAATTCCCGAGTAGTAGGTATCTTCTAGTCGGTATGTACACACGGTATGTACGTCCTTAGTTGTTTTTGCTGTCATTTCTCCGCATGCCCGGAACATTTGTCACAGGTGCTGAGGGCCCTGAGTGATTGAGCGAGCTCACAGGGTAAAAAGAGCACAAGAAAAATGTGAAAAGCATGTTGAAAGGATTAATGCACACATCATTTAACCAAAGGGAAAAGCCTCTCAAATAGGTGAAAGTCCATCTCCATCTCCTGCCACATGCTTTGTGCCTGCACGGCCCATTGAAAGCTCGAGTCCCAAAATGACAGCTGCCCCAGCTTCAGCCACCGGCCCCTAACCCTAACCCCTTCATCCTGATGGGCCCTGGCCTGGCCTGGCCTGTCCTGTCCCTGTCCCATCAAGTGCTAGACCAAGTCCATGATTATGAGCCTGAAGTTGGTTTTGCCCTTTTTCTGGGGATTTTGTGGCTGACCATAGTAGTTCTTTTTTGCGGTCGACTTGGGGGCTGTTTTCTCCCAGTGTAAACTGTTCGAGTTGGCTGAGTTTTAAATATTTTTCTGCACAATTTAATCTTTGTTTTAGTTATTTACATTCCGGTGTGGTTAAGGTATTTGTGGCTTACAGGATAACCCTCTCTATCCTGTGCTTAAAGATGGATTACAAAATGGCCCACTTGTCTTTGGGTGGCCAAAATAATGTTTGAAAAATCATTGAAGCTATAACGGATAGAGAGAATTATCTGAGCTGAAAACCAATGGTTTTGAAATTGTGGAACGAGAATAAAATGACCATTCAATATTTACTTAATAATTAAAACATTAAATGAAATAAGTGGATTACGGAATTTCCTTATTGGCTGTAACCAATCTTTACATATTATACTTGTTAAACATTCCATATAATTCCATTATGATTTCCATTATGTCCCCATCGCTCATATTCCTCGCAGCGCCATTCCCTTCCCTTCCCGCCCCTCCCACATTCTGTGGCAGCCAACAATTAATCTGTTCAATATGTACTGCGACAAAATGGATCGACAACAGTTAAAACTGCAAAACCGAGGCGATACCAAAACCGAACCAGAAACCGCAGCCATTTCATTGAGTGACCAGATAGCCGACTGACTGGTCGCTGGGTCACGTCTGCTCTGGTCTCCGGGCAGCGCGCAGCGGGCTCCCGGCTCCGGCTCCGGCACTCGACTGCGTATGGAACACGCTCCGTGCTCTACGCGGCTTGAACGCCATTTGCGGCTCATAATTCAGAGTCAGGGCCTGATTCAGTGAATTGCATTACCAAAATAATAAATCAATAACAATTTGATGGAGCTAAATGGGATTACTGGCAGCCGTCGAGGCTTTGGATTGGGTTTTGTGTCTGTGTCTGTGTCTGCGCCTGTGTCTGTGTCGATGTCTGCGCTCTTTTATGACATAATTTAATTCATTTCTTTAAAATCATTTTCAGCGAAACGAAATGAAATGAAATAAAGTACAAAACGTAAGCAGATAAATAAATAAACGTATATTCTGTTCCAAATTGATTTTATTTACCCGCTGCCTGCATGAAAAATTCAACTGATTTTTATCTTCAGTGCCAACAAAGAAAGTCAACAGATTCGAGAGCGTTTTACTCGCGGATGCAAATAATGCCAAAGGAAATTAAGTGACGGCATGGGATGGGGCTGTGTCAGGGACAGTGGGACGGCAAATATGCCAGCGGCAATTGCCCCATCAGGGGAGGCACACTTTTCACACACTTGTTTGGGGGTGTTCCCAAAGTGGATTTCTCGCACATTTCAGCGGAAAAATACCCACTAAAATAGCTTAGCGACTTAAATGTACGTTTCAAGCAACCTGCAAAGATATTACATATTTATGGAAATATATCTTTCTATATTTTGCCCCCTTCTTGGGTTGTATTCTCCCAAACTCCATACAGATCTGCCTTAAACAAAAAAAAAAAATACTTTCAATTCCAATTTCTTACCAAAACTTTTCCTTCAAGAAGAATATTCATTTCCAATTGGTTTCGAAAAGTTTACGTTCAAAGAGATTGCTAGAACACCTTTCCGGAACTTTCAAACAATTTGCCCGTGCAAAAAAAGCCAATGAAATTGAAGGACAGCGAAACTGGTGCTGGCTGCTACTATTTCGGGTTTTTGTTAATTTTATTTGCATGGCTGTTTGTGTGCCTTATTTCTATTCATTTCCTTCGACTCTCCCTCTCTTTCTCTGCTTTTTTTTTTTTTTCCTGCGGTTGCTTGCTATAAATTTTTAACATCGCCGAATGACAGCAGTGCCATGCAGCACGTGATTGAAGCCAGATAAGCCGAATACACGTATAGTCACACATTTTTACATACGAGTACGAGCATATTCGATTGACAGACCGGCGCGCGGCCTTAGACTACTGAATCCAGAAGCGATTCAACGGAATCCTCAGACACGGAGACAGATATGTACGTATGTATGTATGGATATGCATCCATACTCCTACATGTACATGGGCATAAATTTCAAATAAATTTCGCTTTATGCCCGTATACATGGCCTTGGGTGTGGATCTGCGATGTGTGCGCTGGTGTGTGAGTGTGTGAGTGTGTTTGCTCCTTTGAAAAATAGGCAATGTGCGGAAATTTTGATTTTTCGCCCGAGTTGGCAGGGCGACGAGCGGGTTTAGTTTTGTGTCTGACTTACAGCGAAATCAAATTAACTTGTGCATACTTTTAGGCGCATAAAAGGAAGCAAAGAAGACACCAGAGACCGGGTGAGGCCCAGAGTCAAAATGCTGCGACGTGACTTTGCCTGCTTCTGCTGCCCTGCCCCTGCCCCCACCCCCGCCCCTTCCCCTTTCTCTACACTTTCCCCAATGCAAATGGCGAACGGAAGTCGTGTGCCATTTGTGTCTGTGTGTGTGTGTCTCTCGCTCTTCCTCTACATGTGTGTGTGTAAATTTATTCACTGATGTTCTTTACAAAAGGCAATTTAAAACATTCTGTCATTAACTCGACAAATTTTTAGAACGTTGCCACATTCGGAGCCCGAGGTAATTACAAAATGAAGTGCACGTGAGACACGAAAAGAAAGCCAAATAAAAAGTGAGCCATAAAACGAATATATAAAAAGGAGACGGAAAAGCGGCAGGAAGGAGAGGGGGCAGAGGGGGCCCAGCCAGTGGGTGGAAGGAATGAGAGCAACGAAAACAGACGTCAAAATGAATTTTCGTCTTACTTTATTTGCCAGCCACCAGCAGCAGCAGCAGCAGAAGCCACAGCAGGACTTCGAATATGTTTTGAATTGCTTGATATCTTTTAATGGCCGCAACGGTAGACGAGTTGCCTGATGAGCTGTGGCTCATAAAAGTACACACATGCACATATGGAAAGAGGAATGCAGAAGGGTTATCGCAGAAGGAGTTGTCTGAGAGGAAGAAAGCATCTTCGTCATGTTATATGAAATGTACACTTAGGGGTGTCCTTTTCCTGCTAATTTAAAAAAAAAAACTGGAAAATAATCACAAGAGAATCAAAGGGGATTTATTTAGAAGATTTGTGTAAATGCAAATCAAATTTTAATCTCGTTTTGAATGTAGGGATAATCTGTGTGGCTGTTAGTCCTCTGTAGCCATGCCAAACACAATCGAAACATGAATAAATGTAGTATTTAATTGTTCCAAAACTGTTTTTAATGATTGTCGCACCACACTGTGCACAGTGCCCGCACCGCAGTTGTGGGCATTCCGAATGAGGACTGAAAGAGGCAGACATTAGGAAAAAAACACGCAACTATTAACACCTAAATGCCCGCCACATGGAAGCATAAATCAAAAAATAGCTTCATAAAATATTTATGCCCCTCATCATATATACACATGGGGATGGGATGGGGCATGAAGCATGGAGCATGGAGCAGCGGCAGCCCCCAAACAAACAAGAGCACCCATTCGTAGTGTTAAATAAAAATGGGCGCCCATTTGTAGGCAACGGAAGCGGAAATGTTTAACAATTGAGAACACAACAGGAAATGGCAGCCAGAAAGAGGCGAAAGAGGGCGAAAGAGGGGGAGAGAGAGATAGAGAGAAAAGAGGGAAAACTCCGCAACTGGTTGTCCATTCAGGGATGCAGAAAAATGTCGGAAAAACTGAAATAAACTGCCAGCACTGACAGCCGCCGATAAAATAAAGGCAAGGCAAGACAGGGCAAGGGGTACGTCCTCCGAAAATGTTCGCAAACAAATTAAAAATTAGCCATAAAAAAATAATCATACGGCGGCTTGGGCCAAAGCAAACAAGCGACATTAAATTGATAAAGGCGGGGGCCAAAAGGGGAAAGGCCGTCAATAAAGCATGGAGAATGGAGAATGGAGAACGGAGCAGCATGTGAGCGGGCCCACGACGACGATAAAGACGGCCTCGAGAGCCGAGCAGAGCCGAGCCGAGCACTTGAGTGCCAGTCGAGGCAGACAGCGGCAAATGCTCAACATTTTTTTTGTACGTATTAAAAGCAACTTCCAAGTCATTAACCCGTTTATGGCGCTTAACTTGGCCGCTTCTTTGGGCCAGGCCAGGCCAGGCCAGGCACCGCCACTTGGCCACAATAAAGCGGCAATAAAAGGCCTTGCACGCAAAAGACACACACACACACACACAAAGACCCACACACACGCATGTGTGTGTGTTTGCGGGTCTTGGCCAACTTTAAGCGCTTAACGGCTCATTTATTGCAGAACGTAGCCTCAAATAAAGGGGAGATCCAGGGCCAGAACCAGAGTTAGAACCAGAGCCCGAACCCCAATGGCATAAAATGTTATTAAAAACGCGACTCAGGCTTAGCCACAGAATGGCCGGGGCACGCGCCCATTATGTGTTTAATCTTTGACCGGACAGGCCTCCACACACACACACAAACATAACACACACAAGCACAAACACAAACACAAACAGAGAAACCCACGCACAATGGCGGCACTAGAAGCCGAGGACAAGAGATGGTGACAGGAGCACAGGAACGAAGTGGAATGAGACGGAAGGGCATGACGAACGGCAACGGTTGCATCAGTGTCGTTTGGCCATTTTATGCCAGATCGTTTCTCATAAAATAAGAACCGACTGACTGCATATAAATATGTGAAAAGAGAGAGAAAGACTCAGACACAGAGACAGACACAGACACAGAGAACGGGAGCTAATGAGAAAGAGACAGGGAGTGAGATTCATTGTCTTTAATGGAGAGAATACGCTCAGAGCATGGCAGTGAATATATCATAGGCTGTCTGCAAATTAACAGGAAAGAAAGACTGAATTCTGGCATACCCTGACACATCTAACACACTTTCGAAGGATATACCAGACAGATGGCCAGAGAGAAGTACAGAGAAAAAGGGGTAGAAAATTACATGGAAATTCATAGAGATTGATGGAAGATGTATGACAGCCGTATATCGGATCAATCTACAACCAAATCATATTTCAAACACGTGCTGTCCGTGCTGGCTATCCTTCCTGTGTGACTACGATCATGTTTGTGAACAGAGCCTTCTGATCTCACAGCCATAAACATCTTAGTATGGCCAGTAGCGCATGGCACTCTATCAATTCCAGTACATCCTCGGACAGCACAGGGTATACAAAGGAATTTACGGTTGATGTGGCTTGTCTGTTTATGGCAACGGCCGCAGCCAGTAGGATGTTGGCAACTGTTGGCCGAGCGGCTGTACGACTGAACGACTGCGGGGCTGCGGGGCTGTGGGGTTGTGGCTGGCACCGCTGCTGGCTGTTGGGGAGATGGTGCCTGGCTTGCCACGCGCCTACTCACCAAAAGCAGATTTGGTTTTGTTATCCACACTTGCACACACACACACTCGCCCACACACTCGCACACACCCACTCTACCACTCTCGGAGTGGGGCAGAGGCACACGCACATTATGCTAATATTAGCCCCGGATAGTGCTAGTGGGTTAAGGACATTTTTATGCACGCGTATGCCCACGCACATCGGCATCCCCATCCCCATCCCCATCGCCATCGACAGTCGAGAGTCGAGAGGCGGCCATCTGTGTTCGTTTGCCTGTGTTTGTGCATGTTAAATGGGCGTAATGCCACTATTATTGGACACATTACAAACAAAATTAGAATGGCCCCCGTCTGGTGTCCCCTGGTGATTTTCCCAGCGTTAGCGTTGTCTGGCCTTAAAGCTCTCTTGGCCAAAGAGAGAATATATTGCAGTTGGCATTAAACTTGCATCATAGTGCAGTTCCGAGCGCCCCCATAATTGAGTGAATCGATTTTCCTTGGCCAGGCCACCAGAGAGTGTCCCAAGGCGAACGAACAGGTGTGTCTTCGAGCAGTCTCGCAATTGATGGGGAAATGCCATTTACTGTATTATCCCCATAATGGTGGGCGGCTGTTCTGTGCCCCCCTCTTAAGGCACTCAAAATATCTTCCATTTCGTTTCCCCTATTGCGAAATGAGCAGCCGCAAAAAGCAAGCCATTTGGATCTATTCAAGCATCGTTACCTTACCTGTTCGCTATCATTACCGATATCGGGCATCGATTTTTATGCCCAAGTAATTTCCTCAAAATGTTCCCGAAATCAACAGAGCAAGGCCGAAGCCAAAGCCAAAGCCAAAGCCATTGACATCTTTTCAACCACATCCCCATTATCCGTATGCCCATGCCCCTCCCCATTCCCATCATCATAATCATCATCATCATCTGGGGAAAAAAGTGAAAACATTGCCACAACAAAAACTTGGGAATAAGTAGAAGGGAAACTAGTGCTAGCAAATAGTTACCAAAAGACAGCTTCGATTTTCCAGTACAAGCAACGGTGCGGTACGGTGCGGTGCGGTGCGGTGCGGTACGGTACGGTGCGGTACGGTACGGCGCGCTGGCATTGGCAATGGCAATGGCAATGGCAGCTGAGGTGTTTTATCGATTTACACTAACCACAAATACATATACTATGCATAAGAATAACGCAGAAGCATAGAACCTTTCCGCTTGACAGCCATGGAGAAATGAATGTGCCCATTGGAACCAGTAGCTGGAGGAGCGGCCCGGCCCCACTTTGTGTCACATTATGGAGACATCAAGCACACAGACGGGACTCGTATATACGAAAAGCAACAGCGATTAAAGTGAAAAAATACTGCCCTTAGGGGGCACTGGGTGTGGCAAGGATAAGGCACACAAATTTCAACTTAAATCCGAAAATATCACGGTATCAGTAACTACAAAACAAGAGAGCGAGAGAGAGAGGCGGAGAGAGAGGGAGGCAGAGAGAGAGAGGAAGAGAGAAACGTAAAGAAGAAGGAGGAAAATTATAATATAAGTATAAATCATAATTTTAAGGCAGAAACCTCTAGAGATGAGCTTTCAGCGGGATGTGGAATGTGGGATGTGGGATGTGGGTTCGTGGCTGCCTGCCACGTCTTGGTCTCCCCTTGGGCTCCCTTTTTCCGGCAGGTATAATCCCTCAAAGCGAAAACACAACTCAAGCATTTTGGACGCCTCTTTCAAACTTCACTTGGCTTTATATGTATGGCATGCGCTGTATGTTGTATTATGTATTTTGTATGCTGCTCTATCTGTATGCCTGTGTGTTTTTGTGTGTGTGTGTGTGTGTAAGACGAGCCAACAATTTATGCGCTTCGTCGCTTTTCGTCTACTCCAAAATGATTTGCCTTTAGACAGGACCCCAGACCCCAGACCCTAGACCCCCACCCAGTCCCAGTCCCAGATCCCGCCCCATCCATCCACTTCGCCTCAAGTTCAATTTATTTTGCGCATAAAAAATATAAACATTTTTGCCGGATTCTATTCGGGGCCTTCTTTTTCCGCCCATGTCCATGGGTTGTGTGTGCAAATCCAAGAAATTTGCCTATTCGACTAAAGCCAAAGACAGAGATGAGCGCAGACAGATGAGATTTGCCGTTTAAAAGGCTAATTCCTGCTGTATATTGGGCCCACAAAATCGAAGAAAATATTTCAGATAAATAACTCCAATTGGAAATTGTTCTAGTTTCAGGGGGGATATATTGTTGTCCAGTTATTGCTACAGTAAGCTGTATATATCATATATCAAATATTTATATCCCTAGAACCACGATCCAAGCACCCAAACAAGAACTCATCTCTAACTCACTTGCCCCCCCAACCTTCTGCCCCGCGATGGCATGCAACATGAGCAATTGCTTATAAATCATGAGCAGCGCCGCCGCCCACCCCGGACTCCCATGCGAATGCATGTTTACTGATTTACCGCTTCGGTTTGTCTTTTCTTTTTCTTTTTTTGCCATCTAAATCTACATATTATTCGAGTACGCACACACACATACGAAAGCCCATGCGAGTGCTTGAACCTATAAACATTGTGGCTGCCACACATTTGGAGCTGAAGAAATGGTTTATTGAATAAAATGCTACCTGCTGGGAAAAATGAGTGGAGGAAACTACGATTATTTGGGCTAAGAAAATTTGTCGACGCGTCGTCAACATTCACTGACATGCCAAGTAATTTGCTGCTAAGCAACACCGATACACAAAAGGCCACCCAAGCAGCTACTCCACCCACTGAACCACACAACTAGTTGGTTACTCCACCCACTCACCCACTCAGCCGCCAACCAGCTACTCCACCCACTCCAACCACCCGCAGAGGAAAGACTGTTTTTTTTTTTCGGCTGTTTGACAATTCACAAAGTGCACGGGGAGAGCAGACTGCTCCGGGCTGGCTGCTGTTGACTATTTTCCGGCACTGAAAAGGTTCTATGGGTAGTCATATATACACATATGTACTGTACTTTAATAAGTCCAGCACTGATGAGAATTTGCTTACCAACCCATTAGGATATAGATCATTGAAACGTTAACTTCAACTCTTTTAGTTCTGACTTGGATTGATCGTCACTAGTCAGCCATTTTAGTAGGATCAACTCTTGATTCAGCTGGACAGATATTTGCAAGAGTTTTATACACGTATATTTTTCCAATCCCGCTGAACGATTCCCGGGAAACTATGGGTGAAAAGGCTTTCGCTGAGTATGTAAGGGTATTATCAGCTTCTATCCACCAAAGCACTTGTGTTTCTTTTTTTTTATAAGTTTCAACTTTTCTGTGAACACATGTCAGGGCATTTAAGATTTATATTTTTTCTCTATTTTTCAGCTGGACTGTGTCCATAGGCAAAATTGTTGAGCTGCCTGCCACCGCCCCCTCCCCCTCCCCCACCATTCGGTATTTTGCATGCATTTTTGATGGGCCTGGACGTTAGGGTTCGGCAACAAAAGCGCCAGAGCCAGAGCCAGAGTCGTGTGCAGGCAATGCTTTTTTAACGCCCTTTCACGGTTAGCTGCATTCAAGTGGGGTTCTCGTTCCGTTCGCCTTTATTTCCCCAATTTTTTTTCTGTAGTTTTTCAGCTTTTTAATTGTCAGGCAGTCGGCGCGCCGGTGGTTCCACCGCGCGGGGAATTGGTAGCAATTGAAAGGGATTTCGCAGTGTCCTCAAATGGGAATTTAAGAATTTTCAAGGAATTAGCTAACCAAACTCGTTCTCTGAGCGGAGCGGAGCGGAGCGGAGAGACTGAAACCCCTAATACGCCAAAAGAGATTTATGTGGCGGGTGGGAGGGGCAACAAGAATTGAAACTGAAATCCGCTTAAAGCTGTTTTCCCTTTTGAATGGAGCTAGAAGGCAATCAAAATTTGATTCATATGTGGGTCATTCATGTTGGTTCAGATAAGAGGGGTTCCCCGCACAGTCAATTCTGGTGGAATTGAACTTTAAGAAGAAAGTTTCAGCGGAAAGCAGGGGGAAACTTTCGTTAACAACAAACTGTTTTGTGGTTTTATGGGAAATAAAAGTATAACGCCCCCGAAACTATACCCAGGCCAATTATCCACCCACTAGACTTTCTATGAATCACAGTCCAATCACAAGTTTGCAGCAACAAATCCGGAAAATGCAACATTTCAACGCACATTCCTGCACAAATCCGGGCGCTCTAAGCAGGCACGCCGAAAAAGTGTTTAAAACAAACAATGGAAAATGGGAAAACTAACAATAAAACGAAAACGAAAACGAAAAAAAGAGGCAGACAAGCAGCGACCTTACCATTGTTACCTTGGCCGCTCGGCATGTAGCATGTGGCATGGGGCATGTGGCAGGGCACGGCGTGGCACAGCACTGTGCACCGTGCAGCGAGCGCAGAGCACAGAGCACAACGTGAGGCGTACAACACTGCGTATGAATGATGCGGGCACTTTTAAATTATGCAAGAGTATTTTCTGCTCAGTGGCAGCTGGGCACACACACACACACACACACATACAGACTACAGGACTCATGTGAGCAAGCAAATTTTCCACACAATAAAATTGTTCACACTTTTTGTGCAGAGGCGGAGAGATGGAAAGTGGAGAGGAGCCGATGATATGGAGAGGAACAAAGAACTCCGAGTCTTTGTCTGTGCCATGTAAAATAAATTAGAAAACTGGCAAATTCCAAATTCAAACCTTTCATTAAAGCCCGGCTAGAGCCAGGGCCTTGATAAATTATGAAAATGCAGCTAACGAGGCGTGTGGAACCTTGACATTTGCCCGAGTCTAAATCCAACACTCGGCTGCCTCTCTGTCGGCTGTCTGTCAGGCCAAGCCAGGCACACATCCTTATCCACATCTACATCCACATCCACATCTTCATCATCAGCAGATCTTTAGTTCTCCCTGGTGTACATATTTAAAATGTGTACAATTAGATGATGGGTTGAGTGTCACTCAGTTGGAGAGCTGAAAGGGTACGTCCATTGCCCGAAAGGATAACTTAAAGTTTTCTTTAAGTTTCCTTTCAGATTTTCCCCTCGAAGTGGCAGCAAAGTATGCGACGATAAATGACAAAGCTAATGCGCTTTCCACGTTCTGGCAAACGCACCACGGAAATGTCTTGGAGGCAGCATTAGGATGCTTGGATGCTGCTGCTGCCGTTGCGTCTGCGTCTGCCTCTGCCACTGCCACTGCCACAGCCATTGCGATGCCACTCAAGGCATTTGCCTGCTGCCAGCGGCATCTCGTGCCATAAATGTCTGCACATTGTTGCAGGTGCAGAGGCAGGGGCAGAGGCAGAGATGGGGACATTGCTCGGCATACCCTCAGGCGCGTTGCAGCTTGAGCTTGACATTTGCCTGACAATCAGGCGACACATTTTCCCACTCTGCCACTCTGCCACTCTGTCTCTCTCCTCCTCCTCCTTCTCTGTGCATTTTTCTGCTGCTTTGATTTTGAATAACTCACTTACTTAATAAACGTTGCAGCTCTGCTACGTTTGCCCCGCTCTGCTCTGTGTTTGCCCTGTCCTGTCACGCCTGTCCGGAGTGTGTCTCCCAGACTGTTTTAATGCTGTGTAAATTCAAGTTTGCATTTCCAAGGCTTCTTTGCAGCTCATCCTCGGGTGCTGTTATATGTTCGCCTGTCGCTCAGATTAGATCATTACACATGGCACACAATAATTCACTGAAAGCGGAGGAGTAGGCCATCAGAGAAGCAAGTGCAAAGCCTGGGAATTAAAATGGATTCGAGGCGTTGATAACCTTTCATTTCAATTAATACGAGTAGGTAGGCACACACATTTGTGAATGATTTATGTGCATCCTCGAATTTCGAATAATTGTGCGACTAACAGCTTAGTCTTTTTTATCGTCTAAATCCTTCTAAATTGCTCATACACAGCATGGTTTCTACTCCAAAATGAAGAGCACTCAGGCCTTATATCTGCCTTGTATCATATGCCCCGAAGGTATTCCTCAGATCTCTCAGCACCCACTGGGCCCACACAAATCCAGCTTGGGTAAGCCAGACCAGGGGCAACAACAATCAGTCCCCCAGGACTCTGCCAGAAAGATGTTGGCAGGTAAATTTATTTATTGAGTCACTTACTTGGCAAAGAATCTCTCACCCCGCAGTGCGAGTATGTGTGCGTTTGAAATTTATGTGTCTTTTACCTCCTGACTTTCACTTGGCACGCTCCGTGTTTCTGGCAATTGAATTAAATTTCAATTAATGAAATATGTGGCTTTAAGTCAGATTCTATATAGTATTTTTGCCCCTCAATGTTTGCTTTACCCTTGACGGCACCGAAAGGTCCTCACAGTCAGAATCCTTTCTTTTCTTTTTATTTGTTATGGCAATCGAAGGCAACTGCGGGTATTGTCTTTATTATTGCTGCTGCTTTTTAGAGGATGGAAGGGACGGTGGTTGCGGGGGGGAAATTCCAATTTGGTTGGTCATAAATTTTAGCGAGACGGCACAAATGAAAAGCACAGCGCGTTAAGGAAAATATTTAAATTTTCTCGCGCGCGCTCTGTTTTCTGCAGCCCTTTTTTTCCTGTTTGGGTCTGAAGGGAGTCCTGTGGAAAAAATCTGCTTAAATGTACTTCCGTCATAAAATAACGGTAATGCAGAGAGAGCAATGCTCCTCTGTGTGTGTGTGTGTGTGCGTTTGTTGGTGTGTGCCTCACGTAGCAAGAAAAACCTTTTTATAAATGTTGGTTCGCAGCTTCCGCAAAATAATAAAACAAAGCGCCAACACACAGAGCGAGAGAGAGAGAGGCAGCTGCCAGGACATCGCCCGGACCCGTGCAAAAGGCAAGCCAGCAAGAATGCTTTTAAATTTTGACACACACCCACAGCCACACTCACCCACACACGCACCACTTGGTGGGGCAAGAGCCAAAAAAAAAAAACCAAAAAAATTAATAAATATGTGCAACGGAGCTCCGCCTTCGAGGCACACAGAGAGACGCCACCGAGCGACCCATGAAGCAACTGGCTACTCCACTCACTATGTTTATTTTAATTTTTCTGTAGTCCTTTTTTTACATTTTGCTTGTGGATTTTGATGGCCCCAAAAACTCTGTGCGGCGACATTTGTTTGAAGTTTATTTTGCAAATGTTTTATTTCGCTTTCTGTTTCTGTTTCATTTTTATTTTCATTTTTATTTAGTTGCTGCAGTGGCAATGCGGACATGGGGAAAGGCGGACACTGGGATCACGATTGAGTGGCTGATTAGGAAAATTCGACTCAATTGGAAATATTTGACAGATATCTATTTTCCAAAGAGTTTTCAAGGCATTTCCTTTGAACAAATAAACAAATTTGTTGGGACATTCAAAAAGATCTTTATTAAATGATCGAATTACTATATATTTAAAATTTATTAAAAAAAAAAACACTTGCAATGGAAGAATTAATAAGGATTTACCCAAGACTAAAATCCTTAAAATATATATGAATATAAATATTAAAAGTTTTAAAAGTATCTTATGGACTTCCTTGACTTAAGCCAGAAATAGAATCATCTAATAAAATAAGGGAATGACACTCTGGAGTTGGCTTGGTTTTCAGAGCTGGAAATGTCTATCCTTCGAATCGTTTTAATTATTTCTTTATTTGTTGAAAACATCATCATAGAAGCCAATCGAATCAATCGATCCGTCTGCTAGCTCAATGTTTGTCCTACCATTAACAGTCAGTATAAAACTTTTATGGCCCCACATATCGCAAATACTGCTATTCAATCGATGCATATATCTGACTCATTGATTCATGCTTTACAAAACTCATTCATGGCGAAAACCAATTAAAATTAGCCACTGAAAAATAACAAAATTATCAGCAACAAATTCGCTCAACCACAAACAAAAGATACTTGACAAACACATTTGATTCGACTGCTTCGGAAATTTGCAGGCAAATACAAATTATTATGATAGCGGGCCATTAAAAAGTTGTAATAATTGCAATGAAAGCAAATGGAAACTTTGGTTCGAGAAGAGTTTAATTGATAAATGAGTATAATACATATAGTATTTGCAAGTATGGGCAACGTATTCGCTCGAATTCAATCTCTTACCTTGAATTTGGCTTTAGTTTGGCTTTAGTTTAAGCCAGAGCCTAATCTCCTCTGAGATGTCGCGTGTTGCTCGTTTTACTGAATCTCTTAGGAGGTCTTAGGATTGGGCACTTGGACACTTAACTTCCTGCCTCTGCCTCTGCCTCTGTGTCTGTGTCTGTTCTGGTATTTGTTTTTATATACTTGTAGGTTTTTTTTTGTTTTTTTGTTGTTTTTTTCCTTGCAGATCCACCCACAACACACGTCAATTAACCTACTTTCGAGTTAGCAGGGGGGCCACAAGGCTAAAAAAAAAACATAATAATGGCAGCAAGAGCCAGCTTCAAACGAATGGCCCAAGTTAATTTTCTTAGAATTTGTTTCGGGTTTTTTCCCTTTGTTTTCTGGCCTCTGCCTTTCGATTACTCGTAAGTATTTCCGGCAACATACACGCACGCGGAACACTTTAGCCGGCTTTTCAGACTTCTTGCGCCAAAAATCCAATCAGACGTAGCAGCGGGCCAACAGGCAGACTCTAGGGACCAACAAAAATATCACTCATACGCCGCTTGTGCCAACCGAAACGCACGAGTGGCAAACACGAACTGAAACGGCTCTGCGGCCAGAACCAAATGCAACCAAATCGGAGTCCGCTGTGCACGTGGGAGCAGCGCATGCGTCACTTTTAGTCAATGAAAAGCTTCGTGCCGCACACCATTTGCCGCCAAGTCGAATCCGAAAGATGCCTTCGTCCTTTTGGCAGCTGATGCTAGAGTCGGAGTTCGGAGTCGTCTGTTGCTTCGGTGTAAGTTGGCAAAGGATATTATGATATCAGTCAGATCGTTAGGATATTTATATAAGGATATCGTATGTTTAAGTCGAAAGCACCAAGATCTTATTAGATGTCGAAGAATCATTTCAGATTAACCTTTTTCCAAATATTATTTAAGCAAAGTTCGAAGCAAAAGTTGACTAAAATTGTATAAATATATATATCCAATATAGCGACGATAAGAACGATTAATCTACATGGAACTTCCCTCCTATTGTCTTTGCCTATTGTTCCTGTGGTTTCTGCACTCCACTCCCCCTCTTCTTGCCGTTGCCGTTGCCGCTGCCGTTGTGAGCGGCAACATAATCATCGGCGCGTGTTGCTCACTTTGGAGGCAGACGGCAGCCGAGGCACAGACACAGACACAGGGACAAATCCAGAGCACAATTCGCGCAGCGTCATGTCAACGAGACAGTCGAGACAAATGCCACAGATCCGCCTGCCCCTCTCCACGGGCCACCCGCTGCTTCCCACTTTCACTCCCTCATTCCATACCATACCATCCCTAACCATCCCCTACCATCCCTTCCCCTTGCCCATCTAGAGGCCCAACCATTGCCAATTGTCTTGGGGGCTTAACTTTCTTTCATTTCTGTGTTTCCCTTTTTTGTGTGTTTAATTTCTTTTGCCAACAAGCGTTGGTGGTTTGAGGGCTAGAAAAAGGAAAACGACTGTTGTTACTGTCCTACTCCTTGTTATCCTTTCAATTGTCATTTGCTTGTTGCGTCGCCTCCACTCGATTGGCTCTCGTGTCCGGTTGTCCCTCTGTGTGTCGTTTGTCTTGTGTCTGCGGGGGCTCCATGGCCAAAGCCTCTTGTAATCGCAAGTTAATTTGATATATTGATGTCGATTCTGGCTAACAAAATCTTCTAAATCGAATTGATTTCCCTGTGGTTGGAATTTTCTCTTGGATGGATGCCTAATTTAAATTTTGTAACAGTTTGTCCCTGATAATTGCTATACCTTATTCCATCTGTCGCTGGCCTAACAGCGAATTAAACGGAATGAAATGGCCAAGAGATTGTGTGGAACAGCCCCAATGAACTGTCTTGACCTTCCTGCAATGAGCTCAAGCCACGTAACTGGTCAGGTAAAGCCCTTGTAATCGCCTGTTAACTTGACATGACGATGCTTAACTGATTTATATGTCTCATGCCTAAGTCCCAGCCATGGATAGACATGATGGATGGATCAATCGATGGTTAGATAGATAGATAGATAGGCCAATGGATGGAATGGAGTATGTTTCTGAGCCAACAGCAAAATTAAAGAGAAGGCGAAAAGGAAACGAGGAGGTGCGGATTCGATGGGTCTTGTTTTTTGGTATTTTACAAATTAAATTGCTTAGTGGAGCATTTGAATGTAGTTTATTCAGGGCGGGGACTGCTGACCGGAAGCTGCTGCAGCCAGCCCAACATTTTCGGTCTATTTGCACGTCCTCCGACTGCAGACTGCACTCAATCTGCATCTGCAGCTGCATCTTTACTTAGCCAAATTACTTGCTCCGCCCTGAAACTGATGGCTTACAGAAAGGCTCCTTCTACTCGTATTATGGCTGAGAGAAAGAGGCCAGAGATAGAGCCAATGCTGTCAATACCGGAGAATAAATTGCGGTCTTTTGTGTACAAAATTTTGGTTTATCCAGTAAACAAGATAAATTATGCAAAAATACACAGACAGGCAGTGAGAGAGAGAGAGAAGGAAAAGGGGGGATTGCCACTTGTTGAGATTTCAGTCCGTGTTTGAGTCAATACAATATATATATATATATATATGATATAGCACAATGGCATTATGCTTGATTATGCTCGTGTAATGCGAAGCAAAGACTCGTTATTTATTATGACAATCTGCTGGCTCAGTATTTCATTTAAAAGTTTGGCACTCACGGCTCCACAAGGTTGCTGCTCCTGCTTCTTGGCAACAAAAAGATGGCAAATACAATTTGCAATTTCACAATTTTACAACGGAACAAATCTTAAATACAACTCCGGCAGAAGGCCGCAAAGTATGCCCTGGACCCTGGACTGGGCTGGGCTGGGCTCGGCTCAGGGCCCAGGACAAATGCTTCTCCAGTCTAAGCCTCGGCCATGGCCATTTTAATCCCTTTTAAATTGATATTGTAATTGGTTTCTGTATGTAGTTGCGAGCATGAATTTCAATATGTCGACTCGGCTCGGCTTTGCCCTTTAGTTTTTCCATCCCCTCCTTCTCTCTGTGTGTTTTCTGTTTGTCTTTCACGGCTGTGTGTTACACTCGTACCACATAGTATTTGAATTATGTGCTTTTCGTTGGTCTCCTTGTTGCCGTAGATTATGTAAGGCAATTTGTATTTGCTTTTGTGGTGACTAGTTCTGCCGCATATCCAATGATGATTGAGGGGTATATCAGGCACACATATTTTTGGTGTGGACCACAGGAATATGGACCAATTGTTAAGGGCTTAGATTACCTTTATATCATCTATAAATTTGCTTCAACAAATTGGATAGAGGGTATAATCAAGTGACTTTCCCTCAACTTTATCCGTTACAACGGTGAAGTTACAAGCATCTAAATGTAGAATTACTTTATGGTATTAAATAACTTGAAAGCGCCCCTCCTTAATTTACATACAAACTTCCGACGGCTGCTAGTCCCCTCCTGAAACTATCAAAAACTTAAGGCATATAAGAACTTTAAGGAGCACTCCCTATATATCAACGTAATATCATTAAATCTCTGAGAAAAGTACCAACCGAAACCAACTCCACTCCACGGCATTAATAAATATTTGAAGAGCCACTAAAGATGTCGCTTAAGTAATTACGAGCACGGTAGCAATTTCAGCGCGACATCTCAACATTTTGCACCTTCGAAAACTAAACAAAAGTGACTGACAAAAATCTTTTGATTGCACTTTGGGGACACATTTGAAGGTGTAAATTTTACAGCCTACCCTGCCGACCCCCGCTCTGTCCCACCCGCTTCTCTTGGCCAAACAAAAGTCGAAAGGTACACTCTATCCCTCTAGTTTTTTCGGTGGGTCTTCGGGCCACGCACAGGTTGCCCATTACACGGCATTTGTCCTTATTTACCGTCTGGGGGGTATCCTTCCTCTACTTGGTTTATAAAGCACCTGCTTAACCCTTAATACGGAACCCACAGAAGCAAAAAAAAGAAAAACTGAAAAAAAAGGCAGAGAAGAGTAGAGCGGGAAGGGAAAGGGGAACGGGAACGGCAACGGCAACAGGAAGCTGTGGCAATAAAAGCAAATCCGTATTCAAGGTGCACGAGGCGGCTGAAATCTTTTGGGAACCAGAAGCAGGCCGGATCGGGGCCGAAAGCTGCAACGTCGACGGGTTCGAGACACTGGGACAGAGGGACAGTGGGACAGTGGGACAGCCAGCAGCAGATTATGTATTTACAGTCAGATAACTCCCGTTATGGCACAAGTTTACCCCAGGTTTTCCCCGAGCCCACCCATGTTGACTGCCGTCCCCCTACCCCCCAACCCCTACCCACTGCCCTCCCCCCGCCTGCCACTGCCACTGCCCACTCTCTATTGTTGTTGTAATAAGGCAACTGCCTAGATGATTGCCGGCAATTGTTGACCATGGCCCCAAGGCTCTTAGACCCACCCATGTGTGTATCCCTGTGTCTGGCAGTGTGTGTGTGTGTGTGTTGGACAAAACTTAGTGCTGAGTCAGGCCTAGCGGGGCGGCCATTTTGTTTATCTGCATAATAAACTCACCTCAAATTATTGGAGCCCGCATTTTGGACACGTTCCTGTCGTCGCCAGGTGAAATGCCCCCCAATGGGACATTGCCTGACTTCTGACTCCTGACTCCTGACATTGCCATTGTTCGGACGCCCAACGGAAAGTACGGGGAGGATGGATGGGAGAGAAGCCAACAAACTTCTCAAATTTCGTATTTAAGTGCTTTTGGTAATGTATTTCTTACAAATTTAGCAAACTATCAAATGGCAGATGGGAATCAAGCTTTATAGAACTCCATTGCGAATATGGTTGGGTAAAGCAAAGTGTGAGGAACATTAATCAAGACAGGAGCAGGAAGTGCCGATCAGGAGCACAGACTTAAGATACTCTGAGATGGGCAGAAAACACCAATCTATTATAATTTGCTGAGAAAAGCCTCAAGGGGTCGTCTCGCCCTGAGGTGTGCTCCACATTCATTCCATCCCTTCAACTCTTCAATTTAACGAGGTCTAGGCTGCATTATGCAATAACAGGCAGACACCCAATCCCCCCCCTAAAAAGTAGGCAACCATTTTATGCACATTTTCAATGCCTCTCATGCGGCCACTGCACTGCCACAGCACTGCCAGAATTTTCGCTTGCTTAAAAAATTAAATACGCCTCTTGTTACATAAGCCTGCATATGACATCTATGTCTGTCTCTCCTTCTGTTGGGCTGCCATGGTGCGGTTTCTTTTTTCTTTTTTTGGGAATCCCCGCTAGGCTGCACTCAGAAATGTCACAGGCCGCTATGGTGTGCTTCCCTTCTGCCTTCCCCTCCCTTCCCCCAGAAAGGTACCTCCTCTATTCGGCAGCGGGCGAAAATATTATTTAATGCCCTCTGACAGTTGAGTGAAGCAATATCGTTTACATGCATTACCTATACATTTCGGCATATACATATGTACGAGTATGTGTGTTCGTATGAGCGGGGGCATGACACTCACTCAGATTGCCACAATGGAGATGGGGGAGCTGCCTGCCTCTCTCGTTAGCTTTAAATGTTAAAAATGGAGAGAATGGGAGAGACAGCGAATAAATGCCGGAAAATCGTGGCCGTTTTGTGTGAACATTTTCGATTTCGATTGTCAGTGTGTGTTCTCTTTTCATTTAGATCAACGTATTTCTTTAATTAAATTGAAGCAGAGTACAGACGGAATTACCTTTTGGATCTGTTTCTCTTAATGGCCCACCCATATACTATGTACATATATATATATTTTTTTATTAATCATTATTCAGGGATTTTTTTCGTAATCTCTGCGGCAATTTGAGAGTTTATTTTTCGCATATTTTTTTGATTAACTGAAAAATGAGCTCTCGGTTTACAAGTCTGTGAAGCTATCAATTATTTTTGTGTTTTTTTTGCAACGCTTTAATTAAATCTTTTTAATTTAATATGTCTTTACAGTTATCAGTCCAGAGCAGCGCAATCGGAATATTTGGAATGCAATTCGAAAAAAAATCAGCCTTAAAAAAGCACCGAAAACCAATTAACATAAAGCATTTGATAAACGCAATTATCTAATTCGTTTATGTATTAATTACAAACTACAGATATAAAAAAATAAAACGAATCAATAATAGACACTCCTCAAAAGAAAAGAAAGCAAAAACTAAATAAATTGAAATTTAAACAAATGCCAAATAGTGCTGGCAACAGGAAAAACACTCCAAAACACACATTTGCATGTATGAATGCCGTATATTTAAACAATTCGATCAATTAAAAGCAATTTCGCCGGAAAAAAAACCACAGGAAAAACTGCATACACTATAAAAAACATTTTACTCACTCAAAATTCAATAAAAAGCGTACAATAAAAAGAGTAATACAAAAAAAAAAGTATTTAAACCCCTCGACATATTTTTTGGGGCCACACACTTTCTGGCACACAAATTGCCCACCAATGGACGGCAGGATGGGGGCCATCAGTGTCCGAGTCCGAGTGGCAGTGGCAGTGCGAGTGCGAGTGCGAGCGGTGGCCTGTGCCCGGCCTGTGCCCGGCCCGTGCCCGGCCCGTGCCGATTGAATGAAATTTCACGCTGAAAATCACATTGTTTACCAGCGAAACAATTGCGCGACGATGGCGGCGAAAAAACACTCTCTCAGCCACACAAATCGAAAAGAGAATGCAAAGAGATTCGGGCTACAACAAGAAAGATAAGCCAGCTTTCGGGCGACCAAAGCGCGGGATACCCTGAGAAAAGTGATTCGATTGGGTAGGATTTGGGGGGATTTGGTAGAGAACAAATGATACCTATATGCTAGGCGATGCTGTGATCCGATGATGATCTGAGCCAAGAGAGTCCCGAATATCCTCCAAAATAGATGCGTTTCTTCCTTGGGGGGATTTCACTGTATACGAATATTCGTATAGTTTTTCTTTTGCCAAACTGCTGGCTAAATTAAACAACCCTCGACAAGGGTATACTTGGGGAGGGGATAAAGGCAAAAGCAACAGGAAAATAACTGACATTTGTTGCTGCTGTTGTATTCGGTACTTTTGCTGTTGCATGTTGATTTTCGTTCGCGTTTGCCCCTGCCACTGCCGTTGTTGCTGTTGCTGTTGCTGTTGCTGTTGCTTGTGCATCACTGTATGCATATTCCTGCTGCTGTTTCACTTTTTGGTGGAAGGGAACATTCGTTGTCGTTGATTGCAGACACGCATAAAGAGCTCGGAGCGGCAATGGGACGACTATGCAATGCCCTGCCATAAGATATCCGAGCATGTGCTCTCAAATGACCTATAAATATTCAGAACACCGTTCCGATCACTGCTTCAGATTTGAATATTGCGAATTACAAGCTCAAACTCAATCAGAATCACAAACCATTTAGTTGGAATAGAGTACAAAGCACCAACCAATGCAGTCAGTGCAGTCAATGCAGGCGGCCGCTTCCGCTTTCGATTATAGCCCCCACACACATCTGGCCAACAGCAGTTGGACGGACGGACGGACGGACGGACACCGTGGTCGTGGTCGTGGTCCGCCGCAAGAGCAACGACTTTTAATGGTCTCATTGCGGACAATGCCGGAACTGCCTGGCAATCGATGGCCGTGCTCCGTGTCATCTGTTTGTTTGCGTGTGTGTCCCAGAAATTTATGATTTCCTTTCGATTGTTTTTCAACGCATTTATTGAGAGCTCGGCTCAGAAAGGACAGCAGGCAGTGACGATTTGGCTCACTTGATAGCACTGTCCGTCGGCGGTGCAGATCACTTGGGTGGGACTTCCCGTTCCGCCCCTGGCCTGGGCCGTGTTCCAGCTGCGGTACACATCCGTGGCACTCAGGCCATAACTATCCGTCAGCCAGTGCTGCAGGTCCCCTGGAAAAGTCTCGTACACCGGCACATTCTGCAATCAAAAAGGGGTAGGATTATTATGAGATATATGTATGTATGTGTGTATGTATGTATATCTGTGCCCCATTCTTCGCTCTTCTGGCCATGACATTGTCAAGGAAACTGCTCGACCATCGCCCTTCCCTCGCGATCTCTCTTCTCTTTCTCACTTGTGCTGCTTAAAGCGCACGGAAATTAATTTCCGGTGCAACGCTGCGTGTGAGCGATGCGAAGCGATATATACTGGCAATTACAAGTGCAAAATGGAATTAATAAGAGAACCAGAACAGGGCAGAGCAGAGCAGGGAGAAAGGGGGGAAGAGCAAGGGATAAGCGAGAGGGTTAGCACTGCTGCGAGTAAAATGAACAAGCGGCGATAAAAATGTGCAAGTTTGTCAACTAATTAAAAAGGGAAGCTGCCAACAAGGCGACAGGTGACGACAGAGTGGACAGGGAAGAGTGTGGGGCGGGGGGAGGGGGAACGGAGGGGGTAGGGCGGACATTGGCAGCTTAATTGAAAACTGCAGTAAACAACGGCAAAGCAGTTTAGCCATGTTATACGTTTGATGATGAACGTGGCGGGTGGGTTCATTTAGGAATATCTATCGTATATATACCAGCGAATCTCCAGCGGTGCTCATACTAAATAAGTTTAACTTCGAAAGGGCTTAAACGAAAACTATTGTCTGCAGGAGACGATACAGAAGCAGGTTAAATGAAAACCGTTGGCTGTTGGCTGTTGGCTCCCCAAACTTCTGAATCTTCCCTCGCCGTATGGCCTCAGTTGACTGGCCGGGAGGTGGGGGGGTTGGGGGGAGGACTATGGCCCCGTCCACGGACGGAGAGTGTTGAATTTCCGTTAACGTCAGAGTTAAGGCGGAAGGTAAACTAAAGTTTCCTTTTGCCAAAACAGAACCAAAATCAGTAGCAGGATTGCAGCGGGAAGGGTGAGGGGAAGCAGTCCTAGCGGAGCGGCAGTCTATAAATTTACCTAGCCAAAATATGCTTCCCTTGGAAACGTGCTTATTAAATTTGAACAGAAAATGGAAAATCGCACACTGCAGTGTGGAAAATAAACACAAACATTCGTGGCCCCGGTGACCGAATGACCAGGTGACCAGGTGGCCAAGCTACCAGTAGATGGCTAATTAAATTTACCAATTAGACAGACAAACACTTGTTCTTGAGAGGGAGAAGCACAAAGGACCCAGACAGAGACACAGACACAGACACAGACGCACAGATACACACACAGACAGGCGGAGACTGAAAGATGGAGAGTCCTTCAGGGAAGCCAGACAACGTTGAGTACCGCTTTTGATTTGGTTAATTTTGCAGGCTGCAGGCTGCAGGCTTCAGCAAAACAATCAACATTGCTGCTGACGTACAGAAACTAATTGAAAGAACTGTGAATGCTTTGAGATCTTAGGAATTCCACTGCCACTGCAATGACCGCCTTCATCGATCATCTCTCGTAGGTGGGAAATCTTCTCCCATAATGTCCTGTCCGTCATACGACTCTCCTTCCACTGCTCATACACGGGCTTGTATTTTCCAAATCAACATCAAAGTTAATTAAAAATACATAAAAAAATACACAGAAAAACACATCGCTGCTGCTCATATGTGGGGGGGTGGGGGGAGGGGCCAGGGAAGCCCCTGAGGGCGTGCCAGCATCATTAAGTGCCGTGTCGACTTAATTATGAAAACTGTCATCAAATTGCTGAGAGTCGTTGAAAAATGTCGCTGTGAAAAATGTGCGATAATTATTGCCACAATTTATCTCAAGTCAACGCGACCGGGGGAAAAAAAGCAATAGGAGATAACCGAAGTATTAGATACCCTTGCAAGTCCTTCCTTCTCGGTGCTATAGTTATCTGATTTTGATGCAATTTAAAATATATACAGAGATAGTCCTAGACACATTTGTCAGTTTGAGAAAGCTTCCTTCTCGGCGTTTCAAACGCCTGATAAAAAACAAAATACCCGCTAACAGTAAATTATAAGAGCGAGTCTAAAATAACATAATTATTTATGAAACAGTGGGATGGAAGGCGGAGGGCGGGGCGACGCGAGGAGAACGTGATATGCGAAAGAGGAAGCAATAAAAAGTAGGAAAAGTGATAAATATGCGGCAGCCAGAGGCACTTTTCGGGCTCTCTGCTCTCCCTCTCTCTCTCACTCTCTCTCCCAAAGCTTCTTAGGCGTAATCACGGAAGCTAACGGCAAGAAGGAAGATGGTGGAGAGGCCAACAACAAGAAGAAGAGGAATATGGAAAGGCGGAAGTCCTTTGTTGCTGCTGCTGTTGTTGTTGTTTGTCCGTGTTTAAAGCACGTGCATAAATAAGCAGCAAATTATTGAACGTAAAAGTTGCCAAATCAGCACGGAGGGGAGGGGGGGGGAAGGGGAGGCGAACTGAAGGGAGACGCCTAAAGACGCTTCTAAAAAAATCCTGCCCCCCCCCTTCGGCAATCTGCTCCCGCTGGCCCTGCCTCAAGGCCCATCCCAAACAAAACACTTTTCAATTAAGCAACTTGTCAGCCTGGATCGGCCACTGCCAGTGGCAAGGCGTCCTTGGCTAAGGCGAGGCGTGTCACGCCCACCCGGATACCCAAGAGGCAAAAGGTTTAACACGAGCTTCAGCACACACACATACACACACAAACACACAAACACACACACAAACACACCAATGCAGACACAGATGCTAAAGGGGGAGAATAAAATGACATGGTACACGGCAAAAATGAGTAGACCAAGCGAATACCCTGTGCGAAACGAATTGGAAGGAATTAAAGCAAAAAAAAAAAGAGAACTTGAAGGAGAAAGAAAGAAATGATTGTAGAGGTAAAAATATGAAACTAAATTCCTTCAAGGAGATTTGAAAAAAAAAATTACATATAGTACTTTCCATATAATGGGAAAAAGCCCTCCCTATTTTCAATACCGAAGAAGTCAAATTTTGTTCCCAAAACGTACAAGCCATATAATACGATTTTGTACAGAATAGTGCAACATTAATGTTTCAACCATGATTGAACCACATTAAATGTATCAGATATATAAAATATTTTTTCAAAATGACTCGAAAAACAACAGCTCCCAAACAATATGCCCAAGATAACTGAATTTGTTCAGTATCTTTTCAAACTAAATAAACCAACCAACCGACCAACATAACTTATAAATATGATAAAAAATAATATGATTTCGGACAGCCTTAACCCTCTTCTACTCCCACTTCCAAGCCGTAAGCTTTATTCATAACTCAACCTAAACCGAATCCTCACCCCACCCCTTCCTGTCCCATCCCATTCCAGTCCAGTCCATCCCGCCTTTCGACCCACTCCAGAATCAATTAACTTTCACTATGTTAACCCGCTCGCTGTCACAAATCCGGCGCTCAGCCGAGGCACAGTCCATGACGCTGGGGCCTCCAGGGTATGGCCCAAAAAATGTGAAAAGGACGCAAGAAAGAAATGCCTGGCATACTTTTCGGCGCAAGCATATTTACGTTGCATGTACGAGTACGAGTATTTGCTGCTAACGAGCCGAAGAATTATGACTCCATTAGGATAGCAAAGAGCGAGGGGATAGGTGGGCAGGAAGGCAGACTTAGAGGGTCCTTCGCCTCCGTCATAGTTAGCCTTAAAGTTGTTGTTTTTTCCCGGCTGCGCTGCTCCTCCATGGCTAAGGAAGTGACGCCATTTTGTGCAGATTACGCTTTGATGAACTCACTGGAAACGGTCGTGGGAAGGGGGAGACCGGGGGGGCGCAGACCCAGAAGGCCCACAAGGACCTGTGGCAGAGGGAAAAGGAGGAAGAGGAGGTACGACTCCCGTACAGCAGGCGCAGACATCGGCGTAATGACAACGTCAACAAGACACCAAGAGATTGAATTTACAGAACAAACAATTTTCATTTGCAGTTGAATTAAGCAAAGTAATCCCAAGTGGACATTTTTCTCCCAGCTTTTCTCGTGCCAGCCAGGGCCCAGAGAGCAGCATCAGAGTGCGGTGAATGCAGTGGAATGGATGGCAGGGCAGGGCAGGGCAGAGCGGAGCCGCAGCCTCAGCCTCAGCCTCGGTCGAGATGCTGCACGATGGCAACTGCCTAATGAACAGCGGTTTTCCACTGCTCAAAAACAAGGAAAGCCCAAGGAAACTCGCTGGGATTTGTCAAAATATTGAACTTAAAGCTTGCGAAGATTCTTTGGATTTCAGGATAAGGAAATGCTTGAACCCTCAACGCCTTAAAGCGTTTGCTTGGGATAGGAGAGAGAGAGAGAGCCACTAACATCGAATGATTATAGTAAATTAACTTATTTAAGGCTTTGCCATACATCGTAGACTCAACAGCACCAAAGAATGCACAAAAAGGAGTTTACGGAGTGTACGGACCTTGGAGAGCAAGTTTAGGAATAAGATATTGCACGAGTATCGCTGCCAGAAGGTTGTCCCTTGTCAATATGAAATACATATTTGAATGCTTAACAAGGACCAAGGAAAGCGCTTTCGACTAACAACCAAAAGGCAGACGGTCAGACACGCACTCCCCTGTATCGCCCCCTGTATCACTCCCTATGTACCAGTCCCGTCCCGCACCCCCTTATCCTTATCTATCTGTGTCGTTTGTTTTGCATAAAATTTGCATTTTTTTGTGCGAGAGACAATCTACAAAATTGAAAGCAGATGTCTCTAAGCAGGACAAGCCACAAGCAGCACCAGCAGCAGCGCCAGCAGCAGCAGCAACATTGCAAAATGCAATGCATAAAAAGGCAGAGACCAGAGGTGGAGGGGCGACCATCGAATCTCAAGAACAATTCCCCCTTTGGGGCCACAGACGGATACTATTTAAATTTTTCCAAAAAACAAAATCCCCTAAAATAATTTGGAAAATAAAGTGGGATACCCAGGACGAGGACGATGACGATGACGATGTCTGGTCATAGGCGATGGACGATGGACGATGGATAAGGCATCTATTTATGCCGGCGATAATTAGAAACTTTCTATGCAGCCCATAAGCCGAAATCACAAAAGAGAGTTGTTCCAGCAGCAAAATGGGTTTGGCATTGGGCAAAGTGTCCTTGGATAGTGTGATTATGATTGGAAAACGATGCATTTTCAAACGATTTATGGCAAAAGGCAACTGAAGGAAGATTTGGGATGAGAAGTGTAAGAAAATCTTCCTAGAAAGTGACACGTTTGAGCCACAGAGCTGATACAATGGATAGTCCCTAGATATACCCTTTACCTTACACTAAATGAATTGTTTGGCAACACAAATTGAATTATAATAATCTGGCATATTCATTATTCATTAATTCGAGTAGAAGCCAAACATTTGAATGATGAACCAAGACTCGAGGCCTAATCGGTTATCAAAACCGTGTTCGATGGGTTTGTTCAGGCACTGATAAATCTTCGGCGACTGCCTGATTGTTTTCAATCCTGCGACAGAGACGTGGCGTGCCTCTTGGCTGTAAATGAAATCCTGTGGCACTGAAGCGTGACCACCAAGAGGTCACGTGCCCGGAAAGAGACGCCTCCACGACTCGACTCGACTCCACTCCACTCGGCTCGGCTCTCCACTCCCTTCTATGCCAGACAGGCTCTGACAGATATCCGGGGCAAAGTTAAAAAATAAAAAGAGGAAGTGGTAGAAGCAGAAGCAGAATAAGAATCCAGAAGTTAAGCAGCAGCAGCAGCAACAACAGGAGAAGGATAAGGAGAAGGAGGAGCGTGATTTATGTTGGCAGGAGTTATCTGGCTTACCGATTTCGGGCATGGGGAATGGGGAATGGAGAATGGAGAATGGGGGGAATGGGAAGCTCTTTACCTGATACTCATTTGCCATTGCGGCCAGCCAGTGGGGATCCGTGACCGTGTTCCACTCCTCCCGATACACATCCTCCTGGTGCTCCACCTCCACTTCCTGTATGGTGGGGGGTTCCAGGCCCGCGGCTGAATTTATGGCCAAGGCTAATTGGTAAAGCAAAAAACTGACGCGTCCTGCAATCAGAAGAAAGTGCGGTGGTAACACTGGCAGGCTAAGCAAGAAATTTAATTTTAAAACACTCCAATCCTGGGCATCCACCCCCACCCCCACTCCCAGTCGCAGTCTCCGTCCCCGTCTCAGTCTCAGTCCAAACCAATTCACAAAGTACTCGACTAGCTGGAGCCTCCTTCAGATCCTGTTTTGTTCTCAGATTGTGCGCCGAGCATTTTGTTTGAGTTCAACAGCTACTTACTGTCAGCTAAGAGTGCAATTCCCGCAGAAAACAAGTCGAGAATCGAAGCGGGAGGAAAGGAAAATGGGCAACAACAAAAAAGTGTGTGGAAAGTAAAAACCGAAGTAAGAAGATAAAAAAAATGGAAGGGAAGGGAAATTTGATCCGCTCTGCAGGTGATTGGCAAATGCGCACATGAATCTTTGATAAGCGTCTCGAATTGCAGTCATTAGACATCTTTTGATGGACAGACACACACACGCACACACACACGAAAGGCTCGAAATGGAAAGGAATCACACTGACAGGCAAGCAGGCGAGCAGGCGAGCAGGCAAGAGCCAAGCAGCTGGCAATCAATCGAACATTTAGAAGAACATTCCCTCAGTCCAATCGTCAGATGAAATCAAATTGCTTGGCAATCAAGAGCAAAAAAAAAAGGCAAGTACCGATGATTGACAAAACCCCAAAGGGTCTGAGAAGGGTTTTTCGTTTTTTTGTTTTTTGCACTCAGGGAAATGCCATTAGGCAGTGGGAATGGCTTTCTAATTTCCGCTGTTGAACGGGGATTTTCCAAAAACGATTACCCAAGGGATTGCTTCTGCCATAGAAACGACTGCCCTGAGGCGAAAATTATACATAGCACTTCAAATTAGAATCATTATTTTGACACCTTCAATAAATCAATCACTCAATCACTCAATCAAAACTGAATCAACAACTTGCTACGGATATTCGCAGCTTTTTCTGGTACATCAATTTGATTTCGAAATCAAACATTTTCGTTTTTGCCATCTGCATTAGGCTTTTTGCCAGCGAACTTATTTAATTAACTTGTGTGCGATTTATGGCTCCTGTCACTTGAAACTCATTTCCAACTGCAGTTCAGATTTTGCTTTGCGGCAAAGTTTTCCTCTTCCTTTTCGCTTTTCCAGCTTTGAGCTGTCGCTGAGAGCTGCTGCTCTGCTGCTCTGCCGTTCTGCAGGACACCCCCTCCCATCAGCCAACAGCCAACAGCCGTCAGCAGCCCCCGCTTTGGACGTCAGAGGAGAGAGCGCGCTACGCATACGCCGCGTTGACGTTAATCATACGCCATGTTTAACGCACCGCAAAAAGTTTCCGCTGCATCTCTCGGCAATAAATCACACATTTTAAAGTTGAAAGTTTCCGGAATAAACAACAACAACAAAAACGCACACACACACAGAGAGAGAGAGAAACAAGAAAAAACTGAGCACAAAATTAATGCCACAGCTGACCCAAAATGTCAGACGGCCAAATGGAAAGCGGAAAATGAGAAAACGAAAGCGGAAAAGCCCCAAACAAAGTGAGGGGAATTTTTTTTCATATTTTTTACGTATAAAAACGAAAGTCGCCGATGATGCAGTGCCCTGCTGCTGTTGTTGAGTTAGTGTCAGTCGCTTGTCGTCGTCGTCGTCGGCGTCGTCGTCGCTGGTTGTTTACGAGCAAAGTATTGTACCCTAGCAGGGGGTATTACAATCCAGACCAGATCTTGGCGAACTCAAAGATGCAAGCAGAGTATACCCCTTTCTTGGCCCAAAGTTTCGGTGATTGCGAGAGATAGTTGATTGTAAATAGTGTTGAGCAAAATAGAGATCGAAATCGATCTTTATCAGAGAAGCCATCGATGAGAAAGGGTACACAAAGATTCCGACCCCAAAGATAGACTTTATTTATATACTTTTTGTGTGTTTTCTTTGGTGTTTTTTTTCTTTTTTTTGTTTCTGCCTCTGATGTCGCTCTGTCTCTTTATGTGGGCCAAGTTGAATTGAAGCTGTGGGAGGGGTGGGGAGAGGGGATGGTGTTTTGCCCAGCCTTATCACGTGACCACTAGAAATTTGCATTTTAATGGCTTTCCCCGGCATTTGGCACTACTTATCCTCGATTGTCCTCCACGGGAAGGGGTCGAAGAGGTCGACGGGCGTCAAGGGGTGACGAGGAGGCAGGAGGCAGAAGGCAGGAGACAGACAATGTGGCAACAATATGTGTTAAGTGTTGTTGTCGTCGAGGCTTAATGATGCCAAGAATAAACTTGCCGCGAAAGGAAGCAACAACATTCGCCGAGTGTGTTGGTGTGTGTGCTGACAACGCAAGACGTGGTAGCAGCAACAACAGCCATGGTGCAACATAGGGCACGCATCGGTAGGCAAACAAACAACAACAACAGCGAGCAGCCAGCAGCAGCGACAACGCGTGACAAATGACACGAGTGACATCAAAATGGGTGCCCCTTGCAGCGCCTTGCTGCAACGGAAACGGTTGCAAGGCGGCACAAGATGTGTAGAAGATGGGAGGGGGGGGTGAAGGGGTAGCTGGAGCTAGGAACTGGAACAGGCAGCGGCCCTTGTCAGCGGCAGCAAGCGGATGCAACAGCAACAGCAGCAACAACGGAAAAACAAGCAGAAAAAACAGAAAAAAACAAAAAACTAGAAGAAGAAGTGGGATAATAGTGTCATACAAAACGCGCGACCAGCAATAAAAGTACAGTCACCACTGACTAAAAGTGCAGTGCAGTGCAGCAGAAAAATAACAGGGGAGCAATCATTGGGGAAATTCCTGAGCATAAATGGACATAAATGGGTATTGATATTCGTCTCAACTCCTCAGCCCCTCGAATCTATACAGGTATTCCCCTCTGGCTGTGTCTACTGTTTGCTCGCTCGGTTGAGTGCCTACACTGCTGCTGCTGCTGCTGCACTTCACTGCCTGCCTGCCCGCCCCCACATGGAACCCTGAACCCGCTTCCCCGCTTCCCCGCACTCAGCTTAGTGTCGAGCCATTCTCCTTTAGCTCTCCTCCGCTCTCGTCCTCCAGCATGAGCAGGCGCGAGTGACACTTGAGTTATTTTCGGGCTCTCAGCGGAATAGACTGGAACAGGAAAAAAGAGCGCTCAGATTGAGAACTGGCACAACAAAATGTGGCTGGGGACCGAAATACCAATTAAGAATACGTTGACATTCCAACCGCATTCACATCCCACCACCCCCGCCTCGATTCGCCTCGCCACCTGACCCGCCACTGGAGACCACAGTGCGTATGCGTGATAATTGGAGCATCAGGAGTGGAACGGTATGGAGTGGAGGGGAGTCTGAGAGTAGAGTAGAGTCGATTAGAGGATGCTTACCTGATGCGGGCACTGCAGCCAAAACTTCCTGGCCTGGCCTTAGTCCCAGAACTGGTTCCTCCTGGGGCCACCGCAGCCGCAGCCACCGCGGCATGTCTCCTGTTGCGCCTCCCCGCGGCAATGAAGCCAGCAAGGAAAAAGCTAGAAGAAGATGCAGCTGCACCTGCAACCTCAGTCTCAGTGTCTGTTGTCTGTTGTCTGCCATTCTACCCTGGAACGAAGGAGTGTTAGAAAATTTGCTCTCAGATGAGGCGGCTTTAAGTTATTAATACAATGAAGGAGCATCTTGGCCCCATCTTGGACCCCGACCCGGTCATTGTAATCCGATGCCAGTGGGGGCGGAGCATGCAATTGTCTGGCATTGTAGAAGCAACAAGAAGGCAGATTCACGGCTGTTGGTCTTCGTTTGGCTTTCATTCCGTCAATTTATTTGATGGATAAGCCCTAGATGGGCAGGCAGCAAAAATAACGCTTTTGAGGTGCTCCCAAAGATCTTTGGATGCTCTTTCAAAGGTTGAGAGCTCGCTCAGAACGGGTTGGGGGACAGAAATATGAACAAATTGATTTTGTTTAAATATAGACTAATGCAAATCTTAAAGCCGATTCAAAGTTAATTGATTGATGCTAATCTGGCTTTAACTGCCTGTAACCACAGGTCTAATGTACTCGATCTGAACAGTTCTGAAATGATTTCCAAAGAACCGCAATTGCCCAAGGACCCACGCCCTGTGGTAGAGTAAGGTAGAGCCTGCCTTCCCACCCCATCTGCCCCCGGGCTCTGTTCTGACAGCCAGCATAGATTGCCTGCCACTCTGCACGCTGCGCTGTTGTTGCAAGTTGTTTTTGCGGAGCTTATTAACGCTCCAGTGGGCCGAACTCCTCGCCGATGAATTCTATTTTACCCGCTCTGCCGACAGCCGACAACCGACAGCCGACAGCCGACATTAGACATTAGACAGCCGCACAATGGACAAATCCCAGCCATCAGGATATCAGGAGCAGCCTTCTAGCCAGGCCATCGTCTTGGCCGCTGCCGCCGCCATTGTGGCATGCCATCAATGGAGCAATTTGAATGGCGAAGATTTATGAAGCGCACCCGACTAAAGGATGCATGCCACTTGTGCGGCAAGACGTGAAGAAAGTTGGGGAAATTCTGATGGCTCTGGGAAAATGCATCAATTAACACCCAGCGTAGTAAGTACATACTCGTATTGATGGAACTTTGCTCCATATCCTCTTTAAAATTATCATCAAATAAATTCGATTCGATCTCCCCCCCCGCCTCCCCCACGTATATCCGTGCCATCAATTGCAGATAATTCTTGTGCTTTTTCATCTTCCTCTTCCTGTCATTAAAATTTGCTGTTTTTGCATTGCATCAGTGCGTCCTTCTCCTTCTCCTTCTTTTTCTCTTTCGTTTTTTCAGCTTTTACTGTTTATTTAAGCCTGACTGATGCTCTATCTCGCTTACTCCCACTCCCAGGCGCTCTCTCAAGCTCTCTCCCTCTCTCTCTCTCTCCCACCACTCTCTTTGCTTAATAACTGCTGTTGGCTATTGGTTCTTGTTGTTGCTGGGAGAGTATCATTAATATTTTTGCATTGCATTCTGCTTCGTGCGCCGAGTCAAGTACTGGCCAAACGAGGCAGCAGCTGCCTTGCAGCCAGCGTGCGAGTGTGTGTGTTTTGCATACAAATGTGAACCATCAGAGATGCGAGTGCCTCGTTTGGAAAGTACTTAACAGTCTCTTAACGCCTCTCCCGCTCTCCCGCTCACCCGCTCACCCGCTCTCGTTGCTCTTTCACTGTTGCTGTTTGCTCATAAAATTAAATTTCACAGCTGGTTATCTTTTTATTACACAGACACACAGGATCGGCTATGGCATGTACCTCCAATCGGTCGTTGGTTTTAATTGTTACTGCTCCCGAAAAATGCAAACGCTCGACTGACTCGACGCACTGCCACACACAAAAATTTCCAATAAATGCGGCAAAGACTGAAGGAAAAGCAACTGTAAATGAAGAATACGCAAACAGCAAGAAGTAGACAAAAAGAAGAAGGCAAAAAGAGGAACACAATATGAACACTGTGATTGAAATTTTCGAGAAATCAATGCGCGAATATTACCATTTAATGTCGAGTGTTGCGCGGGGGAGGGGGGTGGTTGTGGGTGCTGGAATCAATATCAAATGATAACGTAGCAGGCCGAAACAATGATAATACGAGGCAAAGGAAAGGCCATCGGAAAGGGAAAGGGAAAGGGAGGGGAAAGGCAAGATAAAGTAGTGGTAGAAAATTAATATGCGTTTAATGGACTGAAAGCACTCGCCTAATTAAATAGGGGTGGGGGTGGTTGAATTCTGATTGAAATTCAAACGAAAATATAACTTTTGTTAATGGATTTAACGTTACGTGTTGCTAAATTGCAAATTAAACGTTGTTTGTTCTGTTTTTCAGTCTAAAATTATACATTTAATGAGATTATTGAATGGCAGGAAAATGCAGCTAGCTAAATTGCTTAATTAGGCAATAAAAATGAAAATGCAAATAATTTCTATCCGATCTTTTTCTCAATCAAATAAATTTCAACTACTTTTAGACATTGAAACTGTCTCAGAAAGAGTAATTTCTCCATATAATCAAATAAACCAAACTAGTTCCAACCCCCACCCCCAAGGCCAAGCCCAGGCCTAAGCCCTGTCCCAATTCATTTCAATAATTGAGCGTTTTTTTTTTACCGTCCTTCGGGTACGTCCTTGAATGGGGGAGCGGGATGGATGGGTGGGTGGGTGAGTATAGACCGACGACCGCTCTATTAGTTATGACATTCATTTGACAGTTTGATGAATGAATTATGTACACAAAACGCACAAATATTTATGAAAGTAAATGGAAATGGAAATGGAATGGAGAGAAGCACGAAAATGTGTGGGGGATGGGGTGCGGAACGCACAGAAGTGGCCCAGAAAACATGCAAAAGTGGCCAAAGAGTGAAAGGAACAAGAGAGTGGGAAACAGTTCGAAGAGATTTCCATCTCTTGCACACATTTTACCTTGCAATTTCCACTTCTTCTTGTACTTCTTCCCCTCCTCCTCCTCCTCCTCCTTCTTGTTCTTGGTCTTGTTCTTCTGGTTCTCATTGCCTTATTTCCTTGTCGGCCTGGCCCTTAAATTTGTGGGGTGGCCCCGAGGCCCGAGGCCGCCAATTTGCTTCCAATTCCTGACTCAAGTGTCTGGGAAAACGAAAAATTTTCGCCACTCACAGATAGAGGAAGGGGAGGACTGGCCAGAGCAGGCAATGGCAGCGCAGGGCAGGGGTGGGGTGGACAGGGGAAATAAGAGAGATTCGTATCGGGGAAAACAATTTTAAATGGCGCACACAAAATGCCGGAAACCAGACACAAAATGTTAGCGGAAAAGGAAACAGACGCTCCCACACGCACACACACACACCCACACACACACACTCAGAGAGAGACAGGCGGCCCTTATATTCGTTGATGCAATTTAAATGCCACAAAAACCGAACGATATTTTCCAAAGTTTCATTTCATTCACTTCTAATGGCAATATCAAATTTTATTTGCCTTGATGAGATTTTATACTAATTCTGATGATTGACATGATCATTTGGACATTTAGACAGCATTTAGAGAATTGCAAGCAATCGTTGGGCAATCGTTTTTCTTAATTTAATATTTGGATAGGCATAACTTAATCTGCGTTTTGGAAACTAATTTCGATTTTATTTAATATTAACAATTGCACGACTACTCCAAGAGATATAGGGGTATACTATTATGCGACTTGTGGTGGAAATGTATATATTCTTGATCAGAGTTAATAAAGCCATGTCAGTCTGTCCCCCCGTCTGGTTTGACGCCTGTTTCTTAGAGACTTTCGGCCCCCACAAAGATTGCAAATCTGTGGCATCCACAATTTCAAAGATACGAGAAAACCAAAAGCGCAGAATCATACGAAATTACTAAATCTACCAGAATCAGACTAAATTTGGATCAGATCGGATTGATATCATAACCAGCATTTACAAATCCATTCCGTCCTGGTTTGAGTATAGAAAAAACTGTAAAGAAAAATGCAAACAGTTAGAATCTAATATATAGAATCCTCTGAGCGGTTCTTCTAAATTTGGGGCGAAATACATCGAACTTTGAAATGTTGTGTGATGCTGCTTTATTTGCGATTGCGATTAACCATACATTCCATACTGTTTCTTAAATAGTTTCTTATTACTTTTAATTTTACCTACTATTGACCTACTATACCTACTACTACTACTATACCTACTACAGCTTATAAATATTAAATATTTTTTCCTGTTATGAAATTTTTTTGTTTTTTTATACCCGGTACTCGAAGAGTAAAGGGGTATATTAGATTTGTTGAAAAAATGGATCTGTGTAACACCCAGAAGGAAGCGTTTCCGACCCCATAAAGTATATATATTCTTGATCAGCATCAATAGCCGAGTCGATATAGCTATGTCTGTCTGTCCGTCCGTCCGTCTGTCCGTCTTCATTAGCGCCTATAGCTCAGAGACTATAAAAGCTAGAGGAAAACAATTTTGTATCCAGACTTCTGTCCTATCACACTGTTACAAGTGTAGTTCGAAATTTCGCCCCGCCCCCTTCCTCCCACTCCAAAGACGAAAATCTGTCGCATGTACAATTTCAAAGATACGAGAAAACTAAAAACGCAGAATCGTAGAGAATGACCATATCTATCAGAGTGTTGATCAGATCGGATCATAAAAATAGCCACAATGAAGAAAACCATTTCGAAATGCATCGTTCCCTCTCGCTCTCTCTCACACACCGGGGTGGGCGCTATGCCCATTCGTCCAGATGAGCGCCTAGATCTCAGAGACTATAAGAGCTAGAGCAACCAAACTCTCTATCCATGCTCCTGTGATATCACGTCAGTACAAGTGTATTTCAATTTTTCCACGCCCCCTTCCGCCCCCACAAAAGACGAAAATCTACAATTTTGAAGATACGGGAAAACCAAAAACGCAGAATCATAGAAAATTACCATATCTATCAGAGTATTGAATCTGGATCAGATCGGATCATAAATATAGTCAGAAGGAACAAATGAAATTTCAGTGGCCTTCCAAGCGCAGACTCATTCCCTCTCTCTCTCTCTTGCACACAGCCGTGTATGTATATGCAGGAAGTAGATAAAGACATGTAGAAAAGGCAAATGTACAAAATTTATGTAAAAAAATATGGAAACATCAAATAGATCAAAATCTCCGAAAAGGTTCGACTTAATTAATTTTTTTTTGAACTAAAATTAAATTTGTCCCTTTTGCGAACATGCAATAAATTACATATATATGTACATATATGTATGTATGGATTCTTTTGTACTGCACTTAATAAAATATATCGAAAAAACCAAGTTGTATTGCAGACGTCGTATTTGCCCTACTTTAAAATGAAACGGCTTTTACATTGCAATTGATAATTCTACTACATGGCGACTACACAGAGAAGTGAGACACCGACACCTGACGGCCAAACCTGACAAGAATTGGCGCTCTGTGGCACCTGTCGTAACACGCGAGAACCAGCCGCAAGACGACAAAAGTGGCGTTGACAGCACTGTCTATCGAAAAGTTGGCAGCCCGAAGAATATCGAGTTGGCAGAGCAATGCTGCCAGCATTCCCTAGGGTAAAGGGTATTATAGAATTGAGGAAATGATTGTCATAAAATGTTTTGAAACTATCTCAACGAAATATTTCAGTTAATGGTAACCATATGGTAAAAAAAATTTCATTCCGTAACAAGTAGATTTTTAATTACGCTTCATAGCAGCTTGGAAAAAGGAATTTTAACATTAATTGACGGAAAAAGGGTATCTTAATGTCCATACCACCTGTTGACAAGCAACAAGTAAATAATTTGTTCATGTTAGTAAATCTTATGTTAACGTTAGTAAATTTTATGTTAACTTTTAAGTTAGTGTTAACTGAGTAAATATTATGTTAACATTATGTTAGCTATTAATGTTAGTAAGTTTAATGTTAACCACCGTTAGTATCGACAGTATCGATAGTCAACGTCGATACTATCGATGGCAAGGTGTAACGCCAGGGCAAGGTGGAACGAAAACGGCAGCGTAAAAGATACGAAGAAGAAAAGATGAAAAAAAGTAAGGAAAAAACAAAACAAAAGTGCAATAAATAGTGAAAAATACGACGCGCAATAGCGGGCAAGGTGTAAGGCTAGGGCAAGGTATAACCCACAATCGCAAAGGCCAGTAAGAGGCCTCAAAAGCAGAACGAAAAAGGCAGCGAAAAAGATACGAAGATGAGCGAAGAAGAAGAGAAACAGCAGCAGCAGCAGCAGCAGTCGTGAGCAATAATAATTTTTGTTCTGTGCGCGAGAGTGCAACGAAAATAAAACAAAATACACGAAAATAAAGCTAAAATTCAGGAAAAGTAAAGGAGAATCAGCATAATAAAAGATTGCTGAAAAGTGCGCCTTGGCCCACTCTTCCCCCTTACACACACACATCCCCACATCTTCTGCACCCAAAAAAAGTGTGTGTCTGTGTGTGTGTGTGCCTCTCTCTGTGTGCGTGTGTTTGTGTGTGAAAAACAAAAGCCAAATCGGACCAGAGGCAGACCCCCTAAGAATAACTGTATATCAAGGAAATGCAATATAAAAGGGGAACGCGACGCCGTCGCTGACGCCTGCTGCTGCGCCGTGCTGTAATCCCCCTGCCCACCCCCCCTTAAATTGTGCAAAGGGGCAAGGGGTCAAAAGGCAACAAACGAAATACAAAAAAAGAGGTCAAAGGCGCAACACAAAAAAAGTTTTTGGCGGCGTGCGGTAACCAAAAGAATATACAAAAAAAAAGTGCCAAAAGCAGCTGAGAGAGAGCGCAAAAACAAAAAAAAGAACACAAACGTCGCAGTTTTGCCTTAAAAAAACAATAAACGTGAGCCCCGCGCGTGTGTTTGTGCAAGCGAGCAAACAACAAAAAGAAGAAATACCTAAAAGACTCCAATTAGAAGCCGATTTTTTTTTTAATCACATAACAACAACAAAAACAGCCGAAAATCAAAGCTGGTTTTAGTCCAATCAAAATATAACGTTTTAACGAAAACCAATAAGCAACACAAAAACGCGGCAAAGTAACAAAACGAGAAAAATACGCAAAACAAAAAAAAGAGTTAAACAAAAGCAACAACGATTAAAGCAGCAGCAGCTGCGCGCCAAAAATATTAAATTCTTTTAAATAAGATTTAATCAAGAAAAGGCAGCAAGAACAACAACAACTCAAGTCCAATTGGAGTTGACTGGACGAGAGAGAGAGAGTGTGAGAGAGAGAGAAGAGCGGACTCTAAATACCGACACACCGAGAGAGTCGCTCTTGTCCAAGGGAATTTTTGTTGTCTTAGCCGCGCGCTTTGCATGTAAGTACCGTAAAACAACCCTTACCACCCACAGAAACCCCCACCACCCCGCACCCACCACACGAGTTCGTTTTGTTTTTGCCGCCTCTTTTTTTCTGTGCATTTTTCTGGACTATTCCGCCGTTCGACAAATAACGGTTTCTGTCGCATTTACGCCGCGCGATAAATTCAATTATTCAAAAATTCCACAGAGCGCTGCTGATAAGCAAATCAATTCCCATTCCCATTCCCAAAGGAGCAAAAGTAAACTAGAGGACGAGCGTAAGAGTGAACGAGCGACAGAGAAGGATATAAATAGAGTTCAGTGGAACACAGAGCAAAGGAGAAGGAACGACGTATGTAGATCTTTGTGGTGCCCAAGGGGGGATAGAGAGGGATATAAATAGAGTTCAATGAAACACAGAGTAAAAGAGAGGAACGGAATAATAATTTAGAAGACTTTAGTCGAAGCAGAGTAGAACGTGAGCAAGAGAAATGGCAGATCTAAAGAGAGTGTGATGGAAATATTGCACATATAAGCGACAGAGACGGAGCATGGTGAGTGCAAGCGGGAAGGTATGCGATCTCTGAAGAAAACAGAGTGACAGAGGGGGATGTACATATGTGCATAGAACTAAATAAATATTATCGTCCTGCTGTTTATTAAATATCATTATCGATTCGTGGGAATATTTCTCGCCCCCCACCCACCCTCTCTCTCTCTCCCTCTCTCTGATAGCCCACCCTGCAACGTGCCGCTGCGTGCCGCCCATTGTCCGGGGGCCTGTCCGTGCTCGGCCTTTTTATGGCCACAATTGATGTCGTCCCGCCTTCCCTTCCGAGAGTGTGATCTGAATAGCAATTCCCTCCCCACCCCTCCCGGCCAGACTCTGGCAATGCCTTTGGGCCGAAATTGGCTCTGCACTTCCGATATCTGCGGCGATTAGTCATCGCGAGATTTGGGACTACAGATTCAGAAGGGGGACCCACCTTATTTGATTGTGAAAAGCGAAAGCCTTTTTGGGATGCCACAAAAGAGGAGAGAAACCCCCCTCCTCCGTAGTGGCATCTTTTTGTTTTCCATTTGCAGCCGGCTTCCAGCCAGAGCTGGAAAATCGTTTCACACTCGATATCTGCGGGGGGATTAAGCTTCAAGGAGTGGCAGGAGTGGAGTGGAGTGGAGTGGCGTGGCGTGGCAAACTCAACTGTGTGGAATGCAGATGAAGCTTGTATTATCGATGGCACAACATCCCCCAACCCTAAGATAATGCGTCATCATTTAGCTAGAATTAACAAGTCCGCTCAAATATTTCCCAACAAAAAAAATAAAAACAACTTAGTCATTTCTTAAGCAAAAGCGTGTTAAGTCGGAGTCAAGTTTCCCTAGAAACTCTAGATGGAATTAATTATTGAAACTGAAAAGTGGGACACTGACTGACAGTTTATGGGGGAAATATTCTGAATAGATGGGGGAATTTCTTGAAGAGCAATCCTTTGGCTTGGCTTTTGGGGAATTTCTAGGTATAGGTACTGTTACTGTTACCTTACCACCCCTCCCCCTCCTTTGTTAATCGATAAATACAATTACATTTCTGTGAGTGTGTGTGTGTGTGTGTGAAAGGTGTGGAAATTAAGTCACCAACGGAATGAGAATGGGAATTTCTTTTCTATATAATGGGGTGGGTGGTGGTACTACCTCATTTGCTTAAAAGAATGTTAGATTTGTCATCGTTTTGTACAAACTTTGAGGTTCTCAAGATCTCCCCCACATACATATGTATGTACATGTGTCTATGGCCAAACCCTAGATAAGAACAGAACCCATCATCAACATGACGAGGCATATACTCCTACTACCACTACTACTACAGGGTTGGGTTTCCTCCCATAGCCGGGGTATGTCTTGTTAAAGATAAAGATAAAGACCGATTTCGGGCGTGTTAGATTGCCAGGCTGTTGCCCGTTGTTCTGTTCCGCTCGCGCGATCTGTTGAGCGCTTTTTTTTCCACCTTTTGTGAGAGCTGATGATGATCATCATCTGCTTTTTATTATTTTTTTTTGTTGAATAAGTTGTCACAAAAAAGTTGCTGGCTGTGGAACTGGTTTATGGCCAGGTCTGGGGCTGGGCCCTAACTCGGATCATATTTGGAGCATAATCTCCCCGTCGTCGCCCCAACAGGCGGGAGAGCGTGGCTAAAAGTCGTTTTGAAATGCCCTTCAAAAAAAATGGAGAAAAACCTCAACTTTGCACTGCCGCGAAACCGGAATAAATTAATGCAGCAAAAAAAAAAAAAAAAAAAAAAGAGAAAGAAAAGAAAAGATTATTTCGTTTGCTACGCAATTCGCGACATTTGCATAATGCAGCTGCAGGTGGGGCACCGCTCTCTTTCTCTCTCTCTCTCTCTCTCTCTCTCTCTCGCTCGCTCGCTCTCTTCCCCCTTTGGAGACTCACTCAACTTGGAGACCCCCAGGTCCCAAGAGCCATTGTTCCAAAGAACTATAAAAACTTGTTTTTTACTTTGGTCGTCGGCAACGTTTTCCCGCCCTTTTTCAACACTCGCAGTCGCACACACACACACACACACACACACACACACACACACACACACACACACACACTCACACAGAGACAGAGCAGCGGCATGCATGCACAAGACTCGTTATGCAATGGCATTGAAAGGAGAAAGAGAACGCATGATACATAGATGACAGAAAGAGCGACGCGGCGGTGTCGTCGGAGACCGGGTACCGTGTGTGTACCGGGTAAACGGTACAAACATGCGAATCCGAAACCAAATTCGAGTGCTAAATTCGAGTCCCATGGTTCCGTTCCCTTACCCTGTTGGGTCTGTGTGTGTGTGTGTGTGTATCCGTATCTGTATCTGCGTTATCAGCAAAACTGTTCCACTCACAAATTGATAAAATATATGTAGAAAAAAGAAGAGAAGACCAGAGTTGAAACATTTCCATGGCCCTTCTCTAGCAGATAAAGGGAGATGGCATAAAGATACGGGGATGGGTGCTATAAGATGAATAAAATATAGATCAGATGATACCGTGGATGCTAGGTATACCCTTTCAGAGTCTGGGGCCTGGGAATCCAGTCGGTAGTCCCTTAGCTATTACCTGTAGGGCAGATCTCCCATGGGAATAGATCCAAATCCATGGATGATTATTTCTCCATCCTCCCAAGCAAACTCAAAGCGAACACTCAAAGCCAAAGATAAACATAATCGATTTTCCCCATAATTAAAGAGATTCTCTTCACACAGACGATCCATCAGGACAATGGCCAATCCTCGTAAATTCAGCGAAAAGATTGCCCTGCAGAAGCAGAAGCAGGCTGAGGGCACGGCAGAGTTCGAGCGGATCATGAAGGAGGTGTATGCCACGAAGCGGGACGAGACGCCGGCCACACAAAAGATACTAGAGTGCCTGGGTGGCGGTCAGGAGGTAAGCCATTCCTCGCCAGGAGCGGGAAACGGTACGGGTGGTGGGGGAGGGGGCAGTGGTTCCGGCAGCGGGGCCAGCGGCGGGGGAGCGTCGCCAGATGGCATTGCCGGAGGAGGATCACCGACAGCATATCGCGAGTCGCGGGGTCGCAGCGTGGGCGTGGGACCCATGAGGAGACCCTCGGAACGGAAGCAGGATCGCTCGCCCTACGGCAGCAGCAGCACCACGCCACAGACGATGGACAATGGCCAGCCAAATCCACACCTGCTCGGTCCCCCCACGTCGGACAGTCTGTGGCGCCGATCCAGCTCTGACTCGGCGCTCCACCAAAGCCTCAACATGGCCGTGGCCGCCGAGGCGGGGGGCTTCGGCACGGACATGAACGCGCTGCACGCCAACTACCTGCAGCAGTCGCCGCTCCACCAGCAACAACAGCAGCAGCAGCAGCAGCAACAGACAGTCCACCAACGATCTCACTCGCCGCACCACCACATAGGCCGCAGCTTCAGTCCGCAGGCCCAGCGGAGAAAGCCGCCCCTGCTGCAGCCCCACCAGCTGCAGTTGCAACAACAGCAGCAGCAGCTTCAGCAGCAGTTGCAGCAGCACCAGATGCACCAACAGCTGCAGCTGCAGCACCAGCAGCAGCAGCAGCACCAACATCTGCAACATCAACAGCAGCAGCAGCAGCAACAGACCACGCCATACAACGCCAAATTTTCCAACTCGCTGTTTCGTCCGCTCCAGGATCAGGCCAACTACGCCAACACCGGCTCCCTGCCCGATCTCACGGCGCTACAGAACTATGCCCCTCAGCAACAGCACCAGCAACAGCAGCAGCAACAGCAGCAGCAGCAACAACAGCCGCCGCAGCAGCAGCAGCAGCAACTGCAACAAACCCTTTCGCCCGTCATGTCACCGCACAATCACAGACACGACCGGGATCAGTCGCCCAGTCCGTTTAGTCCAGCAGGAGGAGGAGGAGCAGGAGGTCCTGGCTCGCCTTACCATCAGCAACAGCACTCGCCCACGTCCGCCAATGCGACGGCGGGAACTGGAACGGGAACAAACACCACGACGCAGCAGCCCTCCACATCGCCTCATTTGTCGTTCACGAACTTGGCCACCAATCAGGCGGCAGCGGCCAGCGGCACGTTTAGTCCGTTACCCACGCTGGGGCCGCACAACAATTCTGCGTCCTCGGCCAACCTCACAGACTACCGCCAGCCACCAAATCCGCCTAGTCCACGCTCCTCGCCGGGTCTTCTGAGCAGCGTATCCGCCACGGATCTGCACTCGAGCGCCCCGGCCAGCCCCATCCGCCAGCAGCAGCAGCAGCAGCCATCGCTGCCGCAACAGCAGCAGCAGTCCCAACAGCAGCAACAGCCGCAGCAGCAGCAGCAGCAGTTCGATGCCACCTACAACAGTCTGAATACCTCGTTTCACAATCAGTTTGAGATCTTCTCGCTGGGCGACAGCAACTCGTCGCCGGAGCAGCAGGGATTCGCCAACAATTTTGTGCCCCTGGACTTTGATGACCTGAGTGCCAGCGGTCCCGGCGGCAGTAGTGGCAATGGAGGAGGTGTTCTGACCAACGGCTCCAATGGCCCCTATCACAACAAGGAGCTGTTGGACTTTAACGAGCTGAGCGGCAGTCCCGAGGGCGGGGCGAATAACAACAACCTGAGGAGGCTGAACAACAACCTGAACAACAATGGGCACAGCAATGGCGTGGGATCGCCGCACAATGGCAGCACGAACCTCAATGGAGCCGCCAACAACAATAGCAGTAGCACCGCTGGCGGTGGATCGAATGGCGGCGGAGGTGACCCACTGACCATTGTCGCCTCGCCAATACCCTCGCCATTAGGATGCCCCAGCTCACCGCTGCCCATACCGATGCCTGGACAGGCATCGCCGCAGCATCAGCAGCACCACCATCATCATCATCATCATCAGCAGCAGCAGCATCAGCAGCACCACCACCAGCAACAGCACCAGCAGCAGCAGCAGCAGCAATTGTCGCTCTCGTTGCACCACTCGCCACATCACTCGCCGATGCACTCGCCGCATCACACAAACTCGCCGCTTTCAAGCAGCTCGCCAGTGAGTAACAACGCCTGCAACTCCAATGTTATAATGATGAACCACCAGCATCAACAACAGCAGCAGCAACACCACCAACCCCAGCAGCAGCAGCAGCAACAGCATCACCATCATCACCATCAGACCAACGCGACCGCGAATATACCGGCGATCATATTCAGCGATTACTCCTCGAATGCGGACTTTTCGCGCGAGATATTTGACTCGCTGGACCTGGATCTCGGCCAGATGGATGTGGCCGGGCTGCAGATGCTGTCCGACCAGAATCCCATAATGATTGCCGATCCCAATATTGAGGACAGCTTCCGGCGTGACCTCAACTGATACTATGAGGAGGCTGTTGCGGCCATCGAGAGCGGAGTGCTGCTGGAGGACACTTTCGAGTCGTTGCTGGACTCCGTACCGGGGTCTGTTGTCCTACCGCCCACCAGCAGCAGCAACAGCAGTGGGGAGGCAGCAGCAACAGCCGCGGATCGGGACAAGAAGGAGCTGGAGCTGGAGGCGGTGGAGCTGCTCGTACCTGGGGTGATGGATGATCTGGTTGACTCCAGCGACCTGGACGAGGAGGTGCGAAATTTCTTCCTCTAGGTATATCGCCATGTTTATCGTTATTGTTCTCGTTATCGTTATCGTCATCGTCCGTGCTTTTGTAGCTAGCTTTTAAACAACAAATCGTTAACCCCTAAGTGTACTTGAGTGTCTTTTTACACCAACCCCCCATCCCCAACAACCAAAACAACAACAAAAACAACAACGCACCCCTTTAAGGAAGAAGAGAGAAAATGTTAAACCAATTTTACAGCGAGTCTCAGATTTTACTTAACTACGCACATAAGATCGCTCTTTAAAACGTCTACTTAAACTCTCATTTCTGTATATACCTAACAATATCTAAAAAAAGAAGATATAAAAAGAAAAAAAAAAGAAAACGAAACGAAACAAAAAAAAAACAAAAACCGACTAAGGATTGAAACCAAAAAGTGTCTTAGACCAACGACCAAAATTATATTCTCTATACAAGAAGGAAATATGAAACCGGGAAGCGGAAACGGAAACGTAAACGTAAATGGAACTATGCAACAATTCCTGTACATTATCCAACTATTCTAGCTATGCAGATATCAAATCTATACCTTTTGCCAGTCTCTATTCTGTTCACGATCCAGCAACACACAACACAACCTATACACACCCACACACACACACATACACAGCTATTATATAGAAGTGTAAAGTAAAACCTTATCCATATAATCCCAATGTGCCGTTGAAGCAATTACTAGTATTTAAGAGCGCATAAACGATACCCCGAACCGATCCAATCCAGTGCTGTAAAGTTTATATTTAACGCCCAGCCCTCCCCCAGCCCCCACCCGTTCGAATACAACACGATTAAATACATTCGAGATCCTTTCTTCATAAATGCAGTATCACAAAATAAATAAACGAGTATCTAACAAGCAGACATATAGCTAAATAAATAAATATATATATATACAGATATATATAGTTAATAGATCAGGCAGGGAGAGCTATAGCAGTCCTCAGGCACAAGTGCAGCTCACAATTGGAACAATCGGTTCCAAGCAGTGTCCTGCAACGACAAATTTTACGAAGCAAGAATCAAAATATATAACGAACTCAAAACTATAAATAGCAAAAAACCCGAAACCATTTTTTACTACCAATCTTTAACCTGAATAAATACAAGATTAGATAGATATTAAAGATATTTCCAAAAACGTTTTTCAACACTTACAAAAAAGTCTACCAAAACGGTGTTTATACGAAGCCGATTTCGTGAACCATTTCACGCAATCTAGAGGCTTACGAGTGACCTATTGACATCTAGATGTACTATATATGTACGTTATGCTGCAGCGCCGCTCGGTTGGTTGGCTGGTGTGGCGGTAGGTGGACGATGTCCTTCGCTCTACCAGGGATATCCTTGGTGTCGTCTGGGCGACTGGATGGGATAGTCGTATTTGAACCTAGCAGAACACAGCTAAAAGTACACATTTTATGAATTAATGAACAATAGACACAAGACTCGGAATAGGCCTTTTTTTTAAGTAAATATAATATATATATTTAATTTATTATTAGGCCTCTAGGAGGACTCTCTACAGAACAGATCCAGAAGCTGCAGAGAGTGGGAAAACATCTTAAAATCATTCAGTCTTTCATTAAATTCAGGGACTCGTGAAATGCCTCGTATAAACATTGTATACAATTTGTTAGTTTTATTTAATTCAATACCTAAGAGAAAAAATTAAATGTCCTGCAAGAAACAATAAGGAGAGTGGAATAGTTAGGATATACAGCGATCCGAAGCCCCATATAATAGACATTGTTTATAGATAATAGAAACTCCTCGTCCCCCCCCGAAAACCCCAAAACCCCTCACTGCTAATCTACTTAATAAATGTAACAAAAAAAAACAAATAAAAAAGGAGAGAAGAAGAAGCCACACAAAACTAAATATTTCTAAAGTGCAAAAATGGAAATATTTTATTTGATTCGAGTACCAGAACGATTATATACATACATATAAAGAGTATATATATCTAAAGATAATCTAATTGTTAATATTAGTAACCGCGATGTTTTTTGCAAGATTTCCCCATTTTTTTTTTATTATCGATGTAAAACCCTAGTTATAAACTAAACTTAACTGCGAGGAAAAAGCGAAATCTTTACAGGCAAAAAACACACAAGAAACAAATCGACAAGCAAAAAAAAAGAAAGGATGGAAGAGATGAAATATATAATTATAAATGTAATTTATGTGGGCAACGCGCAAAAATATGAAATATACACAAAACAAAACAAAACAAAAAAAAAAAGAATAGAAATATAAATCTTTTGTCCTTGCTGTTTTGTGTTAAAAGAAAAATATACTTATAAATACAAAAAAATGCAACAAAAAACTTAAAGAAATATAATAATATAATGGTTAAGAAAGTGAAATGCTAATTATAAATTATACTATTATTATACAAATATGAACTAAGTATGTAATTGTGTATGTAATATATGATTACACTTATGAAATAACGTCGATAAAAATCAACTACAGCAAAAAACAAGAATCCAACAAGAAACCAGAGGAGAATCAGCCATAAGATTATATTCAATGTAATAACACAGTTATTTGTTTCAAATAAATCTTAAATTTGATTTTAAAGTCCAAGAAGTCCAATCGTTTTTTTTTTGCTTCTTTTTGCAAACTGCAAGGAACCTTTGAAACAACTAAGGGACCTGACCTTATTCTTAAACTAAAAAGAACCATTGAAATCATTGAATCCTCGAATATAGCTATCCAGGAGGATGGAAGTCGCCGCAAAAAGAACCACCCGGAACCACCTGTTCGAATTCGATTCGGGAGCGAGCAGCGGGAGCCCGCCCCCCCAAAGGGAGCAAACGCTATCCTCTTCTGCAAATGACATTTACGTGGGTCGCATTCCATACCATATCATACCATACCATCCCATCCCATGGCATGGCATGCCATGCATTATTCAGTGTGCGAATAATTGCACGTAAAATTATGTAAATTTATAGAAAAAAATAATAATCAAGCACATTTATTAATTGCTCGCTGGCTCTCACACACACATACACACACACTATACTCTGCGCTGGATGGGTGGGGTGGGGTGGGGTGGGCAGGGGAGGCGCTGCTTACCCACACTGGGATACTGGGACATGTACGAGTAGTTAGTGTCTTTGTTAATAAGCGCGGCGCAGTTTGTTGTGTGTGCTAAATTTTGTAGTCAAAGTTCAATGCTGGAAATTGAATAACTGCCACGGGCCGAACTGGGCCGGACCGGGACCTGCCAGGCCAGGCCGGAGACATTCCTCCTGATACATAGCCATGCAGATGCAGAGCGACCTTTAGATAATCCTTTAACATTTTACCAGTTTATTTTTACCAAAATAACTCCACAGAATTCTATCCAATTCGCAGAAAATCAGACTTGTCGTTTGGATGCCATTGAAATGTTAAGCTGCCGCGAGCTATGGTTTTTCTTATTCTTCAGGTCCATTGTTTGAACATGTGCGACGGTGGGAGCGAGACGGAAGAGACTCTGCCCAAAGCGTCGCAGATTAAAGAATAAATAAAAAAATAATAATAAAATGCTGAAGACGTCAGTATTTGGTTAATAAATAATACAAGCAAAAATCGTAATTCCGAAATCAAGTTTTCGATATTTACAGCCGCAAAACCAATTAACAAGGGAGAGAGCGAGAGGGACAGCGAGAGTGAGTTCGATCCCCTGAGTGCCTGAGAGAGAGAGAAAGCAGCGCGCGTGGGGGGAGCTCTCTCTTTCTCTCTTCCCGCATAAGCTCTCACAGCAACAGGCTGCTAACGGTAAAGGGCAAGCCGCACATGTAGTAATGTAACGAATAAGCCTGCGGAAGGGCAAAAGCACAAAGCGCAAGGGGGACAAAAAAAAACAAACAGTTGAAGCATGTACAGTGAGGCTTCATTTTAATGGAAAAAAACCCAATCAATGGTTAGACATGACCTCAAGAGTAAGGCATAGAAGATACGCTAAAATGTTGCATAGTTCTGCATATAAAAACAGTGCTTTGAATATTGAAAACATTGTAGCGAGGTTCGACTGTAGCCAATAGTTAACCAAAAACAACTTTGGCCCGCGCCAAAACTGAAACGTGGAGAATGAATAAAAGGCAGAAAAAGAAACAGAGAGAGAGAGAGAGAGAGGAGACACACACTGATAAAGAGAGAGGGAGGGGGAGTACAAGATTGCTAGCTTTTGTTGATTATTATTTTTTGTTCATGTTATTTCTTAATTAAGTGCTAAAATGGCATGAAATCAAATCGCTTGCTTGATTAAGTGTGTGTATGTGTATGTGTGTGTATGTACATATGTATGTGTTAGTTTTAGATGACGCTGTGACGATAACGTCACTACCGTTATCAGAGCTCCACCACTCTAAAGGCGCAAATGTTATCAGTGGAACGCAAAAAGCACGAGAGAAGAAACAACAACAGCAGCAGCAGCAACAGCAACAACAGATCTGCTCTCCTCCCTCTGCCCACCCAGGGCGCGGGTACAGAATCAGTCGACATTCAGTGCACGGCATCCGTCCATGCCACGCCACCCCACCCCATCCATTCATCCATCCATGGGGGGCATGGACGATGGGGGGACATTGACAGCGCCGCGCAGCGCGCCGCTCTCTGCCTGGTCCAAGGTGTCTTCAAATGAGGTGAGGCATTCCTTGTTTTGCGAGCTGCTGCTAAAATTATTGGCTGCCACTAGCAATCTCATCTCTCCCACTTTCTGTTACGAAGCTATCCCAAAAGTCCTCTCTCTAGCCATTTTGCTACTTTTTTTCAAATACATACATACATGTGTACATATGTATGTGCATTCATAGTATATGCATTTACATAGTTTCAGTGGCACACAACAGTTGAATGCACCCGAGTCCGAGTCCCCTTATTGATAAGGTTCAGCAGAAGAGATTCTCCCGTTCCATGAATGTGTAGGAATAATCATAATGGCAAATAATTAGTATTGATTGTAGGACCCACTTTTTTTTTTGCCTACACAGATTGATATTGGGGCGTGGCAGCCGCCTCCGAGTGTGGAGGTACATGTATATTTTTGTGATAACAGTCTCTAAAAATAGCCAGGCCATACATAAGCCTCGGAGGGCTCCCACGTCATTGACGCTAGAATTAGGATTGGCACATGTACACGCATTTATGCTTGGATGCATTGCCATGAGAGCGGCAGGATATATATGGGCGATGACGTTCCGCGAAAGGGAGAATTGAACGCCCGAGAAGGATGGGGAAGGATGGCGTTCCAATAATAGGGTCGGGTCACGTTCGGCATCAGTCCAAAGCCCCCGCTGGGACTCAGGCACTGGAAGAAGAACGTTGTGGTTTGGTGCGTAGTAGACTGGGAAATGCAGCAATAATATTAAAGCAATGAAAAAGAGGGAGAGAGCACGCACGCACTTCTTAACCCTGAGATGTGTAGAACGAACCAAAACACGGGCATAACAGAGTGCTCACTCCGAAACAACGGTACGTACCATGTACTATGTAGCTCTTCAAGCTGAAGGAGTGCGAGAGTGCAATCCTTAACCCTGAGATGTGTATGAAAAGCTTGGAAAGATGCGGCGAGAGGGAGTGCACATCTAGCCCTGAGATGCTCGTGTGTGCGCCTCAACAGCATTATGCAATTCATATTCATATTTGCCCACTGTGCACCGCAGACTTTGATTAAAACAATAAACAACTGCAGCCGCAGCAGCAGCACGAAGAAGAAGGAGAAGAAGCATCAGTAAAGCAAATAAAAAACACACAAATAGAAAAGTGCATTGTAATGAAACGTAAACAGGCGATAATAATGCAAAAAACATTTCAATTTGCCAATCAGCACGCGTCCTCTCTATCTTCTCTCCGTACGTGCGCCCAGTCTCCTCCGGCTGCATTTGAGATCCTCTGCACATGGAGAAGAGAAGCTTCCGGAATTGATCAGAAGATGGAAGGGAAGGGAGAGAGGCTGGTGGGTGGTGCTGGCTGTGAAGGCTGCGTCACAGATCGGAAATAGACAGACATCAGGCACGGTTTTGGCGGGCTGAAATACCTAAGAACTATTTACATTTTCATTTACCACAATTATTTAAACAGGCTGATCAAATATTGGTTATGTCGAGGAGCCGGGCCGGGCCCTGGCCATGTGAGTCGACTACGACGTCATGGCTGATTGCCTTATGGGGGGCAGGGGGGGCTTGGAAAAGGTATAGTACCGCCGTAACGCCGTACCGCAGTGTGATGGTGATGTGATGTCGCCGTGATAAGAATGTCGAAAACAATGGTCGGACATTGTGATTGTTGTACAGGCGGGCGGGCCCCAATCCACCGCTCGCTCCAATTCAATCGATGGAAAGATACCAAATAAAATGTATTAATTTATTTTTATGAATCAAGAATTGGAGAATTTCGGCGTTCGTTGCGTCGCATTGCAATGGAAGCTTTTTCCCACACAAAGCTCGCTCTCTTCCCGTGTACCACGCTCAGTCACTCTCAAACTGCGGAATTTATTTGATTGGAATTCAGTATTCAAACTTTATTCGTAAGCAGATAATCATCATCGTCGTCGTCGACTGCCTCCTCGACTACACTGTAGGAGCTCTTGCCCTTGCCATCCTTCGCCAGGTGCGTCTCAAAGAACTCCTCCACGGTGTCCGTGTTCCACTTGGTTATGGACAGCGTCTCCTGCACCTTGCCAGCAGCATTAAGCAGCTTCACCACGGGATCCAGGCCACGGACATACTTGATCTGGAGATTGGGGAATTTGGCGGGTCGCCCGCTCTGGATGAAGGCCTGTATCTGGGGATAGGCACGGAACTTGCAGGTGCACACCTCCAGAATCGCCTTGGCATAGGTGCGCTGCGCCGCCGGCTGCTGGTCCAGAGTGCAGCACTGCTTGCAGGGGGTCCTGTGGAGTGGAGGATGTTATAAGGGTAAGACCACATGGACCGCTGCCACTTACTTGAGGGTCTCCAGGCCAAAGTCATCCAGTTTGTCGCAGCTGGAGCACATTAACTGGGCCTTAATGAAGCCCAGCTCCCTACAGTCGGCGGCCGTAAACTCGGCATGGATTTGCTGGCACTGAAATAGGGCAGAATGTTATCTCTTTCGCTTGGCGTCGCACATAATACTCACACTAACAGCTAAGATTGTAAAAAGCACAAGTTTCTGCATAATTATGGCTAATTTTAATTAAATTTACTACGTCCACGTCTGTGTTTACTGTTTACTCAGTATTTCAGAGTGACCGTTTATGGTATTTTTAATACTTTTTGGTATTTTAGAGGCCGGCCGAAATTGGGCCGACGGTATTTTTACGGTATATTTCAAAACTACCGCCATATTAAAATAATATCGATGTTTTGATTCTTCCACGCAAAATTGAGCGAAAGATAGTAATTTCCTTTTTTTTTGGGTTCAACGAACGAAAGGTATGGTCAACAGGGAAAAACAGCCAAGGGAAATTCCAAAGCTCGTACGAACCTCACTTAGCCGTCATTTTTCGACGATATACCGTGAGGACAGGCCTGTCCTCATGGTATGTTAGGCAGATGGGGTGGACTTTACCTTGTAGGCGTTGCATTTTCTGAACCGTTTTGCCTGCTGTCCGTACCCACTTTTTTCATCACTTGCCCAGCAATTTCCCAGCGGGAAATTATATAAACTTCCCTTCACGGGTAGATATTTCCCAGCGGGTAGATTTGAATGAACAGACAAGAGTTGCTAAAATCAAAGTAAACAGTTTCATAGAGAGACTAGTGGTTCGATGATTATCTTTTTACTCTAATTTATGATTTTCCTTCCAAGGAGTGGTCCACCAGCCCCCAATTATAGACGAAAATAACGCACCGATACTATCGTCCCAGAATAAAAAATATCGCTTCGCCTGTCGAGTAAAATCGAGTTAAAATTTAGTTTAAATTGCACAGAAAAGATAATCAAAGAAAAGAAAAGAAACAGAAAAAACAGAAACGAAACGAAGGGTCCAATCTGCGATCGGAGCCAATAAAATTAACAGTATTGTATTCTGTGTGTGTTTGGCAGACAAGAAATTTTGTGGCCAAATCAATAAACAAATTGGAGCGAGAGCGAGGCTGAGCGCTGCGCAAAAGAGAATCGAAACGCAGCAAGCGACGCAGAGGAGGAAAAAAGGTGAATAAATAGAACATGGCACAGAAAAGGCAGACTGCAAGAAATTCGATTTAAAATTAAACTTAATTTAAGATCAGAGCATCGAATAGGTAAAAGAGTGCGCCCAGAAATAGAGAGAACGGTTGTACAGCGGTTCAGGCTCCAGGAGAGCAGAGGCAGCAGTGTCTCTGTGTGCGAGTGTGTGTGTGTATATGTGCGTGTTTGTTTGGAAAATTAACATTTCTAATTAATAATCCCACGGGATTTCACCACTGGGGTGCTAAAAAAACTTCACACTGTGATAAGGCTTGCAATAGTGTGTGTGCATCTGTTTATTTAATTCATATTTACTCAAGTAAATTAATTCGTTTGCCCTTGTACAAAAGCAAAAAAAAGAGGCTTGGAAACTTGTTATGACTTGCAGTGCCGCCACCAACCTCCTCTCTTACTCGCTCGTTCTACTGTTCTTACACGCACACACACACACACATACATGCAGTAATGCAATTGTAGCTGTGCTTTAGCTGTTCATTCAAGCTGCCCCTTGAGTGGCCTGGGACCTTCCTTCCATTCAGACAGCTTCCGCTTGCATCTTTCTCATCTCTCTTTTGTGCACTGGTCCCGTTTAACTGGTTTGGCCATGGCAGCTGCCCTCCCCTCTCTCTCTCTCTCTCTTTCTCTTTCTACACCTGCTGCATGTGTCAACCCCTTCCAGTCGCCTTCCAGACAGCAGCTGTCCACGCGCTCAAATTTCTTATCAACAGGCGGCCACAAAGCAGAAATCCAAAACCAGGCCCAGAGACTGAAATCGTAAACTGCGGTATATTATTTTTTTTCTTGCTAATTTTTCCACGCCTTTGTCGTGCCAGGTTTTGTTTGCTTTCTCCCTCTAGAGAGTGATGGCCCAAGTACATGTTACTGCCTACCTCCCTCCCTCCCTCGCACACTCTTGCTGTCGTGCAATTTTGCCATATTTCAAATACATCTGACTCATCTACAGGTAACTGTAATTACCCTAGCATCCACACATATGAAATCCACACTTGTGGAAGCCACTTTATCAGTAGCGTTCAAAGCTTGTTGTTTTTGTTGCACTAATCGGCATTCGTTTTGTTTTCACCTTCCGCCTCTCGTCGGAGACTTTGATAAGTGCCCCCAGGTGGAGGCCCCATGGGGCTCGTCATCGAGAGTATTAGCTCATTGTTACAGGGTTTATTACGACTATATGTCCGGTTCATATGTACATACTTACGATATCGCCCACAGTCGCACACACGCGCGCATTTGCATGGCACAAATTGGGCCCAACCTCAATCTCCTCTCCTCTACGAGCCACTTCACCCTGCGATTGCTCCGGCTCACGCAATTTCTTGATTGACTTGAACTATTTTTGGGTCCCGTCCCTCCTGCTCCCCTTCAGGGCTGAGTGTGTGCCTGTGTGTGTGCTCTTTCTACCCTCGATTCTGGTTTCTTTCCATTTCAATTGACCGAAAGGTCAACTTGATTGCATTTGTATCTTGCGCCTCTGTCAGCCGGCAGCAGGCAGCAGGCATCACATCCCATTCTCAACCTCTCCTTCCCCCTCTCATTCTTGTGCCTGTCAGTCCTCGTTTCCATTTCAGTTTTCTACTTTCGCCGCTGTGTGTGTGTATTTTTTTTTTGTATTTATAGAAGCAAGAGTGTGCATGTATCATTGGGAGTGAGTGTAACTTGGTGCTCTGCTAGTTCCAGTGAGTCCTAACGGTTAAGTTCAAGGACTATACTATTGGAAAGCACGTATACCAATTTCACCTCACCCATACATATACTATGTACGATGTGGTGGACATTAGCTGTACTTAAAACTTAAAAAATGAATACGTATATGTTCCATCAATTTAGATTGATGGCATTCATTTGAGTTCCCCATGGAGCCATTTGCCACCGGACAAAGTGCTTTTCATTTGATTTTACTTTTTCAATTGATTATATGTGTGTCAAAGCAGATAATATAAAATCAGTGTTTGGCGGCAGTTTTTAAATAAACATACATATAATTTAATTAAAATCAATTGTTAGAATACCCCTATGCATTTGTTTGTTTTGAATGAAAAGACCTAACTGCGGGCGTGTGTTATCCGCGCTACATACATATACGGGAATATATTCAAGTGTTTCAAGTGCATTTTTATACTGTCAAGTGCGTGACAAAGAGAGTGACGATAGAGAAGAAATGTATTATTAATAAATAACAACTGTGTTAACAACTGCAGCTTGAGTTCCGCGCGTTCGCGATTCGCCCGCAGGTAAATAAACGATGATATTTTGATACAAAATTTATGAAAATCGATTTTCTTGTTCTTGCCTTCAATTAGGTAGTGAAAAAGAGAGAGACAGAAACAGAAACAGAACCATGGGCGGCTCGGGCTCGGCTGGTGGTATAGGCAGGCAAATAATAATACAAATTAAACCCCACTCCTCCTCCACCTCCTCATCCTCATCCTCTCCTTCGAGAATAAAACAAAAACGAATCCGAACAAACACACACAAGTAAAACAATTTTGAGTTGATTTTAATTGCACTTCGTTTTTGTTTTGCAGCAGCACCAACAAAACAAAACACAAGCCTGCCGCCCAGACAGCCAATCAGCCAAACAGCCAAATCAGCCAAACAGCCATCCAATCCAGTCACAGTCCGTCCAGTCACAAAAGAACTCTCCAGACAGACACACCACACCACACCACACCTCTCTCTCTCACACACACACATCCACACACACTCAAGACTGTGGCCAAAACCTACACAAAGCCTACATTCCAGCCAAGTAAACCAGAAATGCGTTAGACTTAAGAGCGAATCCGTATCCGAATCCGAATCTGTTTCCGAATCCCCCGTAAAGATGAGAGCCGCCCCTGTCTGCTTGATGCTTGCCTATGCTCTAATCGGGGCCTGCTGCTTGACGCTTTGTGCCGCCTGCTCATCGCGTCCCATGCCCAAGCCCCGTCCGGAGGCGCCGCCCAGCACAGAGGGACCTGGACCTGGACCCGTGCCAACACTGCCGCCGGATAATGTGGCCATAACGACACCGCGGCCGAACATCACCTTCCCCACCTTCAAGTGCCCGCCCACATATGCGGCCTGGTACTGCCTGAACGATGCCACCTGCTTCACCGTGGAGATCCACAATGACATCCTGTACAACTGCGAGTGCGCGCTGGGATTTATGGGACCGCGGTGCGAGTACAAGGAGATCGACGGCTCCTATTTGCCCACGCGCAATCGCGTGATGCTGGAGAAGGCCAGCATCGTGAGCGGGGCCACCCTGGCGCTGCTCTTCATGGCCATGTGCTGCGTGATCCTCTACATGCGCCACGAGAAGCAGCAGAAGCAGAAGCTGAACGACAGCGGCACCGATGTGGGCGACGTGGTGGGTGGCGGTGGCTGCCAGAACGATGGCATGGACGAGGTGGATAGCCGAAAGCCAATGCGCTCAGCCCGACGTCCGTTCGCCCCCTGCCGGATCCTCTCGCTGGAGGAGGCCCACTACCAGGCCCTGGCCTCCAACCACCGTCCCAGGCACTGCAATTAATGCGACTTTTAACTGAAACCGAAACCGAGCAGGTTTTTTACTGAATGTCTAACATGTTTAACCGTCCCACGCCCACGCCCCCGTTCTTTGTCTGTTTTTTGTTTGTTCTTTTAACCTATATTTTGATAACGATTCGATAACGACTATACAATGTACATGTACATCCCCTAGTATTAAGCGCCCACTGATGTGCCTCTGAAATGATAGCTGAAGTATTACCGAACGAGAGGGCCGATAGCTCTCCGAGGGAGTTTAGAGATAATGCAATGCAATTTTGGCAGCTAGCCGACCATTTATTTATTATTAATTTAACTTGATTCAAGCGCCCGCCATCCGCGTTAACTATTAACATTAATAAAAGCGAAAACAGCACGAAAGAGCGAAAGAGTACGAGCGAAAAAGTACGAGCTCGACCTTTAACTAAAACAAAAACAAAAACCCAGTGTTATATTTGAATAGCTTAAGTAAATTATAATTGGGAGAATCGCGGGATAAGAGCGGATTCCATGGGATCACTAATTGAAACGACTTACTAATACCCACCCTGCCATATCTCTGTTGCATCTTTCAGTCATGCCGCACAACAACCAAAATTCCGACGACGATCAGCTGGGGCCACCCAAGGCCGATTTCAGTGCACCACCGCCATACGAGGCCAATGTGGGAGGGCCACAGGGCACGCTGCAGGCTCAGATGCCCTCACTGTCGCTGACCACGCATGTCAGCGGTCACGAGATGGGGGCACCGCTGCAGGACGGCGAGTTGGTGGGAGGACAGTTGCCGCAGGACATGCACGGAAAGCTGCCCACCTACGAGGAGGTTCAGATGGAGAAGTCGCTAAATGGAGAGCTGCCGCCCGCCTTCCTGACGCTGCCCTCGAACCAACAGTTGCCGCCACCGCCGAATCCACTGCTGCCGCCCAATCCGCTGCGCGACGGTGCGGCTGCAGTGCGTGCCGCCCAGCCGGCGCTGACGTTCATCGCCATCGATGCCAGTGACCCGGAGAACAGTCTCTCGACCACCGACAACTTGCTGGGCACGGACATCATGTTCATCACGGCCTTCATAGTGGCCTTTCTGTTCAACTGGATCGGCTTCCTGATGCTCACCTGTTTCTGTCACACAATCGCCGCCCGGTACGGCGCCCTCTCCGGCTTCGGCCTGTCGCTGGCCAAATGGACCCTGATCGTAAAGCACTCGACGGACCTCGCCTCCCACGAGAACTCCTGGCTGTGGTGGTTGATCTGTGCCTTCGGCTTCCTGATCAGCATACGCGCCCTCATCCAGTATGTGAGCATCAAGCGGTCGTGGCGCCTCCTCTCGGCCTCGGCCCAGGAGCGGTTGCTATTCTTCTACTAGGTGCGGGGTCAGGCGACGTCGCCTGTGGCGGATGCCATGTAAATACGTTAGATGTACGAAGACAGAGAGCAAGAAGAGAAGAGAGAGAGCAAGTAGTTCGGAATCGGCGTCCCAGGAGTGACAGACGTTGCGTATGACCCCAAACACACAACCATACATACATCTTAGCAGCCTCATCCCAATTCCCAATTACCAATTCCCAATCAATTCTAATCCGAGCAGTCCCTCAGCGCATAGCACACACACACACACACACAATATCGATGCGAACTTATTCGGGGTTAGTGTTTTCTCTAGTTACTGTGTTAAATAGCGCAACTTAGTCCACGGATCCCCCATTCCCCCGCATAGATGTAGCATTAAAACAAAACAAAACAAAACGTTAACTAAATGTGTGTTGAGTTGAACAGTGTTGGGGGGTGCCTGCCCGCCCCCCCCAGCCACCCTGCAACCAATTAAATCTAAATGTAAATGTATGTGAATGTGTTATGGATATCTCTCACCTGTATTACGCGTAGCTTAAACCACCACCACCACCAATCCCACTACCCCCAGAGCCCCTAATCCCTGTAGGCCAGCTAGTGGCGGTCCCGCTCCAACACTTGCACCACAAACAAAGACACAAAACAAACACCAAAAACAAAAAAAAAAAAATGAATAAAAGGAAAGAATAGAAACGAAAGAAATGTAAGAGGAAAAGAAGAAAAGATATGCCACCCATATATTTTTTTTTTTTTTTGAGCCTACTTTACGCTGTGGTACTTAATTAATGAACTACACAAAAGCCAGCAGAGCAGTAATATGGAATGCTAAACACACAAAACAAAATAAAACAACTATTGCTAGTATATGTATGTACGATTATTGCCTATTATAACGTTTACAATTAATACGTTTAATCCCTTTGTATGTAAATTATACAATGCATGTGCGCATTGTAAAGGGCGCATCGTCTATTGTCCCCCACACAGGAGATGCGCCAGTTTTATGCAAATTCAATAAATGTCGAATGAAGTCATTCAAATTCAGCGCTCTCTTTAACATTTGAAATTAACTGCCAGTCGGCACACACATTTTCAGCCTAGGGCGGGCCTGGAAAAAAATCGATAGTGCTATCGATACTGCGATGGTCAATACTATTGAAGCGGAAAATTGGAAGATTGAAATTGTATACAAGCAATGGAGAAGATTTTTAAGCACAACATTGCTTATTTAATCAAAAATGATGGGTCTAGTGGAGTGCTTTTATCATCAAACAAGACGCGCAATAGTACGATCGATAGTTCAAACAATAATAGCCTATTTACACTGACATAAGTTGCCTATCGATAGTTTAGTTCAAACTGCAAAACTTGAGGCATTAAGTTTATTATATGTATTATATGTAAAATTGCCCGTTTTCCCTAGTAGTTTATAAAGCTAACTAATGCCAGTTTTTGTTGGTGGTGATAACAAGGTTGATATATTCGGTAAATTGGACAAACGCAACAGAGGGTTGATGCCGTTTTAATGACACTCGGGATGCGCACAGGGCATTCGGTGCATACAACCGTATGCCTGGTTTTCAAACACATCGTAGAAATATCGATGACAACGATGTTTCTCCAGGCCAGGTCCTCTACGAAAGGGCATAAGGGAATTGATCAAATGTTTTTCCAACGAATGCAATAACCGATTTGATGACCTTTTTTTGTGTATTTAGTAGGTATGCACAGATAATCTTCAAATTTTAAAGCTATCTCAATGAAATTTTACAGTTTATAAAAACCAAAACTATGTATCGGAATCGAGATATATGTACGGGAATCTAAACAAATGCATTAATAGGTTAAAAACATGTCAATACGAGAAAAAGTCATTATAACTTGGCATTGAAAGCAGCTTGGAAAACAGTATTTTAGAATTAATTCAGAAATAGGGTTTACAAATTTAGCCATTCTTGTAGAAAATTTATTAATTTACAGGTTAAAATTATTTGGTCTGTGCGTAGGGTAGCAACGGCAAGTTGTTACTTTATATTTAACCTTTTTAGTTTAAATCTTTTAGTTTCTCAAAACTATGTAAATTGTACATCATAAGAAAAGTTGACCGTAAAAAAATTGGTATATTTAAGCAATTTCATCAAGCTTTTTTCAAAATTATCGCCAAATAAAAAAAAATATCGATGTCTTGACACCTTCTTTGGGTTCAACGAACGTAAGGTAAGGTATACGTAATTCCAAAGCTCGTACGAACCTCACCTAGCCGCCATTTTTTTGATGATGTAGCATGTAGACACGGCTGACCACATGCTATGTTAGGCAGATGGGGTGGATTTTACATTGCAGGCGTTGAATTTTCTGGGGCTCTTTGCCTCTTGGCCATACCCGCTTTTTTCTTCTCTTGCCCAGAAATGTCCCAGAGGGAAATTATATAAACTTCCCTCACGGGTAGATATTTCCCAGCGGGTGGATTTGAATGCACGAGAAAATTACAAATATAATAGATAAGAGTTGCTCAAATCAAAGTAAACAGTTTCATGGGGTGATTAGTTGTTCGATGATGTATCTTTTTACTCTAATTTATGGGTTTCTTTCCAAGGAGTGGTCCAATTATAGATATTATATTAGCCCACCGATACTATCGTACAAAAATAAAAAACATCGCCCATCTCGATATATCGAGTCAACATCAACAATCCCAATTTCCTCATCCGAGGCAATTTTCATTTCTCTTTTGCTCTCATTCGTGTGTGTTCCTGCGAAAATAAAATATTCGAGTAATATTTTACACAGGCCAGGCGATTTCAACTCAGATATAGTTTGGCAGCGAGCCGTGTGATTAACATTTATATAGTGCAATAATTAAGAACTAATCAAACGCCGTTGCAATTCGTAAGTACAAATGTGAAAATTATCTCGCAATTTCTGCGCTTTAGTGGTGGTTGGTGGCTATGAAAAATTCTTTGTGTGTATCTGTTGGCAATTTTTTTTTTGTTCTGTTCGCTTTGTTTTTTGCTTTGTGCGCCAGCTTGTCTGGGACCGCTGAAAATAGTAATTATCGATATATTGTTTATGCATTTGCTGAAAAAGTAATGTTTTAAAATATTTTCCTCGTTTTTTCGTCGATAGCTGTATGTGAACAGGGTTGGTGTGGGTAAATGGGGGGGTGGATAAAGTACAGTTAACAAGAGCCTTGAGCCTTCCCTTCAAACTATCAACAAATGCAGTTTAAATTATTTGTTAACAAAGGCAGCTAGCTGCTTTTTCTGCAATTTTCAATGCGTTTTTCATCTCTTTCTGGCCCGCATGGTGGCCCCGGCCGGCTTTCTGACTCAATCAATTGCACATACACGCACGCACACACATGCATGTAGACAGCGTCAGCTCTCTGGCCGGCCGCCATCTTGCTTTTCTCTCGCCGCGCTGTCGACGCACTGAATTTGAGGCTCTTTTTATTGGCCATAATAATTATCATTAGGTGCAGAGTGCTACCTGTAAACCGGTTTTAATGTAATACTACCACGTTAGCGCCAAAAGTAATTCACTTCCTTTTTGGAGGGAATCAAGCCAAGTGTCTCTTCTGTGCATTTGCATGTGTGTGTGTGTATACGCACGCTTGGTTTGGCTGTAATTGCTATTGGGGTTGCCACACTGACGCACAGTTGAAGAAAATACTAACAAAAAAAAATACTTTTTCCCCGCTTGCACCATTGAAAATTGTTTTGTTTTTATGTTTGTTACGCTTTATTTTCAGCCTGTTTTATGTAATTTGCTCGCCTTAAAATCCAAACACACATACTCATCCCACCAAATCCCGACCACTTAACCCAATAGTAGCTCATCAAAATTATGGTCAGGTATGCTTCACCCACCCCCCTCTCACATCCACGCCAATCCCTCTGCTTGCTTGTGCTGTGCAGTTCTAGGATAATCAACCAGCTAATCCTCACTTGAACTCTTGCAGCGTTAAAGTCAACGGAAACCACCAGCAACAGCAGCACCATCGCTCAGTAAACTCGAGTGGCGCCAACAATCTCAAGGCCAACATCAATATGGCATTCCGTGGAAACCAGAACCGTAACCGCAACTTTGGTGGTGGCGGCGGCGGCGGTGGCGGCAACAACTATGGCGGACCCATGGGCGCCAACCGAATGGGCGGCATGAACATGTCACCCTGGGAGTCGCAGAATCCCGGCGGTGGACAGTTTGGCAACAATATGCGCCAGGGCGGCGGACAGATGAACGCCCAGGCCATCAATTTGGCCAACAATCTGCTGAACAATCTGTTCAGGAACCAGAACCCACCCTCCCTGCTGGACTTGCCGCGCGGCGGCGGTGGCATGGGAAATCGTAATCAGCGTGGTGGCCCGGTATGTACAATCACTCCATTCGATCCATACCTCGATCACAAAATACAAAAAACAAAATGTATAAATTGTATATCTTAATGATTATTATTTTTACTGATATTCGTGTGCCAAACGAATATAAGGTTCTGTGGTGGAGCTGAGGAGACGATTCCTTCCGATTGCTTATAAGCCAAATATGAGACTTTCAATGTCTTTAAAAAGAGATACATTGCCAAATGTGAAGAATTGAGGTGCTTTCAATGCCATCTTCATAAAATGTATACTTCAAGCGCTTTCGAGTTCCGAGATCGTGTTGGAGGAATTCCTAGTGGAAGTCAAAGCTTTAAATCCCTGTATAATGATCCTTCTGAAAGGTATAATCTACCTAAAAAACTTGGAATAATCGGCTTTTGTTTTGTTTTTTTACATATGAAATACACTGAACGTGGATTATCATTAAACATGGTCTGAATTTCTGAATGATTACGAGATCTATATTTCTTAGTTTCTCAGATGAATGGCGATATATGCTGGATGAAAATGCATTTCAAGGGCAGTTTTCGATCCACAGAAGATGCGCTTTAATAATGTGCACTCCCGCCCAATAGTCTCCACCGCAGAACGAACCGCAATTATATTTTGTTTATTTGTTTTAACATCGATTAGTTTGATTAATTGCTAAACGTAGTTATTGCTTTCCTTTTTAAACGATAAACCGAACCGAACCACAAAAAAACCAAATATCAAATTGTAGTTTGTAGTTTACTAAAACCGACAAAAACAAAAACCAAAACAATTCAAGGAAAACTTAACCTAACCAATATTAGCCACACTCTTTTTTTTTTGTTCTTGATCAACCTAAGAATCGTTCGAAAAATAAAGATGGATTTGTGCAGTTTATTGTAGGGATAGGGACAGAATGATGATGATGATGATGAAGGAGGAGGATGATTGTAGCAGAAGGTTTTCAATATAAAAAGCATTTATTCCATTTAAAATGCAACTTTTGTTTTTAGTTTTTCTGTAGAGCAAAACTGCACAAATCGAAGTTAGAAAACGAAACTGATAATAAAATCAATAGAAGGAAATGTATCGATATATACACGCCTATATAACGAAACGAAAAATGTACCTATAAAACCATGTACCGCCAACACTTGCTCCCATTTAACGAAGAAAAGAGTATGACGATGAATCCAGATGGAACGATAAGTAATTGATCTCTTACTAGATGTACTTAGGCATTTAATTACCTTTTTACCATAATTTACCATAAATTGAATTTATCCAAATATTCAACCAACCAACAAACAAAAAAAAATCTAGATCCAATGTCAGTTTTCCTGGCTGGACTCTAAAACTAATTTTCACAGCGCTTTTCTAATTTAACAATTCTATGTTTTTTATTCTCTCTTCCAAAACCGAACAAAAACCAAAAACCAAACAATATGCCAAACAAACATTCGATGCTTTTCCAAAACAAATCGAATATCGAAACCCGCATCGCATCGTGCATTTCGAATGCGCATTCTTCATATTGTTGTCGCTGCTCTCCGGCATATTATATAAAAATAATTATTGCTGTTGCTGTTGCTGCTCCTGCGGCTGCTGCTGTTGCTGTTGCATTTGTCGTTGTTGTTGCTGTTGCGTGTTGCTTGTTGTTGTTGATGCTGCCCTGCCATCTTCTTCTCAATCAACAAACATGCAACAAAAAATCAAACCGAATAAAATATCAATAAACGATTCGATTTCCTAACTCTCGGGCGCAACCCTGAAAATAATCGAAATGCAACACATGCACATGCACGCACGCACGCACGCACGCACGCGCGTACGCACACAATACTATGCCACACACACACAAAATATGTGAAATCCATCCACCCAACGATGCTGTCGATGTCGATGATGCTTCCAATGCGACTGATTGATTGCTCGATTATTGATTGATTGATTGATTGATTGTGTGAAAACCAAACCCTCTTCTAATCTGCTCTGCTCTGAAAACCGAAACAAACCGATCCGATCTGGTACTGGTACACTGCTTGATGGTGCAACGGGAAATACGAAAACAAAAAAAATACAAAAATGCAAAACCCAAATGCATATACAAATACAATAATTATAATATTTAATATCATAATATCTATAAATGTCTAATGCAAATTCGTCGCCAATTCTTCTTCAACGTTCCTGCCTCTGACCGAAACATGAAAAATGTTCCGAACCAAACAATATCACAAATCCGATTTCCATTTTTTATCCAAAAAAAAAAAAACAAAACAAAAAACAATAACAAAACAAATAAATGCCACGCCACACTCGGCCGCCACACGCCAACGACTTCAACTGCACAAATATATATACCATATATATGTCGCGTATCATATCCCCGTCGACTGATTGACCGCTCTTGCCCCGCCGATCTGACCATGCCACCGACAAAAATAATTAATATAATGTGCTATATGTGCAAATCGATATACCATATATATATAAACTATATATCTATGTATTTACTTATAAAATACATCTGTGTAACAATTTTCCCCCCCGCCCCCGAAACAAATCTTAATTTGATTCTGTAAAATCACTACATAAATTACTCGTACAAAAACATTGTAAATGGCCCCAAAAATGCCATATTTGTTGTCTTGTCTCATATAATATCTCTCGATGCTCAAATACCGATGTTGAAATGAACTTTTGTGTCGCTTTCTTTTGTTTAAAATCATAAACGGAAAACCAAAAACCGAAAACTGAAAATCGAAAAACAACCGATATTTTCTCATGTGCCCTGTGTGCAATTTGTTGAATGAAATATGATGATGTTGTATTGTAAAATGTTAAAATCCTTTATTATGATGATGATAATGATGATAAAATGATACACACACTATATACATATATAAAGATGGTCAGTCGCGGCGGCGGTGCAGGCAATCGTCTCAATAATCGTCGTGGCCAGGGAGGCTTCCAGAATCGTGGCGCCACTGGTGGTGGCAGTGGTGGTCCCAAGCCCCCGCAAAAGCAGGGCGGCGGCGGTATTCGCAAGCAAAATGCTTTTGATCGTGCCAAGAAACTTTTGGCCAAAAATGCCAACCAAAATAAAAAGAAGGAACCTACTCCTGGCGAAAAGAAAATCGAGAGGTAAGACTAACTACAAAACAAACTTTTCCAAAAAAAAAAAAACAAAAACAAAAAATCTACCAACAGAAACAATATTTTATACCCACCAAAATCGAAGGAATTATTTCTTTCACCAAAAGAAAAACAAATATAAATATGAGTGTTATTTAAATAGATAAGTACTTAGGAATTCGAATTTCCAATCTTCAAAAATTGCGTTCCCACTCATATGTACATCTCAATAATATATATATATATATATATACATATATATATCTCTCTATATATACATAGATCTAGAAATTGTTGCTCAGAAGGGAGCCTTCCTTTTATCCCTTTTGTTGATGCTCTCTCTCTCACTCTCTCTATCTCTTTCTTATTAGTGCAAGCGATTCAATGTGTGTGTGTATGTGCGTGCTATGTACGGGTGTACCCCCATCTTGGGGGGTTGGGGGTCAGGGGAATGCGTAACAACCTATAATATGTCTATACTATATTACACATAACCTACATATACATAAACATATCTATATCTATCTATATTATATACCTATAATGTATTTTTTTGCGTAGTATTATTTTTACAAAAGATAAACCTAAAGGTTGGGCTAAATCACTGTGTGTGTTCATGTACAGTTTGGAACTCATTTGTCGGAATCGCTACGGAGTCAAAGAGATGTAAGACCGATCGATTGATCGATCGTAGATTATTAATATATGAACATCGGAAGACGGAATAGAATTCTTTAAGATTACGCAGTCTAAATGGCCATGTATGACATTCAAATGTCAAAAACAGAGATAGCCCCATGGGAAAAGCATGCAGTTAGAACGAGAGATACATATATTATGCGTAAGCTTGACTTTCCAGTTAATCTATCAATTGTTATATTTTTAAAATTCAGTTTTACCGATGGAAAAAATCATCATAGTTCCTCAGTTACTCCACTGATTACCGGGAGACGTGTCTGGAGACACGACAACCAACACTAATTTTGAATTTTTGACTCTCGTGCTATCTAAAGTCTAATGCCACAACACCATAGGCAACGCAAACTATTCTTTCACTTGGAGTAATAATAACGATGAAGATTTCTCATCACCCACCCCACCCCAATCCATTTATAGTATTCCGCCATCATTTTGAATCTCGGATAAATCGCATGAGCCTTAACGGAGAGACAAGCTTGTCATATAACACTTAATCTTCAGTCCAATACTAGTAATAGTTGTGAAAGTCTTTAAGCCAGACAACCAGTAAAAATGTCCATTAATTTTATGTTAAAGAATATATCTTCAGCGTCAGGTTAAGTAGATAAATAGGCATAAACCTTTTTGACTTCGTGGCGCCTCTATATGTGTAGAAAATCATACTTTTTATGTCTGAACTAAAATAATTTTAGTAATTAATTAATTTTACTATTCGTGAAAAGAGAAATATGCCCCGAACGTTGAAGAAATCCAATCCTCGATATGCAATTTCAACTCTAAATCCACGGTGGGCATGTCCTTGCTCCCAACTGCTCACATTGCTCCGAGAATTATTCGTCGACGGACGACCCACGCCAGTCAAACGCTCAAGCGAAAAGTTGCAAAGAAATTGTCCGAAAATAATCATGCATGACGACGAGGCACATGGCTGTTCGACTCGAGACTGAGACCAAGGCTCGGTCCCACGAATCCAAAAACAAAATACATGTCGTCAGCTAGTCGAGGCAAATCGATGCTCGACTGGAGTTAGAGTGTCACATGCTCCGAAAATGTCTGTTCACCGCTGATTTGGTTTATAAAACTGTAACTTTAAACAGATCTCAACTCTGGTGGCATATTTCTCGATTGATGTTTCATCAAAATTCACTCTCATAACGCCTCATCAAACAAAAGCACCAGAAATTGATGTTGATCTATGTATTTTATGCAAAAATATATAAATGTGTAAGCCAACTGTTGTTGCCGCCTGTGCTGTGCTCCTACGTATCATAAGTATAATTGCAGCGCGAAGAGCTCTCTCTATCTGTCTCTACCAACTCCCTAAATCTTGTGCTCTATTCCCCAGAGCCAGACGAGACCTCAGCGTCCATCCCCCATTACTATTCCAGAGCCCATACTAATGAAGTTTCTTTCTTTTCTTTATCCAATGATCCGTCTCCATATGTGTAGCCCCACCAAGGACTCGCCGTATGCCAGCGTGCCGAATGACATGTTCTACTGTCATCTGTGCAAGAAGCACATGTGGGACGCCAACTCGTTCGAGAATCACATCAAGGGACGCACCCATCTGATGATGCGCGAGGGCATTGAGGAGAGCTACCGTCTGAAGGCGAACATGATCCGACAGGAGGCCAAGATCGCCGAGCAGCTCAAGTCGATTGAGTTCGATCGCCTGAAGCGCATGGGCAAGAGCAAGCAGCGCCAGCTGGACTACTGCACCATGTGCGATCTGAACTTCCACGGCCACATCTCGACGCATCGCAAGTCGGAGGGACATCTGCAGCTGAAGAAGTTCCTGCACCCCAAGTGCATCGAGTGCAACAAGGAGTTCGCCACTCGCATCGACTTCGACACCCATCTTCTCTCCGCCGAGCATCTGAAGAAGGCCGCCGAGAGCAACACCAAGGTGGGTGAGCGCAAGCGCCAGACTTTGCCGATCAGCACCGAGGAGGAGGAGAAGCGCGATCTGCGTCTGCCCCAGAAGCGCAAGAAGAAGCCTGTGAAGAAGGAGGGTGAGGCCGAGGTCAAGAAGGAGGCTGGTGCCGAAGGTGAGACAGCCGAGGGCGAGGAGGCCGAGGGTGAGGAGCCCAAGGAGGGCGAGGAAGCCGCCGACGAGACCAAGGAGGGCGAGGAGCTCAACGAGGGCGAGGAGGAGGAGGAGGAGGAGGTCGCTCTGCCCGTTGACCCCGAGGACTGCATCGTCGACTTCGTCGACGGTGACGAGATCCCCAGCGAGGTGGACCTCCGTCTGCCCAAATACAACTGGCAGCGTGCCGTCGGTGCCGGCCTCATCTCGAAGCTGGAGTGCTTCGAGTGCTCCGTGTGCAGCAAGTTCTTCGACACCGAGGTGACCGCCGAGATCCACTCTCGCACGGCCAGCCATCACCGAAACTTCCTCAAGTTCATCAACGAGAAGTCCAGCGACACCAAGATCGCCCAGAAGCGTGCGGCCGCCGCCCTGGAGGAGACCGAGCGGAAGAAGCGCAAGATCGAGGAGGCTGAGGCCCCCGCCGCCGAGAACACCGCTGCCGAGGGAGAGACCACCGAGGGTGGCGAGGGCGAGCTGTACGACCCATCGGAGGCCACTGGTGATGATGAGGACTTCGAGATGGCCGAGGCCAACCCCGAAGGCGGCGAAGGCGAGGGTGAAGGTGATGAAGAGGGTGTAGAGGGCGAGGATGGTCAAGGCGAGGACAACGGCGAGGAGGAGATGGAGGCCCAGGACGAAGAGGAGGCCAATGACGAACAGGAAGCCGAGCCAGAGCCCGAGCCAGAGCCGGCAGCTCCAACCCCAGCACCGGCCACGCCTGCCGCCAAGCCAGAGCCTGCCAAGACTCCGGCCAAGGCTGCTGCTCCGGCAGCCGCTGCTACCCCGGCAGCCGCTGCTACCCCGGCCGCCGCTGCTGCTACGTCTGCTTCACCTGCACCCGCAGGCACCCCAGACGCATCCCCATCGCCGGCCAAGAAGGCCACGCCCGCCCGGGCCGCCGCCGGGCCGAAGGCAACGCCGCAGCGTCAGCGCGCTCGCGGCCGCTACAACCGCTACTAGGCAGATGATATGATAGATCGATCGCAAAACGAGGATCCGATCAGATCGAGGAGAGTTAAACATAATTTAACATAATCTTTATCTATATACAAATAACCGGAAGGAAGCAGCAGACACTCCATCGCATGGACCGATCAACCCCATCATCGCTCCCTCCCACACACACACACACTCTCCCTTTTGACATTTTCATTGCATTTTGCACAAACAAAAACTGAGAGAATGAAAAACAAAGAATGAATGAATGAGAAATAACAAACAGCAAATGAGAGTATACTTTTCCAATCATCCGGAGAGATGAAACAATTGAAGACATTGTAATTGAAGACGAACTTCTGTCGGGGGAAGAAGACAAACAACTTGATTGATTGATATTGACTTTCGCATTAACAGAAGCTCATCTCCCCCGACCTCGCGTCCCGTCCCCGACCCTCTACAATGCATAAAACACAATCCAAGAAACCATTCAAAATATGTAATCATATAAATTTTAAAATAAACAAAAAGAAAACAAATGTAGCTGTAAAACAAATCCTTTTTTTGATTTTGCATGGATAAGGGAAAACTGAATCTGAATGGAATCTATAGCATTATGGAAGGTTTGTATGTATTACGGTTTCAGAATCTACTAGATTCAACAACTTGGATCAATGCATTCATTGTTCTTAATTTGTGATCGGATTAAAATAGGAAATGGGTAGAGATAGGGTATAAAACTATTAGAGAAGCATAAAGGGGTCTTTTCTTATCTTGATTCCGTGGTTCCCAGTGGTATCTAGATAGGAAAATGTACGAGTATGAGTCGTTCTATAGAGGACAAAAGCTGTCCTACCATATAGAAGGTATAGTCAAAGTCGCAAAAGAAAATGCTCCTCGACAATCGGTGGACGGTTCGTGGGCGTGGACGTATCTGGGTGGGTGGTCGGTCGCTGCGAGACTCGAATCTTGCTGATACGCTTTGTTGTTGTTGGCCACAAATAATTCATGAAGCTATTCTGTAAACTAGTTTCCATCCTTAAGCTACCCCAAGATTTATACAATAGACACTTTATTATAAAAATGCAGATAGGTACATATACTATGTGTGTATGGGTATTGTTGTTGAAATCGGTTCTCGATTCTTAGAATATGTGATGATCTGAGCACAGAGAGAAAGCCTTGATATGGTAATACTCGCACAAAGTAAGGTATATTATTTACAGCTTACAAGACTAGAAGACGGGTTCGGGATCCTTCGAGGGGTCCGTTTCGAAGGGGGTGCATGCATTAGGGTATGGGGCAGGCCGAGTGTTGAGTGAGTACACAAATAAACACAGGACATAGCTTTACAGTTAAGTACTTGGGTGCAGAGAAGAGTACTGGAGCTGGAGATTTAGTTGAAGTTACAGTCGAGAGTATTCGCCTCCGTCATGGTGGTGCGCATCCGGCTCTGATCGCTCTGGGAGCGACGCAGTCCACCCTGACGCCAGCCGCTGCGCCAGCGCTTGATGCAGCTCAGCAGGGACCAGTTGATGGACTTGGAGCGACTCAACACATAGATATAAGGGTCCGATGTGAAGTGCAGGGCCGTGAGGACATCCGCAATGAGAAAGAATACGTTTTTCTTGTCAACTCGATCCGGGGCAATGGCCAAGGGTATGGCAATCTATGGAGGGGAAAAGTTGTAGTTCCTGAAAGGTGGACTGGACTTAACAGAGAGAACCACCCACCATCTGGGGCATCCAGCAGATGACAAACGAGATGCTCAGGAAGGCCATCAGCTTGGCAAACTTTATCTCCACCGGCGAGGACTCTGTGCCCGCCATCGTTACACTGACGCTATGCTGGAACTGCCGGGAGGACTGCCTGTGTGGAGCACTGTGGTGGCTGCCGTTGCCGCTCCCAGTGCTGTACTGGGTCTGGTAGAGGGTGGTGCCACTGCTGCTCTCCGGGTCGATGCTCTGCACACTGGCCTTGTCCCGAACCAGATCGTAGTGCATGTGCCGCTTGGCCGTGCGACTCTTACCGATCACGCAGAGCAGGGTGTGGGCCACGAACAGGTTGCAGGTCACGATCACGATGCACAGAAGTGTGCCTAAGGGAGGAGATTCTATTAGAAAGACTTTTACCGGACAGGACTACGATGTTACTTTACCAAAGACCATGAATACCACAGCGTACGCCTTGTTCCAGAAGCCCTCGGCATCACGATATCGTATGCACTTCATCCTGTCCGGATTCGACTCATCTATGTAGGCTCCAAAGCCCACAAGCGGCAGGAACGTGATGATCAAGGCCGCAATCACAATGCTATTGATGCTCTTCCGGATCAGCTCATAGGTGATGTGCTATGGGAGGGAATTAGTCGAGATAGTTGAGATGTATCTACAAAAACAGAGACTCTATCGCACCTTGTGGTAGATGAAGGGCCGGGCCAGGGCCATCCAACGTTCAGCGGCCATTACGGCTGCAATGCATCCCGAACTGAGGCCGAAGAAGCGCCACACCACATGCCCCACACAGTCCAGCCGCATATCGGAGTGATCCCCCTCCTTGTACATGTTGTACTTCAGCAGCGAGGTGGTCAGCATTCCCAGCAGAGCCACCAGATTGTTGGTGGCCAGGCAGCTGGAATAGAGATAGATTTTGGGGATGAGCTTGAAGGTGGTCGAAGACCTGTTTCATTTTCAATCAATTACCACTTTGATAAGACGGAAACCTTTCAAGTTATGCCACATATGGCAGGTGTCCAACCAAACGCAAACCAATTTGGGTGCACCGGACGTGACGAGAATCCCAAACAAGGATCAATGGGTACCCACCAAAGAGAAATGTATAATCGGACAATTTATTTTGCATTAAATAACCATAAATTACGATTAATAGCCTTTATCGAGGAAATTTGAGTTTGTAAAAAGTGCCACCAAGGAATGGCGTGTGTTAAGATCGCTTTGGAGATTTTATGATTCAAATATAAATGAATGAAATAATTGTTTTGCTTTTACCCAATAAAAGTATATTATATTTTGCTTTAAGTGACAGGAAGGAAGTGATTGAAAACCATAAACCTATTTCTACCATATCAGTTTAAAAAGATTAGATAGTTCCAGATTTTGATGGAGGCTCTTAAATGATTCAGTCTTATGTTCACAGATGACTGTATTGTATCCCAGAATGAAACTAAGTTACCTTCTCCAATTTCCTACAGCCGCAACTACTTATAATCATTCAAACCCAAGTTTTTATTCATATTCCAAAGTTTTATCTTCATTTTATCATCTCCCCTCAGATAATCCCCATTTCCGAACAGCTTACACTTTATTTTAAGATCATAAAAGCTAACATTAGTGGGAATTTCTTTGTTTATTTTGAGCTGTGACATGGACAAATCATCTGTCTCTGTCGCAGAGTTAATAATAAATAGTGCATTCCCTCCCAATAATAGAATAAATATTGTATCGGTGGGACTGTAAGCAGCCAAAGGTTCGGCTAATTGTTAGGCATAGGCATGCCTCCTCCTATCTGAGAGTAGACTCATATATAGATATAGTATGTGCAGGTATATATACATATGCATATGTACCAATAAAACGATTAAAAATAGAGATTTATGATGTGCTGTAAAAGTTTCAGTGGCAGCGCCTGAACGGAACTGTTCATTAGAGGGCGTGAATTGACTTTGACTATGCGAACATTTTCAAAATTTCCTATTTTCCAAATGAGAAATGCGAAATGCGAAATGTTTTGGCGGAACTGCAATGGGCAAAATCATTGTTTATTTGTGTGATGTAATGTTAGCGATGTATTCCACGGGGGAAATACCATTCCCATTCCCCGTACCCATGCCCATGCCCATACCCATACCCATACCCATACCCATACCCATCCCCATCCCCGGTTTTTTCTTGCTGATGTCATTGGGATTGGGTCTGATTTGTCGACAAGGCTCAAGTGTCAATCACTGGGCGCGTTTCATCAATCAAATTAAAGATCAAAGGGCTCAACTGAAAGGAGCCCTCAAGCGCAGGGGTTTCCTCTGGAGTGGAATTTGTTTTACTTGCTGTCGCCAGCAATTTACGCATATTAAGCATACGCACTGTTGTTGCAGCGAAAAAAAAAGAAAACCAAGAGGAAACGAAAGAGTGCTCAGTGAATCTGGTTGGGTGGTCGCAGATATGCTGATAAATGAGCTATAAATTGGAATAAATTTCAAGGAATTTTATTGTAAAAGTGAGCTGGAAACTGAAAAAACAACGGGCATATTCCACCCCATCCAGCTAAGCCCACTCGAAACAGACTCCGACTAGTGATGGAATCCAAGGAAACCCACAGAAACAAATGGCCAAATTCCATCCTGTCAGTGATAAGATACGCAGTTGATCCGAGCAGAGCAAGAAGCCCAATAGAAAATCCAGCAAAAAAATTCCGAATATGTAAATCGGGGCCCGCATAGGCATAGTCGCATAGTCGAACTAGTGGTTGGAGCCCCAAGAGCAGAGCACGGGTTGAACAAACTCACACCACAGCCATGAACTGGCCGCAAACAGTGGCAAACATAAAGCTAATAGATTTACTGCGTACACTGAGAGAAAAGGCCACAAGTTAAACAGAGATAAATACCATGGGAAGTCAAATAGCGGTGTTTAAATAATTGCTGGATCATTTTCCCTGACACTGAAAGATTTTTCGAAAACTGAAAAACCTCCCCCAATTTTTATTTTTGATTTATTCTCTTGGAAACATTTTTTGGACCAGTGTAAGAATGCACTTACCGCAACATGAGAGTATATTTGCTATTCTTGTTGTGCTTTTTGCGCGCCAAAATAACGAGAGCCAGCGAATTGCCAAACACCCCCAGACCCATGACAATGAGGCTGAAGATCAAACGGTTCCGATTCGCATAGAGAGCCCTTGCTGGCGGTGCAGCGGTGGTGCTGGTGCTGGTGCTGGTACTGCCGATCAGCATGTCCAGCAGCGGAGTGGTGTTTGATGTCTCCCCAGGCATGGCGGTTATCTTAATGTTTGTTTTTTCGTTGCTCGTTTGATAATTGCACTTGATTGCAATTCAGGTGAAAATGTGTCTTGCCACAGAGCCGCAAATTAAGTGTTTTTTTTTCTTTCACAAATGAGCCTGCCACAACACACGCACACACAACAAAAATACACACACCGGCGAGGGGGAAACACAGCTGGAAACTCGTTTCGATAGCCAAATTGGAACTAAATTAAAAATAATTTAGCCAACACACTGCTTCATTAGAGATCGGAGTGTGGCCTGGCACCGCGCGACACTTGGCCAAATGCGTTTTCCACTGCCACTGACCGTTTCGATCCTAAATTCAAATACAGTGAGTACTATTCCGATTCCGATTCCCACTCCGATTCCGATTCCGTGGTTCCGAGTGCGTCTGCAGTCAGCCAGGCGTCGAATTAGAATGACTGTCCCGCAAGGCACTCGGCTCTGCCTCTGCTTCTGCCACTGGCACTGCTGCCGGCTGCTGTTGTGGGCTCTGCTGAAAGCTGTATTGCTATATTGCTGGATGGGTAGATAGGTGGGTGGGTGGGTGGGTGCTGGAGAAGGTTCCTTCATGCTATGCTGCTGCTGCTGCTGCCTCCGCTCAACAGTTGCCAAACACTCGGCTCTGGATCGGATTGGATCGGGCCGGGCCGGGCTGTGCGGCTCGTGCGGCTCGTGCTTGGTGTCGTTCGGGCTGGCGCTCTAGGTGGCCCACCCCTCGGTCACCCCACTGACAGAGCGAGCCACCCCATCGAAAATGCACAGCTCGTGCCGGCGTCTATGGACGTGTGTGTACGGTCAAAATAGCAAGTCAAATTTTATTGCTTTACGCGTATACCCTACAACATTCGCAAGCGTCATACTGACACTCTTATCGTCTACAAAATGCAACCTTATCGTATCCATCCAACCCATTTCGAAACTGAATCACTATATAGTACTTGGATGATACATATAAACATACACGCGCTGAGCAATGACGGAATTTCCGTATGTGCGATGCAACAGAAAAGAATCTTCATACTCATATGCATAATGATTAAGGGAATATTTGGGATGTTCCCAAAAACTAAGTTCTTTCTACATACATATATGATACAAAAGGAAACTGTCAAATCGGTTTGGAATATTATTTCGAATAGCCGCAGGAAGCATTCAGATATGTGTGTACAAATGTATGTACGTAGATAGGGACCTTCATGATATATAAATCGTTTGAAAGATTGTACAACTTTAACTGCTTCAGATACTATATTTTCGATTCAATGACTCAAAATAAATAATTAAATAGGATAAGATCTTCAAAAAATGTCATTCAGATCCCAGCTTGAAAAAGAAAGAGTATTCAATTTGCGGTCTGCTTGAAGGGGGTTCGACCGGCCGTCCGCTCGACGGTCCACTAAAATTAACAATTAAGATTTTTTCGGTTTGTAATTTCTCGTGTAATTTTCCAGCGAACTTTATGGGTTTCGGTGGCGCAAATAAACCCAATAAAAACAACAAAATCGAATTAATAATTCGCATCAAAATCAAATTGAGAGATTTCGGCAAAAATTAAATTGTGTAATTTTCGATTAAAGATCAAAGTCTCGCGCATACTATTCGCATTTTTATCGAGAAATTATCCATGTGGTGAACCGAAGCGGAAGCCCCGAATCGTCATATGGCCAATGTCAAGATCCATTTTGGGCAGTACAACGCGGCGAATGCGCAACTGGAAACTTAATGCTGCATCGAGAGGGAGAGGGAGAGGGGAAGAGCCTCCGACTGTGGCAAGAGGCGGTTTTCCGGGTCAACTAGAGGGAGAATTAATGAGTCAATGAGTGTGGGATGCTGACGTCGTCCTGCCGGCGAATTGGTTAGGTTCTCCACATCCCTCCATCCATCCTCTTGGACGTCATGCGGCTTGGACTATTTTTAGTTAATTCCGGCCAAAAGGCAACAAAAAACCGCAATGTTTTCCCTGAATTTGCTATCCCCTGATATCCTTGTTATCCTTCGCAAGGAATTTGTTTGGTGTCTATTAATTGTGAGGCCCGAAATTGGATGCCGAGGACGACAGCAGCCCATATATTTTGTCCCTTTCCCCACTTGAGTCCTTCGGTTTGGTTTCCGTTGAGACAAATAACAACTGCCTTCTGGTCGGCTCTAGGGTTGACTGACCTCTAACCCCCAGGAGACAGAGACTGAGTTCGGTGCGTTTTGCAAAATTAAATTAATAAATAATAACGTACTATTTGTACGACTGAGACATAAAGCGGCTGATTAATGGGTTAGAAGTGTGTGTGTGGCACACTCGAGAGCGGAGGAATGAGGTCATGGATGATTCCGCTGATTCTGGGTATTTCTCTGCTTCCTTTCTAATACCTTTCGAGTGGGTGTCTCTTTCGGATATAGCTTTCGAGCTGCCACTTAATAGAGACAGTTCTAGGGATCCACAGCACGAGTTTTATTCGTATAGTGGGTGTTTCATTTGCCAGTATAGATAAGGTCATAAGAAGAGCCACAGAAATATGGCTAGTTCTTTGTTGTACGTATGCACTTATAAATAAAATTTCTGTAAATGTTTGCCGCGATAATCATTAACAGAAAATCACTGAATAAACATAAGATATAGTACACGATTCATCAACGAATATGAAATGCTCTCCATCTATCTATTGCCTATAAAAGGTTTTAGCTAGTTCCACTCTTTTTTTATAGGGGATTTTGGATTCGAGTGTTGCATTTCTTCGAGCTTAACCACACATTGCCCTATTGATAATGCCCAATCTTAATGACTCATTGGTTGCGCATTTGCTGCAATTAGAACTCGCAATTGATATCTGTACTTCTTACAATGAGAAGCCATAGCCGAAATGAGTGGAACGAGTCCCCCAGGGAGGGTCAGCCAGCCAGCTAGCCAAACCTTGTGACTTCATTGGGTTCACATTGCTTAATTGCAGACCCCGGCAGGCTGCCCAGATATTAGTTCCCCCAATAATGATTGGGAATGCAATTGGAGGACTACTTGCCTCGAACCCCGGCTGAGTCACAGCTGCACTGAGGGGAGACTCTTGTGATGTGGCATTCCATTTATTTATTTACCAACTATAGATTAGGATACACGCATTAAAGAAAATAAAGCAGAGGAAAAAGGAAAACCATTTTACAAGTCTGATGATGGAAGATTTTGGTGAAAATTCCTTGCAATCATTTTTAGATTTCTTTTTTTTGGCGTGAGCTTTGGCAAGGGTATTATAGTTGCGCCATAACCCTTAAAAGGTTCAGGCTGAACGTAGTATGGACCACAGAAAGGCAAGCGGAAAAACCGGAAAGGTCTAGATGTGGGTCTGGATGGGAGTCAACAATCCTGTGAAGGAGCTTATGCACAAACATCACACCATTGCGATGGTGCAGTAAACATACATACATAGGTGTGTCAATAAGTTTTAGCCTGGATCTGTACGGTGGCATGAATTAAAAATTATTTTTGTACCGAATCAATAAAAATTGCATTCTACAACTGTTTTGCATGACAAACAGATAAGAACTTGCAGTTGAATAAAGAAAAAATCTGTCCCAGAGAAAAGTGGAGACTTCTCTCCACCGCGAGTGTTTTATGGGAGGCAGGCGCATACCAAAAAATCGCCTCTATGGATCGTCCATTGAATACTAAGTTGGGGGAACAATTAATAGAGCTGCCGCGGTGTCCGGTACTGACAGACAGAACAGATTCGATTGATATTTCCAACACGCAGACTCAAATTGCGCGACGCGTGCAAGACAAAAATCCGAACAAAAATGGCAAAGCCGAAAGATACGGAGATAGCGAAAGACAAACAAAAACAACAACAAAAAAACAACCGAAATCCAAAAGGAATACAATGCAAATTAGGATTTAAATCGAAATCGAAATTGAATGCGACACAAATGCATGGTAAATGTTTTGTTCTTTGCGACTCACGACGCGAGGTATGTAAATACATATATATATGTATATATTTATTCATGGGATGGGTGTACACTATACTACAGGTACGTACATATATAGATAGGTAGATATATAATATTACAATATATATTAGATTCGTTTATAGCTTTGGTTATTATCCACAAACGTTTTATGCACAGTTTTCACTTGTTTGTGACAAGGATATCGTTGTTTTCACTTCTTTTTTTTTGGGTTTAGTTTAGGAAACTTTCTTCTCATAGTTTGTATACTTCTTCATTCGTTATGGTATTCGGTATTCTATATTGCACTATATAGACTATACATAGCTCGAGCTGGTCGACCCGAGGCAACTACTTAGTGAATAAACATTAAAAAAAAAAACCTTGGACAATATAAACATTTCACTAGCTCTTCTTCTCTCTCTCTCTCTCTTTCTCTCTCTGACACACGCCCACCCACACACACTAGGCTGTGATGTGTGTGGGTACGTGTGTGTGTGTGCAAGGCGCATACAATCACAGCAGACAAAATTACCTACAAAACATATAGAAAACTAAACAAAAATCGAACTAAATTTGGCGTAGTTGCTTCATCTTTTTGTGGCATTGCCTTTTAGATGCGACTGCAAAAGTTGTAGAGCAGCAGCTTGTCCTCGAAATGGTATACGTTGTTGATGTGCCGCAGTACCCGGCCATCGACCAGATGCCGAGCATAGTGCACCGCCTCCATGCGGTCCTTGGAGAGGCCCACCTCGATGAGCCAGCTGACAAACTCGCTGCCATAGAACACCTTCCGGTAGACTCGAATGCGCCACCTGTGGAAACACACACACACAAGAATAGGTTAATAAATGTCCAAGCAAAGATAAGGCAGAACTACGATCTGTCTATCAAATCAAATCATATCGAATGAAATAGAGAGGGAAAGAGCACTAATCAAGAGCTGGGAGGTCGCAGATGGATCTTACCTACTTTTCCAAATTAAAAATGTCCTACAAACATATCTTCCAACTGATTATTCCTATCGCTGCTCAAATTACTAATGCAGAAAGGGTTTCAAAAATAAAAATACACATTTCTCTACCGATACAATGTCCTACAGCTAATCCTACATATTTTATTTTGTAACTAGCTACAAGCTCTGCTTGAATCATGCCACAAAAACCCACCTTCTGTCCTTGGCAATGTCCTTCTTGCAGTTCTCCAAATGATGATTGCGAAACTGTTCGCAAATGTGCTTCGTTTCGGGACGAACGTTCGACCAGTGCGGCAGGCTGACGACATTCGCTCCATACCTGTGTCAAGCAAAAGCAAATGAAAGGCTTTTCTCAAAGGGGTTTCCCTCATTCCGTAACTTACCATAGCTTCCGCCAGAGCTTGACCACTGGCATGAGCAGCTCTCCCATGTCCGTTATGAACACGGCCAAGACGATGAGGCCCTGGCCGAAATTGAGAAAAGCGTCGAGGAAACTGAGCTCCAGATAGATGCCCGACATGCCCTCCATCACCAATGTCCAAATGGACACGGCCAGGCCCACAAACATGGAGCACAGCAAAGCAATCAGCAGGACGGTGTGCTTCAGAGTCTGATGCTCGTCCGAGTCGCTCGTGTGCTCCAGCGGCTCGAGTCCTCGCCGTGTCTGATCCTCATACCGTTCGATAATCGTCTGACAGCTCTGACGCGAGGTGCTCGGGCCGCAATTGAACGAGCTGCTACACATGTGACTGCGTATCCTGCAAGGAAAACAAACCCGTAAGAACTTTCCATTGGGAATGTATTGAATATTGCTTAACATACTCTCCTGTTGTGGCTGGCTCAGTGTCGATTTTGTCCAGATCTTTGGGATTAACATTGGTACTAGCATTGGTACGCTGGCGATTGCGACTCAACAGATCCTCAATGTCCACCACCACAGTGCTCGTTGTTGTTGGGGTAGTCACGGCACTTCCTCCGGAACAGCAATTGCCATTGCCCGAGCCACAGCCTCCACTGCTATTGACTCTGTTCGCAGGCACTCCAGCGGCTGTGGGTATCATTTCATCATCGTCCGACGAGGACGAATACGAAGCAGTGCGCACGCTCTGCCTTAGCGAGGATATATCTGTGTGGCTCAGCAAGTTGGTTGTGGACACGGTCGAATGCAAATCGGAAGATTCTGGGGAAGAGATTAGGGCCATTAAAATTCTGTCCTTTGCGAGGGGAAATAACCAACAGCTTACCCGACTCTGGATTCGACAGTTCACGTGAATATGTCATGAACTTCTCGTAGCGTTTCTTGTACCGCTGATGCAGCACCAGGCAACCGACAGTCACTGTAAAATATTTACAAAAATCTCAGCTTACAAAAGTCTTCTGATTAAGATTTAAACAATATTCCACAACAGACAAATCAGATTGAAAACTTTACATGCATCACAGTGTGGCAACAACTGCCAGACCTCTTCCCTCTGGCCAAGGAAATATAACTTATGCCTATGACCATGTCGGAGGGTATCAATTCCACTCTTTCAAAGCTGGGAAAGAACATTTAAACACACAGAATGAAATCAGGAACAAAACTTGCTGGCATTCTTTCACTCTTGTAATTCAAAATGTTCACCAAGCCCTTAAAAGGAGCGTGAAATATATCCCTAGAAGAAGGCCACGAGAGATGTTTATTAACTTTTCAATGTATATAGTTGTATCATCATGTTGTTTAGGGTGGGTCTACACGAAAAGTGTCTGAATAATGCCCTAAGAACTGACCTATAAAGCACATGACTAGCATAAAAACAGCGATAGCTGCCTGGGCATTTCCATATTGAAAGCTGGGATGATGTTTCTCTGCTGACATCACATTCGAGTCGAAGGCCACAAGGAGACCCGAAATAATGGCAGGCACACCCCAAGCGAACACCAACTAAAAAAAGCCAGACTCTGATTAATAAATAGCAAGAGATGAGTGAAAATCAATTGATTACCATATAGGGCCACATTTTGAGCACAAAACACAGGCTGCGGCACTGCAGAAAGAGCAGGGAAATGGCCAACAGAGCCGTCCAAAGGCGAGTGCTGTAGGTGCCAATGTTGAACAAAAAGAACTGCAGATACAAGGGCCAACGTTGCACATGCTCCATCTTGGACCACAGTATAACACCTATGCAGCACATGAGCTATAGGGAAATTATATTAATAACGGATTCTGGGAGAGCAGTAGCAATCATTTCTCACCTGAGACAGCACCAGACAAAAGGTAATCCGCTGTGGCATGCGCTTAAAGCGCTTCGTGACAATCATCAGGGCCAGCATGCAGCAGCAGGCGGCTGCCCCAGCAATGCTAATGTCAAACGAGAAGGCGTCCAGCTCGTGCAGATAATCCAGAGGCTTTAGATTCGTTAGCGATATCATTTTGGCGGATATGAACATGAGAGGCGCTGAGATGAACGTGCAAAAGACCATGCTGCGAGCAACCTACGAGCATTAAGGGTATAAGAAGATGTCAAGCATTTATTTTGTACGCCTCACCAATTCCACTTCCATGTTGTACTGCGTGGCAATGACAAAGGCGCCCGGGGCAGCGGGGAAAGTGCCATAAAGAAAGCCGAAGGTGCTCAGCTCCGTCGTGTCATTGAAGTTCTGTCCCGCCTGCATGATGTTCACCGTCTGACGGATCACCAAAGGCAGCACCAATCTGTATGCAAAGAAGAGCCAATTAATATCGAAACATAGAGCGTTATAAAGACCAACTTACATCTTGACGAGAATGAGGACACCAGGCAATAGGAACCCAATGCTCTTGTGCTCGGTTCCCCTGCCACCGACAATCTTCAGGCCGAGCAGAAACAAGGCAGTGGCCGAGAAGCTCTGTCCGAGAGTGCGCAGCGTGCTAGATACCATTTCGGGCAGGCCATGGGGGAATAGGAATCCCCCGGCCACGCCCAGCAGGGTCATCAACAGAAGTGGATTGAAGAACAGAGCCACAAGGGTGTTGAACACCAGTATAGCCCGGTCGCCGAAACATCTATTCCGTTTGGACATTTGCTCGGCTGGACAGGTTTCCGGACACAGTGGGGGATTGCGTGTCTGCCAAACAGATGAGGGGCAAAGGATTATTTATCTGAGCAGAGAGATGCTACCCTGTTGATTACTAACCACCTCCTCCTTGTTCTTGATTATTTTGGAGATCTCCATGAGCACCAGACCAATGGGATTGAGTACGGCCAGCGAAATGGGTGCCATCAAGTACAGATATGCGGCATATTCCGGATGCACATCCTTGTACAGAGCCATAACTAGGGGTAGACACATGGAATTAATCCTAGAAGATACATTTACCGGATGATTGAAACCCACCTATGGGATAGCCAATGGCAAAATCATTGCTCTGCGTACAGAAAATGGCCATCAAACCGCCGCGGGCATAGTTGAGGGGCCTCGCCACCAGCAAGGAAATGATCAGCACCGAAAAGAAGACAATCGCCTTGGACACGAGCATTGCCAGGAGGAAGCTCCAGTTGACGGCGCTCCAGTTGAGTTCCACCAGCGACAGGAAGATGAGCGAGGGCAAAGCAAAGGTGCCCACAAAGGTGCCCAGTCCCTTGGTTTCCGCATTGCTGATGATCTTGAAGCGTCCGGCAATGTAACTGCAATAAAAATAAAAAAAAAGGAGAACATTGTTAATCAATTTGTTGTGTGGCTTGTAAAGGCGTGTCTGGCCACGCCCTGCCTGCCTTCCCCTGAGGCAGTTGTTAAACAAGTCCCCACCCCCCGCCGGAAAGGCGGAAACTCTTGATGCATATACATATTAATTTATATATAAAGCAATCACCAGACCACCACACGTGATCCGGCTTTTAAACCAGTTTCGATTTCGGCGGCGTCTGGTCTCTTGGCTAACAAACGATTTGTAAACATTTTTCAGGTAAACATCTGTATTTCTGTCACACCAAAATGAACTTCCCCTGTGCTTCGGCCATCTGTCCGTCTGTCTGTCTGGGCAAACTGGAGTATGGGGAGTACTTCCCCGAAAGCGGCCTCCGCGGGGCATGATTCAATGCAAATTTACTGCAGTTCCACAAATCGTTATTTTGCTAGAGTTTATGGCAGATGGGAAGAACCGGAATAATGTGCTTGTCTCTGGAAGCTGTTCAGGAGATTTCTTTCTTTATGTGTCTGAAAGCGACCTCCTGCTTGAACTCCTCGATGTGTCATACATTTTTGGCATTCTTTGGAATTCCAGAAATACTTGCGATAATTGTACATTTCTATCTGCTACAAAGTGCAAACATTATTGATAAGAAAGTGTGTCTTGCGGAAGGCATAGATTAAATAGTTCAAACTGTACCCTAGATTCCATTGTATAGAAATATGGGGGAATCTATTCAACTTTAGCGACAGATTTCTATTCTTGAAATAAAGCTAAAAATACATGTTTCAACAGATGTTTTTGAACAACCTTCAACAATAAAATATTCCTCGCCTGATACTAACTAAATTCACAAAACAGAACCTTAAGGTCTTGGGAACACAACAAAAGTAAAGGGAAACAGCATTTCCTTATTTACCTAGAGAGCGCGCCACAAGTGTTTTGGAGTAGCGCAGCAACCGAAATCGGCTAGAGTTGGCGGGTTTTGGGGGACTGGAAGACCCTGGTGATACGTTTATAGGTCTACTAGGACTCTGAAAGGATCGACTGCTCCGCTTGGCTGTAGAGAACTAACTGTCCTGCGCACAACCGATACCTGGTCTAGATATAGTGAGCCGATCATGGCGGATCCTTCTCATTACTACCTGCAACGCTCAGGTATATCTAAAACTGAGGGATTAGCTACAGAAAAACCTTTTCAAATGGAAAACTTGTAGAGTGGCAATCGCCTCAAGTACGTGCCGCCCCTCAGTCACAGAAGTGAAGTGAATAGGGGTGAGATTAGATATTCCCTGGCATGAAATTCATAAAATTCTCTCTGGCGACCCGACCTGTTAGGCAACTCTCTAGAAACCCGCAGCTTCCCCACAACCAACAGAAGAAACAGCTGCGTGTGTTTCTAGATTGGAATTGCTTTAGCCCATGCCATAATAATCACATTGCATTCTATATTGTATTCCGTATATGTAAGCTTAAGTGGCAGCAGCTCTGGGGTGGGAAGTATATTCCGGTAATTACTACCTAGGCTTATCAGCCTATGGCACGATAGAAAGTCTAGAAAGGAAATCCATCAATTCCACGCGGTGAGAGCGCCAATTAACACCGAATGAATCAAAATACGAACGCAACGTGCCACTAAATGAAAGATTAAAGTATAATTTCAATCTGATAATGGTCGTAAAATAAATTTCAATTGCATTACGAGCGATACAAAATAAATATACCTAAATACAACTGGAATTGATGCGCTACTGTTTTACATACATATGTGTGCCGGAGATCACAGAGGGGGGTAAGTGGAAATTTGTGGAGAATTCTGTGACAGTGGTATTCCCACTGGTGATATTCAATCTAAAGAACTTGGAGATTGTAATAGCCAGAACAAATATTCTTTTCGCATCAATCAACTCTAATTATCTGTAGCTATTTTCAACTAATCTATAACTTTAGTGTTTAAATAAATAAACCTAAAATATATTAAATAATAATTGTAAGTTGTACAGGTTCATCATGTTCTTTCATCATTATATATTTTTTTTCTTGGAATTAAACCACTTACAGGGCAACTGTCCAGTCGGAAGACAACCCCTAAAATATTTTCGGTAGATGGCAAAGAACTGTTAAGCAATAAAATTAAATAATATTATTGAAACGATCCGAACCCCTACTTGGGGGAGTGCAATATCTATTCTATAATTATTTGATTGAACAGTAGGAATGCACTTGAATGAATGTCTACGCTGGGGGTGTAGCATGCATATCGCCATTAATTGGTCAGCCAGTCAAATACGGTAATAGGTGCTTGCATAATCTAAATAAGTACAATACAATAGATACGATATTAGATAGATATTGCCTCAGGTGCTACTGCTACTGCCTGCTGCCTGCTGCACCGTTTGGCAAGGTCATTTTTGTAATTGTTTCGTTGACTCTCTCGTATTTTTACGTGTTTTTTCCCGCACTCTCTAAACGTTTTTACTTTCGATTATTGTTTAAAAGGCAATTAGGTTTCGACTCAGATGCATATATCAAGATATTACAAGAGACCCCCCCGTGGGAGATTTCCATAGGCTGTTCCCGCAGCGAGTGAGCGGCGGGCACACCGTTTAATGATTTCATTTCATGGCAATTTCCCCGGAAAATTGCGAGCACAAGCGTTGCGAAATTGGTGCACATTTTTTGCTGTACGGTGGGGAAGCAATGCAAGACTCTACATACAAATATCTATATCCGATTTCTACTCCAATGACTCAACGGAAACTTTGCAATTAAGAAAAACCCTACTGTCTTGTTTTTGCAATAAATCAGAAATTCCACAAAGAACAGGCAGCATAAATTACAAGACAAAAAAAAACAACAAGACAATAAACAAGGGGTACAGTCCGTTGCAATGCTATAAAAGCATGGAATATGCAAAAACCCTGATTGGAGGGTAAATTTGAAAAGAGGGCTCCGCGTATAACACGTAGATATAACGACTGCTCCGATATAAGCCAGCATGCAGCTGCTTAGCCAATCCTTTGCTTAGGCAAGATTCCTCATGGCAATTCCCAGATCTCTGTCGTCTGGGCAATTCAATATCTTTTTTAGAAATGAAAGCTGCAAAAACATTTCAATAGTTAAGTAAACAAACGACACAACTCCACTCAACAGCCATGAGCTCCATTTCACTTTTATCTACAAATGATTACTGGAATATGCAACAAAATATGTGCAAAACACAGCCCCAAATCTCATGTTCACAAAAAAAGTGCAAACATTCTAAAAATAACAGAAACTCATTTAACTGATTGTTCAACAGTTTTTGCTGTTGTTGTTGTGTGTGTCTGGAGTTTATTTTGAATAAAAAACGAATCGAATTGGATCGTGAGACAGCAGTTTGGCAGACGATTATTAAATGCGAGTGGGCACTCGATAAGTGGCGAAGAAGGCGAAATAAATCAGAAAATCGGAGAAATTGAGTGGGGGGAGGGGGAGGGGGTAGGGGGTGCAGAATAGACACTGAATGGAGAACTTTCCTTTGCGGCACGTACACGCTCTGATAAGGTGAGAAGAGCGTCACGGAGCCACTGCGTGGGATGTGAGTGAATGGGATGAGGGGGCAACTATCATTGTGAACTTTGAGACCCCTTATCAGGGGGCCAGTGTTTAATGGAAAGTTCAGCCACCCACCCGCAACCACAGCTGAACCCTGACCTTTCACGGGGGATGCAAGAGCAATGACAGCAGCAACTATCGATTTGTATAATCTTATCAGCTGCCCACGCGTACCGAGCACCGGTACTCCCATGTGACTCGTCTACTAACCCGCATATGATGATGCCAAAGCACTGTACCAATGCCGGATAGAAATTGTTCATGGATACACCACCATCGTCGACGCGTGGCGTGGCATTGGCCCTGACCGTCGTGGCGGCGGCCTCCATGAATGCTGACGCCTCTGTGGTGTTGGCCACAATACTGTCCTTTGCGTAGTACATAGAGCTGTCCATAGCTACTAATCCTTCTATATTCAGGTACTAGGGGGGTACATGCGATGCACGTCACTGGTACATCATGATGCACCACCCGTGGAAGAGTTCGTTCTGCAGCTGACGGCGCTGTGACGTCAAAAGGGTGGCACGCGCGACAAGCAGCTGCTTTAATATTGAATTTTTCGCAAAAACCAAACTCGAGCAGTGGTTTTTTTGCTTTCGCTTTTGAACCAGAGAACCGATGCTCTATTATTTAATTGGCTTTTCTACGCAGCGCTTGGCTTGCCAAATTGTTGTTGTTTTATATTTTTAGCACTCGTTTTCATGCTCAAAGCACAACAATTGCGACGCCGACGAGGACGCTACTCTCGATTTCATCTGTTCGGGCGGTTGATTTGGCGTGGGTTCATCTTATTCGCACTGCACGTTGTCCGCGGCACTCGGTACTAACTACTTGGTATATTGTTTATTATTAAATTAACCATTTGAGCGCCCGCCGATGCGCTTTTGTGGAGTCGTAAAAATAGCAGTGTGACCGTGGCCTGATCAAGAAAAGAAACCGTCCGATCCTAAGAAATATACCGAAATATACCGTCTCATTTTCAAAATATACCGATGAAAAAAGAATTTAGCCAACTTAACCCCCACTTAAACATATATGCAACTTGAGTTAAACCGCGGAAAATAGTAGATTGCACATTTTTCTAGTAAAGCATACTTTCTCTTCACTTTAAAAAATATGACCACGACAACTTTTACCTGAACTCTGCAAAAATTCGTCAAGTTTCATCCATGTCGTGGAATGTGTTAGTGCTCACTGGTCCACAATGGGTTAATCGCTCTCTGTCCATTAACGGAAATCATATTCCTCGATTTTGATATTCGGGTTAAAATTACTAGCTAACTAGAACCCTTTGAACTGAAAATATATATTTATCCGATTGATGAATCAATGTTCTACAAGATTGGTTAATTTTAAGGACTCTCTTTTATTGGATGGCTTATAAAACAAGCTTTAAATAAAATTGTAATTTTATACATGGTAACTACACGTTAACTACACGTTAACCACACATTTGTTACGTATAAACAACATATATTTATGGATTATGGACATTTAAGTAATTTTGAAATTATGTTTTTCAAGCTGCTTTAAAACTTAAATAATCAGGCTGGCTCAAGTGTTCACTTACTTTTGCATTTGCATTCTAAAGCTCCGTACTTCGTAAAGATCTGAAAACACGTTTGCTACCGGCCGAGTGTGACCAGGTGTGCCTGCCGTACGGTTACACTGTATACAAATAGAATCAGTTAAGAATTCAAATTTTGTATCAAAGCAAGAAACGTATTATTTATGGGCGCTGTGGCGCTGGAGGACGACAATGCAGTTCCCGGTGCGATCCACCGGCTTGTCAATGGAACGTGCCATGGCGTAGCAAAGCCCATGGCCCCGGAGAGCGGATGCAGCCTTAAAGCCTATTGCACTGCCTCTGTCCAGGTATCCGAGCACCCCTCTATTAATGATCCCATGATCCCATTTCTCGCTGGAGAAATTCTCCGGAAAAATATACATGCTGGAGCTTCAAACAGGCAACAAAATTAGAGACCACTTGGTAGGCGTTGAAACGCTTTCGGTGAGAGAAAAATGTCCTCAGTTCGCTTGGGCGTCGACAATACGTTCAGGATGCCTGGAAAAAAGAGTCACCAATTTGAAATGGAGTGCGACAACGACGATGGCAGCTGTGTGGAAACAGGAAAGCTCTATCATATGTGGGATGAGGCTCGGTCCGTCTACATACGACTCAAATCCCTGGTGGACTCTCTGAAAGTGAGCCATGACGATGACTTAGGTCGTAGCTCTGACATACCGCTGGAATTGGAGTCCATAGAAAAAACGATCTCGAACACAGTATGCAACGATAGCGGGCACATGGCCATTGAGTTCCGACAGGGTATGCTCTCGGCCATGTCTGATGAGCTGACACGATTGCTGCTCGGCCTGGATGCAGGCAACTTCAAGAAGATGCTAGACCAGACACGTAACCTTGCACTCGAGCAGAAGGATGAGGTAGAGCGCAGCCATCAGCTGATACAGCAGCTGGAGGCGAAGGTCACGGTGGCCGATGTGGAGCTGCAGACTGTGAAGGAAGAGTGCGAAAATTTGCGGGGGGATCTGGAGGAAGATACGGATCGGGATAAGCTGCTTTCGAAGTTGCAAACAGAACGAGATGCGGCCAACGGGCGACGAACCAAGGCTGAGGTGGATCTGGCCAGGACCCGTGTCGAGCTGATGCAGGCCAACAGCCAGCTATTGAAGTCCATCGAACAGAAGGTTGAGCTCTCGCAGCAGCTGGAGCAGTGGAAGACGGATATGCATAAGCTGATCGACGAGCACATACGCTCCAAACTGATCAGCAACCGTCGTGCGCTGGCCACAGAGACCTCCACGCCCCCGCCCAGCAGTGCAGCACCCAGCCTGGCCAAGCGAGTGTCTGGCCACAAGCTCTGGAGTTTATTTAAGCGGTAATTGGGCAAACCAAAGCCACGCTGAAAGGTTTTTCCCACTCTTATATTAATGATGTAATGAATAAGCTATATATATATTTTTTTTTAAAATATTTATACACAACCAACCACACACACACGCAAAAAGAGATCCCAGGCATAGACAAATAATACCCCTACATTTTCCCGAGATTTGTTTTGTTTGTGATCTTTGGATATTCCTTCACATATGTTTAAAACCTATGTATAAAATGTGAAATACCCTTTGTCCACGTTGTCTGTGCCGGAGAATAATATGAATAGCAGGCAGATTAGGCCCAGGAGCACGAGGAACACTGCAGTGGATAAAACAAATTGAATGGAAGTCCTGCTATCAATCATACAAAAAATATTAGTTAGAAATTTTATTTCTGTCTTGTAATACGAGACCCTTTCCGGTGGGGGTTTGACCTCACGGTTGACGTAAGCCTTAGGATTATCCTTCCAAATTATTGGAAAGACTCTAGACATCGTAATACTATTTATGCAGACTACATTCTGAACGATTTTTCTTTTAAGTACAGTTTATTTCGTGGAGATATGTTTTTTCGTTTAGAAGTTATTAAATTAGGAATAATAAGTAGGAGCAAACGGCAAGAGCACTTGCTGCTTAATTCTTCAAATCAAACTAATTTCAAAATTAGCTAGTACACTTTTAATTTCGATTGTAATTGAAATCTCTTACGTTGCTGGTGAAATTATGCAAATTTCAAAACACGTGATGAATCCACAGCAAGAACAACAAATTTTCGCATGGCTATGAAATCATACGATAAAAATAGACGCGATGACGACAGTATCAGCGTGAGCGATGAGCGTGCGAAGACTCACGTTTACAGAGCAAAAGCCGCGATAAGCTTGGCGCCAAAGTCGCGTATAAAAGGTTGGGCTGCAGGGTACAAGATATCATTTGTTTGCGTTCGTTCGAGTGTTCGAAACAGCAGCAACAGCAGTAGCAGAAACCCCGAAAGCGTTGGCGGTAAGGTGTGACTCGTATTTTTAATACAAAAAAGTGAAAAGTGAAAACAAGAGTGAAAATGTCACAGCCTGATAGCGTGGAAAGTCAGCAGAGTGCGCCCCAGGAATGCAGAGATTGCAGCGGTCAACTGGCACAGGTCACACCCGTAGAGGTGGAGGACATGGGTACTCCTGCGCTGGAGAAGCTCATGCGCAAGGCTAACATAGCCCACAAAATGCTACAGGAGGTGCTGAAGCAACTGCACAAGCAACAGGCTACACCGGAGTCACGACGGATCGGAAAGCACAGGAGGGATACCAAGTCGAAGCACCGACATTCTGCAGGAGGTAAACGACACAAGAGTCATTATCGTGGCTCTCTTTTGTCTTCCAGCTCCAACAGCGATGGCAGTGCGAGCGATTGCGAAGTGATTGCTATGGAGGAGGAAAGGATTCCCAGACGGAGACACATTCGTGACGATCGGAAGCGGGATCGTTCCCACTCTCGTGGTCGCTCCCGTGGTCACTCTCGTGGCCGATCCCATGGTCACTCTCGCGGCCGATCCCATGGTCACTCTCGTGGCCGATCCCATGGTCGTTCTCGTTCCAGGTCCTACACAAATCCCCGACGACCCACTGCTTTGCCCTTGGCGTTGCCCGTTCGGATTTCAGTGTGAGTAGCACCTGGTTTGATTCATCCATTATTACCCATTAAACGTATTTATGAAAAAATAACAATAAAATGCAATAAAAATTTAAGAATATACAAGTTTTAATCCGATTTTTCATTGTAAAGGGACTAGGGGTATAAGCAAGGGCACTCTGCCCATTGCGAGGATAATATGGTGTATTTTTCTGTTTATTTTCATTGGCATCACTAAGCATAATTGGCCCAAAAAAACTATAGAGTCAACTGGACCAGTAATCGCTTTGTGGAGGATAGTTACTCGAAGTGAAATTCTTCCACGTTCCGTTCCGGACAGATTCCGGTGTAGTCTGTGTCTTCTGGAGTCGGTTCAAGTGTGATACTATGTCTTCAACCTCTACAGGGGTGTGACGGGGCAATTGCCCGCTGCAATTTCGGCATGCTGGGGGTACCTTTCCCTCGGCAGTTATCTTGCGTGCACCGCTAGAAGGTGGAAACATTTTCGGTCTATTTTCGATCTGATTCGAAGATAATTTTTCTGGCTAAATCCGATTCCCTTGAAGAGTCCACTTATACTGCTTAAAGCGATCATGCATCTTAGGGCTTTTATAGGGAACGGATCAGCGTCAACGTTATCGCGAAGTTTGCTCTGTAAATGTTTTGAAATCAGATTTCTAACAGTCGCAGACACCATGATAATGATGATGATGATGATGATGAGGTCATACTGCTGCTAATTTCCATGAAAAATGCTGGGTTTTATTTTATTTTTAAATATTTCTTATATTTTTTTAAATGCTGTTGGTTTTTACATTAATAGTTTTTATTTTGTAGTTGTTGTGCTAATTATATGTTAAACAAAAAAAAAACTTGTTTTTCCCTTATTATATTTGGTTTTGTTGTCGTTTCTCGTTTTGATTGTGATCTATTAAGTAATTTCTCTTTTGATTTGTAGACTTTGCTGTTGTTTAATAAATTCGTAAAATTCGATGTGAATGTAATAAACCATTTCTTTGTATCGTACAAATAAATTCATATAAAAAACGGACTAAACATCGTCTGCAGGGCTAGTGCGGCAATATAAATAAAGAGTGCTCGGATCCCTGGATCTCTGTTGTTCTGCAGCAAATGGGACTCGAATGAATTAATGCCCCATAAATCGCCTCAAGTGGAACACCTTAATCTGCAGTTTGTCTTGTGGATTTAGTGGCTTACTTATTTATTGTACTGGTATTGTATAATTTAAGAGAGCTTTGTCTAAAAACAAATTTTGGCACATGGTTCCGAAAGGGGTCTGATCTGTTCCTTATTTAATTCTGGCTGCGGTTGTGGTATGTGGTATATGGATTTCTTATGTATTCGTAGACTAGTTAAAATACAGCTATGTACTCGTATTATGTGGATTATTCGATACAAACTATGAGTTATATTAATTTGTAGTTTGCTTGTCTGCTCTTAAATTGGCATTCAGAACTGCTTCTGCTGCTGCTGCTGCTTCTTCTGCCTCTTGATTGAGTGTTTTGTTATATTTCAAAGTTTGATTACGTTTGGTATTTGATTCTACTTTCCCTTCACATTCTCTTCATTTAAAAAAAAATTATCTACAACTAGACGAACGACAGTTATTGTAATGGAAACACTAATCGTGTCATATTATATATGAATACTGCTTCAGCTGGCGACACGCTCGACATTGTACATACATTGACTGTACATATCATATCATATGTATGTATGTATGTATTTATGTATGTACTTCTAGCTACATTTAGTTAACATGTTCATTGTGATTTTCTGTTGGTTTCTTTGGAGCCATGCATGCATCATTGTCAGTCCATTTACGTGGTTGCCTTTTGGTTGGTTATTTACAAAATATATCAATATGTAGATTCGCTAACAACTAGATAAGTAGATCCTTCGCTTTGTATATCTCGGTATATGCATGTACTTAGACATTCATACACACCCACATACATTTACATTTACATATAATCGTAAATATTCAAATATTCAATACATATAAATTTGTACACAGCATAGATCTGAGTTATGTCCTAGATTCCTCGTTTCGCCCCTCGATGCTGGCGCGCTAAAAACTCAAACCCACAATGCTACTTAGGAGTAGCCAGCTACATATAAAAAAAAACATATTCAGTACTATTCGAGAGTGGATTCGTTCCGCTCTCTACAATACGAGTACACACGATGAAAGACAGTTCGGGTACGGTACGGTACGAGTACAATTTGATATCTCTACAATACCAGGCTAGTATTCGATAGTTTAGTTTTGTTTTTGGTTTTTGGTTTTTGGTTTTTGGTTTTTTGTTTGTTTTTGTTTTTGCTTTTGTTTTTGTTTGCAGTTAGTAGTTTGAGTTACAGTTTCGAGTGATACACGCATTAGTTGTTAATAGATGTTAATAGGTATGCTTAAAAGACTACGTTAGTATATGTATGTACATACAACATTTGTGGAAGTTCGACAACTGACCTGGGTTCTGGACACATGCCATATACATATACATATAGTATGTACGAGTATGTATGTATATACGTACGGGCATGCACAATTGTTAATACTTAGATATAGTATGTGGGGGTACGAGTACGATTACGAGTACGATTATGGCCTCTATATACGGGGGAGGAGAGAGATTGCAATGGGATGTGTTCTTGAGTATTCTCGTTTTGGATGGCTTGGTGCAGAAATTTTGATACTGATTGTCCGAAAGTTTTCACTGTGTCATTGTGTGACTGGGGGGCGGGGGGAGGGTTTCGTGAGGTTTTTTTTGGATTGGCAAACTGGTTACGGGGTCAACCGGGTGGGGGTAGGCTCAAGGTTCATGGTTCAGGGTTCAGGGAGTTCAGGGCAAGATAAAAAATGCATTATAAAATGTACAAAATAACGGCCCGGCTGCGGTATAGCTCATTTCCCTACTTTTTGCTGCTATTGCCTCGGGGCGGGGCCTCTTCCTACTATATATGCTGATCCTGCGATCAGATCTTACCAATGTCTCAGACAGATATCGAGTAATCCGATTTTTCGCTAAGCAATTTCTGGCCTGGAGCGGGTGAATGTTGTTGTGGGCGTGGTTGTTGCAATGGCTGCTGTTGCTGTGGTTGCGGCGACTTGGAATGCGCCCTCTTGTGTGGTGGCTGCTGCTGCTGCTGGCGTTGCTGCTGCTGCTGCTGGTGCTGCTGCTGCTGCTGTTGATGCTCCTGCTGCAACTGGGACGTGGTGGAGGAGGGGCGCGACCAGAGCGAGGATCGCTGGCCGAGCTTTAGCTTCTTGATCGTGTCCACATCGCACTCCACCTCTGCCAGCTCGATGCGCTCGCCCAGCCCCTCCTCGGCGTGGTGGAAGGCGCCGGGGGTGCACTCGGCCTGCAGCTGGAGCGGATGCAGCGTTCGCAGGATGCCAGCCCTGCATGTGGAAGCGTGTGGAGGGGGACAAGACACAAGAGAGAGTCCAGAGTTGGTTCAAGAGTTGGTGCAAGAGCAACCACAGCTCAAGCTTTCAGTTAAGACTTAGTGGTTTGTTGTTGTTGTTGTTGTGGTGTTGGTGGTGGTGGTGGTGGTGGTGGTGTGTGTCGGGCCAGATTAATGGGCTCCCTCGGGTCCACACACCTCACCGTAGGCCAAGTCTCATGTCTGATCTATGGGATCCATGTAGGTGCAGGAGATCTCGCCGCTGTCGTAGCCGATGCCACCACCGCCTCCAGCTCCCCCGCCACCTATTCCCAGGGCCATGGCCTCCCTGCCAACATATTCACTCCCCCCATTGGCCGTATCCTATTTGGGCAGCGTGGGCGCTGTAAAGAACTTGGACGAGAGCAGGGCCGTCGAGGGGTTCAGGAGCGTGCCGCTGCTGGCGGCGACGCCCTGATGGTGATGGTGGTGCGGTGGCTCATGCGCGGGCATAATGGACTTGTGTGGAATGGGTCGGAACTGTGAGGATGGGGGCATGCAAGTCACAGGCACAACGGATGCTAGGGGACTACCGACAACGCCATCTAGGCCCACCAGCTCCTGCCCATTCACGTGCATCGACGACGACGACGACGGGACGGACTCGAGCTGGTGGAGCTTGGGCGTGATCAAGAGGGGCTGCTGTTGCTTCAAACTACTACTGGTCTGGTTCTGGTTCTGGTTGGGGTTATGGTTGTGGTTATGGTTATGATTCTGATTCAGATTCTGATTATGGTTTTGGCTATTTATCTGCTGTTTGTGGAACTGTTTCTGTTGCTGTGTGCTGATCGATGGCGATTTGACCAATGTGGGTATGTGGCATTGTATGGAGTCTTGTGATTTGAAGGTGCTCGATATGGATTTCAGATTGCCGCCAACGCCGCCAACGCCACGTGGAGATAGAATTTTGCTCGAGCTGTTGCCGGATGATGTGGCTGTATTTGTGGCTGTGGTGTTTGTGGTGTTGTTGTTCATTTTGTTGCTGTTGTGGTGGCGCGGTGTGGTGTTGGTGGAAAACTGATATTGCTGATGATGATACCTGGAGCGACCGCGTCGTGGCAGTGACTTTTGCTCGGACATTGGCGACAGGTCGGAGGATGTGCTTGATTGTGCTCCATGGTAGATGATGCCTGCAACACAACGATACGGTCGATTCGGTTTGGTTTGGTTCGAATCGGATCGGAACGGATCGTATCGATTCGGTTCGGAGCGAGAGGAAGAAAAGAACGGAGGAGAAAAGAAACGAAAATATCGGGCAGATAGAGAGAGTTGTTCGGAATGGGGCACAAACAAAAAAAAAAGGAAAACAAAAAAGTAACGCTTAACGGTAGCTTAGGTCTAATCTTAGGGCTAACATAGTCTTGGTGTTGGTTTGATTTTGATTCTGATTCTGATTCTGATTCGGTTGGTGTGGATTTTGGTGCTGTGTCAGTGGATGTGGCATGTGTGGCATGTCTGCTGCACGACATACTACAGATATGTTATCGAGATATTGTGATTTGGAAAGTGTTGAATTAGTCTAGAGTCTGCAAAAACAAAGCAACACAAAAAGAGAGCAGAGCTGGCAGATTACATCATTTCAAAGCCTCCAAAACAAAAGCAAAAGGTATGTATGTATGTACATATGTCTGTACATTGAGGGAGAACCTACTCTCTCTGCCAATGCATCGGTTACAGGGGCTGTGTGCTCCCTCAATGTACAAAAGAAAAGCCAAATAAAGTATTACTTTCGATTATTTGAATGGAACAGTCCATTCAAACCCATCCGATCAGAGAGAATAACGTAATTATGGCGACAGGAACTTACTGTGCTTGATCTTGCCCTCGTGCTGGTTGGAGGACTCGGTGCGACTGGAGGTCAACTGGTCCTGGTCCGACTCGGACTCCTCGCTCTCCGGCTCTGTCTTGCGCGAGTGGCGTCTTCGGTTCTTGGACTGCACATGGAACAGAGCAAGGGGAATTAGTGGGGTCTGTCTGCCGGTCTGTGGCCGGTGGCTGAAACTAGCGACTACGGAAGCGTCTGGGGATGGAGCGCCTCTCGAAACGAACAAAGGATAACTCAAGAGTGGAAGATTGGCAGGTGACACGATGCAGGGGGCAAGCACTCGCCCCCCTTCGCATGGCTTAAAATAATGGCATTGCAATTAAGGGAATATTCGGGAATAAAACAAAGGATAATCGAGCAGAACAACATAAAAAGCACGTTACATTATTACTGGGAAAAACACTAATGATCAGGTCGAACCACTGACAGCGGTACGAGTACAATAAGAGAGAGAGAGCAAGAGAGAGAGAGCTAAATCAAGGAAATGATTAAACAAACGCACGATATTATGAAACGGTGAGGTCTGATAATAATTATGAATTGTCTTTGGAGGACGTTGGTTGTGGTGGTGGTGGTGATGGGTGGTTGGTTTTAGTACCGCAGCTGGTGGTGGCGATGAACAGCCCTCGGCCAAGGCCCTCTCGTGGTACATGAACGAGTGCAGCAGCGTGTTGGCCGGCCCGCTGTGGTGCGGCTGGGACATGTTGCCCGCCTCCGACAGCTGGAAGGTGGCATACGGCGAGATGTCCTCGGAGGTTTCTGCGAAATACACCGAAATACCGACCGGCGGCAATGAGAGAGTGCTGTGACAGCACTTCACGTCACTCCACTCCACTCCACTCCGCGACATACCTGGAATCTTGTCATTGTTCTGCATGGACACCTTGTGGATGGTGGCGTAGTAGCGCTCACGCTGCGCTGCCTCCGAGTTGGCACGATTCTCCAGCGACTCCTTTTGTATTTGGTTGCTTTGCTCTGCGGGCGACGGAGCAGGGGACAGAACTGAGTCAATTAGGAGAGTCATCTTCGCCTTCCCCTTCCCTGCCGCCGCCTCCGGCAGCCCCCGCATATACTTACTGTGCCTGTAGCAAATGATGACCATGGCGATGGTGCAGATCATACCCGAGAGCGCCGCTATGCTGGGTATCAGCAGATTGATGTTGCCATAGAAGACGGTCGGCCCTCGCTGGCCCCGCTGCACGATCTCCGGCGGCGGTGGGTCACCGTCCTTGGTCAGGGTCACGAACGAAAACTCCGCTTGCGAGGCTCCAGCCACATTGTGCGCCTCCATGCGCATCTGATAGAGCGTCGATGGCTGCAGATTGGGCACCACCACGCGTCGCTGCGGTTTCAGGGCATTGGACACTGGAAAAGGAACATGAAGGAATCAGATAGGAGCCTGATCCGTGGGTAGCAATCACCCAATCAATCACTCACCTAGCACCCACTCCGTTTCGGGATCGTCAGTCATGGCGCGGTACTGCAGCACAAAGTACATCATGGGGCAGCCATTGTCCGGCCAGGTGTGAAGGCGGATCAGCACCGACGTGGAATTGGGGGCCAGCAGACTCGTGGAGGCGGGCATGCCCGGCGCCTGGCCCTGGGTGCGCACGTGCAGCATGATGCTGGTGGGCGAGGTGCCCACTTTGTTCTGGGCACTCAGGTGAATCTGGTAGGTGCTGCCGCAGACCAATCCCTTCAGCTCGTGGCTGGAGGCGTGCCGCGAGAGCTGCATCTCGTCCGTGTTGCCCGATCCGCGGCGGTAGAACAGGGTGTATCCGGTGATGGGGGCGTTGCCGGTGAAGCCGCACTTCCAGTGCATCAGGATGCTGCTGGAGGTGGCGCTGGTCACGTAGAGGACCGGAGCGGAGGGCGGAACCTGCACCACCAGTGTGTGGGTGAGGCGGTCCGTGCCAATGCCATTGTCCACCTGGCAGCTATAGTTGCCCCCATCGGCCAGCTGGAGGTTGTTGATGATCAGGTCGCCCGAGTCCAGCAGCTGGGAGTTGTGCAGGCCTCCTTGGCGGAGGGCCACGTCCGACTTGAACCACTCCCGCTTGGGCTTGCCGACCGCCGTGCAGGGGAGAGTGACTGTGGCGCGCCAGGGCCGCACTGCTGGGCCTCCAAAGGAGATGATCCTGGCCGGCACGCGGTTGGTGGTTATCTGCGAGACCACCCTGGAGCTCTTACCCTCTCCCACGCGGGTGCTGGCCGTCACCCAGAACTGGTACTCCATGTGCGGATGCAGGCCCTTCGACTCGTAGAAGTGCTGCTGCGATGGCAGGCTCCGCTTTTCGTTGTTCAGCTCCTCCCGGCCATTGACCACGCGCGTGTACAGGCTGTATTTGGTGATGACTCCGTTCGGCTCGGTGGGTGGCAGCCAGGAGATGTAGAGCGACTGCGTGGAGCTCACCACCACCTTGATGTCGGCCGGCGCCTCGGGCACATCCTCCTCGCTGTGGCAGAACAGGGCCTTGGACACGGACCCGTCTCCCATGCGGGTGTGGGCTAGCACCTGGATGCTGTAGTTCGTGTACTTTCGCAGACCCGTCAGCACCATTGTCAGGGCCGTTGTCTTGCGGGACTCTACCTCGTCCTTGCTGGGCAGAATGTCGTCCATGATGGGTTCGAAGACCAGCTTATAGCCCTGCAACAGTCCGTTCGTGTGGTAAATCGGGGGCGGCTGCCAGGAGACCTGCAGCGACTGCGAGGACAGGGCGGCACAGCGCACATCCTCTGGGGGACGACTGGGCACTGATGCGGGAATAGCATTAAAATCTCTGAAAGGCAGGGATCCAAGGACACTCACCATCTTCCATGGTCTGCGCAGCGCTTGGCTCGGAGAGGGGTCCAGGCCCCACCTGATTGAAGGCCTGCACCACGACGTTGTAGCGGGCGAACTTCGCCAGTCCGCTCAGCAGCAGCTCCCCGTTGCCACCATCGCCGTCGCCCGAAACGGAGGTAAAGTTGTAGGCCGTATTCCCGGAGCTGGCCAGCTTATAGCCCACATTGTAGCCCTGGATGTCGCCGTGTCGGAGCTCTGGCAGCGGAGCCACCCAGCTGATGAGGAGCTCAGTGGAGGACAGAGGTCTGGCGGAGAGATTAAGAGGCGGGCCCGCTGGGCGCTGGGGCTCGGTGCGGACAATCAGCTCCTGGCTGGGTGCACTGCGTCCCGCATTGCCCTCGGCTATTACCCTGAAGGCATACTTCGTGGCCGGCTTCAGGTTCTCTATCAAAGCGTTAAACGAGGGCGGATCCTTGACCTCCAGCTGCTGCCATTGCTCCACGAACAATGCTGCTGGGGGGAAGGGGGCGAATGGCAGACAATATATCATAGAATCTTTGTGAGGAAGTGCTGTCGCCACTTACGATCGGCCTCGCGGTACTCCACCAGGTACTTGGACACATCTCCTGTGCCCAGGGACTTGGGCTGCCACTTGAGGTTCACGGATCGACTGCTAATCATGGCCGCCTCCAGAACACTGGGTGGCTGTGGCGGTTCCTGGACCTGCAACTGCACCAGCTGCTGATCGTTACCGTACAGGTTGCTGGCCCTGCAGAAATACGGCCCACTGTCGGTGGCGTCCACGGTGCGTATTTGGAGCTCTGCCGAGACTCCGTCCGGAGTGGCCTCCTGCTTGACGGATATCCTGGAAGCAATGATTGAACTAAGGCGCCCCACTACGCTCATTGGCGGACTGCACTCACTTGTAGTTGGTCGACGGGTTGAGGGTGTTCTTGCCAGAGCGCATCCACACAATGTTAATCGGCTTGTCGCCGCTCACGGCGCACTGCAGCAGCGCCGTGTCGCCCTTCTTCACGGTGACCGAGCGGGACGTGGAGGAGAAGTACGGCGAGGCTGCAGACGTAAGAGGAGTCGAATTTCAATCACCCTGCGGTCCCAATGAACCCTGGGGTTCGGCAGATACTCACAGTTCACTTTCAGTTGGATGACCTTTCCGATGCCAGTGCCGATGCCATTGTTGGCTTGACACAGATAGAATCCCTCCCGATCCTCCTTCACGTGCTGCAGTAGGAGCGAGCCGTTGGCGAGGAGCTTGGTGAAAGGACGCTCCCGAACCTCCTCGTACTCGCCGGATTTGCTGCCTGCGCGCGGGTGAAAATGGGTGAATTGGGCTTTGGGCTTTAGGCTTTAGGCAATTGGGGATCCCGCTCTGTGGGTGGGGTCTCACCTGTGGCCTTCTTCCAGACAATGCTGGGCGTGGGAACGCCTTGGGCCTGGCAGTGCAGCATAATGTGACGATTGCGCTCGACATTCGCGTCCGCTGGCTCGACGATCCAGCGCGGCGGCACTACGGGGCGTATGGGTAATGCAATATAGTGGTGGTTAATAGAGTTTAAAATTCGATCTGTATTCAAATGAAAAATGCTAGGACATATAGAAAGAGTAAAGGTTCTTAGAGATAGATAGAGATATGGAGAGATACAGACAGAGACAGAGACAGAATGAGAGATAGAGAGAGGAAAAGTGAAGAGTTCTGGCAAAGTAAAAACGGCAGAAAATAATTTTGGTTTACGTTCTTTTGGATTTCCTTGTGCCTAGCACAAATGTAAAAACTTGGTAGAAAACTTGGTAGCATATAGAGTATGGTATGTAGTAGGAGGAACTTTCAACTAATGTACAAAAGGATAGTTTGCTCGGTTGGTTTGCTTCAAAATCAAATACAAAATCAGTTTTCATATGCAACTTAGTCAAAAATCGAAAAATGATAGAAGTCGATGCTTTTGTTTGTTTTTTGTTTTCTGTTTTCTGGTTTTTGTCGTTTTTTGTTCATTATTTAGGATTATTTTATTAAGAGATCCAAGGGGAAATTTTTTTAACGTTTTAATGTGATTTGTTTGTGTGCAAGGATTTTTATTTTTATTTCTATTTTCACTTGAATTTGAATTTTAATTTCATTCACATTTAATTTTTGTTATTTTCGCCCACGCTCGGTGCCTCGCTGTTCGTTGTTTGTGTGACAACAAATTCGCAAAAAAAGATTTAAATATATTCTGGTATATTTTTTGCGCATAAATTAGAAAACAAAGGCATGCCAGAAGCGCAATGGAAAATAGAAAATGGTAAATGGCAAATGGTAAATGGAAAATATATTTGCATCGAAATTATGGAATTCGCAACAGAAACATAACGTTATGTGTGGGGTTTGGTTTTATAGTAGTTTTGGACACGCAGCTAACAAAACACAGGCGAACCATGAAAAAAGCGAACCAATTTAACTGAAAATTCCACAAATAATCTCCCCGACAGGTCACGCCTCCGCCCACAGAGTGGTTATTGGAAAATGTTCCATAAATCATGTGGCCAATGAAAATGTTTACTTAGCAGCTGCATTTAATTGCCAGGCTTTTGTTTGTGCAGCGCCAGCGAAATGAAAAAAATATTAATTAAAATTAAAGCCACACACAAGGATCAAATATAGCGCAATAAATTAAATTATCAGCTGGCCCCAGGGTCCAGCCAGGCATTGCATTAATTAAAAGCGTTTCTCTTGATTTCATTTAATTTTGTTTTTTTTTCTTTTTTTTTGGGGTAGTTTTGCAGGTTCTTTTTGGCACGATACAAAGCGGGTTAGATATAATAGTACTCGTATATTTCGAATGCGGGGGGAAAAATCATTGCACACAACAACAGCAGCAGGAGCAGGAGCAGCAGCAGCGGCAGCAGCACCAGGAGCAACAGCTGGCGCAGCCTGGGAAAGCGAGCATGGGGAAAACTGATAAAATAAATTAAATTTTGGATTTGTTTCATCAAATGGATACACTTAATTGCCCCTGGAAAAGCGCTTTGCGGAGCAATGTTTTGGGTGTGGAAAGCGCATAATCGTTAAACGGAAAACAAACTGAAAGCAGGGGCTTAAGAACGGAAGAGAGATAGCAAGCAACTCATAGATAAATGGAAATGAAAATTCATTTTTCACAGCAGTACGCGCATGCAAGGCAGTCGCCAGTCGGCAGTATCGGTATCGGTATCAGTATCGTATGCATCCTATGTACAGTTGGCATGCGGAAACAAAAAGTGCACTAGCTATGGGGTGAAGCAGGAACAGGAACAGGAACAAACAAACACTCATTCTAACTACATTAGCAAATACTGCGAAGCTTTAAATCTTATCTATTTATGGTATTTTGTTTTTTTTTTTGTTTTTTTTGTTTTTTTTTTTGGTTTCGTTTATTCTTTCATCTCGTTTTATGTATGGATGGTGTTGTTTGCTCTGCAACAAGATTAGGTTTATGCATTTTGGGTACAGTCACTCGCAATCGCACTAGCGTACACACACACACACACACGCACACCAGAGAGAGCGAAAGAGAGAGGGAGAGAGAGAGAGAGTTAGAGCAATTAGAGTGACCAAAGCCGAATAGAAGCGTAAGCGCGTGTTTTGTGGCATCTTCGGGGGATTTGTAGCTCTTTCATTCTTTTGCAGCGTTTGCTTTGTTTCGCTCGTTCGTTAATTAAGCACAGAACAGCACATCGAGGGATTTGGGGGATGTGATGGGATGGGTGAAGTGGGGAATGGAACCAAAATGAGCAGAACAAATGGAAATTTTTGCATTTCTCCAGTATTTTCTAGATGCAGCAACAGCAACAGTAGCAGCAGCAGCAGCGACAGAGCGACAGAGCGAGAGAGTGCGGCAACGGCAGGAGGCATCATCAACATCAGCAGCGACGGAGGCGAAGGCGAAGAATGCGGCAACCAAAAAAAGTATGAAGCGAATAAAGCAAATGAATCTTAAAGCAGCTTATGTTCCATATTTATGCATGAGTATTTGTATAAATTATAAATTACAGCGCATCACGAATGCAGTGCGCTCTCCAAACTCCCACAAAACCCAATTGGAAGAGGAGGGGCGATTGACAGTCCCCTTTTCATAATGTTTTTCATAATATTTTTCGGTGCGAGAGCTGGATAGAGCACCTGTCGCGACTGTCGTTTAAGAAGCCACTCAAATGATATTCAGCAAATTAAAAGATACATACATTATATAATACGATTACTGGATTATGTGTGTGAGAATTTGTATACGGTTTTCTGTTTTGTTTTTGGTTACGAAGCGCATAAGAAGCAGTGCAGTAAACGGTTTACCTGGTGAGAGACTGTTGTCAAAAAACCCACAGCGTGCCAAAGCGACATAAGGGTGGATGGACTCTTATATGTAACGTATACGAGTATGTAGATTAGTTTTGATGTTGGGTTTTTTAAGCGGAGGGCAGGGCTTTCATTTAGTTATGATCGGGGGTTATCGGGGCTATCTTTTGTGAGACTCAAAAAATCAAAGCACGTTCGGACTCGGTCTCGGGCTCGGGCTCGGGTTCGGGCTCGGGTTCGGGCTAGAGCCAGAGCGGGTGGGCTGGGGCAGCGTTCAGCTGCTCCAAGAGCTTGTCAAAAAGCTTAGTTTTTTGTTTTAAAAATCAACCAAAAAAATATACATATCATCAAGAACGGAAAATAACCATTAAGAAGCTTTTCTTGAATACGTCAGCGGGAAAGCAAAAAGTTATTGAGGGGCAAGTGAAGATCGCTTAGTTAATATTCGTGTATTTTGTGTGTGGGTGTGGAACGGATATGTTTGAGGGTTTCGGGGGTTTCAAGGGTTTCGGGGTTTCGGGGTTCGGGGGGTTCAGTGTGTTCAGTGTGTAACCTTGTACGCTACCTTTGACCTGCAACAGAGCTGTGTACTTGATCTCGGCCGCCGGATTCTTGGCCACGCACGTGTACTCCCCGGAGTGCGTGGCCGACAGCGACGGAATGCTCAGAAGCGAGCTGTACTGATCTAGCATGGTCACATTGGCCCCCAGCAGATCGGGCAGCGGCTCGCCGTCCTTCAGCCAGATGAGCTTCAGGGGCGCGTCGCCCCGCGACACACCGCAGACGGTGCGAGTGCGCATGCCCTCGGCCAGGCCCTCCTGGAAGGCGAAGGGTTCTATGCTCGGCGGCACTGCAAGAGGGAAAGATCATGCGAAACTGGTTAAGAATGGATCTGGATAATGAGTCCACCACTGACGACTGAAGACACTGTTGACACTGACACAGACGACGAGACGACGACTCCTCGTTGATTCCCACGTGGCAGCGTGTGAGCGCTGTTCAGGACTCTTTTTCTTTCTTTTGTGTGGAATTGGTTAATGATTCGGAATTGGTATACATATGTACGTATTGGAAGATTGATTTACAGCTAAAGCTAAACCTTCGCAGTTTTGTTAACACATTTCGAATGAAAACGCTACTAAATGGTATATGTAGTATGGTATGGTATGGTATGGTATTATCTCAGATATTTGTACAAACATTCCAAAGTCGAAACATCATTTACAGAGGAGAGAGTAAGGAGGAATATTTCAATGCATTTCAACGGGTGGTCTGCTTGTGTGTGTTTGTTTTATTATTATTATTTTTGTTTTTGTTTTTTTTTTTTGTTTTTTTTTTTTGTTTTTTTTTTTGTAGTGATGAATCAAAGTGCATACGGAAATAACTCAACTACTTGCAATTGCAACTAAACAGGATTACTGGTATACGGTATACGGTACGGGATAGCGGTAGGAGGCTGTCTCAGGCTGTGCTGAGAGTTCTCCGCCGACTCATGTGTTTACCATTGACCAGGAGGGCCTGAGAGTTCTCCACCTCGGCGGCCGAGTTCCGCACCACACAGGAGTAGTTACCGGTGTGGTCGCTGCCCAGATTCTCGATGACCAGGATGCTGTTGTACTGGTCCACCTGCTTCACGGACATGTGCTGCGTGGGATCGATGGGGCGCCCGTCCTTGCGCCAGTTGATGGTCAGCGGCAGGTCGCCCTTCACTACGGAGCAGGTGAGCGAGGCGCGATCCCCCATATTCAGCTGCAGGATGTTCGTTTGGAAGGGGCTAAGCTTCGGCGGCACTGCAAGGGATTCGGTCAAGCATTCGGTGAGCACAAACGGAAGCAGAAGGAGTCAAATCAGAGTTTCTCGTCACCCGGACCCGGACCCGGGCCCGGACATGGCCAAGGTCCAGGGGGAAAAGGTTGGGAATTATGAAAATTTAATCAGCGTCGCGCTTCATTAGGGCGCGAATTCATTAACATTAACTCTGATGAAAAAAAGGGACCCGACCCGACCCGACAATGTTTCTCCCTCTGCTTCGTTTTTTTTTTAATTTACAAACTTTTAAGCTTAGATTATTGCGCATACTTAATTACAGTAGGGCCAAAAATACACACACACACACACACCAAACTGAAGACCGAAACAAAACAAAATTAAGCAGAACCAGAAGCAGGAAAAAAACACCCGAACGGAACGGAAAAAGGTTGGCAAAAGGAAAGCCTGAAGCGCCATAGGAAACTACTTAGTTTGCTGTTAATAATTAAAATGCAATTTTCACTTCGTTTCGTTTCGTATCGTTTCGTTTCGTGGGACGCCGCCTGATGTCATCGCTGTGGAGAGAGCTGTGAAAGAAAACAACCTCGACCCGGTCTTCTTCTATGTATGTATGTGTTTTTTTTTTTTTTGGTTGGGGGCACACAGGGCACTCCCCACATATGTAGGTACGAGGACGAGTGTACGAGTACTAACCTATGACCGTCACCTCGCCGCTGCGCCGGGCACTGTGGCCCTGCTTGTTCCGGGCCCAGCACGTGTATACGCCGGAATCGGAGTTCTTCTGCACGGGACTGATGGTCAGCGAACCGTCCGGCTGCACACGCTGCCGTATGTCGTCGGGCAGCTCCCGGCCGCCGCGCTCCCAGTGGATCTCCTCAATGGGATACCCGGCCACGGGGCACTTCAGATTCAATGTTTCGCCCGAGACGGCGGTCACCTTTGGAATCAGACGAATGTACGGAAGACCTATGACATGGAGAAAGAGAGCAAATATGTGGGGAGAATGAGATGGTATGCAAATGCTTAACAGATTTGAGCGCACGTTTGCTTTTTTAATAATACAGTAAGCAACAGAAACTACAACTACAACTAGAGCTTCAGCTTCAGCTGCAACTGCAACTGCATTTACGGAACAGCAAGGAGCAAGGAGCAAGGAGCAAGGAACAAGGACTCAGGCAACCGGAAGCAGTGCACAATGTAATATGCATATCCTGCCTGCCCATTCCCCCATCCTCCCAGCCTCCCAGCCTCCACTCCTCCCATCCCCTATGCCAAAACACTTTTCGGGAAACGTGGAAGGAAATAATGCAGCAAATGTCGGCCCTGGCGGCTGTCGAGGGAGTGGCAAATGGGAGCTGAAGTTGGAGTGGTGAAGGGATTGTGGTTCTGGATTCCTTGTGGGCTCCATATATATATTTTTTTTTCTGCAGAATATGCATAATTTTCGAGCATGTCATACGTGAGTCCCAGGGTCCGTGTCCCTATCCCTATCCCTATCCCTGCCGTGCCGTGCCTGAGCCCATGCCCATCCTCATGTGGATGTGTATACCGGCGTGCAGTGCACGGCGGGAGGAGATTTTTGTAATCACCGCCATTACCAAGTCGCGCAATCAGCGACATCGCAGGGCTTTAAACTAAATGATGATGGTGTGAGTGGGATTCATTCCGCTCTCTCCAGCTCCCAAAGGCAGACTATGTGCGAGGGTATGCGGAAATTGTTAACAGACTTGTAAGTATGCAGAACTTTCCTTCTGTTTGATTATCCGGCTCCAAAATTTCTCTTTTGAATCACTTCTGTCACATTACTGTCGGCCGAGTTGAACTTTCTCTGAAGTTTTTTTGTTTATATGTATTCTACGGCGGTGTCCATTAAAGAATCTATTTCATTATGATGATGGAAAAGTGATTATCTCAATTTGGCAATCTGTTTTTTTATTCAATTCCTTCTAAGTTTTCCGTAATATTTTGTCCTGTAGAGCATTAAGAATTCGCTGCCGGCTTCTACACGAGTTTTCTTGACTTTATTTTTCAACTTTTCCACTGCAAAACTTTGTAAACATGGCGCAGTTTTTGCCGCTGCTGTCGTTTTGTGTTTGTGCTCCTCCCTCCTCCGCCTTTCCGCCTCCCCGCCTCTCCGTACCTCGTCTCCTCTCTCGCTCTCTCCTCAATCCTGCCTCTTCGGTGCCTGGCAACGCCATTTTGTTTGCCTGGCGACACAAAAATATTTGATTTCTTGCAAAAACAAGGCAGATGGTGTGCGGGCAGTGCAGAGTGGGCCAGAAGCACTGCAGCCGAAAGCCGAGCGAACGGAGAGAGAGAGCCAAGAGCCAAGAGCCATGTTCAACAAAAGTGTGCGCCTCGAACAACACTTCACTGCTGCAAGGGCACAAAAGCAAAGAGGAGCAAAGGGGAGCAAAGGGGAGCAAAGGGGAGGCGGCGTATTCTGGGGGACGTCGGACGTGGGACATGGCAAACGTGTTGTAAAACAAAATCAAGCAAATGTAGGCGAATGCCAGAGAGCCCCGGCTGGGAAAACGTTTAAGTGCATGTGTAAAGTAGCTGCCCATGTTTGATATATGCTCATATATATGTACTTGTATAAATTCGACTCAGGAGTGGGCCTCGAGTGCCGACCGGCGTCTGTACGAGTCGGCTAAGGAATGATCAGAAAAGTAGAAATTTTCGAATATTCTATAAAATTGTGTGGCCTGCTTTTAGGCGGAATCCGATCATGATCTGATCAAGTCCCCTTTACTTTCTTTTTTAAGTCTGTTATATCTTTCACGATCAGAGCGTAGCCATGGCCTTGTCATACCAAAGAATTATCGAAATGTTCGACTTCATAGACTATTTATTTCGATTCCTTCAGAGCGAAAAAAGGGACACTGAAAAGGAACAGCTATGTACATATGCAGCATACATATGTATACACATGCATATGTACATCGGAGGGCTTAAAGTGTGACTTGAGCGCAACATACCATATATATTCAGGCGGGCTGCATGCTGCACTCGACCCGCGCGGTTTTCGGCTATGCAGGCGTACTCGCCGCCATCCTCGACCATGACGTGGCTTATGTTAACATGACTAATTACATCGCCATGCACTGTGATGTATTGTCCGATCATAAATCTGAAACGACAAAAAGAATGGGGAAACAAAGGCGAGAGAACACATTAATATGGAGAGATTTTGAGCGGGCACACGCGGCGTATGCGCAATGTGCGGGTTTTTAGAATTGTTTTCGTGTTGTTATGCATATTTGAGCGCCCACTGTCACACCCCTTGTGTCGGTGCATGCACCACTGCATCCACTCGTCATCCTCAAGCTCGGGCCCGGGCACATTTGAAATGCAGCCTGACCCAAATCCTTTGGCCGTAGGCATCATTTTGTTTTCGTCGCCATGTTCGGGCCGTAATGAAGGCTGTCAGATTGTCAGTCTGTCAGACGCTGGCCGCGCAGTCGGGGCTTAGCATAGTTTCTATATTGCTGTCAATGTCATGTGCCACGCCCACGCCCACGCCCACTCCCGCTCCCACGCTCTCGCCCATGCCCATGCCCACACACACGACTCTTCCACTCTTCCACTTCTTCCACTTCTTCCACTTCTTCCACTTAATGCGGCCGTTACGCTCCAGCGAAAATAATGAGAAAAAAAGGATTTTGTGAGACGCTCAAGTTGGCATTAGGTTCTGCTCGCTTTCTGGTTTGTTTGCCTGTTTCCCTGTCTGCCAGGGCTTCCTATTGGCACAGACATTAATTACAACCAACATTGTTACGCATACGCCATGTGGCACTTGAACAAACGGCTTCTGCGGCGTCTTGTGTGGGGTATTCGGATCTAAGCCACCCCCGGGCTCATTAGTTTACGGCTCAGAGGCAACTTTTCAATTGGCATTACGGCTGGAGTTCGAGTAGCAGCTAGCAGTAATACTCGTACGACTCGCAGCGTCGTGGGGAAAGTAATTACAATTTTAATTAACTTTTGCAGCAGCCCCATCCTATGCCTGTGGTGGGAGCTTATGAATGCATAAGCCTCGCCAGAGTGCAGTCCACAGTCCGCAGTCCGCAGTCCTTAGTCCTCTGATTTTCCTGCAAACTGTGAAAGCGGCCAAGTCAAACCGAAGCCGCAACCGAAAAATCTTTGCCGTTTTATGGAGTGGAGTGGAGTGGAGTGGCCAGGCTTGTAAAAACAGCAGAAACTGAAACTGTAGTTAAATGAAAATGAAGCTGTGGCACACACAGACAGAGCGGGACTGCTGCAGCACTTGAGCGCATTGAAACAATGGCGGGGACAAAATTGCAACAAAGTTGCACACATCCGCATCCGCATCCGCATCTGCACCCGTCCTGGCCGTAGTCTCCTCAGGTCCTCATCCTCCAACGGCTTAAACGGCATTGCACAAGTTTAAATGTGTGCCTGTGCCTGTGTGTGTGTGTGTGGGTGTGTGTGTGTGTGTGCGGGGCATAAAACGCTTTGGCTGCAACAATATAAACCTAATAGCTTGGCGCGGCTTTTGTGTGCTGTTTTAGCCTGATTGTTGTGTGAGTCCCGTCCCCCTTGGTCTCAAGTCCGCCCAAGTCCGCCCGCTTCTGTGGGTGGCTTAATGCCAGCCAACTAAAAAGGGAAACAAGGACAAGAATCCCTAGGTGCGACTGGGGGCAGAGGGAAAAGTTTTTGGTGGCAAAAGTTTCCGAAATTATGAATTTCAATTTACGCGAATCGAGTTTGCACTTGGCCCAGTGGAAAAAGTGTGTTCTTGAGCCGGATTACGGCGATGCCAGTGGCTGTGGCTGTGGCTGTGATGCTGGTGGTGGCGGTGGCTGGAAAAAGATCCCAATCACTTCAGTTTCCAGGCAGAGATTAGGGCATCCTCTATCCTGTATCCTCTACGAGCATGGCACGTATCGTGCCGCATACATATATGTACAGTGTCTGCTTAAGAGCCTTCTCATTTCGGCCGAAATTATACACAACATTTTCATAACGCCTGCAGTGGCAGACTAACGCATCGCATCACATCACGCACACACGCCTCCACTCCATCTTGGCAGCCCGAACGCCCGACCAAACGGAAGGAAGGAAGAGGAGGTGGAGTGGAGGAGGTAGAGGAGGCGGCAGCCACCGCCGCAGACAAACTTTTGAAAATGGCGTAAAATGAGCGTTTGAGTGCTGAGTTACCTCGTGCGCGCAATCATTTAATTTCCGCCCCAGGGCTCCTCCTTGCCGTCTGGCTCCTCGTAGAGCCTCTCCTTCCGTCCTGACTGCTTGCCTGCTGCCTGCCTGCCTGTCTGTCTGTCTGTCTGTCACTCCGATTGCCTTCTGGTGGGTCTGTGTATGTGTGTGTCTGCATTAAATAAATACACTTACCAAGTTGATATACCTTTAAACCGAATAATGTAAACCACTTAAAACTCGGCAATAACAACGCAAACGAGAAGCAACACAAATTTATGCAGCATTGCGGAGCAGGCAAATTAGGTTTCCAGGCTCCGCTCGGCTCGGAACGGCACGGCACGGCATGGCACGGCAGGATAATGCCTCCTTTAGGCATTATGTGTCAAAATTGTGTTGCTTAAATAACTTTTAAATTAAAGCCGTCGGCGTCAACTCCGCACAAGTTTTCGAAAGCAAATTTCCACACCGACCACAGCACACACATTTTTTGTAATCAATTTTGCCTTGTGGTCAAGCCATCTTCCGGCTCTGCCGGACACCAGCCATCCTCCCCCTCTCCCAGCCACTCCGTCGAGGAGCCGAAGAACAGGCCTCGCCTCTTGAGTGAAGAGAATTCATGACAATGTCCTCGACAGCTTTAAGATGCAGTCTCAAGTGTCTCAGTTTACATGCATAATATTTCGCATGCTTTTTATGGGGTCTTGAAGTCAAGTCAAGGATTGAGCACCTGCTGCTATTACTGGGCATGTTGGACTAATAGACTCTATATATTCATGGAAGCGGTGGAACACAGATTCAATCAGAATGTCGAGGACTTTAGAACATGAACATGAAGATCTGCACACAGGATCGTTGATGACCAAACGTTTTGGTAGAGAAGGAAGGACACTCGTCGAGTGAGTAAACGATTTGTTCCAGGGTCTTCCTCAGGCGACTCTTCTGCCACACTGCTACCCAGTTATGCTACCCTTTATCCCATCAAAATGATGGCACTCTCGGCTACTGCCCTCGACATATTGCATAAGTTTTAATTAAAATATTGCGCAGATGGGCGACGCAGGACAACAATCAGGACACGGCTGCCTTCCCTTTCAGCTCTTTTTTGTTTCGGTCCGGATCGCATCAGTAAGCTGGCGCCGAAGTCAGTGGCAAATGCAAATAAAAACTGATTTTGTTGGGTATGCGGGCAGTGCCACGGCCACTGCCACTGCCATGGCTATTGGTGGTGGTGGTGCTGCTGCTGCTGCTTCTGCTGGTACGAGTATTTTTTAATCAACAACAGAAGTCAACAGTCGCCGAGTGAAAACTTTGACTTGCAAATCATTACAGACGTAACTCAAACAATTAGTGGCAGCTGGCAACGAACTGAAAATGAAGTACGGATCCGGCTACAGACAAAAACAAAAACAAAAACAAAAAGGAGTTCGACAGAGTGGGAAAGGGCGATAAAAATCAAATGAAATGCCGATGACAATGTCGGAGAGACCGAATTGGCAATCAATTCGACTCGTATTTGTGTGTACCTTAAGCAAACAAACTATTCCGTTTTCCGTTTTCCGGATTCCGTATTCCGTATTTTTCGAGTCTGAATCGATTCGGTTCTGCTCCCATACGATCCAGTCGATTCGATTCGATTCGACTCGATTTGATGCAAATGTCAATGTCATTAAGGCCTCACTTAGAGGATTTAATAGAATTGGCAAAGGGCCAACTAAAAATGCAATTAAATGCGTAGGCCATAGCCAGATCCATGGGAATCAAAGGCGGCCCAGGACTCTCTCGGCCAGGGCTTAATTAACAAATAGAAAGCCTGGCCAAAACCTTGGGCCAGACACACAGACGCAGACACAGACACAGCCACAGTCACACAGTCGCACAGTGGCAGTGGCAATCCCGGGGTCCCACTAGAAGTGAATGAACGCTGAAGCAGACGACTACGACGATGACGATGACGACGCCGCCACCCAACTTTCCAGCCACCCACCCACCCACCTCGCCTGTAGGCGCGGCAGTCGGCAGCCACTTTCTATATGTGTGTATATTTTTTTATTTAAAAATATATGTGTGTGTGTGTGTGTGTTTTTTTGAAAGGAAAATGCAAAAAAAGAAATGGGGGAAAAGCAGAAAATATACACAGCGACTGCACGACTGCAATAAATGCAACCACAGCCACAGCCGCAGTAGGGAGCCGCAGTTGAGATAAATTTGTTCAGAGAACGCCCGCAGCGCTGCCATTGCCAAGCCCCTTTCATCCCCACAGCCCCACTACAGATCTCCTCCCTGCCCCCTGCCCCCTTCCCCCATCCACACACTTTTCAACAAGTTCAATTACCTTCCGTTTGATGGCAGCGGAAATCCGTCCAGTGTCCATGAAATTTGCGGCGTTGGATTGCCGGCTGCGGAGCACTTGAGGCTCACAGCTGGTCCCGGCTGCAGGGTCTGCTCGATGAAGCTGTACAGGAGCACCGGCGGGGCATCTGTGGAGGGGAACACATTAATATTTTAGCCATGAGCTAGTGCTAGTCCTCGGCTGGTCTGACGAAACTTACCCCCCAGCTGCAGCTCGGCGGTGGCCTGGAATGTATCGCCCTCGGGTCGTCGCACCACACACTGGTACATGCCCCGATTCTCGCGGCTCACGCGGGACACCATCAGTGTGTCCTCGACGCGGCCCGACGAAGGCAGCTGGCGCCCGTCCTTGTACCACAGGATATTCTGCATGCCCACGGGGCTGCCATTGCTGGTCACGAGGCATCGAAACTCGGCCGTGCCCCCCATGTGGACGCTGAGCACATTCGGCGAGATCTCCACTTGGATGGGCGTGGCCACGGTGAGGCGAAGCTCCGCGCTGGCCTCGCCGCCCACATTGCTGGCCGTGCACTTGTACACGCCGGAGTCCTCGCCCGTGACGGCCTCAATGGCCAGGATGGGGCCGAGCAGGCGAACCCGGGGGCCGCTCAGGACGGGCAGTGGTCCGGCTCCGTTGTGGGTATACCAGCTGTGGGACAGAAGAAGAAATTGGCAAGATTTATTCGGTCCGACTATTATAAATGGATTCCATTAATCGCGACTTTCAATTGGAAAACCTATAAAAGGAGCAGAACGAAAGATGCGGTGGAAAAGTAAACGCTGCAATCCTTTCGGCCATTCCAGGCATTGGCTACGTAATGCACATAAGGAAATTGCTTTTATATACGAGTAGATGGTAATTGAAATTCCCTCTTTTCCGTTTCCCTGACTTTCACTGACTTTAATTAATGGAACAGACTTTTTGACTGGCAGCTGGAGTTCATTTGTCATGGCTTTTGCTGAACATTTCGCAACAGAAGATAAAGTTTTCCCACAATTACAGAACCAAAGAGCCAAAGGGGCAACGTCCCGAAGTTCAAGGCCTTGGGGACTACCTTTATGCTTTTCCAACACTTTTTCAGCATTTCACTTCTTTTGTCTAATGTTGCATTAATCCCCTGCTGACTCATTATCCCCACGCTACTCTTTCCTTTCTTTTTTATTAATTATGAAATGGCTGCCAGTAAAAACCCTCGCACTGCAATCTATCCATCTATCCATCTATCCATCCATCCATCCATCCATCCATCCATCTATCCATCGCGGTGGCGTTGTCTGGTCTCGCTTATAGATTCTTTTGTTTCCAGCCGACAGTCTGACATTGCCCCTCATCCACTCGTATGAGTACTCCTGCTCGAACACTCCCCCCCAACAGTTTCTACTTTGTTTTACTTGTCTGCTTATCAAAGCGTAATTATGGCTGCACATACGTCTGCCCGCTCATCGTATGTCCGCTCCTCGTGTGTCCTCCCATCTGGCTGTTGTTGCCGCAGATTTGCGACTATACACACATCATTACCTATGCCATTGTTGTTGATGTCTGGGCTCAACGTAGCGTATACGCAAACCATATATCACACATACGCCCCATCGTCCGTTGAGAAAGTTAGTTAGCTCACATTTCAATTAGGGCTCCCAATGGAGCTCTTTGGACACTTTTTATACTCTCGTTCTTGCTCTACCTTTCCCCCCTGGATCAAAGTCAGTCTCTTCATTTATTTGGCCGCAAACTAAATGCCCTGTCCGCACATTTTATAGATGTATGCGTTCCAATTAACGCACACAGGTGCTCGGCTGCCACTAATAACTAATAGCAATGTGTGTGTGTGTGTGTGCCACAGCCAGCGGCAGAGTCAGAGACGGAGCCATAGCCAGAGCCATAACCATGGCCATAGCCTGTCAACGTCAAAAGTTTTAACCAGAAATGTGTGCTAAAGCCTTCTCTGAGCGGTAGGTTGTGTATGAGTATGAGTATGAGTATGACTATGAGCTTGTGTGTGTGTGTGTGTGTGTGTATGTGTGTATCCATCCCATCGATTTCTGCCACCATACATACCTGTATTCGGGGGAAGGACAGCCCTGAGCGACGCACAGCAGCACCGCGCCCTCGTCCTGCGACACCTGCACATGAGCCGTGTGCTCCACCACACTCGGCGAAATGATGCCGCGATGCGCTAGAGCGTCGGTAGAGATGATGGAGAGATATGACATTGGTTAGGAATACGAGTAGAAGGTACGTGGCCACGATATGTGCTCTGATGGTTTGGCTTCGTTCGCGCTGCGGTTCGGTTCGGGAACCCCAGGCCCCCGGCCAGAAGCAGGTATACTCACAATTAATACGTAGTCGTGTGGGCGAGCTGACGACAACCTGGCGGGTCAGGCGATGCATGCTACGGCAGCGGAAGGACTGCGATTCATCGCTCTCCTGCAGATTGTGGATGAGCAGCTCGCCGGTGGGCAGCAAATGGAATTTTCCGTCTGTGGAAAGTGGAAAGTGGATGAGTCAATTATCTTGCGAAGCTCTTTTCGAGATGGATGTCCAAGGCCGGTCCGAAGCTCAAATGTATCCCCCCAACCTTTGGCTTCACCGAACACTCTTACTTAAGGTATTCGTGAGGGATAGACAGAAAGCAGTTTAACGAAAAGGAGGAGAGATTTGCAAGCACAGAGTGGGAGAGGGATGGAGTGGTTTAAGGCGGGCTAAAAGCGCTTCTCAAATTGCTAAAGGACAATGTTAATTATGCACGAAAGGACGGGAGAGTGCGGGCCAGGCGCACCAGATAGTACTAGTGGTAGGTGCAGATGGTTGTGGCAGTTAAGCAGGCAAACATGTGAGGCAAATACTGCAAACAAACAATGCACTTTGTTGGCTTGGGAAGCCGCTGCCACACAGGGACAAGGATGCAGACTCGAGGCGACTCGAGTCGAGTTGAATCGAGCCCCCGTTCCGTGTCCTTTTGGTTCGCCTCGTCGGTAGTCGGTAGTCGGTAGTCAGTAGTCAGCAGTCAGCAGTCCCTGCAGTCAGTGGCAGGGACGCACACGAAGCAGACAGAGAGATGATGCCTCTCATCCCTTCCTGCCCTGCCCTCCTGCCAGGTTACTTACCGCCTTGCAACGAGGGATAGATGTAGATAGCGGGTTCATGAACCCACGAGACCACTCGTACCAATTCCTTGACAAACGTGGGCACCACACAACGCAAAATGGCGGTGCAGCCCCGCGACGCAGATAGGACCTCCACATCCACTTTGTAGGCCTGTGCCACGACTGCGGAACACACGAAAAATACGAGTATATTTAATTTAATATGCGTCTCTGGACTGGGCCATGCCACGGCCCCCATACTGCATTCCGCATCCCACTTACCAGCGCGCACTTGCACGTCCCGGGACACAATGCGCCCCACGGAGTTGCTGGCGATGCAGCGGTAGATCGTATTGTGGATGTCCTGGTGATAGGCAGCCGCCGCAAAGGGCATCAGGACGAGGGTGCCGTTCCGTAGGACGCGTCGCACTCCGTGGATCTCGGTAACTGCGGTGCCGTCCGCGTGCACCCAATCGATGGTGGGCTGCGGACTCCCTGAGGCGGAGCAGTCCAGCCAGCCACCCGAGGAGTTCGAGAACTCCACTCGTCCCGGCGGCTCCATCACGAATCCAGGACCACGCAGATGTGTCTCAAACGGTTCACTGCAGGTTAGCTCTGCAGGACAAAGATGCAACGAAAACAGATTTGCAGATTAGATAGAGTATAACTATGAGGTATTTATTAGTCTAAGTGTTTCTACTGTATGCAATTATTTATATCTGTATCAGTTGTTGGAGTCGCAAATTATTTTAGATATGTATTGTTTGTCCATTTCATTTGCCAAGGATATCCAAATCTTAAATTGAAACTTAAAATTGTAAATTAAAATACGAATTTAGAATTTCGTGATATTTCCACAGCTAAGAATCGTTTTAGTTATATCCCATATTTACTGCACTTCCTTTTACGAGTATATAACATTTTTCCCCAACTTTGAGAGTGTTTCTTCTGCTCTGAAAATATTCCTCAATGTACGATACAAATATTGATTGAAGAAAATCCACATTGTTACTTTAAATGTTATTGGATTGAAAGATACATTCCCACCCACTTGCTGGGCGGAAACCCCTTTAAAAATATGTATATTCCATGACTATGATATTTCATGAATTCCATACAGCATTTTGGTGCGCATTTAGATTCAGCAAAAAGGCATAAAAGGATTTATTGCTATTTATATGCAATGCCATAAAAATATGCAATAATCCGTGAAAAGTGATATGGAAAATGCATAAATTGTTCGGAGCCCTCCTGGGTAGGGGCGTGTGGTCTCGTCCCTTTCACCTTTTTTGCTCTTCAATAAGCAAGCGGACTTGGTAGGATACCAAGACAGCAAGGCATTGTCGCCCATTTGAAGCCCATTTCCATTTCATCCGAAGGCCCGCTCTCGAGAACAAACAGATTTTGCCTTATCTTAAATTAGAATAACAATTTCGTCTTTAGCTTGGGACTTGGCCTCCCAGTTTCCCCTCCCTCCTTTTCATTGGGGAGTTTTGGAGCCGAGTACGATAATATATATACATATGTATGTAAGAACATATATACATATATCTATATGTATATATTTCTCAAATTGACATTTCGCTTCATATTCCACATGAATGCGCCTCGGCTGTCTCTCGTCTGCCCCTGCGGCGCTGTGCAAATCCTTGCAACTCGTTCAATCTCCAACAGCCGTCCCTCCTCTGGCTCGCTTCCCTTCTCCACGAGTCATTGTGTCTGCAATTAGAGTTGTTTTTTGTTGTTTTTTTTCCCTTTTTCTTTTCCATTTTTTTCCGAGTTTCTGTTTTTTTTTTTTTTGCCTTTTGTACGGGTTTTTGTTGTGCCTGGCCAGGCGCTTTTTGTTTTATGCTCGACAGCATGGATTTTTATGTAACTGCTTTCTGGTTTCGTCTCGGTCTCCGTCTCCGTCTCCTCCCCGTTCCATTTCCAGCATTTTCCCCGCTGATTTCATGGCTACCATGTCCCGCTCCTACACAGATTCCTACTCCAGCAGCCCAGCAGCCCAGCAGCTCAGCCGCAGCTCCCGGGTACGGGTACGGGTACGGGTCCTGGACGCGGATGAAGATGAGGCCTCTGCCAGGCCATAAAATTATTGCAAGTATGTCTTGAGTATGCCTGGCACTCGTCTCTCATGGTAGAAAGGGTATGTTTTACGAGCATGTGCCTTACAGTACAGCAAGATCTCATGTGTGTGGGTGGGGTTTGGGTGGGGTGGGGTGGGTCGGGGACTGCGACTGGGTGGTGGGGCGGTTGGGTTGGCTGAGCGGCTGGGTGGGTGCATGTACATCCACTTGTAGGGTTTTTTATTCTTTCCTGCGAAAACAAAAAGTCCACCCTCTCCTTGTTCCTGTGCGTGTGTTCCGCTCTTCCTTTTGAGCTCACGAGGATGTGTGCGTATGTGTGTGTGTGTGTGTGTGTGTGTGTGTGTGTGTGTATGGGTGGGCTTTGTCCCCACTCGGATTCCTTTCCTTTGGGCTGTTCGACTTGGACTTCGGCCTACGGCAATGGCTCGGCTCCAATGACGAATTCCGAATTCATGAAACTTCTCTTGGCCTGCGCTGTATCCGCTTGCCAGAGTATTTCGATCTTTCGGCGAAGTGAAACAATTCTAAAAAGGAATCTATCTTCTAGAAGGGCTAGCTTCCGCTTGGAGGTTTCGACTAAGTGTACTGCTTCTTCGAAGATATTTTCTCCTTTTCATGATCCTTCGTAAAGCCTTATTTTTCGCCATAAAGGTTGAATGATTATTATTATTTCCATATAAAACTATATATGAAATGATTTCAAATAATTTGTATATAATAAATTGTAATTGATAATATGCATAATATATAATAATTGATAATTATCATTGGAGCATAAGTAAAAAAGGAACAGTTTAAAGTCGAATATATTTCCAAAATGTTCCAATACGAATATAATTAAAAATTGAAATACAATTTTTTGTATTAAATTAAATTGTTTCTTAAAAGAATAACACATTTTTTGCTTGGAAATCCAATATAATCGTGTATACAGACATTATCGCAGAATATATGTTTATAAGTATTAAATATATTTCTAGCAGTTATGGGAAAGAAGTCCAAGTCATATTTGTTAAAAATTATTATCGTAGCAGGTTTTTAAATCCTCAAATAAAAGGTCTCTTACTATTCGAATGTTCATGCAAATATCACTCGATATTGCATTCAGTAACTGTTTTCCAAATTTTCCTTTTCCCATTAAAACCTATTAAAAATTTGCACCTCTACTCGTTAGGGTAACAATTTCGTTTTAACGCCTTCGTTTCGTTTCGGCCATTGGAAAAGCGCATTAAAATTGTCTCCATTCGGCTCAAATTTCCTTTCCAAATTGTTTTCTCCAGTTGCCTGGGTCTGTACTTGCAACTGCATCCCCGCCTCGGCCTGTCTGCCCCTCGGCTTTGGCTCGCATTTCCGCTCGTTTTGTGTCGAGCATCTCCGCCCCCCATTTCCATTTCCATTCCCAAGCGAATGTGTTCCTCCGCCTGCGCCTCCCCCTCCACCCGTCCACTTGTGCGAGTCTTGAGGGGTTACTTTGCCGAGCTTCTCAGACATTATTTCTGTGTTCAGCTTTCTTTTCACTCCTTTCTCTCGACGGAACTTCCTTTTGCTCTCTGTTTGGATTATGCCCTTTTGGCACTTTTCAAAATTATTTCGTAGCCTCCAGGCGGGGTCATATGTATGTATGTGTGTACGTATGTGTGATGCATGTAGTGCAGTGTCTCCGGCTGTCCCTGCCACAGACTGCAGTGGTAATATTTCTAATGGTGCACGATCTGGGCACGAGTTCTGTCTGCCTGTCTGCCTGTTCATCTGTCTGCCACCAAGTCCCCTTAAAAAAAGAGATGGACTCAAAGGGACTTTAAGTAACCACGGATATTCCCGGACGAACGCCTTGAACGGAAATGGGGGGCCGGACCCGTGTAAGCAATCAGCTCGAAAAATACAGGAAATTCAATTTTTATGCCCAATAACAGGCACGGAGGCGTGACCCAAACACCCAAAAGATATCGACGCTCAATATTGCTTGGGAAACGGGAAAACGGGGAAACGGGGAAAAGGAAAACGGAAAAATAAAAGAGAAACTTGAAAGAAGTTAAAATGTTTACAGACCAGTGCGCAGACCAACAACAGAGGCGAAAACCAAAACAAAAACAGCAACAGCAGCAGCAGCAGCAACGATTGAATGAATAATAATTGTGAATAACTTGATTTTGTTGTTGTTTTATTTTCGGGGAGGCCGATCTCTTATTTTTGCAGGAAATAAACGAAATATTGGAGCGCCACTGTCACAAAAGTTTCTCCTATTAACAGAAGCTGAACTCTGTAACTTATCATTAATAACAAATACGAGGGCTGCCATCTGGCACACACATATTTTTCTGAAACTTTCTGAACCTCGCACTTCATTAATCCTGCAGCAAATTAAAGCGTTTGTCATAAACGATTTAAAACACAATCAATCAAAGTGCGCACACAACAAAGTTCTCCATAATTTTTCATAATTTTTCCATCACAATGCGGACCCTATCCCCATCCCTATCCCCATCCCCATCCCTATCCCTGTACCTCTATATATGTACGTATGTATGAGGAATCCTCCATATAACTGCCGTCTAATCGGATTTGTGGCGATGCTGTTGCTGTTGCTGCTCCTGGTGATTTTATATAACGTATTATATTTTATGTTTATCTGCATGGAAATGAAATAACAACATCGAGAAATGTGAGCCATCTCTCACTACGAGACGAGACGAGGTCGTGGACGTGGACGAGGACGAGCACGAGTATTGTTGCCCCCAGAGCAAAATGTGTGTGCGCTTAGACATTGAGCAACAATTTCATTTGCATATTTTTCATTTGCTCCCCAGCTCCGAGCACCAGCGAGGGTGCAAATACGCAGATACAGATACGAATACATATACATATATACATATATATAATATTTAGGAAACATGAGATATCTGTGTGGCATTTTGATAATTTTTTTTTGGGCAAATATACGAGACACGAGTGTGTAGGGGCTTTGTAAGCCTCCTACCGAATGCTGGATGGAGCTAGGCAATGGAAATTGGAAAATATCAAATTTCGAAAAAGGTTTCCCCCGCTGATACGAGTTGGAAAAGGTCGATGGGTCGATCGAATGCTCTGCTCCTGACACATTTCATTAGCCAGTCCCACACACTCACACTCACACCCGCACCCACACCCACAAACACTGGCACATACACAAACACACACAATGGGATAATACTGTAGGGATAGAGAGGTTGGAAGGGCTTTCGGAGCTGTTTCTGGGGAGCATAAATTGACGCCTGGTTTTTATCATAAGGCCATTTCATACGAGTATTATGTAGAGGCAATTCGGCTTTAGTTTTGCTGCCACTTTTATGGCCTCCTGCTCTTCTTGGCCGCTCCATAAAGCGGCCAAGTCATTTGCACTTAGTTCGTATCATAAATTACGGAGCCTCCTTCTGGCCACCAAGACCTCACTCATATGAATCACCATAAATTCAAGTCTCTATGTGGCACTGAAGATTGCGTCTTGAATGATAATAAAATGAGTAATTGCCCCGTACATAATTCCTCCTCCATCCGGCGCTAATGCCGCCCCAAAGTCCCGGAGAATTTCCCGCCCAAAGCCCCTAAATCCTTTTGTTTTATTCACCGAAAAAAGGCGTAAAACCGAAATCCAAAAAATATGCCGACAGCTGTTGGGACTTGTTACAAAAACACACTGGCAGAACGGGGATAGCTCGGATAGCCCGGAGGCGCGTGCCGTGCGACTTAGGCGGGACACAGGGGTAGAGACCCTCTCCCAAATGCCGGGCCGGCAGCCTGGGCTTAAGCGTGGGGCAGGGGATTGGTTGGGAGCACCTACCGAGATGGAGCAGCAAACAAATCACGAAGAGGCGGCTACTAATCCACATGTTTTCCGGCTTCTGTTTTGATTTTGGTCTGGATTTTTGGTTTCAGTTCCTCCTTCTCTCTCTATGGGGCAGGTTTCTCACGTCTTTCCTCGCGTGGCAATGGATTTTTGTAATTTTGTAATTTGGCTTTAGCTTTCCAGTTAATTTACATTTCAGACACTTGCAAATTTGTTTTCTTTGGCACAGCTTTTCAATATTTGTTTTTAAAAAAAATTGTTTGGGCGATGCTGATTTGGTGCTTTGTTATGTTTTGGGGGACTGCATGGCCATGGACTGAAGATTCACTTCATTGCCGGCACACGGCACACGGCACACACTCTACTCGGAGCTAACACACAGAAGTGGAACGTAGAGCTCTTCCCGTCCAGACAACCGACTGCCAGCAAGGACTCAACTTGACTGCGATGCTTGGATGTTCGGATGGATGGCACACTGTGGCACGGCACTCTCCTGGCATAGGGACGGTCGGGCTCTCTTCAAAAAAAATTCACCACACTCACGGAACCATTCGTACTCGCACTTCGTTCATTCACTTCGCACTTCGCACTCAGTCTCCGTTCTCCGTTTTCTCCGCTTCGTTCGTTTCGAGTTGCATTTCCCCTTTCTGCATCCGCCAGATCCGTGCGTATCCTGCGAACCTCGAAAAGCAACTGCCGGATGCCGATTCCGATTCCGACTTTGATTCTGATTCAGAATCTGATTCCGTTGGCTCTGTGGTGGCTCTGGCTCGGCGGAGCAAGTGGCAGCTCTGCCAGCTCGACGCATGCGCCCCATGGCCAATTGTTGTCTGAGGTTAGGCACGACGCGGCGCGACGCGGCGTTTCGAGCGCCTTCTCGAACAGCTGTGTTTACACTGGCCGCCCAGCGAAGGAGGGACCAGTGTGGGGATGGCTGGTAGCTGCCACATGCCACTTGCCACTTGCCACATGCGTGAGTGCCTTGGCTAATGTTTCAATTATTTGGACAGTTTCATCTTTATATTTTCTTTGGCATAGATTACGCCCCCCGACCTGTGCGATGAGTTCGGATGGGAGGCTACAAATTTGTTTATTCATCCAAAAGATTTGCAATTAATTAGCTTTCCATACACAGATGGGTCATAGTTGACTCTTCACTTTGGCAGTCTGTGAACCTGTTTTTCATATTGTGGACTATAGCTTTTCCTCTCGAAGCTGGCGAAATTGTGGCTGTACCCGTGGATACATAGATGGACACAATGAAATGAATTATGGCAGCTACTCGCACCAAATGGGCTCATTATTTCCATTATAAAGAGTTTCAATTAGCCGAGCATACAAACAAAGCCACGTGGAATTCATCAGTCCTGAAAAAGTTGGCCAAGCGGAATCCTGGCTCGCATCCTAGGGCACGGCGCCGTTAATGGACTCGATCTTTATTTGCATAATTTACTTGGCATTATACAAAACAATTTCACACTTTGGGCTGCCTGCTCGGCCTGCTCTGCCTGCTCTGCTGTGTTCTGCCTGCCGTCGCATAAATGTTGTCTGCTCTTTCGGCGCTCCTGCTAATGAGCGTCAGGGGAAATTACGGCCCACAGGGCAGGAGGGAAAAGGGAAACGAGAGCTCTGCCAAAATCATAATACTTGGCCTAAAAGCATGCGGAATGATTCTATCTCAGTCGACATTGGGGCCGTCGCTGTCGCTGTCGCTGGCCAATGTTTTGTTGGGTTCTTTTTTCTGTTGGGATGCGTGTGCGAAGTGTGAGATGTGGGTGTTGCAGGGGGATGGGGTATAGAACCGCAACCGCATGCGGCATTCTGCCTGCCGCTGACACACATTAGGCATACCAAGGACACCAGCAGCAGCAGCAGCAACAAAAACAACAATAGAACATAAGTCAGAACCGTGTTTGCTGCCAAAAATTATTGCGGACCTGCTCGCATTTCCCACAGAGGCAACACAGCCACGTAGTCACACAGCCAGCAAGGCAGCAGCAGCAGCAGCAGCAGCAGCAGCAACAGCCAACAACCAACCAACCAACAAACAAACAAGCAACAACCAACAACCAACAATAGCAATATTCATGAGTGTGTTTCTTGTATCAGTGCCAGTGCTTGCCACAGTGTGTGTGTGAGTGCTGGCTGTGTGCGTGTCAGTGTCGTTACTAACGGGACAACGGGACCGCGCTGCGCATCAACGAGCGACACCAAAAAGTCATTGACTCATTGAGTCCCGTCCCTTCCCGTCCCTTCCCGTCCCTGTATCTCTTCCTCTCTTCTATGTGGCAGTGGCAGTGGCAGGAAACCTGTGCTGCAAACACCCAACCCAACCCAACCCCACCCCTTCCCCTTAGCTCCCACCACACAGCTGCAGCAGCAACACTCTCTGGCTCAAGCATCGTGGAGCTTGTTTGTTTGTCGGTTGGTTCGTGGGTTGACTGCCTCCCCACCAGCCAGTGCGTGCCGTGCCGTGCCTTGCCGTGCCACACACGTAGCACTCTGTGTGGCAAAAACAACATCCACATCAACGGTTATGGCTGGCCACTGTTCCACCCCCTACTCCCATCCCACGCCCACGCCCACGCGCCCCACTCTGTCATCATTAGACATTGTCAGGTGGTGGTGTGCCGGCCAGCAGCTGCCTTGGCACTTTCGGCCATGCAACTGCAACGTCTGCCGAAAAGTGTGTGCCGAAGTGTGCCAAAAAACCAGGACATGGCATAGAAGTGGGACACAATTCTGCGTAAAGTTATGCATGGTTTTTCTTTATAATCGTTTAAATTTGCATTTGAATTGCAAAACCCATTGCAAACAACGAAATATGTTAAATAAAATATATATTCCGCGTCTCACATTGCTGAAACATGCAAAGCATATATGTAGGCTTTTATACTAATAGATATCTTATAAGCTTTACACTATTGTAGGTATACAGAGTACATATAATGTACTACTCTTACGTTTCAGAGGATTGTACTTCTTTCAGTGGAGTGTCCTTCTCCTCGAATTGCATTCAGTTCGGCTATTCGGTTGGTCGGTTGTCTTTTGCAGATGTGCATCCATTGTTTGAATGCATTCAATGGCTCGGTTCATATCCGATGCCGGCCACTGGTCACCCACCGCCTGGTAACCCAATTCTATAAATCTGCATAACAATTATGATCCTGGTACTAAGTATTAAAAACAATAACAAGGAAAGGACTGTGCCGCAGCCCCCGCCCCAGCCCCCGCCCCAGCTCCAGCCTCAGTCGACGACTACGGCTAGGGCTATTAACCATTCCGGCTCTGCTGGCCGTGTCCTCCGACAATTTCTAAACCAGAAAAGATGCCTAACCTGGGGAGTCGCATCTTTGGATACCCTGGCAGATGGATTGTTCCCAAGGCAGATATGAATATGATATATACTACATACATATATGTATCTGCTATATTACCAGTTGCATTTTCAAATAATGATTCATTACGCACGTGGCAAACATTCGCCCCCAATCATAATGCCCCCTGTATTACAGGAGGATATTACAATGCGTTGGTGCTGGCAGCTGGACCCAGGATCCAGTAGCCGGACAGTGGGGGCGTCGGTCAGACGGACAGAGCGATGTATCTGCACTGCGCGATGCTGCTCTTCTTGTTGTTGCAGTTGTTGAACGTGGCATTTATGCGCCTGTTTGCTCAGCGTTTTGTATGTAGGTCAACATTTGCACGCTCTATGACTGACGTCAACATGGACCAGGCCTGCTCCCTGTCTCTCCCTGTGTCCCTGTCTCTCTGTCTCTCTGTGTCGCTCCGCCTCTGGTCCGTTTCCGTTGCCCGTGTTTATGTTGTTGCTACACCTCGCCCGCAGTTGCTGCCTCATGTTGCTGCTGCTGTTGCTGTTGTCGCTGTTATGACAAACACCCACCCACGCGCCTATGTACGATTCATATATAGTCGTGCACCAGCTGACCAGCCCCGGCCCCGGCCCCGGCCCCAGCCCAGTCCTCACAGAACCTGCCCCAACATCGTGTGAATAGTGCGTTATATATGACCATTCGTTATGTATGGGGCAGTACATAGTGTGTATGTGTGTGTGTGTGTGTGTGGTCCATGTCCATACATATATGTGTGTATGTATGGATGTATGGATGTGTGTTTTTATGCAGAGGAGAGGCATGCATCACTATTGATTTTCATTTCTGCGCGTTTTACAACACGCTTTGTTGCATTTTATTTGCGCTGTCATTGACAGCAACAGCAACAGCCACCATCTGCACTCCACTCCACTCCACATGCCACACGCTTTTTGCAGCGTTCTTTTTTGGGCGTTGTCCACTACATTTTTAATTGGTATACAGATGGGGCATTGGGACGCCGCGGATCTGCCTCATATGTGAGTCGTCGGCATCGGCATCGGCATTGGCATCAGAGTCGGCATCAGAGTCGGCATCGACGCCGACGTCGACGTCGGCCTCCCTGGCCTACACTTGAAAAACGCAATCGTCAACGCACTTTACATGTTTTTCAATTTCGCTTCGAGTTTTTCTCGAAATGCTTTTCCCCGCATTTCCTCCCGCAATTCCTTTGACAACATTCATGCAAACGTCATTCACCATAATTACAGCCTTGAGGCCACCGCGGCTGGAGTTTTCATACCAGTATACATATGTACATACATATATATATATATGTATACATTCTTTTTCCTTCGCTCCGGTCCGCTCCGTTGATTGTTTATTGATTTTTATGCGGCACTTGCATTTAGCATTTTTTAATGACTTTTTTACCATGTTGTTACTTCATTAAAAGCCAGATATGTTTGCGCAAATGTTTCATTTTTTTGTCGAAAAATATCTTCAAGTGGTCGAGCACTCAGAAAGGGAGAAATAATTAGAGTGGGAATCGGAGGCGGAGGCGGAGGAGGAGGCGGAGGAGGAGGCGGAGGAGGAGTCGAAGTCAGAGTCAGAGGCGGTGCCGTTGTCGTTGTCAGCATAAAGAGATTTCAATAAACCGATGATAGGGCGGAGGATTCCCGAACAAAGGGAATCACATACATCATTACAATATTTACCCACTCTTAACCCTTCCGCTCCTCCTCCTCCTCCGCCGCCGCCGCCGCCGCCGCCTCCTTCGCTGCAAGGACAAAGGAGCTCCCGCTGCCAGGCGCTGAGGCGGCGGCAGCAGCGGCGGCATTGAGGAAGCGCATTTGCATGTAACACGTGAGCTTACAAAAGCCAAGTGACATTGTTTGGGGGCATGGAGGGTCGTGGCACATAAATTAAAGTGAGAGTGTAAATGTGTGGCAAGAGAGGGTTGATGTTTGACACACACATACACAGACAGCGCACACACTCACAGCCCCATGTTGCAGACATCCTTTTTGCCTCAAACTCCATCTATTCAGTGTCCTCCTTCTCCTTCTCCTTCTCCTGCTCCTGCTCCTGCTCCTCCTCATGGTGTTGACAGTCGGCAAACGGATGGGGGCTAGGGGCTAGGGGCTGGGGGCTGGGTATTTTCGGATTGGGATTGGGATTGGGGGCCAGCAGATTGATATGCGAAGCGATACGGGTATGACGATGCCTGCGCACGCCTCGACGCACATACAAATTATGCAAAATGCATTTGCAGTCCAAGTCGAAGGCTTTGTGTTGTGCCGAAACGATGCACATTAAATAATTAAATGTTGTTGCAACAGTTACTCAATCCCCTAGCTGATGCCACGAGCCGAAGTATCTTATACCCTAAAGGGGACTATTCCTATAACATCGATTCGTACAGTACCCCGTACAGTGCAAAACATAACAAAAATACCAGATTTCTCATCAAACAATGTACACGTAGGCTAGTGAGCGTTTCCTTCTCCTAATAAAAACAATGCAACCCTCCTCAAGGGCAGGGCATCAAATAACAGAAAAGAAACGAAAATCTATTGCGAGCCATAAAAAGCAGATTGTTTTAGGATCGTTTCTGTCTATATTAAACGGAAATTGCAATGGCAAACAATTTGCCAAGTAGTTGTTGAATTGATATTGTGGAGGAGGCGATAAGTTCGAGGATTGCCCCGAAATGTGTGAGACAGAGAGAGAGAGAGAGAGAGCGAGCGGGTTCTCTAAAGTTTTCCCCTGAATTTCTGAATTCCTATTCGTGGAGCGGAAATTGCGATGAAAGGGCCACACATACACATACACATACATATACACATACATATACGTATACGTAGATGTATATGTATGTATGTTTTTTTGTAGACAAATAAACGTTATTTAGTTTCCGCTTTGGCTGGAGAGACAATTGAGAAACTGTAACTGCTTGACGGAGAAGTTTATTAAAGAAAAGTTTATTTGATGTGATTTGGCCATAAAATAAGACATTTTCTAATCGTCAAAGTTTTGTGAAAATTGGCAAAATGGAAAAATGTTTTCGCATTCAAGTTTTGCAATGTGAAAATACAAATCGAAGCCTCATACACTGTATATGTAAATTTGGTCAAGAAATTTGAATGCGTGGAGACTGTAACAGTATTTAAATGGGACACAACTATGGAAAAATTCCATCGTAAAATGATTTTCATTCCTTCATCAAGCCTTTCCTCAAGGCAAATGTTCTCCCCTCATTCGATTTTTTCACTTTCCTTTCAGAAGAAAACACTTAAGATGCCATTCTACTGCTCGTCAAAGCTTGGAATTTCATATTTTCCATTTAACAAAAATATGTGTAGGATGTAGTCTTTAAAATCGCTTCTTTGCCCCTATTCTTAGAAGCACAAGATCCGCTTAATGTGCATTTTTCATTCAGAGTTAATAATACAAAAATAAAATAAGCAACATGGAAGTGGCAACGTTTTTCTGTCCTCTCATGCTGCAAAGTGGCACAAAAAAAAAATACAATAATCACGCACTGAGAGCCATTTTCAATTACCGTCCTCAAGCAGTAGTCGGACCATAAGGCGCTGGGGCGCCCCGAAATGTCGCCCGGTCTCGGTCTCCAGCCAAACCACATAAAAAACTAATCAACTTATTTATGAACATTTATTATGAACAATGGGAACGTGCTGAATGGCGCATTTCGCAGAGGAGCCAAGTAAATACTTGGGAGCAAAAATACTCGTACTTTGCGGACAGACAATGAACTCCAGCGAAAATGTCCTGCGGAGGGAGTGGAGACTCTGGACTGGAAAGGGCCCCTGCTGTTTATAATTTCTTCCAGCACAAAATTACGTCTTGTGGCAGAGAGCAGTGTGGCAGTGGCAGTGGCAGTGCCAGTGGCAGTGGACTGTCATATTTGTTCCGCCCTAAGGTCCGGGATGCACATAAAACTGCCCGAAATTACTTTGTGGAAGGTACTCGTGTTCTCCCAAGAAGGGCCAAGATTTTCACACATGTAACAAAGCATTTCTGGCAGCCAGTATAATGGGCCATCGGCTTGCCTTTTCTCAGTAGCCAAGTTGGGTTCAGGGTTCAAGCCGAACGCAACCTCTTGACCATAATTTACGCCACTTAAATTACATTTCGAGGCGAGTCCTGGGGCTGGGGCTGGATCTGGATCTGGATCTCAAGAACTACTTCAGAAAGGGCATGTGCTGACCATAAACATTCGACGGCTGTACAACCAAGGGACACGGTACACGGACACGGACACGGACACGGACATGGATACGGCCTTCGGTATGGACATTCGACATTGATGACGAGAACGAGGACGAGGACGGCGACAACGACGAGGACGACTTTTTTATGGCTGCCGCAAAAGCCTTTTATGTTGCTTTGAGGCAAATTTGATGATTTTATTAAAAGAAGTTTCGGAATATTTGTATCGTAGTACACGTATTGATGGACGCTGGCGAGAGCCATTGCCAGCCATTGGCTTTCGGCACGTTAATTAGCCATAATTACCCGCACAGCACAGCACAGCACAGCACAGCTTTTGGCTTTTGTTTGCTGGCTTTGTGCCCTGTCACGCCCCTGATTTATGACCGCCATTTGCCTTTGCGGATGCCTTTGCGGATGCCTTTGCCGATGCCTTTGCTGCTGCTCTCCCGCTACCGCTCTTTGAGCAGCTTAAAGTTACGCAACTTTAACGCAATCAAAATGGCGTCGCCCCACACATAAGCACACAGACACAGACAGAAGCACTCACACACACGCACACACGCACACAGACGCCCATACTAATGCAGACACTGACAGCTCATGCGTGTGCTAAATGATTTGGAATTGATTAGAAACAGCAAGAGGAATGGAACAGAGCAGGAAGAAAAAAGCAGGAAAGCAGGAAAGCAGGAAAAATGTGCAGAGCCACTGTGCAAATAAAAACAAATAAAATATCAAAGCAAGTTCTTATTAAATTTTTATGTGCTCCGGAAAAACTTTACTGAAAAATAGCAAAAGGGTCCGACGTCTCCGCCACTGTCTGACACCCCACAGATACGCGTAATAACCTTCCCCAACAGATAAACAGGGGCCGCTTTCCCGCCATTCCCGACTAAATGTTGCCACATGCCAAATAAACTTCCGAAATGTTAGCGCCTCGACGCCTCGGTTAAGATGCGTTCGGCTGACAGTTACAGGATATGAAAAGGGATATGGCTGGGATTTTTGTTTCTGTCTGTGTTGTCTGTGTTCTTAGTTCTGAAAGGGAAAGAAAAGTGGGGGCTGCAACAGAGGGAGAATGAAAACGGTATCTAGAAATGGCAGAAGGTATCGTGACTACATAGGATTTTCAATAAAAATATAATTGATAAACAAGTGAAAACTTGTTTGGAGCCAACCGCTCGAGTGATTGCACATTTGAAAACAGAAAATATATTATTGACATGCGAGCTTTTTGCTCCTTCTTTCAATGTACAAAATAAAATATACAGAATTCTAAAATACACCTAAAGCTGTCCCAGAGATCCTCTAACCACACCATCGTCAATTACTTATACGAGTAGATGTCTGACTGTCATTCGTTTTGCTTACAGCTCGTATCACTTGGCAACCTATTCGCATCCTTCATGCCACCCGAAACCCACCCACCACATTTCCACCTCATACCATACTCATGCCACCAATATTTTATTCTCAGAGTTCCTCCGACACTCAGGCTTTTCTATTTTGTTAACATGATGTGACTGCGGCTGCGGCTGTGGCTGCGGCGGTTGACTGTTATTGCTGATGAAAATTTATTCAATTTATTATATTCTATATAGAGACACTTATTTTCTGTTGACACAATGATACGTTCGTGTCATGCGGAAGATGTTTCCCTATTTTTCTAGCCAGAGGATGGAACCTTTTCATGTGTGTGTCTCTGTGGGTGCTCGACATGTTAAGGAGCGTTCTCTGGTGTATGTGTGTGTGTGTATATGTAATGAATCTATTATTAAATTGTTGTTGCTTATGAAAACAGCAAAAACAACAGCGCTATCATCGACAGGAGAAGCAAACAAGAACATCACCGCCAACGCCAGCCAACGCCAGCCAACGCCTGGCAGCACATTTTGGAGCTGCTCCTCCGCCTTGTCCTTGTCCGCTGGTTCTCGGAGGGAGCCTTCATCAAGTATCAATCAAATGCAGACGACTCCGACGGCAGCCACGCCATCAGATCCGGCTAGTTTCTGCTCTGCTCTGTCACTTGCTCATTGGCTGCTCTCCGTCTCTCTCTCTCTCTCTCTCTCTCTCTCTCTCTATATTTCTCTGAAATTTATGAAGGTTCTTAATGCCAAAGGCCATGAATGTTGTCGCCTCTGTCGCAGAATATGAACAACATCAGCAACATTGGCATCCTCTGGCGTTGAGTGGCATAATGTGGCCCTATTTTTTTTTCTTCTGTTTTTCCTTGTTGGTTTTCTATATTAAACTAGTTATGTAGTTATGCAACTAACATGTTGTTTTCGAAAGCAGCTTTGCGCCAAATTCAACCTCCAGAGAGAGCAGAGGAGCTACTCCCCCAGCACCAATGCACCCTGATGAAGCTGCAATTGGACGTGGAGCGAGGAGACTGGAGTAGAGCTATCCCGGTAGCGACCATCAGCGACCATCGTCATCATCTGGTCCCCGACCAGACCTGTGTGCGCGACCTGGGACCACCTCCTGCTCCATGGTTCTGCTGGGTGCCTGATAATCGCAGCCAGCTTTCTGAGCTCTCATTAGCAAAACGTTCAAAACTCTTTCGGGCCGGTTGCCGCCACAACTTTTGACTTCATTATGTCGCGTTTGTCCCGAGCCCCGGACCCAGATTCTGCCGCCAGCCACCAGCCACCAGCCGCCAGCCCCCAGCTCCGGCCACGCCCTGCCCATCTTAGCGTTGTCGCCGCAAAATTGTGCAACGTTTCCGTTGCTGCTTTTGGCGCACATCCGTTGCCGCCAACGTTTTGGTCGTAGTCCTCGTCCTCGTCCTCATCCCCGTCCCCGTCCCCGTCCTCTGGTTCCTGCCCTCTGCTGTGGTTATTCGCCATTTCATTTTATTTTGCACATTTTATTATGACTGCCGCTTGCCAGGCAGGCAGCTCATACATTTTTTATTATTATGTCTGCTTATCAGCATGTGGCAAATATACTCGTACTCCAGGACAGGACCTCCAGGACCCCCTGTCCTGGGGGCTGGGGGGTGGGTCCAGAGACAGGGACAGGGACAGGGACAGGGATAGGGAGAAGCCAAGCGTTGAACTGCGCGTTTAGAGCCGCTCGTTTGGCTCCGCTCCGCTCCGCTTCACAGTTGGCTGCCGGTTTGAATGATGGCAGCGTCGACGACGACGACGACGACGACCCAGCGGAGTCCATAGTGCAAACCCGCTCTTCGAAACTAATGGCAGAGGATGTTCCGCCCAGTTGAATATCAGCACTCAATAAATGCAGCCAGCCCAACGTTAACTGAAGCAATAGTTTGCAGGATTTATGGGAGTAGGTACTCGTAATTCAGCATTTTATCCCATTTTATATGCTTTAAATTTCCTGCTAAAATATTAAAACTACATCTCTATCTAAAGCCAACCTTTCCGGTTGATAATTGTTCAATATTTTGCCGGCTTTCACCGCATTTTAATATCCGGCCAGAGCCGTGGACTTCCGTGACTGCCATTGTCATTGCAATGAGGGGCAATGTCAGGAGGCAGGCCTAGGCAGCAAAAAGTCTGAGGGCACCCGCAGCTACCAGCTACCAGCTATCAGCCGGACCTACGGGAGCCTTAACAGAACCGCAAAAACTCGTACCGTGGCGTGGGGGGCAGGGGGGGCCAGGTGATGAGTGAGAGCAGCCAAACAGCAAATAACAAAAAGCACACAGCAAAACACTCAGCTTGGCCAACAGAGTGGTGGAGCAGAGGTGGAGCAGGAGGAGCTGCAGCATCTGAATCCTGAAACCATCATCAGCCAGCAGGCAGGCAGGCAGGCAGGCAAGCAGGCAGGGCGGCAAAGTAATTTTAATTAAAACTTATGGCAACGTCTGCGAGTGAGTAAAACACGGCGAAACGAGTTGATAAAAGCGCCAGCACACATACACACACAGCTACATTAGGAGTACACACGCACACACACACACACACAGATACACACACAGGTATAGTCGGAGTAGCGACTCACACCCACACACAGAGCTAAAGGAGTAGGATCGGAGGCACACACGCAGCCAGGAACGCCTGCTGGAGAGAGGGAGGGGGATATGCCTTAAACGAGGTAATTAAAAAAAAAAAAACGTGAGCACCTTTATAGCCAGGCATCAACTCCCCCCAACATCTCCTTGCCCCTCTTTCTCCTTTCTCCGTGTGATTCCCATTTTATTTTATGCGAGCGCTTTTTGTGTTTGCTGCATTTTCCTTCTTCTTTTTCTGTATTTACCTTTGTTTTTCTGTTTTGTTATTTCTGGTTTTTTATCCCTTTTGTTTTTCTTCTCCATCTCCATCTCTTTTTTTCCTCTTTTTTTTGTGCCGTTTTTGCCTTTAAGCCGCTGCCGTAATCTGATATTACGTATACGACGTGTGCGCCAGATATTTAATAGAAATTCAACGTTTTTAAGCTTTTCAGCCAATAAAATGGAAAAAATTTATTCTCAACCAGGTTCTCTTTTTTGTTTTTGTTTTAACAGATAGTTAAACTGTCAGTTGTGTGGACAGAGGTGAAGCGGAATGGGTAGTTGGAGGGATTTACTATTGCATCTGCTCCTATTTATTCTGCTGCTGCTGCTGCTGCTCCTGTCCGGCCTGCGCCATAAAGCAGCTTACGGCGGTCGTAAAAATATATTTCATGTTGAAAATTTGCAGAGGGTAAATATTAAGTTTTTTGATTTAGAATCCTGATGACTTATGGGATAGGAATGCATTCATCTGAAGCGAAACTAAATTCACTGAAATTCGACCAATAAAAGATATCGAGACATGGCTTCTTTAAGATTTAAACTAATGTTCTATCTATCTAGTCTTTCAGCTTCAGTTCTCTAGTCGGTTCTTATCTTTCTAAACTTCTTTGATCTACTACCGCACATTCGATTGAGATGCCCGGAGTTGCTCAAAGTTTTAATTTCAGTAGCCCGTAGCTGCCCGGCAAGTGCATCCATCAATTACATACATATCAATGCACAATCTTGCCTGCATGTGTGGTGGGGGGGATAATCCTTAGCCATGGCTTATACTAATTCCCATATACTTCTTGCAGATCCACTCAGTGGCCCCATGTCCATGGCCCCATGTCAGGCAAGGCGCACCTTTGCCTGCATTTGCCTTTTTGCACTCGGCCTATTTAGCTCTGGGCTTTGTCCCTCCAGTGCAGTGCGTTCTGCACATTATATACCCGCCCCGGTGCTTGGCTCAGGCCTGCAGTTAAGCAGCTACCACTTGGCACTCGGCTTCTCGCCCCCATCCTGCAGAGCTCCTTGCACACACCAATCCACACCACTCCTGCCCCACTTCACTTCACTCCACTGCCGATGCCAGTGCCAGTGCCAGTGCAACTTGCTGTAAAATGAAGCCAAAAGCTGTTCAGGCCGGCTGCTTGATTAACCATTCATTGCAGTTTTGTAGTGGCTCAATGGAAGGGCTGGCAACTGGGAACTGGGAACTGGAAACTGGAACTGGGCGCTGGATCCGCCTCGCTGCCTTCCTTGGCTTTCACGTTTATTTCATTTGCTGCCCTTTTCGTCCGCCCGCCTCCCCCCTCGGGGCTTTACCCGCTTCACTGCCTGTGTGTTTGTATTTGCGGCTCTGAAACTGACTCCGACTCCGACTACATCTCCGTCTGCGTCTCCGCGCCCGTCTCCGGTTGTGGAGCTGTGCAATTTACGCTCAAGTGGCAAGCAGGCAAAGCTGTGGCAGGCAGAGCAGCAGCGGAGCCAAAGCAAAGACTCGCCAAGTGGCAATTCGTGCAGAAATTATGTTTAACTTTAGTTTCAAAGCCCCAGCAATGCAATCCTCGGCAAACAATTGTTCAAACCTCGTACGTTTCTCCAACTCCAACAGCCCCACGGCTGATAACGTTTTAATTAACATTTAATTTGGGTAGAAAGTTGTGCCTAGGCAGGCGTCTTGCCACAAGACACACACAGAGGAAATCCGCAAAGAGTCCAAAAAAAAAAAAAAAAACAGCAAGCAACGCAGGAGGCTGCACTCGAATTAAGTTTTTCTCACCCGCTGACAATCGCAACAAGGCTGCCAGCCCGAGTGTTGCAGGGACAGCATATGCATAATAATGTTTCTTTTCAGAGGAGGGGAGGGGCTGGGAATGTGGGGGTAGAAATCCCTGCACATCCAAGCGCGTTTCGAGTCCTTGCACGTAGCGGAAGCAATGATCTGGCAAATTTTAGTTTTACTTGTAGTTCGGTGCAAAAGTTTCGCCGCTTCTCCCACTAAACAGTGTTAGTTGATGAGGTTGCAGGTTGCAGGTTGCAAGTTGCAGGTGGCAGGGCTGGATTGGGTTTGGGTTTGGGTGTCTCTGCCCCTGTCCCTGTCCCTTGTCCCTGTTCTGGGAACCCTGTTGTTGACGTGCTTAGGTGTTGGCTTATGATTGCGCCTGTAGCAACCGGGCCAGATGCTGCTCCTTAGCTGCCCCAGCTCTGGAGGATGATGATGCAGCGGATGCAAGGAACTGCAAGTAAGTTTCTCAAATTGCAGCAAATTCAAAGGCTACACTGAGCGTCCTTCTTAAACGGCAGCCAGGCAAGTGTGCGACCCTTGAGCTACATGCCAGGTGTTGCATATTGTTAAGCGGAAAAGTCTCCTCTGCCGTCCGTCCGCTCATTGATCGGATAACAAGATTCCGCTTGCTTCGAAAGTTTTTTGCGCCAGAAATCCGCCACAGGAAATCACAGGAAAGCAGTGCTTTTTTTTACCACTAGACGGGCACGGTAATCTATCAATCTCTACATTTTGTACTTCTTTTTTATTGGGTATTCCATCTTTTTTATTTGTATTATATATATGATAGAGATATGAATATGAAAGAGATTGCAAATAAAATGCGTTAATACTCCAGGGGGTTATTTTCTATGAAATCGGGAGAGAGAGAGAGAGAGAAAACAGCGGAATTGCAATTGATTAAATAAATTGATTAAAATCTCAACAACCGGAGTAAAAAAATATAACGAAATTGTTAAAATTAAAGAAGCATTTAAAATGGTAACAAGCTTCAAGTTTGGATCCCTATATCATCAAGTATATCTATCGACACAAAATCTATCAGAGACCTTGTCAAGGTCGTACACTTTTCTTTTCAACCCTCAAATGGTTTTGGGTAATGGGTATTCTGATGGGTATTCTGATGCCGAGGAAAAATTTAAAAGTGCGCAAATCACACAATTGCGGTTTTTGATTTTTGAAAAAAGATTTGGGAGTGTATTACAAATCCTAACCATGAGGAAGTAATCTACTCATCCAGGACTACAGCCTAGTAGTTCCTAGTCCCGTGCAAAGTGCAAAATAAAGATTTATTCTTCTCTCAATACGTAAATCTATTCATTGGTTTATCAATGCATTTTGCTTTATTCCATATAGTTATTGGGGTTTAAGTCAAACTGTGGTTTAATCTGGCACTGAATTAATCTCTTATGCTGACAATTTTTTTACGAGCATTTTTCATTGGAAATGTCATACCGCATATTAATGTTCTGACGCTACAGAAATTGTAATGGTACAAATCAGAATCTTGTCCAAAATGTACTTTCATGTCGCTAGACACAAAAGCTAGAATAACAGATACCCTGAACAGAGATCTGAATCGTTCTATTCTACGCTATATCCCTCCCGATGTCAATCGGCTGTGCTTTTTATTCTGTAGAAACATTTACGTTTTGTCAAGAGTATACATATGTACAATGTACATACATATATATGCCTTCCATCAATATATCTATATAAGTGCATGCATACATGCAAGTACCATAAATCATTAAATCTGAAACGTTTCTAGATATTCTTTTTAGATTTTTCAACCTTTCCACCCTTCCACGATTCATCAATCAAGCCCAATTTTGGCTCAAATTTGACCATCATCCATCCCCTCGAACGAGTCACACGTCTAGTTTCTCTCAGTGCAGCCCTAACTAAGTCACACAATCTCAAATCACATTCACACAGTCATAACCTTTGGCACCGCCCACTGCCACGTCACGACCGCAACTTACAGTTCTCTCTACGTGTGCATGTAGGCGGCACGTCTACGTGTGTGTGCGTGTGTGTGTGTGTATCTGTGTGGGGGTGTAATTTTGCAAGATTTTATATTCATAGCATAATCCTTGGGTATAAAATGGAAAAGTTTTCGTGCAACAACTTCAACGGTGGAGCCGGGGAAGGCGGGGAAAGGCGGCACTGCAGCGGGTGCCACTGCACGCAGGATGCAATTTTCAATTTGTTGGTAATTTTATTTTATACACCGAAAATCTAAGTCAAGTCGAGTTTACCGAAAAACGTTTTACCGTGCAAATGATTTTCACTTTGCCACCTCCCCCCAGCCCCTGGCCATGGCCGTGGCACAAGCACAGGCACAAGCACGAGACCACGACCCGGCCTGGCCTGGCCTGGCCAGGACGAACCCTGCAGGAAACTTTCCCTGGAAATGTTGCTACTGTAAGCAATGAGCGAGTGAGTGACAGGACAGCGGAAACTAATGGAGAAGATGGAGTTGGAGCTGTAGCTGGAGCTGGAGCTGTAGCAGCAGATGGAGTCTGTGTCGCCTCCTTGCCAGTGGCTAAGGACAAAGTTTTGCTCCGTCCCTTTCATTGTCATCTTCCATTTCGCCCTTTTTGCAATCAGCAAGGCGGCGATGAAGTCCAGGGCCTTGGAGGGAACTAAATTCATTCATAAAACGCACAATCACACACACACATCTAGCCAGCAGGTGGCAGCATCTAGTCGTTTCGGCCAGGCCAAATGGCCTTTCCCGAGGTGCTCCGGTAGTGCGGTGGTGTGGTGGAGGGAGCAAGTTCCAGGCGATGGCAAATAACAACACAATTACGTCAGGACAACGGAAGGCAAAGCAGAGTTTTGTTAAATGTTAAAAATTCTTAACACACGTTGACAGCGACTGAGAGAAGGATGAGAGAGATCCTGCAGATCCTGTGAACGCACAAACGTACATATGTCTCCTGGCATGCCAATTATAGCCACACACATACATACATAGATATGTGTCCGTACTCACGCACGCACATACGTATACGTACGTACCTTCTGACGCACCCTCGCATACTCGTATTTGTCGCAATTTACGTCCTTGCCACGGCTTCACTGCCTTTTTGACTTGCCCCGCAGCATTTTCCAGCACCCAGGACCAGCAGCAAGTCCTCCTCCTCCCCCAGCATCCCTCTTCCGGTCCTGGGTTATTTAATCAGTTGTAAGATTTGAGCTTCATGCGGAAATATTTAATTTGGATTTTAAATGCGTGCCGAGGTGTAATGTGAGACCAGGACCAAGAGCATCAGCGGCGGCGGCAGCAGCAGCAGCAGCAGCAGCAGGTAGGAGAGCACCGGAGACCCTTGACGGCTACAGGGGAAAATGAGACAAATGTGGAGGCGAAACTTTGTTATGGTCGGAGTTGGAATGTCCTTGCCAGCGCAGGTGCGTCGTCCTCTCGTCCTGAAGCGGAAAGTGGATAAACTTTTGAGTGTCAGCTCCGTAATTACTCAGATTTCTTTAGGAGCCATGTTGATGTTGAGAGTCTGCTGTAATTCTGCCGCATTGGAGTGTATTTATCTGTGTTTTTATTCTCAAAACACAGCACAGTTCCTTGAATTAAAATCTTATTTCACATCTTGGGCTACCATCAGCATTGGGGTAAGACTTTTGGTCAAAATGACTTTTATTCAAATTATGGAAACCCATTTTCTTCTGCATAGGCTATGCAATACAGCATGTCATAGGGAAGTCAAGACTTATTTGGCGCTAAGCCGATGAAACCTTTTTAAAATTATTAAGCTCAAGTACTAGGGAGACAGACCTTTTAGCATCATATTAAGTAGCAAGAGCATGAGTCAATTTTCTAGCCCTTATTCAGTCTTTGCTTTTGAGAATGTGACTGCAACTTGTGAGGTATTTCATTTATTTGCATTTCCAACGACATAGATATTAGAGACCCTTGCCCTCCATTTGAAGTATTCGTATTTTGAAAAAGCACGCGATTCACTATTTGCAGATAGTTTTCCAAACTCCAGATTTCCGCTCTCCTGCTCCTGCTCCTGCTCCAGCTTCCCAGCATCCCAGATGGAGCCAAGAAGTGCACTCCTGGAGCGGCAATCATTTGAGGATGTGTGTCAGGAGGAGATGGGCACATCTGGGTACATCCTCGGGAACAAGTTAACCCACTTAGCTCCATCGACATGCGACGGCAAACGGTTTAAGTAGCTCAAAAGGCCCTCCAACCCATTCCGCTCCCTTTCCGCTCCTTTCGCTCACGAATACATATGTACGTACGAGTACATGCATTTAATTTGTTACATAATTACGTAATTAATAAAACACAGGACACACAGGAGATACAGACAGGACGCAGGCACCCAGTGGGGCGTGGGCGAATATAAGGGCGTGTCCAGGGCCCACATGGCAGACAGTGTAACTTGAATAAACATTCCAGCGACCGATGCGACGACGGTGAGTGACGGTGGCGTATGCGCAATATTGACAAGCGGCAAAAGATTTACAGAGCGCCACAGTGAACTTTGACTCGACACACACTCGGACTCGGGCCCATCTGCGTGTGTCCCTGTGTATGTGTGTGTGTGTATGTGTGTGTGTGTGTGTGTGTGTGTGTGTGTGTGTGTGTGTGTGGAAGAGCAGGAACAACCAGAGCAACTAGCAAATGCTTTCAGGCGATGCTTATACTACATTTGATTACAATGTCATTGAGTAATTAATGTGTCCTTGTCAATAAAAATGCCAACAGGCATACGGACGCAATGCTGCCTGTCAGTCCGACAGGGATAACAGCAGCAGCAGCAGGAGCAGCAGCAGGAGCAGCAGCAAAAGGAGCAGGCATCCACAACACAACAAGGACTATAAGTATGTCAAGAGTATCTACAACATGAAACTAAAATCCTTTTGTTTGTCTTGCTTAATTAATCTCATCAGTCAGAGTCAGAGCTCTGATTTTGCCTGGCTTATGTCCTTCGGGCGGATGTAACTGAGACTCTATTGTTGTTGCGCAGGTGTCGGGACAAGACCCAGGGCATCCTGCCGGCTGCCTCTTGCCTCTTGCCTCTTGCCTCCTGAATCCTGCATCCTGCACCCGGTCCACTCCCCATACACACATATCGCCCACAGTGGCATTGTCTTTCTAATTAATGACCATAAAAAGCAATTTTCGGATATTCGGATATTTATTGCGCATACGTCGAAAACTTTTCAACAGCAAAATTTACAAAACCAGAAAAAAACAACAACATTTGTGTAATCTCATAGAATGGAATCAAAAAAAAGGAAATGTAACGAAACTTTTGATGCCCTTCCAGAGTGATTGTGTTCATGGATGTTGCTATAAGTGGAAATGATTTTGATCAATCGTTAAATAAACATAAGAAAATAGTTGCAAAGAATTTTTTAATTTTGAATTTAAAATACATATACTTCATAGTTCAAATAAAATATTTAAATAATATATATGTCCTACAAACTTAAAATATTAATATATTTCTTTTAAAGTATTTTATATTTAGATTAAACGTGGGACGTTTTAAGAAATAGTATTAAATAAAATTACATATATTTGAATTAAAGCGATTGCTAGTTCTAGTTAGGTAATTTACGCTTGGCTGCTGTTCCCTTTACTATGACATCTCTCTCAGTGCGAAGATGCTTTCCTTTCTTCTCCCGTATTGAAAGCATCTGATCATAATGGTCATACCCTTTGACAGGGTACAAGAAGTGCCATACGCCTCCGCTTTCGAAACAGAGAAAGAGACAAAAAAGCAATTTGAAATATAATTAAGAGCCCAGGGCCCGCAGCAAAAGCAATTACGAGTCAAAACAGCACTTTGCGATAGCCAATCTGGCAAATTCGAATAGTTTTCGGCCAAAAGCGGCGACAGGATATTAGCTGAAAAGCAAGTCCAAATTGACTTTGGCTGAAACAAAACCTGGGTTAATTTGTTTGATTGATAAACACACACACAGCTTGCCATTGCCCCAAACGGGCCGGACCCTCCCTGGGGCAAAGTCAGAGTCAGAGTCAGTATTAGATTTGTATTCTGATGAAAGAGCGAGACGATATACATACATTTTGGGAATTTACATAATTTTAGCAGGGAATAGAGAAACTTTTGGACTGGAGATTCGGATTACATCTGTATAAAGTTATTCAGCATTCAGCATTTAGTACGTTTCCTCATTGAACAACTATTACTTTGTCTCTTGTCTTTTGTGTTTTGTCTTTTGTTTGTTGCAACTTGTTGCACAGAAACTTTGCACAGAGCAGCACCGAATTCGGGCAGCAGCAAAAAGTATTTTAAATAAATTAAAAAGAGACCCAGAACCAGCCCCAGAACCAGAACCAGCCCCAGAGTCCCAGAGTCCTTCGGTGACAACCGCAGAGCGAAATGCTGTGGCTGAAAAGTTATGTCACTGTCCCGAACGGTGCGGTGCGGCGCGGCGTGGCGCGGGAGGCGTGGAAGAACGCGGGCGAACAGTGGACTGCTGCATCTAATAAATGCCAGAACTTTGGTCTCTCTTCTTGTTTTGTGTTCGCCAGTTCGCCAGTTTGCCAGTTTGCCAGCTCCCATTCGGAGAGAGCTCTGTGGGGAGCCTCCCTGGCAATTGCTTAAGAAACTTTCGAGTCGCTTTGCCTCTGGCTAAGCGAACGTAAAAACTTTTGCAGCATTGTAAACAATTCCCAATACACAATTCAATGCGCTTCAACACGCTCTAATGTATGCTCCGGCAGTGAAAGTTTCGTAGAGAAAAACGGAAAACGGAAGACTGAAAACTGAAAACGGACGAAGAGCAGAGAGACGTCGAGATAGTTGGGATATAACTGGGGAAATATGGAAAAGTTTGGCTGCTGCTTATGATTGTATTACTTTTTCTTCTGTTTTTTTTCCCCTCTTCCTTCTTCTTTTTTTTTTTGTCGAGCAACAGCAGCCCCGAGAGTTGGTCATGTAGCTTATGTTTAGGGTAATCCCCGCTTGGCTTCCATACGATACGAATTCTCCGCTCTCTGTTCTCCGTTCTCCGTTCCCATTCCCAGATGTGAACACACTCTTCCCACTCACCCATGCCCTCTCTCTCCCTCTCTGTTTGTACTGCAATCTGTGGACTTATCTTGACCGGGATGGTCGGGATGGTCCGGTGGGTGTGGAGTCGCAGGCCCAGTCTGTTGTCAATTTGCCTTTGGCATTTTTGTTTGCAAAATATATCAAAAAGTTTTTCCATTCACTCATCGCTCTACTCACACTCGCCGGCTCTCGTTCCTGCTGCTGCTCCAGCTCCTGCTCCCGCTCCTGCTCCTGCTCTCGGTGTCAACATCTTTTATGTGCTTTTGGGATTGGTCATCATCATTGTGGTCTGATTATTATAATATGCTTATCGAATGGTTGCCCAGGGTACGCGTTCGGGTTCGGGTTCGGGTTCAGTGACCCCTGTACCCAGTTCCCTTTTCCCTGTGCCCTGTGTCCTGTATACAGGGGTACACCATTGAGAACGTTACCTAAATAAATCTGGATTTCCATAACAACAAATAAAAACGAAATCAATTTCCGTTTTTCCTTCATGCGCAAACACAGACCCAATTTTGTGTTTGTGGATTTTGCGGCTGTCGTTTAATATTGGAGCACGCAACGGAAATGGGAATCCAAATACATAGAAATCCGGCTTAATTGCGTGTAATTGACAGTCGCTTTGCATTCACATTTCAAGCTCAGAATCAGAATCAGCATCAGCATCAGAATCCACATCCACATCCAAATCAAAACGAACAAACCACAAACGGATGTTATTAGTTTAGGCTCCCCCATCCCCACTCCCACTCCCATTCCCATTCCCATTGGCTCCCCGAGATGATGGGCGGACATGGCTGGTATCTGTCGGTCTGTACGAAATCGTTAATTGTGAATTGTGTCCAGCATAATGAAATGCTGACAAGACAATGGCCATAAGCATTAAGGAGAATATCTTCTTTACCAGTCCGAATACAAAATGAAATTGTGACGCACAGGCATTCGGAAATCAGATGTGCAGAATCGAATTTAAATTTAGGCATTGCAGATTATGACACTTGGCCGTAATGTACACATGGCCACATGGCTAAGTTATTATATTAATTTAAGCACTATTATATTAGCAACAATAATAACGACTTCGATTAGAATTACGCTCTCTGATTGGAAGGACTATAGCATAGGCCAGTGGAACTCCAGGAGTGGAAGCATTCCACTGTGGAATTAGACAATCAGTTTTCAGCATTAATTAAATATAATGCATTTTGTGTTTGTGAGACACACCTTTATCCACAAAGCAGAAGAAAGTCCAATTAATTTTTCATATATTGTACACACTCGTATTTTGCAATGCAATTTTTTAATGGTATTAATTATTCATATTTCGCTTGCCAAATCCTATTGCAAGCCTTCGTTCGCATTCAATTCAAATAAAAACAAAATAGAGAATTTATTTTTCGCAAAAAATATCAATTTAAAATCCAGCAAAAAAAGGCAAAAAAATTCCGCAAATAAACCACAAAAAATATGCCGCCCTGTTCGCAGAAAAAAAGTTGGCTTTCCGTTGCCTGGCAATTTCAAATGCAAATAGCGATATTGCAACGTTCGTATGTGTTTGTAGATGCCCCTTTATATACATATATACATATATATACATATCTGTATGCATGTAGAAGCTCCCCTCTATGTGTGGGCATGCGATCCACGTGGTTATGTGTGTTCACGTTACATTTTAAATGAATTGTTCGCGCATTTGTTGGCACAAAACGCAGCAGCAAACACAAAATTAAATAAATACGTTTTATTTACTAAAAAAAAACAAACAAGAAGGATAGCCTATATTCAGAGACCGGAGCTTAAATACTCTTGCAGGTCCATCGTTTAATTGACTTATGATATAGTCAGACTTTAACTTGAAAAAATGAGCAAACTTTTAATGTTTATTGCAATAATTTTCATTTTTAAATGTAACGTATAGAATCAAATTCAATTTGGTATTAGTATGTATCTTTACATTTAAAATGTTTTTTCTCTTGAGAATATTCTTTCAGAAGATAGAAATTTTCTGTGGCGTAAATATGGAAATTATTTCAGTTCTGAGTTCTATATTTTGGGACTATAAGAAATGAGTGGGTAAACGATTGAAGGAGGATCAAAATCATACTACTCCCTTCAAGGGAAGGACATCAAATGAATATATGTAGTGTGCGAATTCGAGTGGGTGGATATGGATATAATACGAGTATAGCCCAAGCCCACGTATGCTCCGTGGGTATGTATGCGTGTGGCTGCCGCAAATAGCAATTTTAGTTGTCATTCTGTAAATTCTTTTCGCTGCTAGCAGCGACCAGCATGTGGGTCAATAAAAACGTCAGCAACAGCAATAATTTTGTCGGGCTGAATAAAATATAAGCCCGCGATGCGAGTTCGTGGTGTAAGCCCCGCTCTAGTTTGCCTTTCAAATGACACTTTAAATATTTTATAATTTGCGCATAATTTATAAAAATTTATAATGCCTGCTAGAGTTGGAAATTCACAATTGTTTTTACCCCGTTGCGGCTTATCTTCCTTTTTTTTTTTTCTGTTGTATTAATTGATCCCACAGCGCAAAAAATGGAATAAAAACTAGAATTACATAAAGTTTTTGCTCCACTCTGGGGTTCGGGCTTTTAATTATGCTACTGCTGCTGCCGCTGCCGCTGCCGCTGCCGTTGCTGATGATGATGATGGCAACCCTTTCGCCATGCCACAAGTTCACTCCGTTCACCCATCGACCGCCAACCAACCAGCTCTCAAAAATTGTGGCTCATGAACTGTTTCCATTGTTTAAACTTTCAAGTTGGCGACAATAAACGTTGAAACTTTTAGTTTTATTGCAAAACTTTCGACGAGATTTTCGGTCGAAACAGAATACGAAAGGACCAGAACAAAAATATCCAGAAAACAAAGCAGAGTACGTAAATGTATAATAATAACCGCACGGGCTTTTGGGGTGCAGCAGAATTGCCGGTTGGGGGGCCACAAAACTTGCCACCAGAAAACACTTTCACCCGAGTCCTATTCGCAAATCAGCGCAGAGCAATCAACTGGCTGTCTCTCGCAGAGCCATATGCAAAGTGCCTCCAAGCAGGACGGAGCAGGGCGGAGCCGGGAAGAGCGGGGAAGAAAGGGGACATTACTGGCCTTAAGACCCGTAAGCCAGTCGGAATTTAAAGGGGAAGCCCTGGCAGTGCGACTGTGCGACTGTGCGGCAGTGCGGCAGTGAGGCAGGCAGCCCCACTAGAACGGTAAACGGCGCCCAAGTCAAACTGTGCAAACCTGCACGTACCTGCACTTGATCTATGCGGATATTAAGATATTGAATTACCTTTTTGTTCGTGCAGCTCAGACTAAGACGGATACGGATACGGAGATGGAGATGGAGATGGGCAGAGGGAGATTGAGAGGGATGTGCCGGAGGTGGACACGGATACGGTCTCACTTCCCTCACGGAATTCCAAGGCAAACAAAATCGGATCATGGTATGAAAAAATGTGGATTCTGTAAGCTGCGACGATAAATCTTGGCGCCAATTGAACGTTAATAGTTAAATAATACAGTAGCCAGAAATATGCGGCAAATTATGCTTGAAATTCCGGGCATAACCCTCCTAAGACCCCAAGCCGTGAGCCATGAGCCATGAGCCTTGCCACTCCTTCAAGTCCGGGACTCCCCAGTGCTGCCTGTGCAATGGATTAGGCTGTGAAAATCTATTAAATATGCAACATGCGTGCCAAGACCCAAAACCAAAGGAAGCTGCCAGCACATTGCTGGGGGGAGGGAGGGTCTTTAGCAAGCTATTCGCATAGAGGGGGACTCTGGGACTCTGCTCATGATTTCTCGAATGCCCTGTTTGCATTCTCATCAATTTTGTTGAATACATTTGAAAACGATTTTCGGGCAAAGTTTCTCTCAAACTATGCCAAAGTTTGCGGGATGGGGAAAAAGTGTTTAGTTTTAAAGATTGCAGAACGATTCACTGAGCGAAGAAAGGTGAATCTGGAATCTACTCGTATGATATTTGAATCTTTCGCTAGCCAAAACTTAAATAGTTAAATGAGTTTGTTAAAGCTTGGCTCTCCGGTGTGGTAGTTAAGTGGTTCATTAGTTAATACATTGGTTAAATACGTTTAACTTACAGTTGGATAAATAACATTTCGGGCCATAAATTGATATCCTTCGAGAGCTAAACGTATCTGTTTGTCAAATACGAGTAGCACTGAATTAATAATTTAAGAAAATAAGCCCAAGCCCAAGCCCAAGACTTTTCTCTCAGATCACCCCTTCCTTGTCTCAGTTATTAAGTTTCCACATCAAACACAGGCCTCATTTCCGTCTTCAGGAAACTGAAGACCCCTTTGAACTTCAGTCCCAGAGTTCAGTCTCAAAGGACGTCGTGTCGTCAGCTTGCTGAATATTTTATTGCGTTTCATAAGACGACGGCCGTAGAAAATTAATTTCGCAGAGCAGCGCGTAGTCGTAATTTAATAAAACCGCCGAATAAGCCGAATAATCCGAGTACAGTCGAATACAGTCCCATTTTCAGTCGCACGTTCAGCGACTTGGCCAACAAATGTTGTTTATGGCTACAAAATATTTCTAATTGGCGCAACTTCTTCTGTGGCAGCAGCTGCTGTCCTGAATCAGCTCCCGAAAAGTCACTTCTCCAGGAAAATGTTTCCCATGCTTGCACGAATTTCTCTTTCTTTAGATGGATCTAGCGATTGCTTTTCCACTTAATTACACTGCGACGCATGGCCCACAAAGTGCACTCACTCTGCTGCAATTCGTACAGCAAGTTAGTGCCGGGCTCCATGGCTGCCAATTTGTTATTTCAATTAGCCCAAAGCCACACCGCATTTGTGGAGAGGTGACAGGGGAGGGCTAGAGGGCAATAGAGAGCCGGGTGAATCTTATTATTTGGGCATTTACATAATTCACAAAACACCCGAAAAAGAGAGACGGGGAAAAGCCGAAAATGCAAATGCCGCAACAGGGGCCAGACACGGAGGAGGAGGAGGAGCAGGAGGAGGAGTCTCACTCTCAGACTTTGACTCACGGCATGTTGCAACATTCAGATGCAGAGGCAGCATCCGGAGCTGGAGCTGAAGCTGAAGCTGGAACACTTGTTGCTCCAGGAGCCCCGCAGCCAGGAGCCCGGAGCCAGGAGCCAGAGGAGGACGACGACTACTGCCGCTATCCTTTTCAAACTTTTCGACATAAAATTCACTTAGAATGTCGTGGCTGTCGTGTGCGTTGGATCCTGCAGGCATCTGCATACATTTGTAGCTGCCGGGGCAAGGACATGTAGCGACTTGCATGCAAATACAATTTGGCGCTGGCTTGTTAGCAACTGCTCGGGACCCGCCTCTGCCTCTGCCCCTCCCCCTTCCCCTTTCCTTCGCGTCTGTGTATCTGTATCTGTCTCTGACTTGGATATCCCTTCTTGCAAAACAATAAGACGCTGGCTGGCTGGCTGGCTGGTTGGCTGGCTGGTTGGTTGGCTGGTTGGCTGGGATGCCTTCGCTTTTTCTTGGCTTTCCCTTCCGTTACTTTGCTTTTTCATGGCTGTCACATGGACAGCCATTGGAAATGAGCTTATGCGGTGGTTGTGGCTCTGCCTGTGGCTGTGGTTGTGCCTCTGATCCAGATTCCCCTCCCGTTCTGCTCATCATCCTCTTCCGCGTGGCAACTTTAATAAATGCCACAGCTTAGCTGACAGCCCTGACAGTCGCAGTCCCCGACCTCGCTTCCTCGCTCCCCCGCTCCCTCATCCTCATCCTCATCCACCGCCACATCTTGCGGCTCCCAATGTTATTTGCGTGCGGCTTCTTTTACGAGTCGCTGGGGTGTCATAAGTGTGTAAAATTCATGCCCCTAATGCACAACATTTGTAATACTCGCATGTGCTGGCTAACATCCCGCATTATCAATTTGAGAGTGCGTGCAGGATAGTCGCCGAATGAGAAAACACTCTAATCAGAGCTCGGCAAAGGTTTCCCTTACCGATCCCTATACATCGCCTATAAAACGAGATATGTAGATATATATATGCATTTGGTTGTGGGAGAGTTCAACTCTTCAGACTATCATTTATCCGACTAATTAATGCGAACACTGCTCGTACAAATATTCTTGAATATACATATACCTACAAAGTATCTCTAATCTAAATCTTGTTCTTCGAAGTCCAGTTTAATAAATAAATAATAGTTGCACAAAGTTACATGCAAACTATTAATTGCAATTCATTTGATATTTATTTGTTGGAGCTTTTCCCATTTTAGAGACATTTGTGTCTAACGTGTCTAAGATTTGAATTCTGTAAAATTAAATGATAGTCTTAAACTACATATGGAAATACAATTGAGTCGAAAAGCTTCATTTCTTGGGCACAAATCTTAAATAAACCTGCATAGATAATCTGTCCCTTACTCATTTTTTTTGGAGCAGCAGCTTCCAATAGTTCCTAAGATACTTGCTATAATCGGACTTTCTTGCTTCAGTCCAAATCGTCATCGAACGTGCAGCATCGCGACTCTCGGGGCCAGTTAGAATTTCCATCGAGCGCCCAGCATTGCTTCGCATTGCCTCTTGTACAGTTACTCGTAGTTGACGGCCACGCCCTCTCACTTTGAACATTTAAACATCAAGCAATAAAATCCTTAATTAAAATCCAACGGCGCAATCTTTTTCGAAAATGTTGGGTCTACAAATGCCATACAGTCATAATCCTGCTCTCATCTCACACTTCATATTCTCTCATCGATGACCATGTTAACTGCATAGATTTGGCTTATGAACACACGCGAATTCTATGCCAGCGGAGATCTACCTTCTATTGAGCATTTTTCGAGTGTGCTCTCGTGCATCCACAAAACGCGTTTGTGGAATCAATAAAATCTAAAAAAAAAACTGACCCATACATGTATGAAATCAAATGGATAAATTGCGCAATCCATAAAGATACTTGCCATTCTGAACCATTCGCGGCGAGGGTTGTGTTCCCTTGGTCATAGTTTTATCCTTTGAACCAGAATGCCAGCTGGTCCTTTCAAAGGGAAGGTTGAAATGATCAATCAATCCGAATAAGGCAATAAACAAATTTAATTGAAAGGCTATTCAGTGTGGAGGAGGAGGAAGCTGGGTATTATCTTCAACAGGATGATATTAGCCAGTCAAGGACTCCGCTTTGTCGAGAACTGACCTCGTCAATGGAAATAGGAAGACCGTACGTCAGTCAGAGTAGAGCTGGATATGAAGCCCCATAGCCATAGAGCCAGAGGGAAGATTTTGACACACATTTGGTAAATTGGTCGAGTTCTGGGCTTGCTTTTGGTTTGGGTGTATGTGTCGGTGTGTGTGTTTATGTGTGTTTGTGTGTGTGTGTGTGTTTAGCCCCACTGTGATGCGGTGTTTGTGCGCTGGTTGTGCGGTTGCTGAAGTGAGAAATGCCAAAGCAAAAGCCGTAACCACTTTGTAAGTGTCAAAAACATAGCAGCAACGAAAATTGGATTGCAGTGGGAGAGAGAGCAAAAGGACCACCAGCGCCACCTCCACCGCCAACAGGCAATAGCCGGAAACGGAAGCGGGAGCGGGAGCGGGAGCGGCAACGTCCTCTGACCTCTGAGCCTGAGCCTGCGTTATGACCAATGCGAAATTGCGGCCTCCATGTAGATGCTGTTGTTGCCTGCTGTTGCTGCTGTTGCTGCTTTTGCGGCCATTATGTTGGCTAATACAATACATACAAATAAGCACATGTACAGAGAGCGAGAGAGAGAGAGAGAGAGATAGAGGACGAGTGGCCGAGTCAGAAGCACTCATTCGCAATGTGGTCTCTGGTCATTCATACGCAGAACACAATTGCATACAATCAGTGACAGGAGGAGAGTCAGTGCGAGGACGAGGACGAGGGCGAGGCTTGGGCGTTGGCCGAACACTGACCTGCCTCTAGATCCGTAAGCCCTGCATCGTACGCCCAATACCACACACCGACACGGACGGGCACACATCTCGATACACATTTGGTCTATTGCACCATCGATTTGTGTTGCCGGCCCGATGGTGTTTTTTTTCCATTTTGGTTGCATGTAAATCTCTTTCATTTGCTTGCCACAAATTATTGCATAATTGCCGTTGCATTCGCAAACAATTTGCCTACAAAAGCTATGGCAATGAAAGGTTGATTGAACTGCCATTGCATCAGGAGGAGCAGGAGGAGGAGGAGGCAAAAGAGTGAGTTGTTCGGGGATTTCCCGGATAGGGTCCAGGCTTTTGTGTGTTGTGGGGACACATTTTGTCATATGACATACTTTATGGCCAATATAAAACGGTCCTGCTGCACGCACTTGGGGGAAATAACAATAAAACTTCAGCTCTTGCCGTTGATGTTGAAGTTGACGTTGGCAAATGCCAGCGGCGCCTCCCCAGGGGGCGTGGAAGAGCCCCAAAGTGTCAAGAAAAACTGAAATTATGAAGAAGAAGAAAACACGAAAGAGAGTACGTTCCTGGCAAAGAAAAGAAACTGCTACTCTAAGCGAGTCCCGGGCGAAGAGCTCTTCAATTCCATTCCTTTCCTTTCCCGTCCCGTCCCGTTTCCGCTTTGTAATTGCGAGGCACGTAAGCCGCAGCGCTGCGTTGGGGCTTGCCACGTACTGCCACAACGTTATGGGAGCGAGGGCGTTTCTTAATTACTGCAAATGTGAGCAGACTCAAAATTTAAGCAAACGGCAAAGACGGAAAAGAAATTGTCCAAATCTGACGCCGCTCCATGTTGCCACAAAGGCTTTTGACACTTGCGTCCATGTGTTCGCACTCGCACTCGTACTCGTACTCTCTGCTTTCAACAAGCGTTGCCACTCAGCCCAAGTGGCATTGGGGGCGAGCAGCTCTGAGCCAGAGCTAGAGCCAGAGCCTGCCCACATATTTTCGCTTGACTGCTCCTCCAGAGCATTTGTGTCCAACTGCAGCAGTCACCCGGAGGACAGAGGCAATGGGCTGTGACATGCATATGCCACACACACACACACACACACACACGCACACACGAGACTCACTCATACTTTTCTACAAAGCTGCCACACCGAGTGTACATGTGTGTGCTGCATGCCCCAGTAATGTGATGTGATGACAAAAATGCAACTTTCGGATGCATTACAAGCCAAACCAAACATAAACTTAAAAAGAGCTTAAACGAAGTGCAACACAACAATGGGGAAAATTCGATATGGCAGCCATTGCAGAGGGAGGAAAATATGGAGAATTCTGAGATATTAATACTCTTGTTTTGGAGTGCCTCAAAATATTCGCAAGGAAATCTTTCATATTCTGATGGCTTGGTAATATTAGAAATAGAAGAAATAGAATTATTCTACAACTCAGCAATTTCAGGAAGTACTCGGGAAATCCCACCTCTGCTTGCAGTACAATACCGAAAAGCTTGCCGTTATCCAATTAATCCAAATTTTCTTATTTTTTCCATATAAGATTACTTTAGTTGCTCTATTTTTATTTCATCAATTGAATTCCTTAATTCCTGCCATATTCATGGAATCCATAGATCCATAGAAAAAAAAAGCAAGCGGTGAGCCGCGGCCCTTGCCGCTCTACTTTTATGCCCGATACACAGTCTACGGACTGGTATTGGTGTTGCTGTCTTTGGTTAATGCAAGGAGGGCGCGATATCTCCGCAATCCCTCTCAATTTTGCTCGCACTTGTCATGAGAGATTTTAAAAACATAGAAAGAAGGAGAGAGAGAGAAAACGAACCACGACCGTTAGTTACGTTCTCTTATAATGTGAATTCTTGCATTTCGTTTTGTACTCTTTGAGTATCGGATATAGAAAATTAAAATTAATGAAAGTGGTAGAAATCTAAAGGTGCGCAGAGTCTGTGAATTCTCTTTTGTATTCTCCCCCGAATAAAATTCCTTTTTGTATACACTATCTTCTTCCCAAAAACCACTTGGCAAATGCTTCCTTAAGTCTAAAATAGTTTCGTTTTAAGAACCATTTGCGAACATAATAATAATAATAATAATACACATAAAACAAATATGTATGCGAAGGGTATTTCATTATTCTACTATTGTCGTATTCCAGGTCTAAAAATGTGTGTGGGAGGTACCCGGTGATGTGTGATTGGCAATCAATCAAGAAATGTTCATGGCTGCATCAACAAGTAAATTAATTGAAGCCAATGTCTACAAGGTGCTGCCATTAATCATGAATGTGGGGTCGAAATAAGCCCCATGCTCGTATATAATGAATTAAGATACATGCTTTGGATGATTTAATTTAATTCTGGTTTTTACCTAACTTTTGCATTCTCCCCACAAACTATCTCTAATTCAGCTGTAAGTCAGATCAGTTCAGTTCAGTCGCTACCCCTACCCCTACCCCTACCCCTACCCCAACTGTCAGTCCGGATCTTAAGTCATCTCCAGCAGATATCCGCCGAAACTACTTTCAGCTGCTCTTTGAAACTTGCTAACTAAGAGCCAGCCAGCTATTTCACATTTTTAATTATTTCCTTTTTTGCATATACAACAAAATTAAACAAAAACCTTCGAAACTTCGCGCTGGCGTCGCGGGGCGTGGCGGGGCGTGGCGTGGCGTGGTGGGTCGTGGATGTGCCCCTCGAAAAAGAACAACATTTTATGAGGCTGCACCGCAAAAACTAATAACACTTTTGCTCCAGCATCCGCTTCTGCTCCCTCGCTTCTGGGCAGACCTACAGGCAGGACTTGAGAGGCAGGACTTGAGGTTGACCCAAGAGAAGATTGGCCGGGCAGCAGCTCAGCTGCTTTTGTAGTTTGTTCCTTTGCTTTTATTTGGTACTTTTTTGTTTGGGCCGCTCTCTACGATTTTGGCGAAAAAGTTTTGCATTCGGAGCAACAGAGAAGAACGAAAAAAAAAATAAAATAACCAAAGGAAATACCAGTAAAGTGCACATAATGAGAGCCGAGTTTTTTGGCGCTCTTTCAAAGGGCAAAGTCATTACAAATAAAAGAAGGTTGCATTAAGGCCAGCAACTCAACAATATTTCAAACATTTCGAGAATTTTTCGCTCACTGTGGATTACCAGGAATTATATTTCATTTTTAATACTACAGAATAAATTTCAAAATGCATTGCATGTGATTAAATAACAGATAATGAAGAAACATCTGCAGCTTCTCTGTGATCCTGCTGTTGATTCATCCAGATGGTCTTGGTCTTGGTCTCTTGGTCTCTTGGTCGAAATCGCGCACAAAGTGAATTCCGCGAGCTATAACTAATGGAATTAGTGATTGACAATATGCTGTCCCTATGGAGAGCCTAGGTGTCCACGAGTCCATCCATGTGCATGTGTATCCGCCCAGCGAATTGCGTTGGAGCTTTGCCGCGCTGAACTTGTTGTTGCATTTCCATTTCCGGCTGCCGCTGCAGTGGCCAAAACTGCATTCACACGCTCTAGCACATACACCACATGCAGCAGACGCGTGTGTGTGAGTGTGTGTGTGTGTGTGTGAGTGTGTGTTTGCCTGTTTGATTGCTTCTGATTGTGACATTACACTTGACATTTACTCGTACGGCAAGAAACTCAACTCTTCATCCGTAGGCGCTCTCTCTCTCTCTCTACCCACTCTTGCTTTTTCGTAGGCCGCCATTTTGGCATCTGGCGGCCATGCGCATGCTCACCATGACACCGAGAGAAAGAGAGTTAGCTTGAGAGAGAGAGCGAGAGAGAGAGAGAGACAGAGGAATGGAAAGAGAGAGGCGCGATGTTGAGGCTCTTCAAAGCCACAGAGCCGCATAAACCAACAGGCAACATATTATGCCGCAGTGTGCGTGAACCCCTCCGCTCAACTCTCAACTCCGCACCCAGCCGCTGGGAAATCCTTTGCTTAACCATTTCACTCCCCGTCACTCGTACGCCCACAGCCACAGCCACAGCCACAGCCTCCTCCTGCAGCCCTACTGCCACCGACAGTTCGCTGCTAAGTGGCACATTTTTATGAGTCTCAACGGGTTCGCGGTCCGAAGTTGATAATTTCTGTTGCTGCTGATGCTGCTGCTGCTGATGCTGCTGCTGCTGCTGCTGCTTCTGTTGCTGTTATCATTTTGCATGTGCGGCGCATTTAATCAATTTAATGCAAAAATCTCCCAAGTGTATTTGCTCACGCTTCGCCCCCCCCTGCCACCCCAATTACGCTGAAAGATTGTTATTTATCACGTTCGCCTTTTATTTAATTATGCAGAAGCAGAGGCAGAGGCAGAGAGGCAAGAGAGGCAGCAACAGAGCTGGTAATTTGCTGATTTATGCATCTCTTGCCTGATGCTGATTATTATTGTGTTGCTTAATTACCATTCCCCAAAGAGGAGCCCCAAAAAAAAAGAAAGATGATTATTAATAAGCGCAGGCACGAAGAGAGGCGGCTACCAAGCGAGTCAAGTGGAGCCAATTTGCTGATTTAGTTGAGCCAGAGTGGGGGAGTGGGGGAGTGGGAGAATGGGGTCCGGAGAACCTGAGAACCTGAGCTGTTGACACACTTATCAACCCAGCACGGGGACATCTACTCCGTGTGATGCAGTGGTGTTCACTCCCCAGCGCCAGCGCCAGCGCCAGCGCCATCTCCATCTCCATCTACTCCATCAACCCATCAAGTATCGCTTGGAACGTGTTCATTTGCAAATTTATTTGTGTGTGCTCGGTTAAGTGGCAGTTTGATGCGCAATGTGCCTCTTCAAACGCCGCCCCATGTGCAGGAGGGACGATGTCCTTCCCCACTGGCTTCAGTCCATCCCGTCTGTGCCAACCTGCCGCTCGCACGATGTTGTTAATATTAAAGCACATCACCATTGCCACCAAGAAGTCATTGACTCGACTCGTTGAGTTATGCTTAGATGTCCCACCATCCGCAGCCCCACCTCTCCCGTCCCGCAATGCAGCGCTCTCCTCGTCGGTTACACAATTTTGTAGTGTACTCCTCGTAGTGGGGGAAAGACCACAGGCAAACGGGCAGAGGCAGAGGCAGCGGCAGGGGCAGAGGGAAAGGGAAAGGAAGCAGGACACTGAGACAGACAGCAGCGCATTCGTGCCTAAAATTATGCTAACATTTTGTCCGTGTGGCGGTTTCTCAGCTTTCCCTCCAAAGGAAAGGGTCTCGTCTCGTGTCTCTCTGTGTGCGTGTGCGCTCCTTTGGATGGCGGAAAAGCCGCTTTTGTGTAAACGTTTTGGGAAATGCACTGGACAAAATATTCTTCAAGTAAAATATGGACTGGACTGGACTATCATGCTGCATTATGGGCAAATCTAGCACCAATTATTAATTACTGGCTATGATTCTATGGAATTGGGTTGGTATAAACTTGGACTTTGTCCTTAAAGATTTCTCTCTGTGCATTAGCGCTTTATGTTAACCGATCGTACGAGTGGCAGGCCACCCACCGAACCCCCAGACCCTGGGCTAACCTAAAGCTCTCTTCTCATCAGCTTTACGCCATGGCCAAGTTCCGTTTTCCACACACACCCCCCCCCCCCCCCCTCCCTCTCCGACCCATCCGCCGTTCTGTCACTCCACTCGACTCCCCCGCTTCCCTTTAACATGGGGCATAACACCCATGGCGACTTTATATACCACGCACGTTGCTTAATGCGGCATTTTGCGACAAGTGTTGCTGAAACGTCGCTGTGGCATCGTCATCAGCACGCACATACACACACACACACACACACACACACACACACACAAAGATGTATCCCACACATATACACATACAGCAATTGTACGTAAATTGCGTTGAGGGGGCGAGTGGATGTGGGTGGGGGTGGGGGTGGGGGTGTGGGTGTGGCAGGGGCAGATAAGAGGAAAGGTTTCATTCATTCACTCAAGCAAGAAAAACCGCACTTCACATGAAAGAAGGGAAGCAGTAGACGCCACCGTCTTGAGGATGGTACATACAGTGCCAGCGTTAAGTATACGCCATGTTATACATTCGCTCCGTCACCAAATTAGGCAGTAATCAAAATACACACACACACAAACACACACGCAAATACACAGCCACACTACATCCTTCTTTTCGGGGTGGCACAACCTACTTTTCACTTTTCAGGGGAAAAATTTGAAAAACAGTTTTGCGCCAGTGGCCGGAGTGTCCGTCTGTCTGTCGTTTTTAGTGTCCCTCGGGTACAGTAAAGCCCACTAACCTGTTGACCTTAATATTTTCTAATCTGGCTGCCACACATACGATGGGAGACGCATCGCCCCTTAGGTTTCTCCGGACTGTAATTTTAGATAAGCTGAAAACCGAAGCAAAGGGAATGGAACGGAATGGAATGGAAACCTTTCATGCCCATTGCTTGCTGGCTTGCTTGCTTGCTTGCTTGCTGAGTGCTTTCCCTTTTGAATTTATCCCATCCCATCCTATCCCATCCCATCCCAATCCTCAATCCTCAATCCGGCGGTGGACGGATACTTGTCCGCTCCTGTGTGGCAGCCAGTGATGAATATTTAGTATATCCCACGCCATGCCGTCAACCATTCCGTTGCGTTGCGTTGCGTTAATTAACAACATGGCAACTTCGTTTCTGACAATTAAAACAATTTAATTATTTGTGCGTGCATAATTGAAATTTCATTGCATCGAGGAGCGGGATTCGGGATACGGGATGCAGGGGCCGGGCCGAAAGCCGCCGCAAAACACTTGAAAATCAATCGATAAAGCGGCCAACGCCCAATACAAAAAAATGTCGAAAAAAAACTGCAACTGCAACTGCAACAGCAACAGCAACAAAAGCAACAAAAGCCACAGCAGATGCAGCGGCAATTTGTTGAGAGTTCTATATACAATAAATAAATTGGAGCAGGCGTAAATACAAAATGCACAGAATATACGTATACGTATTCGTATACGTATACGTTGCACACGCACGCACACACACTAACGACAGAGGTGGCAATGCAAAATGTATGCAACAGCCAGTGCGCCAGTGTGCGTGTGTGCAACAATAAATAAAATGCATTGCAGAAGAAGATGAAGCAACAAAAACAGCAGAAGGAGCAAAAAGAGAGGCGACACAGAGCACAGAAGTGATGTTTGCAGTGGCGCCCCACAGCATACAGGGCTGGATCGAACATATACATATATATATGTATGTATTTGTGTACATGATATAGCCATGGATGTGCAAATGTGTGCGTATCACCAAAGAATGCAGTAAGAGGTCAGACAGAGGCTTTAAGTGCCATAACAAATGGGTTAAGTAAGACAGAATGAAGGGAGGAATATAACTAGGGGGGGAGGGATGGCAGAAATTTGCTTCTGATATGCATAACAAAGATAAATGGCATATCACAAGAATTGAGGGAGAAATATGCACGAGTACGACTACGGGACTACGCATGCATCAGCATTAGAAAGTAATAGATTGAGAATACTGCTCCATCATGCGCAGGCTAAATATTTGATGGCATTCGCATTTACTTGCCACCTATTCAGAGTCCAGCACACACTGCAAATGTTTGGCCAATTACTGTGCATCTGGGCTAACGAATGCGAGCACCCAAGACTACAATGGCAGCTCGTTCAACCTCACATTCTCCTATGCCCTTATGTATGATGTTATCCATGATGTGATCCCTTTTGTGATGGGAGATTGGAACTGTGGTCTCACTTCAGCTAGAATATTGATAAAGCAGTTATGGCTTAGCCCTAATCAAATTCCAGCCCTAATCTCAATAAATTTGAATCCCAATCGGATAATAGAAGGAATTAGAGCAGGGAAAGAATTACTTCTGCTACGCAAAAACTCCTTGCAATCCATCAGACTTGGCAAAACTTGAAAAACTTTGAAGAGGCGACGTTATCATCAATATATAGTATACTATAATGCGCTTTAAAGGCCTCAATCTGTGACCCACTTTCGAGCGTGCACCCAAGCTCGTGCCTCATCTGCTGTGGCCCAGCCCTGGTTTGCTACGTAAATGAATAAATTTTTGCGATTTTGTATTACTTTTTCGTTTACGATTTCTGCTCGTTTTTTTTCTTGTTATTGCTGCTTCTGTTGCATATGAGTAATGCACCGTGACAGCAGAAGAGCGCGAGGAAAGGTGCGGCTCACAATGGGCCACACGACGTGTACGCAATACAGCCACACACACACACACGCACATGCACACGCTCATGCACACGCACATGCACACGCAGTGAGGAGAATGAAGAGCAGCGGCAGACAGACGTTGGGCGGAGACTGGACAGGGTCCTGTATGTATCCGTATCTGTCTGTGCAGAAAGCGGATTCCGTGTGCACAGTGCGAATGCAAATGGAAGCAGGCAGGCGTCGAAAACATAAAAACAGGAGAGGCTCAGGAATGGGAATGGAAATGGGGATGGGAATGGGAATGGGAATGCAAATGGGAATGAGAACGGGAATGACCCACAATGAAAATGGACGGGCAGCCGCCTGCACATGGAATGCACATGCCTATAAATATAGCACACACACTCTCAGGGAGGCAGAGAGAGAGAGAGAGAGAGAGAGCAGGAGCGGGAGAGAGAGAAAGATAGATGCAAACATGGGCCTACTATATGCAACTGTCGGAGTGTACCTGGGTGTACCATATACAAGGGTATCTGCATATAGAGGAGTATGGGGGAGTATCGTAGTAAAACGCCTTGGCAGGTGCCTGCCATAGCCATAGCCGTGGGGACGCGCGTGGCAGACTCCAATAGTACGGAGAGTACTCGGTACTTTACAAATTTTTCAGCTGAAAGCTGCGCTTTGAACAATCAAGCGGCAGGACAATGAACACATACACAAACACACACACACACACACACTGACGGAGGGAAAAGATGGAAGCATTTGTCGAAAGCGTAAATGAAACTGGGAAATGGGGAAATGGGAAATGGGAACTGGATACAGGATTGCGGGATTGCGGGACTACGGACTAAAAACTGGATGTATGTGTAGGATGATCAAAAGCAAATTGAAGCAAAACAGCAAATGCAACAAATGGAGTAAAATGAAACCAAAAACAGAAAAGCAGAAAAGCAGAAAAACAGAAAACCAGAAAACCAGCATTTCCGTTGCATATTTCGAGGCGTGCGTACGTGCATGTGTGCCTACGTGCATATGGGTGGATGCGTGGCAATGTGTATGCCAGCGTCCAGAGTTAATCGGTTGCAGGCTCTTCCGTATTCAGGTCATCATTATTGATTCGCCGATGTGTTGCCGCTTGTGCGTATAGAGACATGAATTTTGCGTACGCACTCGGCAAACACTCACACACACACGCACACACACACACACACATACACATGCACACACATGTGGTCATGCACATGCAAATACACATTTTGGCCATTATGTAGTTACACGGATACACGGATACACGCATACTCGGATTACGAAATTGCCACATGATCTCTCTCTCTCTCTCTCTTTCTCCCTCTCTCACTCGCTCCCTGGTTATATATTTTGAGGCCTACTGCAGCCGGGCGCTATTAACTGTGGCCAAAACAGTCGCTGGAAAAGGGGCTGAGCAAGGGTTGAGCTTGCACTGCGGCCGCACAGGGGCTGGGGGGCTGGGAGGCTGGGAAGCGCCCTAATCAGGCAGGCATTATGTAAAGTCAGTCAGCCAGCAGGCCACTGGGCAATGCGGCAGCCGTGCAACCCAATTTAAAGCGCTCCACAACAGCTGCAAAGCTGGCAACTGAAACAGATATCTCTCATTTCTCTAGATCTTCGCACAACCTGCTGATAATTCTGAGTCATTATTTCGAAAGATTGCAACTCATTTATGAGTTGTGCAATTCATACAAATCTGTTCACCGAGGAGGCGGGGGGTACCACCCTACTCCGGAGGAAGCTTAAGCAATTCCAATCTCCCACCGGAATTCCATTATTATTACGTTTCAATATGTGGTTGAGGAAGCTGCTGCCTGGGCGCCACTTCAGTGATTTTAAGCGACAGCTACAATTACAATTTAAATTGTTGTTCATAAATTTTCAGCTGAGGGTACAATCTGCCTTCGGCTCTGTCTGTCTGTCCCGCTAACGATTCGCAACCGCCGCCGCCACCCACTGGAGGAAGGGGCAGAAGGCTCTGACAGCGGCTGTAATTTCAAAAATTAAAACGATATCCATTCTGGCTCAGCAATTTTCACTGTCGCCATCGTCAGGAGCATTTCAACACCGAGCACCGAGCGCCGAGCACCGAGCACCGCACCACGAATCCGCAGTGCGTTTGGCAATTTGCTGACTGCCATCAAATCCGAGTCAAGGATGATGCTGCCTAGGCCAGCACAAACTCGTTTAGTTTTCATTTTTCACCCACAGAGGGGGGGACGGAAAAAAAAGAGAGAAAATATGAAGAAAAAATTGCGTTTGCCTGGCAATTTCTGCCATTTTCACAGCTGCCGTGGCATAACCTTCCCCATAACCTCATTCAATTTCTTTTACATTTATTAGAATTTGCGAGCAGTCTCCTCTGCCACTTTCCCTCCTCCCTCCTCACTCGAAAATCGCTGGCAGGCCCTATATGTAAACAGCAGCATCGGCGTACTCCTCCATGGCATCCTCGTCTTCGTTCTGCCTGTCTGGGCCTGTCTGTGCGCCCAGGGCGGGGCGGGGCGCGGAGTTGTCTCCGGCCGGAGGAAACGTCTTGTGTTTAGGTGTCGTAAAAATGCCTTTTGCCAACAAGTCGTCGGCGACAACGACGCACAAAACGCCAGGGCCACAGTGGAGGCAACACCCATATACGCAAGTATAAATTTCAGATATGCAAAAGAGGAAATAAAGTGATAATAAATACGTAATAAAGGGATCCAGTCCTCTGATTCTTAGCTCCAAGCTTCTTCTTGGGAGTTTTCTGTTTTTAATTCCGTATTGATTATTATTGCCGAATAGAGAGGTCCATTAAAAAAATATCCATATAAATATTTATAACTTATAGCTAGTAATTTTTCAACTGTTTTTGCATGAAATCTAACTGTAAATAAAAATTATTAAAAACTGAATAAATTATTATATGTAGAGGCGTGGCTCATATCCATAGATCGCGGCACATATCCTCCCTCCTTCTATGAGAAGTCTTGCCCTGCCACTTGTTCTCCTCTGTGGCCCACTGTGCCTCTTGGGTTGCACCTTTGGCCTCCTGTTGTTTATTCTTTGCCCTCTGTCTCTTGTGGAATTATTTTGTACACACTTTTCGTGTTTCCTCCGTGTTTTTATAACGCTTATTTGCGTGCCGCTGCTGCTGGTGCTGCTGCTGCTGCTGTTGTGGGTGCTTGATGATGATGTTGTTGCTGCTGTTGCAAGCCAAACACGTCTGGGGGCAGGGTGGCTGGAGTATTTCGTTACCTTACCCTGATTAGAGGCGCTGTTGATAAGCCGTCTTTCATTTTGCTGGCTTGCTTTTGCTTTGTTCTGCATTAGGCGGTGATTATCTCATCGCATCCACAGCATTCCGTGAGAGCAGCTACAATCAAAATGCAGATATACGAGTACATACATATGTATGTACATAGATTGGCGTAGTCCCCAGCCAGAACCCATATCCTGCCCAGAGGCGCTGCCAGAAAGACAACAGCTGGAGCACGAAAATCCTGTCATCTGCAGACAGTTGCTTTGTTAGAGCTAGAAACCAATGTGCGGCATTGTGTGGAAGCCGGAGCCACAACGGGCTGGAACAATTGTGCGGCTGCAGTGGCGTTCGCATCAACATGCACTTGAAATGCGAGTCAAGAGCAGCATCCACAGCATCAGCATCAGCAGCACACAGCATCCGCATCCGCATCCGCATCCCGGCTCAAAGTATGCAACGGTTTCGGAATCATTTCCACCTCAATCCAAAACTTCAATTCGGGATTGTTTGTCTCGGCTTGTAGTTCTTTCCTTCGAAAAGTAAGCAAATCAGGGAAGGAGGGAGGGAGGAAGGGCGGGAGGGAAGGAAGAAAGGATTCTCTGCTTTGTTTGTCCATGAAATTGCTCGCATGCGTATTGATTCGGGGGCAGGTGGAACAAGCAGTCAATACGCGTCCAGCCTTAACTCAGTTTTTGGGTGAGCGAAACAAATATCAGTGCTATATTCTGATACGATTCCAAGCGTTGACTGACCCATGGAAAGATTAGACCCATTCGATTTAGTAGCATTGCTCGTGTGAATGCAATAATTTGTCCCGTCAGCGCATGGATTGCATTCGCTCAATGAGGAAGGGCGTAAAAACCGAAATTCAATATGAATCTCGAGATGAGCCTGAGACCTTTGCTTGCTGGAGGTGATGGCTCCTTGAAATTCCAGAGAGTAGAAATCAAATATGCGCCCACAAGTAAACTACATAAGCAGAAGACAGAGCTGCAGAGAATCCACGTACCAGCCAAGAAAAGCGGAAAAAGCTAAAAGGAAATCGCGACCAGCGCACACAGGCAGCATAGGAATGAAGGCACCGCAGGACACACTCACACAGGAGAACGGAAAACGGAGAATGGCGAATGGAGAATACGCTTCAAGTTATTTTTGCCATGAAAATCTCTAAGGAACTTCAGTGGGCCACGAACTATGCACGTGGGAGTGGGAGTGGGAGTGGGATGGCAGGAGACCTAGACCACGTTCGTCTCATCTCCTGGTGGATGCTGGATGCTGGATGTTGGATGGCTGCTCAAGTAGCTTCAAGTTAGGAATTCATTGTTAGTTATGCGATTTCAGTGCTTGTTTTCTTTGCGAATTTCCTGCGACGTCGCAGGACTGCGACTACGACACCGAGGCGAACTAAACGTCTTTCATTGGATTTTGGCATGCCAGGCATCACGGATGGAATGGAATGGAATCACGACATCAGGACAGTAGGACAGCAGGACATCAGGACATCAGGACATGGGTTGGCCACCTCCGACTCCCACTCCGCCTGCCATTGCACGGCAGCTAGACAAAGTCAAAGTGTTCGACATTATTTGAAATTCATGAATGGCATCCTATCCTTCGGATGCCACACAGTTCTCCGCCTGTGCAGAGTCCTTCAGCGAGTGCGAGACGTGCTTCCCGGGGCCGGTTCTTTGCTCTTTGTGTGTGTGTGTGTGTGTGTGGCTGTGTGTGGGTTTTGTCTGACAAATACGAGTAAAATCAAGTAACGGCAGCTGATAATGGCTTATTACCAGGACGACAGCAGCACCAGCACCAGCACCTCCCAACTCCCACCTCCTACCTCCTTCATCGTCCCTTCTCCACCAATCCTTGACAGTGGCGCAGTGCGTTCTTGATTGTAATTGAACACGCACGCTAATTAAGACGCCAATAGTTTTAGTTTTTGTTACACATTGGATTTGTGTCTTCTGCTTTGCTTTCGTTCGCTTTGGCTCAGGCTCTGGCTGTGGCTTTCCGTCGCTTTCCATTAAAATCTCATCCGTTTTTGTGTATCTGAATGTAATGCCAATTATTCCGCCAATTAAGTGTTCAAGTTTATGCTAATTATGTGCCGCAAGTCGAGCGAAGCATTTTATTGCCACGAATCCAATTAGGAGGTCGATCGAATCTTTCTTAAACGGATAAACATAACTCATACGCCTAGTGGCGTCTGGATTTTTAGCGATTCGGGGTGATCACTTGCTGCAGACAGGATATGTAATTCATACTGTGAATCATGCAGGGCTCTACAATGAATCTACCTCGTTTTTCACCCTTATCTTTATTTATTTCATTTTCCTTTCTAAATCTGCAATCTTTCATCAATTTACTAGCATTTTTTATTTACTTTGAGATCCATCATATAGGTTTCCTGCCTGCAATTCCGTATTCATGTACTGTGAAAATATCTTCACCATCTGAATGCAAGGGGACAAATAATATAGTTTGTTGGGGCTTTCATCATCATTAGTTAAATGGTGTCCGCCCCCAAGATATGGCATCAGCATGCAATCCGACAGAATGCCGTGCATATGGCCCGACCTGAATAAATGCATCCACTATTTCATCACAATGATTCCCACTTCACTTCACTTCCCATCTTCTCCTTCGCCTTCCCCTTCACCCCTTTCTCTCACTCTCTCTCTCGCTCTCTCGGTCTTTCTCTTTCTGTGTTCTTCTCTCCCTTTCTCTCAGTGTGTTGCAATGCTTCTTCATTCCTGGCCTTCGCACGTCACTCAGCATCAAGCGGAAACAGTTAGCAACCATCATGGCTACCTCGCCGACGCCTCTCTTTCTTACTTCCGCTCTCTCTCACTCTCTCTTTACCCACAATATATGTATATGTGTGTGTGTGTGTGTGTGTGTGTGTGTGTGTGTGTGTGTGCGTGTATGGGTGCTCCTCTTCTTCTTTAAATGTGTGTGTAATTACTGTAGCTGCAACATCATCCTCATCGCCCGTCAACATCAGCTCCAGCTCCAGCTCCAGCATCGTGTTTGTGTCGAGACGACGACGACGCCGCCAACTTGTTTGCATACAAATTAAACTCGTCATTTATGTTAGCTCTCTCTCCCTCTCTCCCTCTCTCCCTCTCTCTCTCTCTCTCCCTTCCTCTCTTCCGCTCCCCCTCTCCACTTGGCTCTCTTACTGCTGCCCTCACTCCCTCCATATCTGTGTCCCTTTCGTTGCGCCCACTCAATAGCGCGCTCCGTTGCCCACTGTAGATTAATTTATCATCTCGCTTTACAAGCATTCTATGAGTTTAATGAACTTTTAACAAGCAAACAACCACGCCCACCCCCCACCCCCCACCCACACGCAACCCACTGCAACACCCACCCACCTTGCTCGCCCCTGCGTAGTGCTAGTTTGTTCCGTGCATATCCAATTAGTTTTTGAAATTTTTTTGCCAGCTTTAATTAGCGCAATGCAAATATTTCTATGCCATTCAACCATATGAAACACGGAACACGGAACATGGAACATGGAACACGGAACATGGAACACGGAAAATGGAACATATTGGGTGGACAGTGGACCGACCGCAGTATTAGGGCGTGAACCGTCTGAATTTTAGAGACAAATAATTTCAAGCAACAAATAACACCATAACATATGAAATAGATTGTGATAGAATCGTAATCAGATTTAACTTGAATTGATTAAGTTTTTCTTGGAAGTAAACAAGTGATAAACAAAGCAACATCCGATGAACAATATACCTACAATTATGGGAGCTCTTCTTATTTATCGTAGCATCTCCTGGAGCTTAATCGGATGCCCATCCCTAGCGAACGGATGGCCACTGCGATATGATTATTTTTTAGTTATTTTATTCGATCGCCGAAATGAGCAAGTATTTCGAGAGGGCTGCCAGGCTCAAAGCCGATGTAGATAAGGCTCATTAAACTTTCAAAACATAATTAAAGTTTTAGCCAGGCCAAGGGTCCCTGGGGTGATGCCACGGGCCCGGGCAATGCCTCGGGCATGGGCACGGGCACGGGGACGGGCACGGGCACGGGTAGGGGTAGCGGTTCCTGTCTAAAGGTTGACTAATGCGCACAGCTTTCACGCGCCGGAGAAGTAATTAAAATGCTAATAAACACTCGTTAACTACATAATAACCTCCGCACGATGGAAGGCCCAACTAATGCTACTTATCTGCAAATTTACACCCGTCCCTGCCCAGCCTCCCCTCTCGCCTGGGTCCTTCTCGAGCCACGCACACAACACGCAGCGCGTAGCGGTAGCACAGTGTCGAAATTTTGCTCAATTTATGTCTCAAATATTCGCACACGCACTCACAGATACACACACTCGCAGTCACACCTAGAGAGTCACACACACACACGCACAAATGGGGAAGAGATGCTCGGATATTCTGCACTAGTTCTCGTATTAGTGGCAGGGCCCTTGGCATTGCTTGTTATGCGCCCAACGTTGCCTCTGAAATATGAATACAAGTGAGTTTTAAATAAATTAGTTAACGCACATGCAGGGGAAATGGGGTGGAGGGGGGAGAGATGGGGATCCCCTGCGCTAGGTGAAACCTTTCGTGCACTAATTCGAGTAGTAGTTCTCGTTACGTTGCACACTTACACCAGGAGCTAACTCCAGGCACCAAGGATTCCTTGCTGCATTGAACATCTCAGGCTAAGGAGTCCCAAGGTGTGATTATAATTTAGGTCATGACCCTCCACAAAATAATTGTCAAAAGTCACAGTTAATAAAGCAATTGAAATTCAGCATTTTGTTCACCATTTCGGATATGCGAAATACCCTTTTAGAATTTATATTTCATATCAATGAAGTGATTTTGCCAGCTGGGGACTCAGTTTGTTGTCACCGCCTTTGGACTCTCGTTTTTCGTGGGAGCCTAGCACATCGATTTCCGGACCCGGCTCAGTGCCTCGCACAGAAATGTTCGTTTCGTTGTTCGGAATGCTTCTGGTGGCTTTGGCAGGATATTTCTTTTCGGTGATCATTTTCCCGGGATCGCCACGGACTTCCTTTGCTCGACCTGCTTTATGCTGTTCACCTTTTTATCTTATAATCATTGATAAAATGAGTAATTTTTTGTTTGAAATTTAAGTGAAATAATGATCATAATGCTGTCGCCATGCTCGAGTTTCACGAGTTTTATAGCCTGGATCAGTAGAAGGGGGGGGGCAGTAGTACTTTTCCCATTTGAATTCCAGCATTCGAATAATCCTTTTCCCCACACGACTCTCTCTCGTAGCTCAAAGCTTTTTATCCTGTTTCTTCCATCAATCTGTGAAGTGTTTTGCGTCCCTTCCCGTTCCTCTGGCAATATTTATATCTGGCAATAGGTTAACCACTCCTAACCCACCTGAATTTTGTTTCATTTTGATGAAATTATGTACGGATTCGTGCATCCCGGAATTCGCTGACCTGCGCAACACCCTATAGCCGCATAACCCATTGAGTTGGCCAAACACTTGAGAGGAGAGCCATAGCCGTAGCTGTAGCCGTGGCCCAAACACAACAACATTTTTAATTAAAAATGTTTCGAGTGTTTTTTGGGATTATGCGCCCTGGAAATAGGCGGCGGTGTTATGTTACGTGTTGAACCCGTGTCCTCGAATTACCAGCCAGCCACTTGGGTGTTGTGGCTCCTGCTCCTGTGGCTGCTCCTGCTGCTGCTGCTGCTGCAGCTGCTGGAGGGGCTCGGGGCTCGGGGCTCTCTAAAACGTCAAATTGGTTTGGCCTTGGCCCAAGTCGTAGGACCGACCGGTAGGTGGCACATTATAAATTATGACATAGAGTCTAATAAACTGGTAGCCCGGCCAGGCAACAAATTTCGAGATTAAAGTTCTGCCTGCCCCAAAGTGTCAAGTATTGAATGTGTGTGTTTGTTTTTGTGTGTGTGTGTGGTGTGTGTGTGGTGTGTTGTGGCCCCGAAAGGCATCCCTCCAGTCGAAGGGAGCGAGTGGTATTCATTATTCAAGCCTATTGTCGGGCATTAAAAATGTAGCAAGGAAAATACGTATACGTATACAAACGAGTCGACTGCCACCAAAGACAGGGAGTGTTGCAAGCAAAGTCTCAGCTTTTCCGTAGCTGCTGCTGCGGCTGCTGCTGATGCCACTAGTTCTACGAGTTTATGTTGGGATGCTGTGAAAAATGGGCAAGAAAATGCGGCCGGTTAGGAAATTTGCATAAAACAAGTAGAGGAAGTGGAAGAGAGAGCGAGAGCTTGGCCCATAAACAGGGTCGAGACAGCGACGAGGAGGCCAACAGTCGATGCCAACAGGTTAACTTCCCTACCCCGCCCCGCCCCGCCCCCCGCCACGCCAGGCCTTGCCCCCGCTTGGCCACCGTCATGTGTAGCCATTATGACTTACAACAAAGCCCAGGTCGCCGGCAAAACAGAGAAACGAATTTACATAAATAAGAAAAAACATATTTAACCTCCGCCCCCTGTTTCGGGGTCACAGTTCATGCCCAGGGTTGGCAAGTCAGGACTGGAGCCTTTACCTCACCCGATACTTTGTTGCGTTCTCGTCTTTTTCTTTTCCTTTTTGCTTTTTCCTGGTTTTATTTCCCTCTTTTTCTGTCTTAGTGCCGCGCATAATTTAGGGGAACGCATTAAGGGAACCTTAGGAGCTGCCTTTGCCTTCCTTCCTTCCTTCCACAGGGTGTCCTGCTGCCTGCTGCCTGCCGCCTGCTGTGTCCTCGCAGAACGGAGTGGAGAGGAATCACAAGGCTGTTTCTGGGCCGGATTTAGCTTTTTGCTGGATTTGCCCTCTGTCCTGACGCTTGCCAAAGTATGCATGCGAAAATTGTTTGTGAAAATGCGGTGGAAAATATTTGGAAATGAATGCAAAGCGGCAAGTAAGCGACAGGATAGCGACAGGACGAGGATGTGCCAAAAAAATGGTGCAAAACATACCGAAATCCAGGAAGGAATGTCCCGCTCCTAGCAGAGGGCCCTATAAGAAAATCCTATGACACTCACTTGAGTGGATCAATGCGAAAGGGACTTGATGTTGGAATGTGAAAATAACTTTTACATTTTACGCGGAACAATTTCGATGAAAATACATATATTTTGTATCTAATTTTCTAATTTAATCTGAAAACTATCCGATTGTTACTGAATGAAAACGAATGAAATGATACCAACTGATGAGATTTGTTCTTTGAATGGTACTGAAATAGTTAAGCTGGATTATCGGAATCGTATAGCATACGGACATGTGAGCCATCTAAGAACCAGTGGAGTATCAGAGGCTTTATTCTGCCCGTAACTATTCTTGGTAAATAAATGCCATACCTGTATCGATTTCAGCTGAAGAACATCGCGGAAAATCAGACCTTATTCAAAATGGCACCAATCAGGCTCTATTTCGACAGGGGAATCCACACTTTAAAGCTTTTAATAGACGAGATCACTATCAGCGGCGTCTTGGGGCAACATCTAATAGTACAACGACTTCGGCGACTCTGGCATACCAATCAATATGCCCCGCAGACCGCAGTGCATCGTGTCGTGCCACAAGTTTCGCGTCTCCCGGCGGCGTTCAAATAACAAGCCAAACCCGGCGATAATGTTGCTGCGGTGCACAAAACAACGACAACGGCAACAAAGAACGGCGGCAGCAGCAGTACGGCAACGGCAACGGCAACAGCAACGGGAGAAACCGCAACGGCAGCAGGAACAGACAGATGCGTCGCCAAGCCCAGGATGGGGACTGGAGGACTGGAGGACGGAAGGACTGGAGGACTGAGGAAGCAATAATTTAATTCTGCATTGCAAATGCAAACAAATTTCGCCAAGCCGCAGATGCAAAAAAAAAAGGAGAGGAGAGGACGAAGAGCGAAAACTTAACCGCAGAGCGCGACAAAAACGCCAAGGAGGAGCGGAGGAGCGGAGCACGGAATGGAATGGAATGGAATGGAATGGAACGGAGACCCGGATAGCGCGACAAGGAGCTGCGGAAGAAGCAGAAGTGAGTGAGTGTTTATTTTATAGCCTGAAATGGAGTTCTGCCGGATAACCAATCCCACGTAACCGGCAAACGGTTTGGCCCCCATCCGCACTTTCCGACTCTACCTCTCCGGCTCTCCGGCTCTGTTGTTATTGGAGAATTATTACGCGATGTTGGGGGCGGGGCGGGGCGGGGTGGGGTTGGGGCACGACGCGGCTGCGGCCACTGGTAACAGAAGTTGACAATGTTGGCGACTAATAGCAGTGGGTCCGGGGAGAGGCCGGGAGAGAATATCCTTTTGCCAAGCGCGTTGTTTTCCTTTCCTGCTCACTTTTTCCTTTCCTCAATTTATACATTTGCGCATAAAAAGCAAGTGTAAAAGTTTTGCATATTCATGGCGCTTTAAATGTCGTCGCCAACCACGGCCACGGCGACGTCTGAAGTGCAGCAGCAGCAGCAGCAGCGGAGGCAGAGGCAGCCACAGCCACAAAGGCAAAAAGCAATGCTCCAATAGAGCAGGCCAACAACAGCGTGGACTGGAGGTTGGCTTAGATACCCTGCAAAACTCGCACAAGGACATCCATGTAGCACATGTACATATGTGTGATGAAACAATTTTGGTATTCTTCTACTGAATGCAATGGTAAAGTCTTATAATACCTAGATGACACTTTAAAAGTCGCAGAAATTATTGAAAAATCATCTAAGAAAAATACATTTTTGCATGCAGGTGGGCAAAGTCTCAGGCCTGTAATACATAATTGATAAAGTTATAATAATTATGAATTGCTAGTTACTGGGGGATGCAAATTGCCAGACTTTGAGCACATACCCAATCTATTTTATGACATTTTCTAGGGTATAAAGCAGTTCTGACTTTCTCCCTGTCCTCCAGATTGTCTTCAACTTTTTATGCTGTTGCATGCCGCAGTGGCAGACCAAAGGACAGACGCAGGGGCAAAGGAAAACGCGCAAGAGAGAGCGAGCGAGAGAGAGAGAGAGAGAGAGAGAATGAGCTTCAACAAAAAAGTAATAACATCAACCATAAAAGTAGCTACATCATCAGTTGCCAGATGCAAGCAAAAGCCGAAAGGACAGTAAGACAGACGGACGGAGGGACGGACGGACAGACAGACAGATAGACAAACAGACTGACAGATGGACAGACAGACAGGCAGACAGACAGACAGACAGATATATAGACAACCGACTGCCGCAGACATATTGTGTCTGGGGAAAACTTTGTTGGCAACAAAAAGCAACACCAACAAGATGGGGAAAAAGTGTCTCGGCTCTCAGTTCTCGCCTGTGCCTCTGGCTCTGCCTCTGGCTCTGCCTTTCCGATGCGTGATAAAAACCGCGCGATGAAGCGCATGTGAAAACAATGAGATTATTGCCTGAATTTATGTGAGCTCTATGAACTGTAGCGCCCATCACCACCCATCACCCATCACCCTCCAACATGGCAGCCCCTGGCACCCTGGCATCCTGGCACCCCGACATCCCGACATCCCGGCCATATCTCCCACTCCTCTCGAAAACAATCTTTCTCTTGTAATTGTCGACATGTCAGCACATTAAACGGCCATAAAACGGCAAACGGCAAACGGCGAAACGGGAATCGGCCAAATCAAAGGCAACTTGTTCGCATCAGAGGAGAACTTTTCTAATTTATAGCCATTTCCGAGTTTCCGAGAATGCAACAGTTAAGCGCCACTGGCCTCTGAACCTCTACCCTGGCCGGCCACATTTACATGGGCCATTTCCATTCCACTTCCACTCTCACCTGAGAATGGCCCCCTTGTCCGCTTGTCCGCTGGTCCGCTGGTCCGATGGTCTGCTCTCCGGTATGCTCGAGCCGGGCCGGGCCGGGCCGGGACGGGTCGGGTCGGGTTACGTGGTTCTCCAATTTATCATGACACTAATGAGCATGAAATAGGACAAGGTTTATTAAATTTCCCTTTTAAAATGTGCACACGCCCGGTTATCTTGTGAGGAAGGGGATGGGGTTGAAAAGGGAAATAGAGCTGCCTAGAAGTCAGAAATGAACCAGTTCGTTTAAGGAAGAGATCAGAAAAACACAAAGGGGTAAGAGGCCGGTAAGGGGCCGAGAATTTAAAAACAAAATACACACGACTTGGACTTGTACTTGGACTTGGACTGCTTCAAAAACTCAAACAGCTTGATTCTCGTTTGATTAACTATCATGTTCTGGTCCTCTTACTGACTGATTCTTCAAGATCGTTTCATCCCCCTCTCGTACTGCAAAAGAGGAGATTGGTAGCTTTGTAGGGGGCGTGGGAGGACGATGTATGGAGCGATGTAGGTGAAGCCATGTTACCAGATCAATTGGAATCTAATTTAGAATGTCACTGAGGTGGTACAAACAACATTTTGTATTTTCTTAATATATTTATTAAAAATCAATTGAAGATTGCTGTATGCACAGATTTCAATGAATTCCAGACCCTTAAGACTCGAAATTACAGTTATCAAATGAACCGCAATGCCCATAGCCCAGAAATGAACCAAACCAGCGGATGGCAACAAGTACTTTTGCCCATCAGTCCCCCCAGTCCCCCCAGACCCCCCAGCAGCCACACAACGAGGACAGCAGCAGCGACATGAATGTGGCGCCAACGCGTCCTTCACATTCTCGCCACACCCTTCCTGCCCCCTTTCCAGCCCCTGTCATCGTCATCCCCGCCAAGTCCGAGCAGCTGCTGTTCGGCCGGCAAACGAAATGAAAAATGTCCGCAAGTGCGAAAATGAATCTGCCTCATGTTGCAATTTATTATGCCAACATAATAAATATTATATACAGTTTGTGTGAGAAATTGAAGAAGAAGAGGAGCCTCGCTCCGGGGAGCTGTTTTTTTTCGGCGTTCGGTGTTCGGTGGTCGGTGGTCGGTGGTCGGATGAGGTATCTACGAGTCCTTTGGGTGGCACAATTTCTTTCTGCTTGTTCCGTTTCCCTGTGACATTTGGAGAAATGTTTTTGGGGGTGGTCGTTCCCACTTCAGTGATTGTTTTTGCTGCTTCCTTCGCTCTTCCTAATTGTGGCCAAGAAAAATAAAGTTCTGGCTGTGCCAAATTGGCCAAAAGGAGGCAGAGTCCGAATGTGCGGCATGGCAAAAGAAGCAGCAAAAACAACAAGAGAAGGGAAGTCCCTCCGCATTCCATCTGGGAATGGGAGTATGAGGGAGCTGCTGCCAAAATATGGCAGAAAGGTGCTCATATGCACTTATAAATCACTGCGACATATTGCAGCTGCAGTGTCATCTGAAAACTATATGGAAATGGAAAGGCACGGACATAAGTTAGTTTTGCTTTGAAATTCAGCGCATTATTGCACAGTAAATAAGATAGTTTTTTTTTTATATTCAGATTTCTTCTGTACCACCAAATGTTTAAAAAGTTTACATTTCGATATACCCTCTTTTTTAAGGATTAGTAAATCTTTATATGCATATGCGTAGGCTGCCGTTTTAGACCGTATCCTTGGCTATCCACGACCGCTAGTTGGGTTCTAATAATTCGAAATTCAGAATATCTTATCTGTTTCGTTTCCATTTTTCCATTACTCTTTTATATTCCGCCAACATAAAAAGCAGCAACATACATATACATATATGTATGTATATGTCCGTATTTTATTGTGGTCCGAACTGGCCGACTCAGACGAATGATCTGTCTATTTATAGAATAATCCAAGGTATAATATGATTGGATTGACTCCAAAGCTGAGAAGCCGTAGGCCTCTCAACGAAGCGGTTACATCACAGCTAAAGAATTACTATATTTAAAATAGAGGTACTTTTCCCCCCTCCGATCATTTACACACATGTTTATATATAACTTTATTTTGTAGAATTTATGGAAGATTCGTTTAAAAGCCTCTTGCTCTCCAAAACAGTACATATTCTAGATTCTTTTTATTTCATTTATTTATTATTTTATTTAACAACGCATCTAACAATGGCAAAAACATTGGACGACTATGACTGGCAAAAACTGTGGAATCATTCAGAATGATACTATATATTATATGGGGTGATAAGCATCCCACAAGTGTGCAAGTGTGAATGAGGACAGCCACGTTTTCTGATCCGAAATCGGTCTGTTTGTTGATCTATTCATTTAAGTGTATTTCCATGCCTGTGGCTATTTTTCGCCCGTCTACTTTCTCCCCTCCCCCACCCACAGCCTCTGGGACATGTTAAAATTTGGTCTGCACGCATTTTCTATAAATCATTCAAATTGTCAACAGGAATTTATTTCTTCTGGGGTAGGTCTGACTCCCCCGTACAGCGGAAATGTCCAGGGACAGGTGGGGGAGGGCATTGTGCTTTTGTCAGGCATGTCAGGCCGTGGGGTGTGGTGTGTGTCTGTGTGTGTGTGTGTGTGGGTGTGTGAGTGAGCCCAAGTAACGGTCTTGGGTCTGCTCGTCTTTGGCTTTGCGGTGGGCAACTCTGCCATTTGCCATTTGCCATTTTCCGATTGTTGCTGCTGTTATTTAAGCAAATTTATTTCCCTGCTGCCGCATCGCATCGCTGTTGCTGTTGCTGTTGCCGCTGGCATTGCTGTTTGCTTTTCATTTCCGGCCACGTCGACAAATCACAGAACAACCCAAAAAAGGATATTATCTGCACCAAAACTGTTTGCCTCAGTCCGGGCTTCCTTTATTTGTCTAAATAATTTGCAAAACATTTTCATACTCCGTAATCGTGGAATACTAGAGGGCATACTCGTATTCTGCTCGTATCGTGTCCAGTCAGTTTAAGTACGGGTATTCCCAGTTACATATTATATATCCCAAAACCTGCTTGAACTACCCTGATGGTCTAGAGTTAAAAAAAGATACAGTACCTTCAATTATATCGGACTTCGAGTCGCCCAATCATCACAATCGGACAATTATTACAATAAGAATAGGAAAAACAATATATATGTATAGATATATATATACGTGATCTGCGTAATGGGTATCTCATAGTCGGAAGGCCGATTAAGACGTGCTTCCTTCCCTATTTTGTGGATTTTGTGCGCTTTGTATGCGAGTATTACCCACTTCCTAATGGTCTTATAAGTGGGGCTCTCTTTCTGCATTTCTGTGACCCGTAATCTTGATCTTGGCTGTTCGGGTCACTTCATTTGGCCCGGGCCCAAATCGGTCATTGTAGTCCACTCAATTTTCGACTCACGTGTGCAAATAGAAAACAAGAACCGCCCGGTCATACATATGTATGTACATGCATACATAGCTGTACCATTCCCATCGAAAACCCCATCACCATCCCAATTTCTGTCACAATTTCGTAATGCTAATTGGCTGCACAAATGTTTGCGCCTCTGAAATTTCCACTCGTCATTCAACGACGATGACGGCTCACTTAGAGTGGTTCTAGACATCGGCCTAGTTAAGCCCGGAGTGCATTTAGTCTTGGTAAGCCCTTCCACGTACGATGTGCGGACTGGGTGTGCGTGTGCTACTTGCGGGTCTGTTCTTGATCGCCCTGCCAGCCCTTGGGCAAACCAGCACCACTACCCGCAATGTCACCGAGTTCCTGGGGCACCGCCAGAAGCGTTGGCTGATCTATCAGAACAGCGGATCGATGAAGTTCAGCATCGGACCATCGCTGCCAATACCCTTGGGGGATCACGTCACGTTTCGCTCCTGTGTACTGTCCTTCACGCTCCAGGGAGGCACCTATTCGCTGCCCACCTCCCCCATCTGGCCCTGGGACAAGTGGGAGGGCACTTTCGCCCGTTCCCTGACACAGATGAGGCGGAACATCGAGAGGCACGAGGCCAGTGGAGACATACGGTATGCAGACGATGCCAGACTGCTGGTCTACACCGCTCTGGAGAAGTACATGGGCAGGAGGAATGATGACCTGGCCGTGGGCAGGCAATGCCTGCTTCGCTCCATATGCGAAAATGCCCAAATCCACCACCACATTGGGGTGTTCTCCGAAATCTTGAACATTGTCCTGAGGTAAACGCTTAATTTGATTCATTGCATCGATGCCTCTAACCAATTCGTACTTTAGTCCTGGCAAGGCGGATCTGGATGAATCCTACCATGATGCCTATGTCGCTGGCAAGTCAGGCGCCGATTGCCTCAGCCTCTACAGGACCTGCCCACGCGGCGACAATTTCCTGGACAAGCTGCTGATTGTGGAGCGTGATTGATTTACTGCTGGTCCTTCTGGCGATCGTAGTCGATGGAAGCACAATAAAGTTTTCGACTAAATCAAAGTGCATGTCTAATGGGTCTCGTCCTGTGTCGGATTGGGGAGGATGTGCTTGTTGCATAATTTGGGGGCGGAAATGCACGGATGCATGTCTTCGGTGCAGGAAACTGTGTTGTCAGAGGATGGCTCAAGGATTTGAGAGTGTGTGTCTGTGTGTGTGTGTGTGTGTGCGTGTGCGTGTGTATCCATGCATGTCCCATGCAAGTTGATGCGTCATCTGTGGAGTGCTACGGATTGCAGCCCTGAAAAGTTTATTGCTTGGTTTCTTGGACCAGAAATACAGATATTACAAAATAAGCTACCAGCTTATGCACTTCACGATCTCAGCATCGTGATATTGGACACCGCATGAACATGGCATCTGCAGATAGTTACCTATTGCGATGCACCATCACAAGTTCAAACACCGCAAAGTTGAACAGGACACCTCCCCCCACCCACTACCAGCAACGCCTTCCGCTCTACTCAGTTCCTCTCACAACGCCTAGCTGCACTTTGCATGGTTCCTTCATCCCAAGCGCTCTCGCTCTCGCTCTCTCTCTCTCTCTCGCTCCCTCTTGCTCCAACAGGGCTCCGGCTCCATCTCCTCCTGCTTTCGTTGTTCGCGGTGGTTGTCATAATCGCATTTGAATTAGCTGTGCACACAAAACGCTGATGTGGAGAGAGCGAGAGAGCGAGAGAGCAGTGGAGCGCCAACAGGGTGATGCACGTACACGTAAGGCGTATTTATGCAAGGTGGTGGCCTCCTCTGTTTTCGAGTCACATTAATTCGCCGCCACTGTGTACAAATGTACATAGTACATCTTGATAATGCTTTCTAGCAATTCCTCACACACATGCAAATATCAAAGCTGCCCCACCCTGTATGGAGGAGACTGCTGTCAGCGTCTGTAAGCCTAATGTGCCACTTAAGACGCATTTATTGTCTTTCGTACCCGTCGTCGTCGGCGTTGTTGCTTTTGCTGTTGCTGCTGCTGCTGCATGGTGGCTGCATTTTCCATTTAATTGACGCCATTGTTGACAAAATGGCGGTCGTGAGTTGGCTTTCGCTGCAGCCCGAAGCTAAAGTTGGAGCAGCAGCCGCCGCCACAAGCCATTAATGTTAAGCGATTTGTGAACGGGCGGAGGAGAAGGAGAAGAAGTGCAAAGGGTCAGGTTTCGACTTCACTTCCCTACCAAGAAGATATGTATGTACATACTTTACTCGTTCATCCGCAAAAGGCAGGTCTGCGTGAAGGAGGCGTGGCTGAAATCACTTGCAATTACCGTTACAAATTTATCGTTGCATGGTGGCAGCGGAAATGTTATCGAGAATACCGGTGATGTGGGGGGTCTGACGAAGTATTCTTGGGAGAATTTCGAGCTTATCCTTTGATTTGTCAAGAGACATTATTAAGGCGACCGTTGATCAGTATTAATATACCCTTTATTGTACGTTTTTCATATTTTAATTAGTGGATTTAATGTGAATTAGCTCTGCCCGCAAAACTCTTATCGCCTTCAATCCCGCAAATCCACTGCGAAGGCATCCAAGACACTCTTTCCTCTCGGACACTCTCCGAATTGCTCCAAGCAGTGGCTGCCGGCTAGCCCCGCCGCATAAGCCTCCCTATAGGAAAAATGTAAGCGCGCCTTCCCAGGTCTGCAACAGTCGATGAAAGGTTTGGAATTGTTTGGGCAAAATTATGTATGTTTTACTTACGTAAGCAGGATGTTCAGAAGCTCAGCCATGATTCCGACATGGTGATATATCTGGGCATTCTCGCAGATGCCGCGCAGCAAGCACTGACGACCCAGACCCACCGAGCCACTTGCCTGGTCCACGTACTTCTCCAAGATCTCGTATACAAACAGTCGGGTATCGTCCTCGTGCGAGGCATCCAACCGTTGGACCTGCTCCTGCAAGGATCGCGCGTAGATCGTCTCCCATTTATCCCAGGGATACAGCGGTTCTGAGGGCAACGTATATCCGCCAAAGTGGAGTGTCCAGAAGTAGAGCAAGCCACGCCAGGTAACCGCATCCTCCAGTTGGGTGGGCATTACGGGCCCGACTACCAGCCGGATGGTTCCGCCGTTCCTGTAGATCAGCTGATGACGTTTCTGTCGGGTATGCAGGTAGTCCGTAAGATTATGGTTGGCCGTAGGCATCACAACGTCGTAGACGGCGCTAACCAGGGGAAGAAAGTAGCCATAAAGAAGCATCCAAATCATTTTCATTATGAATCGTCGACTGGGGCAGGCACAACACTTTTTAAGAATGATTCCCACTTGGGAATGCTATCCAGCGCTGGCCGTATTGCCAATTTTAATAAATATTTACTCATTCACTTAGCACGGACTACGAATTGGGTTATAAAGACATCCAGAAGATGGGTCTGAACCACACCCAACACCCACATGCAGGTGAATTGGGAAATTAACCTTTTAATATTATGTATCTGGTAATCATTTATGAAAACCTTTCATATAATTAGTTCAAGCCTTGACTTCTTACCTGAGATTTTAAATTTTGCGGTCAAAAGCGCGCGTTTTGCAACACTCTTAGAGCTGCACAACGCATTGAACTAGTTCGGCACTTGGTTCACCTTCCATTTGTCGTGCAAATGGTGTTGTGACATTAGATACTTTGCTAACTGACTAACTGAGTGAGATAAATATATAGTCCCATTAGGCAGTAATGTTCTTAATTAATGCCTTAAATGAATTAAAACTGAGGGCATTCCTTGCCGTATCCGCCGTTGGTTTCGATTGCAATAGTTATAGCTAATTAAGCTACACAAATATTATGCAATAATAACACTATGCAACACCACATTTACTTACCAAACCAAAACCAAAACCAAAACCATTTTACGAACCAAACCGACATTTTCTGATATATTTGAGACTTTTAACATTTTTAATGAATTATGGTTTTATTTAAATATTACAAATTTTTCTTTTTTTTATTTCTTCAGATAGGTAGTGCTCCTTGCTTTCAAATTACTTGAAAAGCATTAGCTTTGCATTTATTAATATGAATCATAAATCGGACACAAAAACTTTGTAGCTTCAGATTACCGTCCAGAAAGTATTAAGATTTTGAATTCAAATTTTGCCATTTTTTCGGGTTTTTTTCACCAAATTTGTACTTTAAACTCCGGAAAAGTCGAAAAAATGATTTCTGAAGGTTTCTTTTTGTACTAAGATGGGTACATTAATTAGGTGTTGTTTAAGATATCGTTTGTCCAAGCCGGTCCAAGCCAAAACGAATACCCAAAACCAGACGCATCCCATTAACATTGACTTTGCCGATTATGTTTTTGACTTGGACATGTTTGACTAGTTCGGCAGCGATTTGAATAATCACGAAGAGCTTGCGAACTATAAAAGGGTTCGAGCAGCCATCAGTTGGTAGCAATCGTCGCGAACTGTTCGAGAACCGCAGATCAAAAACCAAAAACAACCAACAATCACCATGAAGTTCCTCATTGTCTTCGTTGCCCTCTTCGCCCTGGCCCTCGCCGCCCCCGCTGAAGTGGAAGTCCTCCGCTCTAGTTCGGATGTTGGACCCGAAGGCTACAACTTCAATCTGGAGACCAGCGATGGCACCAAAAAGAACGAGGATGGACATCTGATTAATGCTGGAGCCGAGAACGAGTCGATCGCTGTCAAGGGATCCTTCTCCTTCGTCGCCGATGACGGACAGACCTACACCGTCAACTACATCGCCGATGAGAACGGTTTCCAGCCCTCCGGCGCTCATCTGCCCGTGGCCCCCGAGGCTTAAGTTGAGTTGCTTCCAACCCAAGCAGCTTGAACGCCACCGAGTCCCTTGTTAATTTCCCCAGACCGATTTTCCAAGCCTTTTACTTAAAAGGAAAATTATCTAAGTCAAAGGCACTAATTTGTTAAATATTAAAGAAAATGAGTATATAAAAAAAAAATTTGTTTTGAAATTCTACTTCCTGCATAATCTACTTAAAATGGTGGGGAACCACAGATGGACAATGTCTATATTGGTTTGGCTTTTAAAGTTGATCAGCTATACAGAAAATCAGAGACAACGCTTTTGCAGCTAGTACGGCCTCAAAGTCATACCAGCTATAAACGCTATAAATGCCGGAATTGGTATCGGAGGCGATGCATTGCAATGACTGCCTCATGCTGTCTCTCTCTGTTTGATTTACATATGTTATCGCTAGGGGGATCTCTCCGAATTTTGCTCGCACTTGTCACGACCGTTAGTTAGATTTGTTCTAATGATAGTTCTAGCACTTAGTTTATCTTCTTTCCACCTAATGGCCTGGCCTTATCAAATAGAATTATAGAATATAACATCTGTTTCCAGTTTTCATTGTGTTTCTAATTTGTTTTACATCTGTTTCTCTCTCTTTCTTCTCACACAACCACCGCACCGTTCTATCTCGCTCCCCTCCGTCAGAGCACTCACACTGCACGAGGTAGAGAGAGAGGGAGAATGATTAAGCACGTGGTAAGAGATAAATGGCCTTCTTCATTGTGGCTAAAATATCGATCTGATCTGACCCAGATTCGGCGATTTGGTAGGTATAGTTAGGTGTGGATGCCACAGATTTTCGCCCCTTGTGGGGGCGGTAGGGGGAGTGAAAGAATTTGAAAACAAACTTGATTCAGTGTGATATCACTGGAGTCTCCAAACAACATTTGGTTGCTCTTATAGTCTCTTAGAATTAGGCGTCAAACAAGACGGACAGGTGGACACACGGACAAAAATACATAACTGTGTATATCGACTCTGTTGTTTATGCTGATCAAGATGATATATGTACATATGTATATACAATTTATGCTAGCTTCTGGGTGTTAGACACATTCACCACCTAAACTCTTCGAGTCCCGGCCAAACGCACGATGCTGCAACAGTGTAAGAGACCTATTAGTTTTTCGGCGCAAAAGATCTTAACTTAACTTGGTAAAGGTGGGTAGTAAAAAATAAGGAAAAAATAATTGTATATAAAACGAACGTAGAAAATATCGATTGTTAACCTTTTTTGCTGGCTGGCTGGGTATGTGTGTTGGAAAACATAAGTTTGTCACAAATAGTGCCTCAGTTCTTTGACTGATAGCCGGAAGAGGTGTCTGCAGACGGCTACGAATACTATCTTTTCGTTTTTTCTCTCATGCTATCTCTCTCTCTTTGAAGCAAAGTTGGCAAAGTCCAATGTCATAGCACCAGTAGAACTACCACAACGCTTTGAACTAGTTCGGCACTTGGTTCACCTTTCCAAGTATCGATGTTTGATATAACCGATACTATCCTATCAAACATACAAATATCGGTCAAGATCATATGACTCGGGTAAACAACAATAGCAGAATAGTATTATTTATCTAAAAATAGCTTATATTTACGGGCTCCGATGAACGCCGTGATTGCGCTCTGCCACTTCTGCGAGGCACACGGCCCCTGCGCCATTTTCTGCACCCAGACGCTGCGGGACACCAAGATTGAGGACCTCCCACTCGAGCAGCATCAACAGCAGCAATCGCAGAAGACATGCTCCGCCTGCAATTACTCCATGGGACGTAACAACAGTGGCATATACAGCAAAGACACGGAGAGTGGGGCCACTTTTGTGAGCACGAGGGTGGCCGTCCTGACGGAGGTCGCCACCTTGGTGAAGCAGGCGGCGGTGCTGAGTCTCAGCAATGGGATAGACTCCAACAAGGATGGAGAGTTTGTGTTCTTTGGTGACTCGACGCGAGGCCACATCCTCAGCCACAAGTTCCGTGTGAGCGATCTGCAGGCGCGGGGCTACTTCCAGCTCTACTCGATTATAGTCCTGATGAAGGACAAGTATTTCCTGCTAAACACGAAACCCTTTCTGGCCGAGCACCTCAAGAAGGTCTCGTCCGAGCTTCAGGCGGGTGCAAACAAAACCAAGGAGGCCGAGGAGCGGCGTCAGAGCGAACGGCAGAGACGTCTTTCTGGAGCACCGTTTCTGATGCATTCTTCGCGCTCCCTGCTGGAGCTAACCGGCGAGGAAAACATATTTGCCCAGCTGCATTCGCACTTTTCGTGGCTCCTGCTGGCCGGCTCGCGCTTCCTCACCGAGCACGTCACATTCGGAAATCTGCCTTGGCTGCCGCATCAGAGCAGCGGCCGGCCGCCCGCCCAGCGCCTCACCTATAACAGCTCCACCCTGCCCATGATACAGAAATACGAGGAGAGTATTGACGATCCCGACCAGGAAGAGTTCTTCTCGCTGCGCCACATCAAGAAGGTGGTCCGCAAGGAGGAGTTCGCAACAGTTTGCTACTGCGCTCTGACGGGCGTGAAAATCATAGTCCGCGGCGCACCCGAGCGCACCTTCCGCTTTATGGTGTGCTTGAAGAAGCTCCTCCCAGAGCCCATGCACAATCTTATGCGCATCGATGCCCAGCACCAGCACTCAATCAGCTCCGAATACAAGATTATATCGGTGTCCAACGACATTGCCGTGCCCATAGCCAGCGCATCTGTGTTTCGCATTGATTTTCTGGACAAACATGTGAACGGACACGAAGTTTCCGTCAAGTGGCCGGGAGAGTTGCCCAGAAAACGTAAGCACTACGGGGCATGTTTCCCGTTTGAGGTAGCTTTATCGAATATGTGTTGTATGTATATTTTCCCGCAGTGCCAGATCTCATGGTTAAGCTGCTGAAGGCGGTGGAGGAGAAGAACTTCACAGAACTGGTGCTCAACAAACAGACAAAGGTTCTCATCGAGGAGTGGAAAAAGTGAGCTTGAAATACATGAGCAACCGTACTCAAATACTTACAATTATATTTTCCTGTTGCAGCAAAGCAACCTGCCTGAATCACGCCAAGTCCACCAGTGTGCAGGCCAAACTGAAGAAGGTGTTAGGTGTCCAACCGCAGGACCAGCCACTGATCAACTATTGGAGCACTCACTTGCACTAGAAGCAGGACTATTACTTGTATATAGCTTGCGAATATTCGTTTCACTTTTTGGAATAAAAATTCTTTATTGCCGCAACGAGTGCGACGGCTAGTTTCCTCCGAACTGACAAATCAATATCTTAACCAAAAAGTGACGACGGCCGTCAACGGTCCAAGTACAGGATGTAGTTGCTTACTTCTTGTAACCGCAGCTGGAGCGACGACCACGAGCACGCTCGAACTTGCGTCCCTTGGAGCGGACATAGGGGCGTGTGTGCGAGTGGGGCACACCAGGAGCCTTGCCGAAGTGCTTGCATGCGGTGCGAGCTGTGCGCTTGCCCTGCAGCAGCAAGGTGTTCTTGCCGGTGGGCGACTTCAGGGCCAACTGGTCGAAGGTCAGGACCTCACCGCCAGCCTTCAGGATGCGCTCCCTAGCCGTCTGGGTAACGTGCAGGGCGCACAGCGTCAGCTTGGGGACCACCAACAAACGGGCATCGTCGGTGACTGTGCCCACAACAACAACAGTGGACTCGGGCTGGTTGGCAGCCTTGAAGAAGCGAGCGATGCGCTGCAGAGATAGTGGTGGCCGATTGATCTTGCTCATAAACAAACGTTTCAGGATGATGCGGTTGAACTTCTTGTTCGTACGGCGCTGGAGGAAGCGGTACAGCTGGAATGATAGAAATACAAATTAGCGACTCTTGTTCCTTATTGAATTTCAGATAGCAAATAATCTTACCTTGACGAGCAAGCGCAGGTAAACATCCTGAGATTTGGGCTCGGTTCTGCGAACCTTGCGATCGTATTTGTGGTTGATATCAATACCCTGGAAAAAAAATATTATTATCAACTGTTGTGAACGTGTCTCTTCATCACATATTCCAATTCACAAGCAATAGCTTGCAATCACTTTTAAGATGTTTATAAATTTATTTTCCAGTTTACGGTTAAACTGCGTTCCTTACCATTTCGCGACCGGAAAAAGAAAGAGAGCAAGTAGCAGACTTATCGAGAAAATATACGGTCTGACCCTCAGAAATATACGAAAAAATACTATCAGGTTCGGAATATTCGATTACTTTTGCGCTTTTCTGCCCCTTGCGAGTGTGACCAGGTGTACATGCCCTACGGTTACACTTTTTTGTGTTTATTTACATATGTATTCTGTTGAAAATTCACATTATGTATGAAAGCAGCAAGCATATAATCGTCCTATCTGGCTTTCCCGCTCAGATAGTGCTTGCTAGTGTCCAGCCAAATACAATTGGTTGCCATTCTAGTATTAAGCGGTATTTCTTTTTCTTGTTTGAGTATTTTCTATTATTCGTTTGAGTATTATTTATTATTCGTTTATGTAGTTCTTTCTGTTTTGTTTTTCGCGTTTTTTAACATTTTGTTCCCATCTTAACGTTAATATAGATGTTTTAAGAAAAAAGTATTTTTGACTATCGGTGATGTTCAAAATACCACCTTGATGAATATACTGAAAAGATTTTAGTGTGACCAGCACTAATTCTTGAGAATGCAAATACCAAAAAATATTAATATGAAAATATTAAATATAGAACAAAGTACGCAATATACAATATTTTATTAGAAGTCATTACGCAGAATATAATTATTAATACATATTGTTATATAAATAAAAAAAAAAAATTAACCAAATAAATACCATCTTCCAAAAACTACCATAATAAGCCCAACAAAAATACCACTATCATACGGAAAATGGCAGCGAATTTACGTAAAAGCCAAAATGTGAGCACCAAAATAAATTTAATAATTAATTAATTAAACTTTATACCTGTCGTGTTTCTTAGCTTGTGGGGAGTCTGCACAAATGTTTCGCCACGGCGGCTAAGGTGAAAAAATCGGAGCCCGTCAAAAGCAAGACACTTGCAGCTGTTGGAGAATCAATTGCCGCAAAGGGGTAAATATCTTCGGTATGTTATGTACTCTTTTCACAATTATCATTCTATCCTAGGTTTCTGCGGCCTCACAAGCCCTATGCTCCCCCCAGCAATGCAGCTGAACGTGTGCGCTCTGTGGCCGGCTCGCTGCAGTTGACCAGCGACAGTCGAAAGCTGGACAATCTTTCCGAGAAGTTTAAATTTCTATCCGCATGCTTTCAGGAACTGCAGCACGGTGTTCCAAACTCCCAGGTTCATGAACTCAGCACCGTTGCCGATGTGATAGCATTTTACGAGACTCCTGTCGATACGACTTCGCCTTTGGATGCTCTTAAGCGAACAGACCTTCCTGAGAATTTGCACATACAGTACGAGTATTTGCGCTTTAATCCCGAGACGGATACCAAATTCAATGGAAAGACAGCGTTCCCGAAGAGCTCCACTCTGGTGACGGGTCTGAAATACCGTGGCAAGTACGAGGGGCATGAAGCCAAGCGGTCTTGGCCTTAGTTAGTCTGTTTATATTTTATTATTAGCGTATAATAAAGTATGAGAATCTATAAGAAGAACTCGGCTACAGCGTCCAATAAAGCGCCATTACTATAAACACTCTCCATTGCTGCGATCACACGCTCATCACGCAGCAGCTCCATGAGCCGTTTGTCTTCCTTGGCAGCTAACACCCTGGGGTACATTAGCTCTTCGCCCGTTTCGGTCACCGCCGGTTTGTTCATAATACTAAGAATTTTCTTCTGCAGCTCAATTTCTGGATCGGGATCCAGAAGCTTCGCAGCGGCATTGGCCTCGCCCACCTCCCTCTTCAGCTGTTCTTCCCGCTCTCCTTGCAGATATTTGATTATGCATTCGTATTGCAAGGCTGTCATCGGCCGATTGTCTGCAAGCATGTCGATCAGTTGCTGCATCTGGTCAGGATGTCGTCTTTGGAGTTGGGGCATCGCAGCTGGCAAGGCCGGGGTGGTCACGGCTTCACGCTGACCCTTCAGCCTAAAGTCTGTGGCGATTAGGTTGACGGCGTCCTCAAGCGGCATATTGCGGTGCTCGGCAGGAACTCCATACAATATGTTAACTGTAATGCTGCTGAGAGATTCGTGCTGAGGCGTCACGAGCACGGCGTAAAGGCAGCCGCGAGAGGAAATGTTGGCCAACACCTTGCCCAACATAACATCCTCATTGGGAAACAGAACATCCACTCGCATGCCCATTTTCCTCAGCCGGTGCTCAATGTATTCCGCATATTTTCTGTACAAATTGTGAGATTGTATTAATTGTAGGATCTTTCCTTAGCTAAGTGAATGCCAACTCACGTATTATCCCGATTTACTACTATGATCTCGCAATCATTGATGACTGGCTCTCCGGCTGCTGCAGCCGCTGCCGACATCACAATGCCTCCTTGCACTGTCACAGGGACCTGCGGCATCTGAAGGTTCTTTGGATTTCCGTTTGCATTTACCCCTTTGGCGCCTCTATTGTTTGCGTTGCGTACTCTCAATATTTTCGTCTTGAATGTTGATTTGTTCAGGGCTGTGGCACATTTGTTTGCCACCTCCTCTGATTCCAGCTGCACGAATCCAAAATTTTTCTGCACCACCGATCCCAGGACCTCGCCATATGGAAGGCAAATGCTGGCCAACTCTTCGCGCGTGCATACCGGCAGATTTCCGACAAATATGCGATTTTTTACTAAGGCTGGATCTGTTATAATATTATAATTATCGGCTTCAGTCATTTTTATTATTACTTGTATTCGATCAAAAAAAAAAGTCGCGTCTCGAATATACAGCGGGACCGAGTCAGCAGTGTGACCGTTAACGATACAAAATACCATCTGGCCAAAAAATAAATACTGTTAAATTTCATTTCGGTTTATAAAAATACTATTAAAATACCATTTAAATAAATAAAACATAGAATTCATGGTTTTTAAATATATTTTTCGTTTGTTTTAATTACTTTACAAACTTAAAAATGCATAGTTGTCTGCGCAGCCACGAACCTATAAACTAAATTTAAAAACTTTCGAGTGACAAATTTCAATGGCCAATATGTTTTTTATATTATTTTTTTTTTTATTTTTTTTTTTTTTTGTTTTTTATATTAAAATATTTTTAAAAATGTGCAATATTTTGTTTTGTTTTGTTAGTTTACGAAAATAAATCGATTTGCACACAGTTTTTGAAAGAAATGCAAAACATAGCTAAATATACTTTTCAAATGGTCAGATTTTCGGCTAAAACCTTAATAATATCCAGAGCTAACTATAAAATAGCTGAATTGGTAACACTATTTCGATTGGAAAGTGAAGAAACGATATCATTTAATCGAAAGCAGAGCTACCATGAAGTTAACGGTAGTTAGAATATGCATCTAATAATAAATTAAGTTGTATTTGAAAATATGGATCAAATATCACCATCGCCTGGTCGGACTGTAACAGCGTCTGCATCTCAGCTTCTATCCGAATCACAAGTAGAACGGCGCAGATCGCAACGATTGATTGAAAAGGAAAGCCGCTTGGACACAACAGCGAAATCTTTAACAAATGCTGGCTCCCCGCAACTGTTCGAGGAAACAGATGATGAATGGAGTCAACCACTTTGTCAGCTTCTGCCGTTGACTCAAATTGTGCGCCAGGAACCACCAAAGGTGGTCAAAAAACGATCGAGATCCCTGTCTGTGAAGAATGTTGTTCCCTTAAAGCGCCGCAAGGGCCGACCACCGTCAAAGAGATCCGCGAAAAATGCCAAGAATATCATTAGCTCCCACCATGAACTACAGAAGACGCAATCAGAAGTGATGAAGTCAGCTTTACAGTGGGAGCTAGGCGAGCCACGGGAGCAGCGTCCTGCCACTTCAGAGCAAGGCTCACTCCAACTGTTTGGACAAACAGATGCAGAGTGTAGCCAGCTTCTTGGCGTGCAGCAGCAGCAGCAGCAAAAGTCTTCCACTCAAACTGTGCACTTAAAGCAAAAACTTCGATCTTTGCATTCTTCGAATGACAACGAAAATATCCCTTTCAAGCAGCTGAAGGATCAGATCGGAACTCAAGGCAAGGCAACACAAGGCAATTCTTTTTTCGATAAGGACCAGTGTCCTGTCACTTCAGAGCGTTTCGGAGAAACATATGAAAAACAAGCCAGAGCGGGAGCTAAACGACCATTGAATTACACTAATGTGGAGCAGGTTACTGCCTTAAAGAGGCGCAAGAGCCGAGACCGAGCACAAACCAAGCAAACGCAGCCAGAAGTGATGCAGGAACAGTGTCCCTCGACTGCATCACCTATTGAAGATAATTGTTCGTCGAGTAGCCAACTGCACTTGCTAGGAAAAGCATACAATGATTATGGTCAACGGATTTGCGAGCAGCAGGAAGACTCTTCCACTCTTTATGTGGAAGAAACAGTTCTACCCCTGGATATCCCTTTAAAGCCGCCGAATGGAGGATCCTCAACCCAAAGCAATCCTAAGCAATCATCCACTTTTAAACGATACGAAACTGCGTTTCTGAAGCAGTCTCCCTCGAAGCTGCCACCCAAGTATCCAGCACATTTTGTACACCAGCTGCCACCTCTGGGAGGCGGAGACAGGAGCTACATGCACATGCGAATGCGACCGAAAGCGGCTCCAGCAGCCCCGTTGCGTGAAATGTGCCCAACACCAGAGCTCACTCCCGTGGCAGAGCCGCAGAACGCAACCTTTGACCTCTCGCCACCCAATCCAGGCTCGGAGAGCTCTGGCACGCTCTCCCTAAGCGACTCCATCGGAGAGATATTTGGCACCAAGAACATCAGCTGCATTCTGAACGTCGAATGCCCGCGCCAGTATATCCTCATCGACGATCACCTGCCGGCCATGGCCATGATGCTGAATGTGGAGCTGGTGCGCCTCCGAGCAGCCCTCGACCTGACACAGCGCCTGACGCACGAGCAGATACTGAATTGGCCACTGCAACCGGATAAGCCAAGCAAAGATGAATGATTGTTAAGTGTTTTTCGATAATTCAGTATATTCTCTGCTTTTGTGGGAGGCACAGGAGTGGGGACAGGACAGGTCCAAGTCAGCAACGGAGAGACCGCCATTGGGCCACAAAGACGTATCGGGAAGCTTATGTAGCAATTTCTGTATTCTTTTAATTGGTATTTAATATGTATAGTTTTTCCGTTCTGTTTTTTATTTTTTTTTCGTTATATTTGCCTTAGACTTTCAGAGTGCAGAATTTTGTTTAAACCTTTTACTTTTGTTTTGTTTTTTTTTGTTGTATATATTTTAAATTACTAATTCTAAACGTTATCTAGACTTTAATATACTTCAATAATTGGTTTGCTTTGCCTTCCCATTCTTCTACTTCTACGAAAATCGACAGCAGCAATCGGGGCTTTAATTTGTTTTGTTTTGTTTTGCTTTGTTTCAACGTAAATGTATATACAACCGCATCATCATTAGCATTGCAGCGTCGCAGGATCGCAGCGCTGCCCCATTTAATAGTCACTGTCGTAGCTGACATCCTGCTGAGCCTGCGTCGAGTCATCGGATCGCTCGGAATTGGGCTCGAGATCGACATCGAGGGCAGTCGTGTTGGCCGTACAGCAGCTGGTATGAGCCATGGAGTCGAAGGCATCTTTGATTTGATTGTTGGCCCCCTTGGGATCGAGATCGGTGGCCCAGCTGAAGTGCATCAGTGCCAGATCCATGTTGCCGAGAGTCTTGTGTATTTTGCCAATGAGATAGAACACCACAGATTCCTTTGGCAAAAGCTCCTTGAGCTCCTCCAGCTCGCGCAGGGCCTCCTGGTACTTGCCAAGCGAGTGGTATATCGAGCCGCGATGGAATCGCGCCAGCGGATTCTTTGGATCTAGTGTGGCAGCCGTGTTGAGGGTCTGCAGCGACAGGTCCTTCTTCTTCATGTAGAACTGAATCGTCCCGATGTGCACCAGGATCACAGAGTTCTGTGGATTGATTTTCAAGGCCTTCATGTAGTGGATCTCGGCCAGTTCGTACTTCTCCTGCTTGGAGTAGATGGTGCCAATGCCAAACCAGGCATTATAGTGTCTGGGATCACGCACGACGGCCGCTCGGAAGTAGTCCATGGCCTTATCGAACTCCTCGGTGAGCACCAGCTCGTGGCCCAGCAGGGTGTAGCTGTAGACAAAGTCAGGATCCACCTGGACGGCTCGCTTGAAGAATTTGATGGCCGTCTCGTGCTCCTTATGCAGGGAGAAACAGTTGCCGGACACACACCAGGTCACTGGACTGCTTTTGTTCTGACTGATGAGGTCCTGGGCCAGCGCGGACAGCTCCACATCTTTCTGTAAATGCCATAGGGATGATGAGTATATCTCCATGTAGTCCAGACGACACGGCTCCGCCTTGTGTATGCCCTCGAAGACCACCACCGCCGCCTCGTATTCCCTCAACTCGTATCTGCACAGGCCAATCAGGGACTGCACCCAACTGGAATTCAAATGATGCTTTGGTATCGTTGTCTCTAGCTGCTTGATGGCCGCCTTGCACTGATACGTCGATAGCAGCTTATAGCCCTCGGCCAAGTCGCGCAGCAGCGACATGAGACCGTCGGCCGACTGCTTCTTCAGACTCAGCAGCTGATGGGCCATGGTCTGGGCATTGTTCAGGTTGTTGTTGAGCAGCACCTTGGCCTCTTCGGCGGCACTGCGGTTATTGTTGTTGTTGCCTGCCGAAGTAATCGTCTCGACCTTCTCCTTGCGCGCCTGCTTCTCGCTTAGCTTTTCCGACAAGTGGCTGGCCTTCTCCTCAATCAGCTCGTTGTTTAGGCAGATCTTCGTCATGCGGGACTTGGTTTTCCTGGGCGGCGAGCGTGGCTGCACAAACTTATTGTTTGCTATGTTGGGCGACTTGTTGTTCTCCTTTACAGAGTAGGCGGAATTGCTGAACAGGCGCGAGCTGCGGCGCACAGCGGCGTTGGGATTGGGCGGCACATTTAGATTATTGCCATTGCCCACATTATTGTTGGGCGTTCGCGGCGTTATATTGCCGGCTTGGGTGAAAACGGCGGGCTTGTTGCTGTTGCTGCTGCTGTCCTTGCGGCTGATCAGTCCACCCACATGTGTCTTTAGCTTCTTGCCCATCATCTTGGGCTCCTGGTTGACCTCGACGAGCATTTGGGGCATGGGGGAGTAGGTGATATTCATGACTGGAGTGTGGGTTCCGTTGCCGCTGCCAACGCTACCGCCACCGATGAAGGAGCCATCGCTGCCAGAACAGGGACTAGTCAAGGGCCAAACACCAAAGCTGGGAGTGGTGGGCGAGATGGTGGATAGGTATTTGAATTGTTTACGGAACGGAGTGCCACTGCTGACGTCGTACAATTGATTTTGCTGCTGCTGCGGCTGACCGGTCTCTTGGGGACAGCCCATGGGCGTATCCTCCAGCATCGCCAGCATGCTGGAGTTCTGGGTCCCTCCTCCGCCTCGAAGCATGCTCATGGAGCTGTTGAGATTGTTGTTGATGTTGTTATTGTTGATGGGCGTCATCAGGTTGCTGCTGTTGTTGTTTATCCCAAGCTGATGCTGGCTCTGATTCTGTGGTTGCTGCTGCTGCTGCTGTTGCTGGTGATGATCCACCGGTGTGGTCCAAGCGTAATTGGAGCTATTGCTTATATTGGTGAGTAGATTCTCGAGGGCCGTTTGCTGCACCTGCTGCTGCTGGTGCTGCTGCTGCTCGTTGCCGAATAGTACCATGGAAGTGGCATTGGCGCTGCTGCCTTGGCAGGTGTTGAACACATCCGTGCTTTGGATTTGGAATATTGACGCAGCGTCCATGTCCTGGCCCAGCAGGCACAGATCCGCGAAGGCATGCCACATGAATGGGTTCAGCTTCAGAGCCCGCCTCAGAGCAGTTATGGCCAGCTTGTTGCGCTCGGTCTTTACGCAGATTTGTGCTATCAGCTGGTAGGCAAAGCAAGCCAATTCCCCAAAGTCACGCTGCAGCTCATCGAAGTTTTTCGCGTCCGCAAAGCCAGTGGTTATCAGAGCGCTCTCGGCCTCGGCAAACTTCTTCAGCTCGTAGGCGCATTTGGCCTGCAGGAAGCGGCATTGGGCCGAGCGACGGGCCTTCTCTTTGAGCAGCCAATAGGCCTGGTGCACGAGATTGGAGCGAAAGTAGCTGGTGGCCAGTAGAAATATCGTCTCGTCGCATTCCACTGCAAGCAAAATAGAGCGAATAAAGAATTAGACACACAGCCGCACGAAGGGCCTTGACACACACGCCAAGGCCGCCAGCGCCAGCGCAAGCCAGCGAGCCAGCCAGCCAGCAGTACTTACCTTCAGAGCACAGTCGCTCCGCCAAAAAAACAGCATCTTTGTGGTCGTAGTAGTTCATGCAATGCCATATGGCCGCCTGCACGATTGGCGGAAAGGGGAAAGACAGGTAGAGAGGGAGAGAGAGAGAGAGTTTAAAATCAATGTTTTCTGCCTTTCTTTTCTGCATATGTTTTTTTGCTATTGATTTACCTGTACAGGCTCCTGAATCATCATGTTTAGTGTTGTTTGGGGATAACTTATTTGGATCGAGTCAATTCTAGGATTCCGGTTTGTTCTACGGATCTAATTCTACAATAATTCAGACATGCAGTGTATAAGTCCAACAAATTATCATGTCGCCACTTGCACACGCGTTGCAAATTTTCCAACAATATATGGGAAAAGAAAATGTGTTGTGTTGTGTGTGTAACTTGAATGCAGGGTGTCGCAGCGATGGCGGTGTCGGTGTCGATGGGGCTGCTCCTGCTCCCTCCCTGACCACTTTAATATATTGCAATTGGTTTGAGTTTCGAGTCGCCTCTGCTGCTTCTTCGCTTCTTCCAAAAGTACTCGGAACTCGGGGCACACACACAGCACACTCCGGACTGGGAACAATTTTCGACAATCTTTTCAAGGCCTTTCCGTTGGGTAAACACACGCAAAATTTAAATTAGTTATATGCACCAACTTTAAACTACACCTTCGCCACATTTTAATTAGGTAAAACACGCTGCATCGCGCTGCACTCCATTTTAAAAGCAAAAAAAAAACGCCAAGTAAAAAGGTAAAACTACAAAAAGCGCCAAAAAACGTCAAACGCGTGAAATGTTCGTGATTCGTGATTTTGAGTGTTCGTGAAATGGTTCGGCTTGGGCATTAGTACTCGGTATCGTTCCGCATATCGTTATCGGGCACCGAATTTTGAATAAATATTTTTCTAGAGCCGTGATCTTAAAAAATTGTGCTTTATTGAATACCTACTTACTATTTAGGCTATAAGTATAATAAAAATAATCATAAGTTATCTTCTGGCTTCCCTCCAACCTATTGTGAATCACTCGAGCTTGAGCTGGAACTGTCCGTGGACATTACTTCCACATCATCTTGAGCACGTGTCTCCAGCGCTACCGAATTGCCAGAAGCCCCCATTGTCATGTGCAGTTCCCCAAGATTCCAGTTGAATTGGTTTGGGAAGGCATTCGGCACTTCGCCAGCTCCTCCGCTGCCAGCTCCCCCAGGGCCGGATAATCCGCGCTGAACATCTGGTGTAAGGCCGCTGCTCTGATGTGTGACCGCCCCGCCATTGAGGTTTTGATCCGACTTGCCCAGCAGGCCATTCCGCATCTCAATATCTGTGGGATACGGGCGACGCAGGTCTCCGATGCACCACGTGAGGGGAGCGCTGACTGCATTTGCAGAGCTGATTCGGTGGGCGTATTTAATGAGCTCTTCTGAGGAGACCGGTCGCTTGTTGGCCTGGTTAATGCTGGCCAGTTTCTGACGCGCTTGAAAAATAGCAGTGGAGAGTATAAGTTCGGCGTCTTTAAGCGACTTCTGTAGCTTCTGTATTTCCCGGTCCTGTTAGAATGAAGAAGACAAAGAAACAAAATTAGGCAATCTAGTAAATCTGCAAACATTAATTGAACTTACGTGCACCTCGACCTTGGCACGCAGCTTGTCCATGGCATCCTCTACTTTAGCCTGCTCCTCAGCCAGCTCCAGCATTTTGCGAAACTCCTCGTCTTTGGCCACCAACAAGTCGAGCAAGTCGCCGAGCTCCGTGCTGGATATCTTTTGGTGCGCCTGCTCGATCAGTTCCTTTGCAATCATCTCAATATCATCGATAAGCAAAAGCAGACGCTCTTTAGTACTTAAGTGAAACGACATATTTGAGGGGGCGCCCGCTTTTTAGGAATTTCAGCAATTTGTTTATTTTCCACAGGCTAGGGATCAGTGTGACCGCTGATTTATTGAATCCAGTATGTGTCTCCAGCAGTGTGACCGTATAAAACCAATACATTAAATACTGAAATCGATACACAAATTCAAAAATTCATAAAAAGGACGAAATTTACGTTCTTCTACTCTACTTATCTTTCACTCACTCACTTCATTAGATGAGTTATCCATATGCAAATTCATGAAAGAAGTACAAATATATGCTGTATATAAAATCTTTCTATAATTTAAAATGTATATTGTTTTTTGGATGATTTTGTCCATATCCAAAATTTGTGTGTTTCTTTTCGAACTAGTTATGAAAAGATTCCAAACAAAGACCATACGCTGCAAAACAGAGACTGACTGGGATGACAAATATTTTCCTAATTCTATATCATTTTCCCAAGGGGTCTGTTGAATGTTGCGGGAATATGTTGCTCATGGAAAGAGAACGATGGTATTAAAATACTCTCCACGAAAATTATGAATCTTGACGAATTTTGATGCAGTTCAGTTAAAAGACATCGTGGTTATTTTTATGAATATGCATCTAGATGGAAATTTGTTCAAATAAGTGGGCAAAGTTCGTTTTTTTTTTCATCAGTATATTTAAGGTATATTTTGAAAATGAGTCGGTATATTTCGGTATATTTCTGAGGGTCAGACCGCATATCTGATCTGTTTACAGCTGATATTAATAGATTCCCGCATCATGTTTGACTAATAAATTTTAGAAAATAAACTTATAACCGGACCGCCACAATACTTAAAATTTCTGGTAAATTGAGGCACTATGGTTGTTGAACCATAAGCATGATGCTTCATTTGCTAATATTCTGCCTTACACTTTTTATACTGCTCTATTGGTAAGTACCTGTGCCTGCGTCTCGACCACTAACCCATTTATTACTCACTTTTCTTCTGATTAGGATTTTGCCAGCGTGCATTAGCTGGTACTTGGTGAAGCGCTTTCGGGTCAGAGTACGCATCGGGCGTATTGCGTTCTTGTCGCTCAAGAATGTTAACATTCAGAAGAGTGGATTCGGTGTTGTGAGTAGTGCCATCGTAGATCCATATCCATATAGTAAATATTTCTGATATTTCATCCAGCAAATCGAGGAAGTATGCCTGCGCAGCAGTTTCTTCACAACCGAGGTAACCAAGCTGCTCTCCATCTACATCCGGGACATACGCATCAACAAGGACATACCGAGACGCCACAATGAGGACTGCGACGATTTCTTTGAGACCCTCAGGCCGCACAGGGTTAAAGAGAGCGCGACCAAGGGCGTGCCTGATTTTCGAGAGTCCAAGGTTCCAGCGAGTATTATAACCTTTGCTCAGTTTATGGCTGTGCACATAAACAACATTTCGGTGGTGCTGATGAACAATGATTTCGATCCGGGTTGGTTCATTCATGCCACAGCGAAGGAGCTGCATCTAGACGGAAGCATTGTGCAGAACGCCCGAGTTCTGTTGGTCAATGCGGCCCTGAGTGAGGCCCAGGCCAAAATGCTCAGGCATTGCAGTTCCCGTCGTCAGTCGCTGGAGAATCTCAACAAGATTCGGCCGTGTCTGGGTGAGGTGAGCTTTGACGTTACCCTGGATGCGTCTCTCTTTGCTCAGGGACCTCTTTCAATGGATGTAAGTAGACCGTAGACTATTGGCTGTTGTCAATCCTTCGAATCTAATATGTCCTCGACAGACTCTGAGTCTGGTCATCAACAATGCGAAATCTGTGATACACGGAGGATTGTACGACTTCCTCAGTGAGGCCAAGGAAAGGACAACGCCCGGCCAGCCGTCAAAGCGCCTGCAGGATGCCTTCAAGTCGCCCAAGAGCTCCGCCTATGACAATGACAACTACGAGAAACTGGCACCTATTATACCAAAGAACTTTAATTTCAGCATCAAGGCGGCCACATTTTCGGCCGTCAAGGAGAACTCGCAGAATGATTTCAGCGCCAAGCTGCAGTTGTTTCACGTAAGCTGAGAAAACCCATTATCATTTATAGTTGACTATATATATTGTATATTCAATGCAGATTACGGGGAAATTCAATTCTAATGTGAGGGACGAAAAGACTTTGCTGCCATCAATGCTAGCCAAGCTGGTGTTCAAGCATTTGGACATTGATACCAAATATGAAAAGCTTCTGTTCGTCGAGCAGTTCACCATAGACTCTGTGGCAAGTCCCCAAGCATTTGATAGTGGAAAGTTCTGTAAATAAACCGTCTTTAATTACCTTTCAGCTGGAGGAAGACATCTTCAATCTGTATGTAAAGCTAAAGACATTCCAAATCATCTACAACCACAGCGAGATTTATGACTTTGTCAACAACAATTTCCTGGCGCGCCAGCGCTCCAGTAGTACACAGCATCTGCATCCCCTGCAGCTAATGCACAAACAGAAGTCGCTGCCAGATCACCTGTACCTGGACAAGGCAGCGGAGAGCTGCCTGCGAGAGAAGCAGCGCCGCGACGGCGAGAGCAGTGGCGTTCTCGAATGGATTATGCAGCGCATTGTGGTCAAAGGCTGTGCGGAGCTGTTTAATGTGTCGCTGCTAATGAAGCTGGAGGACGAGCACATAGCCATGAGCGTGAGCCATACGCGGTTCCTGCTAGAACAGATCGAGGAAAAGCGCAGCTCTTTCTATGGCAACAAGTTTCTGAATCTGCTCCTGAATCAGCGCCAATGGAGCATGGAGCTGATGGTGGAGACGCTCTGGTCCAATCTGGGCAACTCCATCAACGATACGAACAACTTAAAGAAGACCCATTCTCCGGGCTCCCCGTTCTTTCTGGGCGTGAGCCTCGTGAAGCTCTGCTCCTATGCAAACACCACCAAACTGGACATTTCCGTGCACACCTTTCGCACAGAATACAGCATGCAATTGGCTGAGTTTGTGGTAAAGTCCGTGGAATGCCTGCGGCAGTACAGGGGAATGGAACCAAAGAGATCTCCCGAGCAGCAGTCCCAGCAAATACTAGTGCATCAGTCCCTTCCTGAGCCATCATCTACCTCGCTGCGCGTCTCTGTTAAGGTCAAGGACATTACCGCCTATTTTGTGAACCATCACAATGTCTACATGCTGCTCAGTTTCTCGGAAATCAACCTAACGCGGTGTCAGCTCTTTACTACGCTAAAGCTAGAGGAATTCCAGATGGCCATCATGCGTTCCATGACCGCCTCTTCGTTGTGCCTCACCGACTTCTCGGACGTGTTTGCCACATGCAAGATGATACGTCTGGAGCATGAACAAGTGGAAGGGACGCTGGGCAATCTGTCTATTTATATACCCGGCAACACGGAGGCCATGTGGAACTCGAATCTGCACATGCATTTGCTCACCTTGGTGAGGGATATGAAGGATCTAAAGGCGGAGCTAGCCCTGCCAGCGACTGCCGCACAGACACCGTCGACTCCGAAGGCAGCCCGGGGCGGACTTGTGATTGAGTTATCCGCAGAGCGTAGCACCATCTGCGAGCTGAAGCTGTCGGAGCGTCATTCGGTGCAGTTCTTTGTGGAGGGTCTCTTCTTCAGCCACAAGGAGAGACACATCATCTATGCGGAGAATGTGTTTGTCAAGATCGACGATCAGCACATCTTTACGGTGAAGGAACTGGACATGCAGTCATTGCCGCGCGTTGAGGCCCTAACCCACGAACGTCTCAACTTTCCTGGCTTTCAGCTGCCCTCAAACAAGGTCTGGGTGACGACCATTGGCTCGTTTAAGGCCATATTTCCGTACGACCACGACTTCTACAATGCCATCAACAGCGAGTGCGTGTCCCACTTCAAGTGGCTCAAACTGGTGCACAACTACAAGAAGAAACCATTCACCGTGGACTCGCCGCTGCCGAGTGATTTGGTGATCAAGATCAAAGAGTTCCTGCTGGAGATCAGCGACGATCCGTTCGAGGTGAAGCTGCGCGACAATTACGTGCTGCTGGTCGACGAGTACCTGGAGAGCCTTAAGCGCAAGGCTCTGTTCGATAAAAAGATTGCCGAGCTGTGCTCTGAGCGGCTCCTCGTGCCCGCCGGAACCATCGAGAGTCTCTATGCGAACCTGGTGAAGAAGAACTCGGAAATTTATATCCAGCGCTCGAAGAAGATCAGGGAGAGTGGCCCTGTGCGCACCCGCCTGCTTGCCTGGATCATGACGGACGTGGAGATCATGGCCATGGCAGACACGTCCATACATGGCTACGATAATGTGACGCGCACCATGCGAGAGATCGACCACGAGAGCCCCTGGCCAGAGGAGGGACTAGAGTTTAGCACGCTCTGGTGTCGAGGCGTCAACATAAGCTGCTCAGAGTGGAAGTTCATGCTGAGGTAGGACGTGGCACTCAATCAAAGCTTTCCATTAATATATCTTATTGATACTATTCTGATTTGCAATCTCTTTGCAGGGACTTTCCGCAGCCAATGTTCGCCGTGAAGAGCATGCGTCTGTACGGAAATCTGTGTGGAGCCGAGCAAATGGGCTCGAAGCGGGCCAAGCGCGATGTCTTTATTGAGGTGGGGGATCCCTTTGGGACGAATGTGATTCAGCGCAGCATGCCATCGCTGAAGTTCTACCACGACTTTGACTGCGAACTGGAGAGCTGCAGCTATGCCTTCGGGGCCTGCTGGGAACCTGTGATGGCGCAGTGTAATCTGAGCTTTGAGAAGATTTCGGCCCCATCGAAGGACCCCTCACCGCCGCTGCCGTTCTGGGATAAGCTGCGTCTGCTGTTGCACGGTCGTTTGACGCTGATTGCCAAGCAATTTACCATTTTGCTGCACGCCTCGCTAGATCCCTACAACACAACGGAGGAAATGGAGCTGACGTGGAACAACTGTGGCATTGTCTTGACGAATGCAAAGATTATGTTCAAGGGAGAACTGAATGTGAGTGGCAGACTGACTGTTCTCTGTATTTAGTTCCTCTAGATGAATGCCAATCCGCTCATTGCTTTGCAGGTCACGGTTCGAACCGCCTCCCGCTATGACGATTGCCGTCTGCTTCATTTCCCCAATCTGAAGCTGACGGTCAAGTTGAATTGGGTCTGCCTCGCCAATCCAAATGACCATCATGCTGTGATGCCCTGTGCCCCGGACAAGTTGCCCGAGTACTCGAGCAACCAGGTGCACGACTCGTTCCGTGCCTTCCGCTCGCTTAATCTCAACATCTGGATATCCTTTGAGACCAAGCCAAAAGCCGGTGATGATGTGGAGATCGATATTCCCAGCCTGGTGCTATACGGCAGCACGTTGCGTTGGTTTGAAAGCCTCCAGCTGATACTTTCGGGCGTGACGCGACCCACGCGACGCGGTCCTGTCTTCAACAATGTCAGACCAAAGAAAAAGCCCCTCAGCAGGCACTACAAGAAGGCCAATCTGCAGATGTGTCTGCATAAGTTTCAGGTGCTCTACTGGATGTCCCACGCCCTGCACAAGGGCTTCCAGTTGAACGGCAGACGGGTCTCCTTCAGCTCGGAATACTGTCTGACACTCAATCCTATTGACGATGGGCTGATCCACAGACCGCGTGCGGACTGGTCTACGGTCTACATGAACTGCGAACTGAACGATGCAGAGATCTGGCTGAAGAGCATTGTCACCGAGAAGATGGACAGCAGCTCGGAGAACCTGGCCAGTGCTGCGGATGCCTTCAAAATAGTTCGCTTCTACTTCTTGAGCGTGGCCAAGGTGTCGTATGGACGCGAGGCGCTGATGCCCATCACGGCCACCAATTCGGAAGATGATGTCAAAGCAAAGTCTACGACGCCCACCCACAAGCTGGTGGTGTACGACCTGAAGGGGGCTTGGACCAAGAGCAATCGCGACGTGGCCTTTGCCCTGTTCGACTCCTTCATGAAGTCGCAGAAGCTGAAGAATAATCTCTCCACCGAAGCGGTGAAAAGCTACCGGAAGGAGGGTGGAAATTCTGCCGTGATGAAGCACAAGCGAAGCGACAGCACCATAACGCTGTCCAACACAAGCACCGAGGTCCTGCCAAGTGAGTAGAACCCCAATTAGAGATTGGAACCAACTGATCGATCTGCTTTTCAGTTTCCAATGCAAATACATCGCTGAAGAAACCACCAGCCCAGATCCATGCCACGGCCATGCTGCAGCAACTTATTGCGGAGGCGGACCACAAGTTCAACGTGTACAGCGACGACCATAGCACGCAGTCCAGGGAACTGCAGCTGCAGGGGCTGCAGGCGTGCGCCTCCCAGGACGTGATACACGAGAACTGGTCCATCAGTCTGGTCAACTCCCAGGTGCTGCTCAAGGGCTGTGAGACGTCAGGTTATGTGATTATCAGTGCCGCCAAGGCGGAGATACTGCAGCGAGAGCATCGACCCGTCTGGCGAGATCGCTCGCTGATCTCGAAGACCACGTGGAAGGGCCTGCTGGAGTGCATGCAGTACTATGCGACAGTCAGTGCCGGAGACAACAACTCCCTGCTGGAGAAGGAGATCATGTGGCTGACGGTGGACAACATTCAGGACAAGGACGAGACCGTGATCAACAATCTGCCGGAGGACATCTCTCATTTGGTGGGCAGCGGTCGCAGTGTAGGCGGAGTGGTCTCGGAAACGGTCGGTGCCTTCCTCAGTGACAATTCCGGCGAGGCCCAGCCCGTGCAGCTGCAGCGGATCGTGTCCAAGTGCAAGTGCGAGTTCTTCTACGTGAGCTATGGCGATGCCATCGACCCGAACAGCATTACAGAGGTGCCGCCGCCCCCCTCGGAGGAGCTTTTGTCGCCCTGGGAGAAGCAGGATGATCCTGTGGATGCGTTTACCCTGATGCATCACGACCTAGATGTCTGCACCAACTCGCTGCAGTATGCCATGATCCTGGACATTGTCAACAATCTCCTTCTCTACGTGGAGCCGCAGCGCAAGCAGGCAGCCGAGAAGCTGACCAGGATGCGCTTCCAGCTGCAGCTGCACTCCACGGAGGATCAGAAGCGGCCCATTCAGCAGAAGCAAACGGTGATCAGGAGCCTGCTGATGAAGATCCGCTCGCTGGAGAAGGACATACACATGATCAGCAAGGAGCGCATAGAAGAGGGCGACACCCTAGAGCTTCGAATGGACTTTGACCGCGTCCAGCAGCAGATCCGCGAGAGCAAGGAGGAGCTCAACACGTACAGCGAGGACCTCGACATGATGCTGCTGTGCTACAAGGAGACGCAGCTGTCGCAGCTCAGTAAGATCTCCAATGTGAGGGCCGACGAGTCCGTGACCATGGTGCGAGCCAACGAGATCTGCTTCAAGCGCGCCCAATGGCGGCTTACAGAGACCGATGGCCAGATTGGAATAGCCGATCTGGTGCTGAGTGCGTTCCTCTACACGAAAAAGTCGAAGAGCGACGATTCGGTGGAGCACCTTCTCGAGCTGGGGAACATACGCATGGAGAACCTCTTGCCCCGTGAGATTTATCGCGATGTGCTGCTGGCCACTGAGATCCAGAAGGACATGCCCGTGGACACCCACAAGCGGGTGCTGCGCATCTTCTGCCGGGAGAAGGCTCCCGTCGGGGGCATCTCTGTGAAGGAGCACTTTGAGATTAACGTGGCGCCCATTACCATAGCCATCACCAAGAAGTTCTACAGCACGATGCTGAAGTTCTGTTTCCCAGATCGCGATGCATCCGAAACGGAAGTCATCGATGAGCTGGACGACAACGCCTCCACCAGTTCTGCATCCACAACGAATTTACAGGCAAAGTCTACGTCGTCGTCGTCTGCGTCGACAAAGCGCTCCGGAAAGAGCAAGAAGAGCGTCAAGGATTCCGAGTTCTATGTGAAAATTGAGAAGGATGACGTGGAAAAGATGAAGGAGCGCGCCGAGAAGAACAAACTCTTCATCTACATCAAGATACCCGAGGTGCCTGTGCGAGTCAGCTACAAGGGCAACAAGGAGAAGAATCTGGAGGACATCACAGACTATTCCCTGGTAATCCCCACTCTGGAGTACCATAATGTCACCTGGACCTGGCTGGACCTCTTGCTGGCCATGAAATCGGTCAGCAGACGCGTGATCTTCTCGCAGGCCATCAAACAGAAGCTGCACATCCATCAACGTCAGCCGATTCTATCGGCCGGTGAGCGGGCCACCCCGCAGGAGGCTGAGGACAAGGCCAAAATGCTATTTGGCAACCGCCTGCTGGTAAGTCCATCTTATCCTCCCTACCAAATGGAAAGCGGTCCAATGAATTAACTGATTTCTGTATCCATTCCCCACTGTCCAGAACGAGAACCGCAATCAGAAAAAAAGCGGCGGTGTCTTTAAATTTTCATCAAGCGGAAAGTGATCCCAAGGAATTTGCGACTCGGTGCTGTTCCTATATCGTTGGAATATAGTTTATATATTTATTATACTGTACGTTCAAAGGATGTACGAAAATACATATGTGCAACTCGGTACTGACCCCTGACCCTGGCCCTGGCCCTGGACCTGGACTTATCTTAATCAATCTAACCAATTAACAAGAATGTCGAGTGCGTCTTGGCCCATCCCATTAACAGATTAACAGATACATTATACACTACAATCACGCACTCAGACATACACAGACACTCAAGTATTATGCTATGTAAATCTAACAATCTATAAATATCTGTAGCTATTTATGTAAACCATTTAAACCATCGTCCTCTGGCAAACCTGTAACCCTTAACTTTTATTTTTGAGGCACGGCATTGGTAACTGAGTATCTGGTACAGCGCCATAGAAATCTTGTGGAATATTGATCGATTACACCTCATTAGGGAATATATCGGATCTGTTCTGTGGACTCACGAAAGGATACAGGCCGGGTATTGTCGAGAAATGGGTGGAAAAATTAAAGCAAACAAATTAAACACTCTCAACTTGAACGCGGATGAAATTCGAAACTGAACGGGATATCTCTCACAAGGCACTGTCACCTGAAACATCACCTCAAGAAATGGAATTAAATAGAGACAGACGGCTTTTAGATTCTGTGAAATGTAGCAGGAAACATCAAAAAAGAGCAACATTTGGGGAAACAACCTCCCAACAAAGGCCGTAACTTCATAAACCTACCGCCTGGTGCAAATATCAATATACAACAACCAGATTTGGTGTGCATACTTTTGTGGTGCTACATGCTCAGATCCAACTGCTGTTCCATGGTGTCTGGAATCAAAGGAATTTGTTTTGCTAAATAGATCTGTTATTGTAAAATATTGTAGTTTCTGAGGTATCGTATACACCGGTAATAGCAAGTTTCCGTCAGGACAACAGAATAACTAAAAGCTAGTCTGACAACAGCTCGTATGCCTGTAGAGGCCGAGGGTGTAAAAGGTCCACACAATAAAGGATAACGTGTACTTTAATCGTATAGATACTCGTAGCAATGATACTTTAAACATTAAAACTTAAAACTAACTACATCGCTCATCAGCTTATCACTGCGCCCCTACTTGGTGGTGGTCTGTTGCTTCAGTGGTGGCTGTGGAGAGATTGGAGGAGAGACAGGCATTAGGACCGAAGAAGACCATCGAGCAGGCGCTGACCACTTACCAGTACAAAGACTCGCTTGGGCAGTGCCCGCAGCACCAGTTCGTCGAGCAAGGCATTGTGAATGTCGTTCTTCTGGGGGTCCGCCTTGGTGTTGTACTCCAGGCTAAGTACGGGCAGCTCTTGCCATCCCACTTGAAGGGGATACAGATTGTAGACCAGTTCCTTCTCATCATACGCCATTATGGAGATGTCCAACTGGGGGAAAAAATATAAAATTTAATAACATTTCAGACACAATGTTGTAGTTTTTTCTCACCTGCTTGTGACCGGAACATATAAAGTTGTCCGCCTTGCTGATGCTCAGCGTGGCAATCAGGTGGAGCACATGAGTCGTGGGATTTTTGATCACCACCTTGAAGGCCATTGGCATCTTCACGAACATCTTTTCCTCGATTGTGCAATAGATGTTCAGCGGCGGCTCGGCAATGTCGAGACCACTGATTATGAACTTGGACTCGTTCTCCTCCTTGCCATTGGCCCTGCGCCATCGTATACAAAACACCCCGAAAACAGGGGCCAGCGATGGGTTCTCCTCCAGCGTATAGATGCCCTTGATGAAGCCCCGGCAATGGCCCGTTCCCTGCACAGCTTCCAGCGCTTTGTTGTAAACAACGCGTGTGGTTTTTCCACCCTCCAGGGGAGAGCCTGCAGGCGGTCCATCCTCGGACAGCTTCGCGTCTTCCGAATGCAGGGAGCTGCTCATTACGCCCGCGTTGGCCACTTGCAGAGCATTGGACACGGCCGAGTTGCTATTGATGATGGTCATGGTTGTGGGAATCTTGGCCACCAGGCTCTTGCTCATGTAGGCGCCAATGCCGGCAGGCGGCGTTGGAGCAGAGCTCTCCTCGCTGGGGCTCTTCGGTGGTCGCCTAATGAACTTGCTGGACGCCGACTTGCCCTCGAGCTTGCCACGCTGATCCAGGTCCCGAGCAGTCGTCCAGTCCTGAACTGTCGCGTTTGTGCGCAGCACTATCACACTCTCCAGCTGGTCCCCGGCGCTATACTTATTGGTGTACTTCTTCCGCTTAAAGCTGTAGTTCGATTGCACTAGGTTGTGATCCTGAATGGAGAGTGAAGAGTGAAGAGCGAAGAGTGGAGGAACAGAACTTCAACTGGAGAAGGGTCTACTTACACATATAAAGAAGCTATCCAATATCTCAACATCGTCCACGGCCAGCACCTCCGTGTTGGCCCGCAGCAGAAAGTTCTCCCCGCGATAGACCTGGCTAAGCGGCTTCCGATTGAGGGTGTAGAAGCGGGCACTGAACTTGAAGTCACTGTAGCATCTCACGGTCACCGTGTCGTCGCGTGACTTTCGCAGCCGCGTCTCGTCTAGGTACTCGATCTGTACCGGCGATATGGCTGCCAGGCTGAGGGCTATGCTCTTGACATTGTGATCGGGAGTCGATTCCGAGCTGTTGGGCGCCGTGCTGGCTCTGGCTGCAGCCGGCCCGCTGCTCCCTGCCCCACCATTGTCCACATCCAGCGTGTAGCTGAGTCTTTGCTGTAGCTTGATCTCGGTCTCCGCCAGGCTGAAGATGTAGTACGTGGCCGTGTTGCTGCTCTGGCCGGACAGCTCTCCCACATCAATTTGGATTTGGGTGTGCAGCTTCTGACGACCCGGTGAGATGTCCGTGGTGAGGAATACTAAGAATAAAGGATGAATAAAAGTATTTAAATGGAGATATTCATGATTCAGAATTTAAATCAGCGGTCGCCAAGGCCCTATTCCACATACATAAGAATGTGCATAGAAGAATACGATGCTGCTGCTTGAGCTTATTTAATTTTTTTTTATATATTTAATACTTTACGATCTAAAGGTATTTCCTTGCTATATTAGTCATTGGTGAAGCTTCCCTTGCAATTATGTAATCATAAACTGAATCGATATAATTCTCTAGCTGATTTCTCGTGTACAGTAAGTGGAAAGTACTCTTACTAGGCATAATGCCGAGCAATAAACTGTACATCCACACACTAACCCGAACTGAGCGCGACGTCTTAGTTAAACAATTCGCTGGCTAGCTAAACGGTATGTACTCTTATACATGTTACAGACAGAACGCACTTTAATGTTCCACAGTGTAATACACACAGTGGCTGGCAGTAGGGCAAACAGAAACGTTACGCTCAAATCAAGAGGGCGGGCCATCGACGACAGTTCACTGTTCACTTCCTCATCGAACCAAGTTCAATGCTGTGTGCAAACAGGTGTTTTGTAAGTTGGCCAACGGCTGTTGGTGGCTGCTGGTGGCTGCTGGTGGCTGTTGGGGAAGGTCAGTGCCGTTCCGCTCTATAAATGATTGTAGAGTGCTGCTGGAGGGTCCCAGTCGAGTGCAGTTCCCATTACAAGCAACACAGACAGACAGATCGAGATGCGCGCTGGTTTCCCGCTGCTGCTGATGCTGCTGATGGTCTGTGGCACGGGCGCCACGGGAGGAGCCACGTTCGAGGCGGCCAACCTGCATCGGATTACACGCGTAGTTGGCGGCCACCGCAGCGAGGTGCGGCATCAGCCGCACATGGTGAACATCCGAAGAAATGGAATCTTCGAGTGCGGCGGCTCCCTGGTGACCCCGCACTGTGTGTTGACGGCCGCCCACTGCCTGGTACACGGGCAGCCGGAGGACTTTGTGGTGCGCGGTGGGGTCACGTTCCTCAGCGACATTCGCCATGCCCGCCACGTGAAGAACATCCTGCTGCCCTCGGCCTACAGCCATTCCACGCTGGACCACGATGTGGCGCTAATGCAGCTGCAGCAGCCCCTCAAAGCGCCCATAGCCAGGCCCATCCGCCTGGCCATCAGGTCTCCCCGGGCCGGCTCGTTGGTCCGCGTCTCGGGCTGGGGCCTCACGGACGAGGGCTCCACGCAGCTGCCGAATCAGCTGCACAGCGTCCACGTGCGCGTCATGGGGCGACAGGAGTGTAAGAAGCTGTACGAAGGGTATCGGAACATCACCGAGAGCATGTACTGTGCTTCGGTGCCGGGTCTTAAGGATGCCTGCGCCGCCGACTCCGGCGGACCTGTGGTCAATGCCAATGGCCATCTGGTGGGAGTTGTCTCCTGGGGCAAGGCGAATCGCTGTGCCCACGAGGACAGCCCCGGGGTGTACTCTGACGTGAGCTACTTATCCGACTGGATCACGGACACAATGCGGCGATACTGCTAGCAGGGGATTATCCCCAAGCCAATGTCGCCGATCATTAAATAGTTTGAATGGTCTTGGCGCATCGACGTCACCTTCCACCAAAGCATCATCTCAAGAACAAGAGCACGAGCAAGAGCCATTGATACCCTCCCTCCCATTTGGGGGAGCAGTATTTGCACAGGTGTCGTGTCGCAGCTTGCTTTTCGGCAAATGCGAAGACATAAAAGCCGGGGCAAGGTCACCGCCGGAACAGTTCACATCGAGATGCGTTGCCGCTGGGAGTACCTGATCTTGGCTGTGCTGCTGCTGGCCGTCCTCGCCCAGATTAGCCAGGCGGCGCAGGCCAACCAGGCTGGGAGGAGATTGAGGAACGGAAACGTCCGCAGACTGGCAGCGAATAGGAGCCAAGCTGTGGCCAAGACTGCCAGAAGCAGAGCAGCTCTCAGAAGAGGCACCTCTGTCGCAAAGAAGAACTCGGCGGGCAAGGCATCGGGGACAGCGACACCCGCCAAGATCCAGTCGAAGATTGTCGGTGGCACCACGACGACCATCAGCACGGCCCCGTACCTAGTGCAGGTGCGTCGGGGAACTGGTCTGTGCGGAGGCTCTTTGATATCCACCCTTTGGGTTATCTGCGCCGGACACTGCGTGAAGGGACACAGTGCCTCGCAGTTCTTGGTGCGCGGAGGAACCACCACTCTAGACGGCAGCGATGGCGTGGTGCGCTCCGTGGTCTTCACGGCCGTGGCACCACGTTTCACCTCCTCGAAGATGAACATGGATGCCTCACTGCTTAAGCTGAACGAGACCATGACGGGCACCAACATTGCCACCATCTCCATGGGTTCCTACGTGCCCAAAGCGGGCTCCAAGGTGCGGATCGCGGGCTGGGGTCTGACCAGCGAGGGCGGCAGCACTTCCCGGACGCTGCGGGCCACGCAGATCACGGTGGTCAGGCAGCGTGTTTGCAGCCAGGACTACGGCAGAATGGCCACCATCACCAAATACATGTTCTGTGCACGCGGCAGGAAGAAGGATTCGTGCAGCGGCGACTCCGGCGGCGCAGTCACCAGAGATTCAACGCTGCTGGGCATTGTATCTTTTGGCTATGGCTGCGCCAGGAGCGGATATCCCGGCGTGTACACAGCTGTGGCCAGGATCCGGACGTGGGCGAACCGCATAATGTCGAACAATTAGGATCCTAAATCTTGATAATCAGTGACTCTACGACGACCTACAATAATAAGCCCACAAGACAAGGCTGTTGCTTAATCCATAAATAAATCCAGTTGCAAACACCACTCCAGCACACGCCAGCCCACTCTTGGGTGTTTAGAAGGGAAAATGGAATTCAAAGACCGAACACGCCACATATTTACATTTGTATCACATGACGAAAAACAGCCTAGAAACAACAATTGGCTTAAACAAAGACTTCTCGCCTTGAGCTCGTACAGAAATCCAACTAAATATAGGCACTAATTCTTTGCAGATAACTTAGCGAAGTGGAGGTCTAGCGAATTCCAATTCCAAGCGATTATATTCATATTTGTATACATATTTGCATATGGCACACGTTTTCTGATATCCAGTAAAACGAAAGCGACTCTGCCATTGTCTCGGCCACTCAGGCCACATATTATTCTTAAGAAACATAAATATGTACATGTGTATATACTGAGGTTTCTGTGAGGTTTCATAGCTTGAGTGAAGGAGTAATGGAGTCGGGAATATTATCATCTCCGTCTAGTCTATCTGTTACGGTCCTACCAGTGCGATTATAGTGCACTATGTCCAAAAAGACCGATCATTTGGCATTATTCTAATATTTTATCTTTTTAAAACTATAAACAAATTTTTTTTTTTTTTAGTATTCTACATACACTAGATAAGATAAAACTGTGTAAACATTATTTTAAAGTCTGGCTAGCAATTAAAGTCAGCTGATTGAAAACCGCAAAATTAGCCCTGGAATATTCACAGAATATGGATAATCCTGTTATGGCTGTTTCTTTAAAGTGAAATTAAATTGTAAATTTGGAAAATATTTTATCTCAATATCTGTTTTATATATCCCTTATTCGAAGAGTTTTGGGAAATATTAGTTTTTTGGTGGATGTGTTCCAAAAGGAACTGATTTCGACCCCATAAAGTATACATATTCTTGATCAGCTTCAATAGCGAAGTCTATATGGCTATGTCTGTCTATCCGTCTCCGTCTAGATCTCAAAGGCTACAAAAGCTAGAGTAACCAGCAGATCGACCAGATTTTCCAATCTAGCTCAGATCGGATCATTATTATAGCCAGAAGGAACACATGTGCTTACTCATTATATCTCTCTCTCTTTTCCCCCACACTCTTCCTCGTGCAGTGTGCGCCCATTGGCGGAGAGAAGCGAGATAGCAACAGAGATGGTGTTGGCATAAAACGAGAGAGAGAGAGAGATGCGGAAAAATGGAAAACGAATAAAATAAAAGAATATTGTAAAAAAATATATCATTTAGAGGGAAAGAGGGTAAACGGAAAGCAACAATTAAAATAAGAACATACCTAGCGATCGCGGTTCATCTCTTTCTCTCTATATTTTTCCCATCTCTCTCTCTCTCTCTCTATTCAAATTGAGAGAGATCGGGGCAGGGCATTGCGGAATATTTAAAAAATTAAATGGCTGAAGGATTTGTGCGCATATGTAATATAATATTAGCGAGTATCTTTCCTTAATGAAAATCAATCGATATGCGTTGAAATGATAGGATAGGATAGGTTGGTTAGGATAGACAGAGACTACAATATGGCCAAATCTTAGGCGATGCTGATTCAGCACAAACCGAGTTTCTGCCTCTGTCTGTCGCGCTTACAGAAATGTGTGTGTTTTATATAATATCGGCAAGTGCTTCCTTCTTTGCATTTGATAATTCTGTTGAATGATATTTATAGGCCGCAAATATTTAGAGTACGAGTACGAGATTAATCAATCAGATCCAGATCTCTGGGAAGTTTGTCGTGAATGTGTCGGACTTCCGCTCCCACAATATTCGGAACTCTTCCGAATCGACAATCTGCTGCTTGAACAATTGTGCAAATGTTGATCCCTCGTTTCGTCAGATTTGATTTGGTTGCTCTGATATAAAAGCCGATTGTCCAGCAGCCCCAAGTGCTAGTTGCTTATCCACAATGTTTGTCCGCTGCCTGGTTTCGATGATGCTACTGTTGCTGCTTGTCCTGGGAGACCAAAGATTACAGGGGGCTTCCGCCGACAGTTCCGACAGTCTGCAGATCCAGCCCCGCATCATTGGGGGCCAGGTATCGAGCATTAAGGAAGAAAAGTACCTGGTGCAGGTCACAACCGCCACGGAGATGTGTGGGGGCTCGCTGATTCAACCCAGGTGGGTCATCACGGCCGCCCACTGCGTGTACGGAAAGAACAAGGGGGAACTGAAGATCTATGGCGGGGCGTCAAACCAGGCAGGTCCCTATGCCACCATCCGTCTGGTGGACTTCGTGGCCATTCGTCCGGACTTCAGCGTAAAGACCCTCAACATGGACGTGGCCGCCCTCCGGCTGCAGTCGCCGATGGAGGGTGCCAACATCGAGACCATTGCCCTGGCCTCACAGCCCGTTCCGGCCCGAGCGATAGTCAAGGTGTCCGGCTGGGGCACCACCAGTGCAACCTCCTCGAGCACAGCCCAGCGGGTGCACAGTGTCCTGTTGCCCGTGTGGTCGAGGTCCTCCTGTCTGTCCGCCTTCAAAGGCATCCATGGCATCACCCGCTCAATGATGTGCGCCGCGAAGCCCTACAAGCGGGACTCGTGCGATGGCGACTCTGGCGGTCCGCTCGTCTTCAAGGGCCAGCTGGCGGGCATAGTGTCGTTCGGCTACGGCTGTGCCTCGGCATTGCCTGGCGTATACACCAGCGTGCCCGTGATCCGAGAGTGGTTCCTGAACATCGTGAAGCTGCATTCCTGAGTGCCCTTCTCGTGGTAGTCTAAATAGCCAATAAACTTCCTTAGCTCTTTATCAATCCACCATCGACAGTCAATTTACTGAGGAATGCGGCCGCCGGCTGGCAGAACACTGGGACCGCATAAAAGCTGCGACTCGATGATCCGCACATCAAAATGTTCCGACTACTGGCCTGTTTGGCCCTTCTTGGGCAGCTGCATGGGCTCTCTCTGCCGAAGCTGGTCAAAATCTTTGGAGGCTACGGAGCTCCCGTCAAGGCGTATCCTTTTATGGTCAGCCTGCGGCGGGACGGGCGGTTTAAGTGCGGCGGTTTCCTGGCTACACCCAGCTGCGTGATCACGGCAGCCCATTGCATGGAGGGGCGTCCCCACCGTCTCAACGACCTGACAGTGCACGCCCAGACGCAGTGTCTGGGGGATGGGTCGGCGTCTGAAGATGTGCGCCAGGCCTGGCACTCCATGGTGTCGCCCAAGTATGCTCGGATCAGCTTGGATGAGGATGTGGCCGTTATCAGGCTGCACCAACCGTTCAACATTTCCAACGAAAGTCTGCCCCAGATTGACTTCAACGAACTGCCAGCGGAAGCGAGTCTCACAGTCTTGGGCTGGGGCAGTACAAACGGATATGACTACCACTGGAACCAGTGTCTGCAGGCTGTCCACGTGGGGCTGGTGCCACAGAACGTGTGCCGCCGCGTCCATTGGAATACCGTCACCGAGAACATGTTCTGCGCGCTTGGAGAGAATGGCAAGGACGCCTGCTCGGGTGACTCGGGGGGACCCATCCTCCATGCAGGCCGTCCCGTGGGCATTGTTTCCTGGGGCATTGGATGCGGAAGTGGCCTCCCGGGCGTCTACACACGACTCAGTAGCATTTCCATCAGAAACTGGCTCCGGACAGCCATTGCAGCGTGTAATCTAGTGGAAACTCCGTCGAAATAAATTAGAGTTAATCTCTTTGCTGCACCCATTGTCATACTATGGCGTCCACTAATTCGATAATAATCATTTGAAAAATTGATTGATTGTGTGTTGAGATGGGTCAGATGCTGGCCATCAGATGCTCCACAGTCCGAGCTGGTCATGGAGTGGCTGTGGTTGCTCATCATCGTACAAACCGCACTGGCTGGCGCCCGCAGTGGATCCCGCATTGTGGGGGGCACGGAGACGAGCATCGCACAGGTGCCGTTTCTGGTGTACCTTCGGCAGGGAGGATTCTTTCTATGCGGCGGCTCCCTGCTCTCGCCCAACGTCGTGCTCAGTGCGGCGCACTGCGTGTATGGGGCCCAGCCCGAGGACTACACGGTCCACGCCGGTTCCAGTCGGTTGGACGAAGACTCGCCCGTGGTGCGCGGCGTGGCCAGCTTTCACCTCTCGCCCAGCTACTCTGCAACCAATTTCGACATGGACGTGGCCCTGCTGCAGCTGAGGGAGCCCGTTCCCCTCTCCGCTGGCAGAGTGGCGACCATTGCTGCCTGCCGCTTGCCGCCGGACAGCAATGCCTATGCCAGGATCAGCGGCTGGGGAGTGACGCGCGAGAACAACCGGAAACCCGCCGCTCAGGTTCGTACGGCCATGGTGCGGGTGCTGCCCGGCGCAGAGTGCCGGCTGTCTTACGCCGGAGTGGCCAAGATAAGTGATTCCATGATCTGCGCCTCGGTGCGCGGCCTCCGGGACTCGTGCTCCGGCGACTCGGGCGGCCCACTCGTGTATCGCGGTCAGGTGTGCGGCATTGTCTCCTGGGGATTCGGTTGCGCCCGCTTGGCCTATCCGGGAGTGTACACCAGTGTGGCCAGTGTCCGCGTGCGCTCCTTCATTCAGAGAACGTTGCAGGAGATTGGCAGCCAGCCTTAGGAACTCCACAGATCAATGATCCATCTTAAACTACATTCTCATATCCCACTCCCCCACTCCGAAAAGGCCACCAAAAGTGTGCGAGATATGAGATAGAGTCAGTTCGGGCCGGCCGGGCCGGGCTTCAATTTCAATTTCAATTCGAATTCCATTTGTGTGATGAGTTCGTCGCGATAATCCAGACAAAATGGTTTGATTAAAGTAATTATTATTTGCGCAATAAAATGATATGTGTGTGTGTTTGTTCTCTGTAATGATTACTTCCTAAAAGACCCATCTATACCCCACTGCCACACACAAATATAAGCCAAAGCAAACAGACGCGCGCCCCGAGTCGGAACTGGAAGCTGTTTTGTTTGCACAAGTGAGCAGCTGCTGCTGCTGCTCGGAAATACTCGCCTTTTCTGTATGTAAGCGCTGGGCGGGAACGCTTCTCCGATGCCAACAGATGCCACTGGCACTCTGGCACCTCCTGCTTCTGCTTCTGCTCCTGCACCTGCACCTGTTCCGGCTGCTGCCAATTGCCGTGGCCACCAACGAGGCGAACGGCCGTATTGTGGGCGGTATTCCGGTGGACATTGGTACCGTTCCCTATCTGATAAACCTCCGCATTGGCGGCAACTTCATTTGTGGCGGCTCGCTGGTCACACCCACGCACGTGGTCACGGCGGCGCACTGCGTGAAGGGAGTCGGAGCAGCCAGGATGCAGGTGGTGGCTGGCACCACGCGACTCACGGAGGCTGGCGTTAGGAGTGACGTGGCCAAGGTGTACACTCCCAAGGCGTACAGCAGCCGCACCCTGCACACAGACGTGGCTGTGCTGAAGCTGAAGACGCCTCTGACCGGGCCCAAGATAGCCACCATCGAGCTGTGCAACTCCAGCTGGAATGCCGGCGACCTAATCAAAGTCTCGGGCTGGGGACTAGTCTCAGAACGCAGCAAGAGTGTCTCCATGCAGGTGCGCAGCGTGGACGTGGCCCTGATCCCGCGGAAGAGCTGCATGAGCCAGTACAAGCTACGAGGCACCATAACCAACACGATGTTCTGCGCCGCCGTGCCGGGCGTAAAGGATGCATGCGAGGGAGATTCGGGCGGACCCGCCGCCTACCAGGGCCAACTGTGCGGCATCGTCTCATGGGGGATAGGCTGTGGCCGCCGAAACTCGCCAGGCGTCTATACGAGCGTCAAGACTGTTAGAAGCTTCATCGATAAGGCATTGAGTATGTAAACGAACCCAACCTAACGCAACGCAATAAACTGCCTAAGCCTAATCCACCCTTAAACTCAACTCATGGCATGGATAGTCCTGCTGTCTAGATGGTCTAGCACTCACCACTATTCCTTAGGGCAACAGGCACACTGATGTGTACACCCACATTCATGAGGTAGACATTGTAGGGATTGCATATGTTTATCACAACTGGATAGTATTCGTTGACCAGCATTCTTGTGGCGGACTCTGGCTCCCCGTCCGTGCCATTGGCCGGCCCATGGCCAAGGTTTGTTTGCGTGACCAAATGGAAGCTGAAACGAAAACAAACGGCGTTCAGTGGTGCATTAAATTCTGGATTGTGGCATGCAATCGTCCGGAAATCAATTTCAGCTTCCGGTACGAATCGGTTTGACCTACGTGGGCGCAATATAGCAAATCGGATTGATCGTCACGTTGTCATCGAGATCGCGACTGCGTGTGTGGTGTCGAAACGGTTGGCGTACGTAATTGGAGCTGCACGTGAGCAGGGCGCCAATTTGATCGGTTCCCATTAGTGCCTCCACGCGGACAATGCGCAGCTGCGTGTTTTCGTGGAATTGCTGCGCTTCGGTGCTGCAGAAGAATTGATAATACGAGCCCGGCTCTAATATCGTGTTTTTCTCGAAGGCCTTGGGCGGATCCGCAAGTTGCTGCTGCTGCTGCTGAGTACGCAGCTGCAGGAGATTGGGAAAGCAGAAATACTTGAGCGCCTCTAGTTTGTAGTTGTTTTGGCTATTTCCAGCATCGGCAAGCACCACATGAAAGCTTCGTATCCTAAAAGGCACGTCTGTGAGCACACTAGAGAGGAGATCAGATCAGACAAGGGGATTATTTCAACAATTATTTCCATTGGCATTGGCATTGGCATTGACAGCACTTACCGGACTATGAGCTGCAGCTGCAGCACATCGTCGTTGTTCAATTGCACTCGCTCGAATGTGGCGCACATCTCCACGACGTCGCTGACCTTATCGAAATCGATTGGAATGGGAGATTTCACGCTGGCCAATGCACTGGTCCACAGGACCAGAGCGTCTTCCGTTAATTGAGTTTTGGGCATGGGCGGCACACCCTGGAAGACCTGCCAGAGGTTATCCAGCAGCAGAATCCGATCTTTCTGCTCGCTTTTGTGGCGTAGGGACAACGCTTCGATGCTGCACGCTATGTAGTCCGCCACGGAGGCCGAGAGCAGGGCACACCGCAAGGTCTTCAGCAAGACGTCGGTGAAAATAGTCGACCACTTCTCTTGGCGATAATCGGGCAGCATAAGCGAGTATAGACTGCAGTAAACAGCATTCAATTAAATGGATCTCAATGTATTAGCATGTCAAAACTCACGTTAATGCCTTGGCATGATCCCCACTTTGTAGGTATTCCTCGGCCATATCAATGGCTAGCTTCTTTCGAAACCTGAGACACTTGTAGATCTTGAACTGCGCCATGGCCTGGCTGAGTAGAGCTATAATGCCCGCCGAATGGTTATAGCCGCGCTCCTGGTCGCACAGCTGCACATTAGTCTGCTGCTCGGCAACCAGATCGCCGGTTTTCACGGCCCGTATGCCAAAGAACTCCGTGTACAGGGACAAAGGGTTTGGGTTGTTTGTTGCGAGCGCTGCCTCGCCCGAGTCGAGCAGAGCGGCAAAGGCTTGCTGGGCGGCATCGCGTCGTTTCATCAGATACTCGGCTGCCTTGTGGTAATAGATGCCAGGATGCTGAGTCTGAAGAGCAGGCAGTCCATTCTTGATGGCCTCACAAAATAGCTCGGCGAACACAGAGTGTCTGCAATGAATATTTGCGTTTGCAAGTATTTAATTTCTGCAAAGCTATCTCGAGAATGAGAATAATGATCCTCCTTACTGCGTGCTTAGCCAGGCATAGTGCTCAAAGGCCAAATCCTTGAACCCCACGCGAGGCTTGTACTTCTCGACATGAATAATGAACTGGTTGATGGCATCCCGCGGGGTCTTCAGCTTGAACATGAGACGACAGATTTTGTAGTTGAGAAATCCGGCCAGTGTTTTGATCTCCACGCAATTGCCATCGTTGATGCGTATTTCATCCAGATTCGCATAGGCCTGGAAGTAGTGTCTGCGGGAGGATGGATTTGATTTAATTCGATGCAAAGGCCAAAACCAAAACAAAACTTACTTCTGGGCGGTGCTAAAGTCCTGCCGCATCTCTGCCACAAAGCCGAGCTTGAACTGGTGCCGTATCTTGAGGGTAGTATGCGCCGCCGACAGCTGGTCTCGATGATTGCGTATTCTCTTCGACATCAGGGCGTAGTAGGACTGGGCCATGTCCAGGAACGCGGACTCCAGGCGCAGCGTGTAGCCCATGAGGTGCTCCGTATGCGGCAGTATAAATAACATTTTACTGGTTATGCCGCAGGCTGAGGTCAAACTGGCAGCTCGTTCTGCGGCCAGCAAATCCTCGCCCGGAGGTAGCGGCGCCGCCTTCTGCAGAAGCACTAGGCACAGACGAGTATTTCGCTCTTGGAGCGCATTCTTTAGAGCCTGCACAGTGGCCGCACACTGCACCTGTTTCTCCGTCCATTCCAAATCGTTCCACTCCATGTCCTGGAACAGGACCACCACAGAGGGCAGCACATGCAGGTGCTTGAGCATCCAGTTCCGCTTCAGTATGCCCTTGGGATGGTACCACTCGTAGGAGGCCCTCTTGGGCTTGGCCACTGGAAACTCATAGTTCGAAGGTAGCAACTTGTACTGGACTGCAGCGCGATCCGCCGCCTTCCGTTGCAGACTCCCGCTAAATGCATCCCAGATGGCCTTGTGCACGCCCTGCCGCGCAGTGTCCAAGCCGCAGAAGCCAATTAGTGGCTGGGGGGTCACGAGCAACTCCGACGGCAGAGCGGTGGCATCAATCGTCATAGTTTTGTGTTTGTGTGATTGTAGTTTGCTGCCCTGCCTGCCCCAAGGCTGCTCGCGAATTACAGTTATTGGTAGCTTCACGTGCCGCAACGACTTATGACACTGGTAACATGTACTTTCAGGACACCTTGCTACGTCCCGGCCTTAGGGCTCCAATTTGTTTCACGGTTTTTATGCAAAAAAGTGTAAATATTAGCCGCCCCAGAAATCAGCTGGACGTGAAACGATTGTCGATAACCAGGCAACCACCACCGATAACAGCTTTGCATCACATCCCTGGCTGTCACCGAGCTGTCAGTGGTTCTTAATACGTGTCGCGTCGTTCGCTTTCACATTCGTTTTATTTTTGGGCTGAAAGGTAGGCTGGGCTGCTTGGGGAAATATTAGAAAAATCAAAAAAGATCTCACCTAAAAACGTAATCGACTAAGCAAAGGACTTTTAAGTGCGAACGAAAAGAATCTCAGTCAAGTCTCAAAATTCAATTTGTTGTAAACCAGGTACATTATGCATCTCTCTCTATTTCGCAGAGCTTCACAACAACACAAAAAATGGCTCCTCCACAGAGAATGCGCGTCGCCAACGAGAAGGCCAGCAAATATGTGACAATGCGTGGCAATGTACCAAAATCCTCGGTAAGTTGTGCTTCAAAGTGAGAATTACTCGCACCAAAAATGCATACATCTCGCACGAGCCCGATACATTCAATCGTTCAATCGCAAAAAGTGCCACGCCGTCATTGATTTTATTATTGCTTACTGCTGCTGTGTTCGTGCGTGTGTGCGTGTGTGTGTGTGTGTGTGTGTGGAAGAAGCTGGTGTATGGGTGGCGAATGCTATCGCTTCTTCGGGAGCAGTGATTAGCTGTTGCGTTCGTCAGCGTCAGCCCACACACCTGCCCGGCCATCCCATCCCATCCAATTAATGTGCATATCTGTGGTGCCTTGGCTAATATTGATATATTATTGGCATTTTCAGAAAGCGAAAGAGGGACAGTACCCCGTTGGACCCTGGCTCTTGGCGCTGTTCATCTTCGTTGTCTGCGGCTCGGCTATTTTCCAGATCATTCAGTCGATTCGCGCTGCGTAAGCGGTTCCAAGTGACTGACAGTAGCAACAAAAACAACAACTGAAGATACTTCTTTCTGGAACTCTGGATCTAAATTCTATATCCTTCCCAAAAGTCCTTTCATAGCTGAATTATAACTATCCCCGGCAATACATATGTGCAACTTCCGCTAAGGATGACCCTCAAAAACTTTGCTTTCCAGTTCATTTTATGTTTGCAATATGAAACTCTGTCGACACATGCAAAATTTAAGTCCATTTTACGCATTTTGTATTAATTTTAAGCTAAACAAAAACTGAACATTATGTGCATTCCTGCAATTCTCTCTGTACACTTACGAATTAACTGAACTATTGCTGATTGCGCTGGTGGCAGTCACAATTTTATTGACGATTGAATGCATTTCTAAGATGCTTCTCAATGCAGTTTTAAATAGTGCAAAGTGTTTAAGCGTTGTTTTCCAAAGCGAAGACGAATAGAGAAGTAACTAAGAGTACATATATAATAATGATGAATAATATATGATAATTTTTTACCTAAAGACTCTGGTTTTATTTATTATTGAAGAGGGAACAGGCTGTGCACCGCACATAGGGCCACGTCGGATCGGATCTGTAGAAGTATAAATGATTTTCCAATGCTCATACTCCAAGTTCTTGATTTGGAGTATGACATTTTTCCATACAAACTGAGGTTGGATTTCGCAACTGTGACGGCTATTAAGACAACCAGATTTTAATAATATTATAATTTAAAAAATCATTTAAAAGTCACCAAAATGATCTGCGACTGGACTATATATAATAAAATACTTGTGGAGAAGTCACAGTTTTGTAGAAATTTGCCATCTCTAGATAGAAACCCAAGCAGCTGATTTCTGTCGCCGATTTCTGTCGAGAGCACACTTTTAAAAAAAATGCGTCTAAAATTAAATCTATTGTGAGAAAACCTTATTAAAAGGCCAATGCGGCGTTTGTTTACGTCGGTCAATTCTCAAATAATGTCGAAGAATAAGGGAAAAGCAAAGTCCGGCGTTGAAAGTGCAAACACAAAGGCAGCGCCGGCGCCGGCAAGCGACAGTCCAGTCACCGTGGATAAAAGTGGAAATATATGCATTAAAATACTTGCAAAACCTGGAGCCAAACACAATGGCATTACGAATATTGATCTTGAAGGCGTTGGCGTCCAAATAGCCGCACCGCCCAGCGAAGGAGAAGCCAATGCAGAGCTGGTGAAATTTCTATCCAAGGTCCTGGGGCTGCGCAAGAGCGACGTATCACTGGACAAGGGATCGCGGTCCCGCAACAAGATCATACTGATCAGCAAGGGTGCATCGACAGTGGAGTCCATTGAGCAGCTGCTGCGCAAGGAATGTGAATCGTAGACTTGTAGACTTTTTCTTTAAAAATTATAAATGGCTGTTGTACCCATTTTCTATGTGAAATATAAAAAAATAATTTTTTTATATAAAATGTTTTATTTCTGCCTTTTCTTTTTACTCTTTTAACCAAAAAAAAAAAATATAATAAATCAATAAAATAGGTGTTGAGAAAAAACGTCATTAAAAGCAGTACACAGTCATTTTTCTAAGGTATATGCATTTTAAAACACAATTTATTTATTTGGTTTATCATCGATCGACCTGATCATCAAACCTTAAGATATAAATTTCAATTCTAGAAACTAGAGTGTGTGTAGTCTTTAGTTTATTTTTACATAAATTATTTGGGCTTTAAATTAGAAATTCTTAAAACGACTGCTTCTGAAGTTAGTTTCCGGGAACCTGGAGGATTCTGTTCTGTATACGAGTGTGGGATGAATAAGCGTATAATTGTCGCATATAACGCGACAAAAATGTTGGATGAAAAATAAATGGTTATCTCCTATGTCAACGTAAGCTACAGACAGTCGAAACTTTGAACAATTTTTGCGTGGCTTTTACGTGTGTGAATGTGTGGCTTGCTTGCGAAAACAGATGGTTTAATCGACCTCCTCCATGTGGGAAGCATCCTCTGTGTCCTCGACCATGTTGGTGGCATCACCACCACTGTGGGCGTCCTCGGTGGTCATGGGCTCATCCTCATCGATGCCAAGACCCAGCTTGATCATGCGGTAAATGCGGCTGGCATGAACCTGAGGGCTGTCCAGAGAGAATCCGGAAGACAGCAGCGAGGTCTCGAACAGAAGGATGACCAGATCCTTGACAGCCTTGTCGTTCTTATCGGCATCGGCCTTCTGGCGGAGGGCCTCAACAATGGGATGGTCGGGATTGATTTCCAACTGCTTCTTGCCGGCCATGTAGCCCATGGTGGCAGTGTCGCGCAAAGCCTGAGCCTTCATGATACGCTCCATGTTGGCGGACCAGCCGAACTGCGAGGTGACGATGCAGCAGGGCGAGTCCACGAGACGGTTCGAGACGACCACCTTCTCCACTTTGCTGTCCAAGATGGACTTCATCAGCTTGCAGAGACCTTCAAACTTGGCCTTATCTTCCTCACGCTTCTTCTTCTCGGCATCATCCTCGGGCAGCTCCAGACCCTCCTTGGTGACGGACACCAGCTGCTTGCCCTTGTACTCCTTCAAGTGCTGGATGACATACTCATCGATGGGCTCAGTCATGTAGACAACCTCGAAGCCGCGGGCCTTGACACGCTCAACGAAGGCAGAGTTGCTGACCTGGTCCTTGGACTCGCCAGTGATGAAGTAGACGTGCTTCTGGTTCTCCTTCATGCGGGACACGTAGTCAGACAGGGAGCAGAAATCATCGCCAGAGGCAGAGGTGTGGAAGCGCAGGAAATCGGCGAGCTTGGCGCGGTTGTTGCTGTCCTCGTGGACACCCAATTTCAAGTTCTTGCTGAACTGGTCGTAGAACTTCTTGTAGTTCTCCTTGTCCTCGGTAAGCTCCTCGATCAGCTCCATGGTCTTCTTCACCAGATTCTTGCGGATCACCTTCAGAACCTTGTTCTGCTGCAACATCTCACGGGAGATGTTCAGTGGCAGATCCTCAGAGTCGACCACTCCCTTGATGAAGTTCAAGTACTCGGGAATGAGATCCTCACAGTTGTCCATGATGAACACGCGGCGCACGTACAGCTTGATGTTGTTGCGCTTCTTCTGGTTCTCGAAGAGATCGAAGGGAGTGCGACGGGGGATGAAGAGGAGGGCGCGGAACTCCAGCTGACCCTCGACCGAGAAGTGCTTCACGCACAGATGGTCCTCCCAGTCGTTGGTCAGGGACTTGTAGAACTCTCCGTACTCCTCCTGAGAAATATCATCGGGGTTGCGGGTCCAGATTGGTTTGGTCTTGTTCAGCTCCTCATCCTCGGTGTATTTCTCCTTGATGGTCTTCTTCTTCTTGCCATCCTTGTCCTTCTTGTCGGCATCCTCATCCTCTCCGACATCTTCGATCTTGGGCTCATCGGTGTCCATGTCCTTCTTGGCCTCCTCATCCTTCTTCTCATCATCAGCCTCGTCGTCGCTGACCTCCTTCTCGCGCTCCTTCTCCACCAGCAGTTTAATGGGATACCCAATGAACTGGGAGTGCTTGTTGACGATCTCCTTGATCTTGCTCTCCTCCAGGTAGTCGGTCTGATCCTCCTTGATGTAGAGCACAATCTTTGTGCCACGACCCAGGGGCTCCGAGTTGTCGGCCTTCACGGTGAACGAACCGCCGGCGGACGACTCCCAGACGTACTGTTCATCATCGTTGTTCTTGGAGGTGACGGTCACGCGGTCGGCAATCAGGTAGGCAGAGTAGAAGCCCACGCCGAACTGGCCAATCATGGAAATGTCAGCGCCAGCCTGCAACGCCTCCATGAAAGCCTTAGTGCCGGACTTGGCGATGGTTCCCAAGTTGTTAACCAAGTCGGACTTGGTCATGCCGATACCGGTATCAATGATGGTCAGAGTACCAGCCGTCTTGTTGGGAATCAGCTTGATGTACAGCTCCTTGCCAGAGTCGAGCTTGCTGGGATCCGTCAGCGACTCATAGCGGATCTTGTCGAGGGCATCAGATGCGTTTGAAATCAACTCACGCAAGAAGATCTCCTTGTTCGAGTAGAATGTGTTGATGATCAACGACATAAGCTGAGCAATCTCAGCCTGGAATGCGAAAGTCTCAGCTTCTTCGGGCATCTGGAAGTGCAAGAAAATACCACACGACAATTAGTCACAATTCATTAAATATACAGCTGCATTGTCCGGCTGCCCATTTTCGATAATCTTTTTTTCCTCCCCGCACCCACAAAAAAATGTATTTCTAAATGGCAGACGCCACATCCTTTGTCCTCTTTCGCACACGAACAGACCACCCACACACGCATAGGGATGTATCCATAGTACATCGAGTTAACATATTTTGGAAGTTTCTAGAGCGCGCAGGGTTGTCCAATGCGTACATCGCCCCCATATAAACAATCTAATTTAAGCTTTCTAGAATACAATTCTCCTTGACGACAGCACAGCTGTTGGGTAGTTTGATGTACGCCTAAATTTTGCTGAAAATTTGTTGTGGCCAGTGTGTATGTATACATACTATAGCCCTGCATGAACGGTAAACCGAATCGATTCCGTGGGATTCGGGAATCTTTTCGTTCGGTCCGACCGCGATTCGATCATTTTCCCAAAACGGACTGAGCGAATCCAGTCTTGTCCTTTTTACTGTGTCAAATCCAAACAGATTCGTTTTTTCTCTCTCATACTCTGGTAGAGTAGAGATTTTCTGGTAGAGAGAACGAGAAAGCAATACGAAAATTTGCCGGCTTTTTGCTTCCCCGTCTGCTTGAAAATATTTATTTGTGTGTGTGCGTCATTACGCATTATATCTTGCCTTTGATTTTATTAATCATGTGGATTCATGCAGGGCTCTATTACATATGAATGAACAAAAATCATAAGGTGAAGTGTGCCAAGACTTTTGTGTCACAAAATAAGTTCCTAGTTTTTAAGTTTAATAGTTTTAAAAAAGTTAAAAAAAAAAAATTGTTACCGATGAATAAACTATTTAAATATATACAAACAAATTTATCCATTAAAATCCTTCATAAGCCTGGCAATAGCATTTGAAGTTGAAATTTGAAGCTGTGCCATCACTTTAGTGCGCCACTGTACATCTGCAGAAGGCGTTTATGCAAACGATAGGGATAGGGCGGGCATCACGAAAATGGAAACTTCTAGACTCAGGTTGAAACAAAGACCTCTTAGTAATTTGAGTCATGGGTAAAGTTTGATTCACGTTTTTCGATTTTTCTCGATTAGACCCATACACGAGTGTATGCATGAGTTGAACATTCGCTGTGCCTGTGTGTGTGTATGGCATGTGCAAGAGACCGAATTTAAATGAAACACCATAAGCACGTGTGCCAAGAAAATTAAGTTAGGCAAGTTGCTAATTAAACAGCATTTGTTGGACATGGAAAAGTCAATGTTCTAGAAACCGGTCATCTAGAAAATTCGCGCAGAGCACAAATTACTGCCGGCATAATTTTTCCGTGTATTGGTGTGCGGGTGTGCGAGGCGTTGAGCTACTTTTTTTACCGCTCGTGGGTGGGGTATAATTTTGTGCAAAAAAAAAGGCCTTTTTCTCTGATTTTAAGATTGTGAAAGGAATTTGAACAATTCTATTGATTTTCTGCATTTGGGTCAAGAACTTTTTAGCAGCACACGCGCAGCAAACGTTGCAATTTGCAAGACGGCCGATTTTTACATTTCGTTAAATAAATGCACTTCCATTACAATAGCTTACCTTGTATGTGTTTTAGTTTCACAGCAAGGAAATAAAAATATATTTTATTATCACTTCGATTGGTGTAGAATAAATTCACTTTCTTTCACTGCGCTCTAAGCAGACGCACTCTCACTGAACGAAATTTTTTTAAGACTCGAACAAGTAACTCTCGGCTGCCTGCTTTTATAGACAACCAACCCCAAGCGTGTAATGTTCTAGACTTTTCTAGATGCTACGTGACTCCAGGGCTACTACTTCCGCTACAAGGACAGAGTCGCATTGAGGCTGAAAAGCAGTGTGACCGTGGACTTGTCAATACAGTCAAAATCTAAAACTATATACCAAATATTCGTTTTTATTTGTAAGTTATTTTAAACAAAAGAGGTCAATAAAAAAATTGCATTCACTTCCCTCTTCCCAAGGGTATTTTGATGTGGCTAACAAGCTCGAAAAAAATGAATTCTCGCGAATGTCTTCTAGTCTCGGTCGGAACCGGTTCATGAACTACCGATTTACAAAAACCGCCGTATCCCCCATACGGATTCTATACCTTATGCTAATTATTATACTCTAACAAAGTATAAGGAAAAAGTTGATGGAATTGATTAAATATACCGTTATATAGCGATTTACCGCAATCTATATAATAGTCACCCCAAGCGTAGAGTTTTCTAGATGTTTCAAGAGGCTACGAGACTCCAGGGCTACTATTTCCGGTACTAATACAGAGTTGCACCGAGGCTGAAAATATACTTTTAAATATATGTTTATTTATTTAGTTTTTTTAGCAGTGCCCGATGGAAAATATTTAGTAAACGTTTACTATGTTTGTGCTATGAATTTCATGAATTCTAAAGTACGTGAAATTAAACTAGCCCCTGTTTATTCGACAGAGACGAATACATGAAATCATATCAGCAGAGTTGCCAGACGTGTAATTTGGCAACAATCTTGAAGTAAAATCTTCCTTCTTCAGCAGCGCAAGAAGCTCAGTCAAAAGGGATCTTTTTCATTCCACATACATATTCTATTAATTTTCTTGTTTCATCGTCACTTATTTACTTTTTTCGCCCGGCGCTGCCACCTAATTTGTACAAACTCAATCTGGTCAGACTATACCATTTCATGAATTCAGTCTGAATTCATAGTCGACTTTCGTGTGTTTGCGAATACATGAAATGGTGTTTATGCACACACTTTTTTCCCCATAAATGATTTCATGAAATGGGCCTAGCATAAACACAGTAGTTATCTAGTTCTTCTTGCTTGTTGCTTGTTATTACCTTGAATGCGTTGCATTTTATGTTTTTATGTATTCATTGCTTCTCCTTATAATGTATAGGAAAGGGAATTGCAGAATAATAAATGAACGATTGTTTGTTCTTTATATCCCTTTTAAATATTTGTTCACAATTTTGATCACACCACTTAATTTTAACGACGAGATCGAGATCATGATGGAATTATACAAGGTGGTCTCGTCGGCAAAAGTAGTCCCTTGACTATGCTTACAATGAGTGCGAGTGAAAGCGTTCAGCACAGTAAGTGCGAGTGAAACGACAAGAGTGTGTTGATTAACCACTTGATGGCGCATGGGGTTTAAAGCTTAAATTTAATTTTTAATAATTTTGAACTTGAAAGTAAACGTTGTTTTTGTTTTCTAATAACATCGTCGTTCAGTCGCGTTCCTTAAAATATCTTCCCTATTTTGGTGCCGACTTCCACTGTGAAGCATTCAAATGCGTATCGCAAATTTTTCAGTTTTCACGAGTTCTGCAGCCCAGAGTTTTCACACGGCCTTGCTAGGGTTAAGATACTACACCAAATTCCTCCGCACACAACCTTTCCTTTCAGTTTAAAAAGCGAGCACGAACTGAACGTTAAGGGACCGAAACCCGAACGCGATGGCAGCCGACGAGACCACCTATCATGCATTGCTCTATCTTGTTTTTCTGTATCGTGGTTTTGACTATACCCTCTCTTTCCTCAGCAAAACTATGTATCGGAATCGAGATATATATACGGGAATCTAATTAAAGGCATGAATAGGTCAAAAACATGTCAATACGAGAAAAAGTCATTCTTACTTGGCATTCAAAACAGCTTGGAAAACAGTTTTGTAACATTAAGCGCGAAATAGGGTATTCGAATGTTACTCGGTTAATATATGTTGCTGAAATGTAGCAAATGTGTAGTTACCGTGTAGTAAACAAAAATATCGCACCGATACTATCGTATAAAAATATCGAACGTATCGATATCGAGCTAATATCAACAATCCTAATTTGTATTTATATTTTAAATGTATTAAAATGGGTGGCACTCGTTGCAGTTTTCGAGATTGCAAAGTCTCTTCAAACCGCAATCCATCGATGCACTTCTTTAAGTTTCCCGTACGCGATCCGCGACAATTGGAAAAATGGCTAACAATTTGCGCCAATGAAGAGATTTTGAAAGTATCTAGGCATAAGCTGGCTAACCGTGCTGTGTGTGCACGACATTTTCGCCTTGAATGTTTCATGAACTATAAAATGGACCGACTCATTGCCAAGCAGACGCCAACGTTGATGCGAATGGACAAGGATCTCGCGTGGGACTTTGAATCAATCGACGAGAACGGTGAGGCAATGCTTGTAAAATTGCCACCTCCGACCTCCGCACATCTGAAAGCACCAGAGGGATTTGAGTGTCCTCTTGGATTTGATACCGAAGCTATTGGAGATAAAATTAGCTTGGATCGATTGGTAAATAAGCGACCCGCTCCGAGCTTACCCGAGAAGGCAATCAAAAGGCGGATGGTGGTTTTTACCAAGCTACAGTCGGAGCAGGAGGAGGAGCAGGATCAGGAGCAGCACCAAATCAGTACTAAACTGTCACCAAGAATGATTGACTTGCCACGCAATGCATTGCAGAAGCAAACAGCGGAGATTTGCAAGCCAATTATTAGTAAAATCAGTTCCCGCCCAATAATTGAGGAACCCTCCTCGATCGGGACAGGGCAAAGTCAGGAAATGCCTATACACGAAGAAGAACCTGCCGTTCCTGAATCAACTCCAGAAGAATGCCAACTCCAGCTTGAATATAATAAGCTAAAGTTGGAGTTTGAAAAGCTTTCGGAGGAGAATTTGCACTTGAAGCAAATGAAGGCGTCCATTCCATCCTCCAGTAGAGCTCCACCGTCCAGCTCCTCGACAAGCATGACCAAGCCGCAGCTATACAACGGAATTAAGAAGTATCTGGGACCCACTGTGGCCGCTCTGGTGCGCATGGAAATGTTCGGTGGTGCCGAGGATCGTAACTGGAAAGATGACGAGCGTCGCTTTGTCGTAGAACTGCTGCAGCTGGGCGAAAATGTATACGAGCATTGCTGCGAGGAATGGCGCTTTCGGTTGCCTTCGCTGCGGATAGCACGCTCCTGGCTGGATAGCAAAGAATTGGAAGATGCCGATCACTCAATCGATTTGTAGCCTTATTTAGCCCGTAATTGTTTTATTTTACCATTACCATTAATATTTATAAAATTAGTTATAAAATTAGACTACGCTGGGTTAGTCCAAATGGCATATGATCGAATCGTCTGTGGCCTTCTGCACGCAAATCTCCTGGGTAGAGGCATCGCAGAAGTAGCCTGTGGGACAGCTGCCTGTAACGTTCGTGGGCTTGGTAGCACCAAAACAGAAGGCGAACGTGGAACGGGAGGTGCATGCGAAAACATAGTTGGGGGCACACTGGCCGCAGCTATCGGTGTCGCCGCAGCTGGCCGGAGTCTCGCTGCGCTGGAAGCAAATTATTGGCTGGTCTGTGCAGACCAGGCCATCCGTGCACGTGAAGTTCTGTGCGGTATTGGGCTTGCTGTCGCCAAAGCACAGGTTGTACGAGGTCTGATCAATGCAAGCGGCCCCATTCGACTGGCATACATCGCAGGCAGACCAGATCAAATTCCCCTGCATCATCACGAGGACCAACTAGGCGATGAGACACAACAAGTCAAGCAATCTCATTCATTAGGACCGCCTACCCTGAAAACACTCACCAGAACCACGCACTTGTACATCTTTTCGTCGTTACTTATCTTTTACGAATGGACCGCGATCTATGAAGACATCACATTTTTGTGAGCAATGCCGAATATGCTTTATGGCGCCCCAATTAATTTGGTGGGGTCCAGTAGGGTACCTTGAGCTGTATCTGGCTTATCTTTATTTTTATGTAAGCAAACCACACCCACTGCTAAGCCTAGGCTGCTATAAAACGGATTGGCGGAAGATCTACTCTCGATCACAAGAAACTAGACCTTCGCACTAAACAGACATGCGTGCAAATATTATTTTAAATGTGAGTAGAGCTAATAGAAATTGTCAATTTCACACATTTCTTTTCCATTCTAGCTCGTTCAGCTCCTCCCGTTTCTCCAAGCGGCTCTCGGTCAATCCGCTGGCTGCTCGAACTGTGCTCTCACCAATGGACGGTATGCTTGCGTAGACGAGAGCAGCTATGGATTCTGCTTTGGCCAGGGATCAGTCGACGAAAGCACAATCAGTTCTTGTGATGAAGGGTATTTTTGCACCCTGGATGAATTTTGTTCACCCATGGAGTCATCCTCGGTGAGTGATGTGATTTCATCCATTGGGTTCACTGACAATTTCGCATTGCACTTTTTGCAGCCGGGTTGTGTACCTGATGATACGACATCTACAACATCGGATGTGGCAACAGGTTTGCAGATTGTCAGAAAATTGATTTTCTTATTTATGTACTTTATCTTCTGCAAAAAACCTTCCCCAAATGACAGACTCAACGACAGACCCAACAACGGATCCATCGACAGAATCTTCCACTTTAACGACAGATTCGTCAACTGAAACGTCGCCTGTAACTACAGATACATCGACTGAATCTTCTCCTGCAACTGATACATCCACGGAATCTTCAACTGTCACCACAGATGTGTCAACTGAGTTTTCACCTACCACTACAGATTCATCAACTGAAACGTCGCCTGTAACTACAGATACATCGACTGAATCTTCTCCTGCAACTGATACATCCACGGAATCTTCAACTGTCACCACAGACGTGTCAACTGAGTCTTCACCTACCACTACAGATTCATCAACTGAAACGTCGCCTGTAACTACAGATACATCGACTGAATCTTCTCCTGCAACTGATACATCCACGGAATCTTCAACTGTCACCACAGATGTATCAACTGAGTCTTCCCCTACCACTGCGGATCCATCCACAGAATCTTCCACTTTAACGACAGATTCGTCAACTGAAACGTCGCCTGTAACTAGAGATACATCGACTGAATCTTCTCCTGCAACTGATACATCCACGGAATCTTCCACTGTCACCACAGATGTGTCAACTGAGTCTTCACCTACCACTACAGATTCATCAACTGAAACGTCGCCTGTAACTACAGATACATCGACTGAATCTTCTCCTGCAAATGATACGTCCACCGAATCTTCAACTGTCACCACAGATGTATCAACTGAGTCTTCCCCTACCACTGCGGATCCATCCACAGAATCTTCCACTTTAACGACTGATTCATCAACTGAAACTTCACCTATAACTGATTCATCCTCTACTGAGTCATCAACTATAACCACGAATGCACAAACTGAAACGTCACCTGCAACCACAGATTCATCAACCATATCCTCACCTTCAAGCACAGACTCATCTACTGAATCAACCACAGGATCTCCACTAAATGCTGATCTTTATTGTTCAACATTAGGAAAGAAAGGATACTTCCGGGTCGAGAGTGATTCAACCTGCAGACAGTGAGTCCAGTTTGTTAATTTCACTTTAAGTGGTATTTATTCATATTCCATTTTCAGGTACGTGTACTGCTATAAATTGAGCTTAGATTACCTGGGCTGGCTATACTATTGCAACACGAATGAATTTTACAATTCTGACACAGAATCATGCCAGGCCGAATGGCCCGCGACCTGCTAAAAAGTGATTAAATTAAAGTTACATTTTTTTTTGTTTGAATACTAATGTGTTTATTGCAAAGGGAATGTTATAGGGTTGAGAAATCTCTTCCATATTGTTGAATAAAATGGAAAGGCTAAGACGATACCCCTGGCTGTTCTTAGAGGATACGCTTCTTCTCAGTTGTATTATATACATCCCTCCGACTTTGTGAACAGAGCAGCCTCCTAATGTCGCATCATAGTTTCATCATAGCCTTCGATGATTCATTTGTAATGAAACAAAAGCCGTAAATGCAAGTAAAATACGAGCTAAATTCGTAGTTTGCAAAAGGTACAGAAAATCTAAATGATTATCTGCCGCAAGTGGGATCGTTTTGATTTTAAAATAAACCCGATCTCGTCACTTCCAAGCAGGTATTTTCTGCAGTCCATTTCTGGGCGCGTTGTTCATCTCATTCAGGTGCTGTGTAAGCAGTCAGGCATTGCACCTGTAGCTGTAATATTGAAAATCTAAAATTTTTAGGATGTACATACATATGTCCCCAAACAAATCCTATGCTATGTTGTCGCCAGTGATAACATAAGTTTCGCCCACATAATGATCCAGATCTACTCCCTACCACAGAGGGGTCTTTAAGACCGAAATTATTTATTTATATGGTCTTTTATCTATCCTTCATCCCCATGGTACAGTGATAAATTTTTATGGTGGACTTATGTTCTTTTGCTTTCACGTTTAATGATATACATATATCTAATGTTTAGCGTAACGCGAAAGTAATATACGGGGCACAATCTGTATTTTCGCTGGAATTGGTCCAGATAAGTTGGACTATTTAGATACTCAAGGAGATACAACAATACCCAGATGGGCACCAAAAATATAATTCAAAACATATTAAACGTATGTATTATGTACACCCGTCTGGTTTCGTGGCACTGCAGCCTCCTGCTGCGCCTAGATTAGGATCAAAGTAGGGCGTTGCCGCGTTACAACTCTTTGTCAGTGCCCTTACTACTCCATTTGAAACCCAACAGAAGAGGTAGCTGTAAAAAAATATGCAGTTCAGTTTGGAGCTGTTGTCTAATATCGAAAAATAAACTTACGTGAGGCATGAGGGATCATCTTCGTTCTTAAATGTTGTAGATTTTGTTACTTCCAGGCAGGTCTCCTCTGCACTCCAAGGTTTTTGAGTGGTTGTCGTAGTTGTTGCTATCGTTGTCGTTGGTTCGGTTGTCACTGCAGTACATTCATCGGGTTTCGTGGTCATACATACTTTTAAGGACTCATCAAAGTATTTGTTTGTTGGGCAAATAAGGATTGAAGTTGTTTCTAATGTCCCATCCGTGATTTTGCAATACACGTAACTATGAATAGGTTGGGGTTTTAGTTTTCCTTCGGCGGTAACTCTTTCAGAATATGTACTTACCTAGTGCATGTGGGATCATTTTCGTTTTTTAGAAATCCCGACTTTGTGGCTTGATGGCAGGCTCTCTCGGGAGTCCACGGCTGAACTGTGGTGGTTGGTTCAGGTGCAATATCCGCTTTGCAGACCGGGTCAGCATTTTCATAGCAAGTGTACTCACCATCGGTGCAAAAAGAATTGGTTGGGCAATCAATTATCTTATTTAGTGGTACTCCTGGAAGTGAAATTATACTTCCAGATGCGGTTCTCGGCTCTCCTGATGTACATATGTATGTATGTGCTTACCTTGCCGGCATGCGGAAAATGTGGTTGCACTGAGGCATACCGTTTGGCTGACTGTTTGACACACACCGCAAGTGGCCCCCGCGTATTGGGCCAAGATCTTGAATTCAGGAACATATTTAGCGACGAATTGTACTTAAGAATCTGCACTGGGATTGCGATTGGCCAGGATAGTTACCGTTGGAATTAGAATTAGTGCCTTCAACCACATGTTTTCTGTCTTCAATCGTTTTTTATACTAAAATGCTGTGAGCGAAAGATTTATCTTATATGTATCTCGACAACATCATCGTAATTCTTATCTTAAAAGTCTGCCCAAGATACACACACACCCACACACACAATACGAGATATATATATTTATGCATGCTTTTATTGCGTTATCATCAGGCTCGCCTGCATCAATAAATAGTCGTACGAACGAACAAGGCTACACGTAATTTATATAAAAATATATTCACAAATTCAAGGCGCATTTGTTAGCTGTTTAGCAGGGTTCGAGCATAGTAGTATACAATTGATAGGAATATAGTGTTTTGATTCGAGTACGCTAAATAGATACATACATATGTATATTGCTAATAAATTGTTCTTATCAACGAAAGTAGGCATCGAGAGTATAGCTAATGGTTTGTCGTGTATATTATAAAGGTGTATACTGGGTAGTAGTTATTAATTCGCATAGTTGCCGCGTAGTCTTGCTTGTTTCAGAGTTTCTCAGTTACATAAATAGATTCTAACTATAGGTTATAGCTATAGATATAGTTATAGGTATAGGTATAAGTATAGTACATAAGCCTAATTGTAAAACATTTCTTAAGGTAAATCATAGCAGTTTAAGAAGCACTTGATACTTTATACTCGTTCCACTTACTTAAGCTTAAGGCAGCATCGATGTTCTAATATTAGTAAATTAGTTAAAATAAATTCGTTATGTCTAACACGAAATAATACTTCGTCAGCAAATGCATTCAATTTAAATTCAAGTTCAAGTTCAAGTTGTGGACGTGTGTATACTGATTATATGTATGTTTTGTATTTCTAAACGCAGCCGTATTCATACCAGATGCTATTGCTCTTGTCCTCACTTCGTTTTCGGCCTGACTTATCATCCTGACTGGGAGTACCAGAGACACTCCCCCCTCCACTGCCAGTTGCCGCAGCCGGCGGTAGCTGCGGATTTTGGTCCGTAGTCGTGGATGTTCCCCCAATCGTGGTATTGATGCGATTGTACATGAGGAACGTGGCTGGGCCTGGACTGCTGCTGTTGCTGTTGTTGTCACTATTTTTATGTGGGGTCTGAGGTTCTGCGTTGGGCGTTGGTGTTCCGGTATTGCTGGCGCCACTGGCGCTAGCTGACTGCTGCTGTTGGGCGTTGGATCCAGGGTTAGAGCTGGAACCGTCGGGTAACTTCTGATGCTCGTCAATAAGATACACAGTGCGACGGGAGCCAGCTGTGCCTAGAGTTAGGCTGCTGCCAGTCACGTCTGGCGCTTCAAGGCTTCTGCAAAACCAAAACGATTTGTTAGCATATTATCGAAATTCTGATTGAAACACAGCGACAGAGACAGAGGCAAAGGCAAGACAGAGACAGAGAAGACAGGGCAGTGGAAGCGTTGGGGTATAGGAAATGGGGATACAGTAGTTATTAGGAGGTACGAGAGATTGTTACACATTTAAAAGCGCATACCCGTGCACGCTATTTCTACGTGAGTTATTCAAATCCGTACGTTTCTGTGCCTGCAGGCTACTGCGCACGGCGCCACCTCGTTGGATCGAGTTATCCAGCAAATCCCTACTCGAAGAGTGTTCAGATTTCAGTTTTTGTGTTGTGCGTGTGTGGTGGTGCGTTGTTGGTGGTGTGCGGGTTGTTGTGTATATATGTACATGTAAATAGAACAAGAACCATGTCCCCAACATTATATTATCCAATAAACCATATACTCGATTCGTATCTTATCGGAAGTGCGCGCTCTTACCGCTGCAGGCTCTGACGAAGTGGTATGTTTCGCTGCAGCAAATGCGTATCGGAGGCAATGGACAGGGGCTCTTCGTTGCTGTTGTCCGATTCATTGCCCCCAGACTCGGATCCAATAACGAATTGTGAATTGGTTCGCGCATCATCTACCCAGGAGCGACGGTTCTGCAAAACGAAACATGAGAATTCGTAATTTGTCAGGGTTTTTCTGTGATTTCTCTTGACTCAAACCTACTCGACTGGGCACTTTGTTCATTAGATCGGAGCTAGCTTTCTTCACACGGCGTACCAGACTGATGGCAAAGGGTTTCCTTGGGGTGGGGGAGGGCGAGGGGGTTGGAAACCATTAGAAAAATTCGAATATTAAGTGTAGATACTATTTGTTGGGTGGCACTTACTTCTTATGCACTGTTGTCTCGGACTTTTTATAGTGCTCCATGATTTTCTCCTCTAGTTTCTCCTTTTGCCGCTTCAGACTGTGCACGCGCTCGGTGTAGTTCTTCTCCTCCTCGTGGAAGTGCTTCTTGTCCTCCAGGGAAATGGCCAACAGCTCCTGATACTGGGAGAGCAGCTGCGAAACATTGTCCATCAGTGCCTTGCGCTCAGAGTCCAGATCGCCGTTGTTTTGTATAAGCATCTAAAATATGTTACGATTTATATGATGCCGGCGAAAATTAGCGGGAACGACCCGGTACTCAGACACTATAGGCATATATTTGAGCTTATGATTTATGTAACCTATACTACATATTTTCTCTTGGTAAAGAGAAAGACAGCAACTACGACCGCCAGTTATGTTTTAATGCTATTCCTTGCACTTTGTCTAGTCTCTTTCCACCTAAATGAACTATTTTATTAGAATATCAAAATAATTTCGCTATTATTTTTTTTTCCGCTACACCTTTCTCTCTCTCCCTCTCTCTACTTACACCAACACCAACCGTTATATCTCGCTTCCCTCCGCCAGGGGGCGCACACTTCACGATCAAAATTGTGACAGAGAGAGAGAGAGAGAGGGAGAGAGAACGAGTAAGCGTGTAGAAGGGGTAGGGCAGTCACTATCAATGATTCCCTTCATTCTGCCTATAAGAATGATCCGATCTGATCCAGATTCGGCAATATGGTAATTTTCTACGATTCTGCATTTCATATTCGCTTCATTCGGTTCCCACAGATTTTCGTCCTTTGTAACTTTGTACACTTGCAATAATGTGATATCACCGGGGTCTGGAGTCTGCTCTAGCTCTCATAGTCTCTGGTCAAGAATATATCTACCTTAAGGGTTCGGAAACACATCTCCCACAAAACATATATATCCCAAAACTCTTTGAGTACCGGGTATAATGAGCTGCTCGCTCATCCAGACCTACCTCACACCGCTGCTGAACCGTGATGTACTCCATTTGCAGCTGACGAACTTGATCGCTCTTGGCGTTGAGTTCCCCCGTGAGCTCCGTGTTCTGGAGCTTCAGGCTGCTGTGCTCCATGCGTATCATTTTGTACTGCTCCTGAATGTTCTTGTACTCGTTCTTGAAACGGTCGCTGGTGGCAAACAGATTGCGGAAGTCATCGGTGAGCTTCGAGTGCTCGGTGCGTAGGATGGCGAGATCCTCGCTGCAGGTCTTCATGCTGCCATTTTGAGTTGTGAGCTCCTCAATACGCTGCTCCAAAGCTGCTTGCTGTTCGCGGGTGTCGCGCAACTCCTGGCGCAGATCTCGAACTGCTGCCTTTAGCTGCTCCTTGTCCTTGTTCAGAGATTCGTATTCGGCGGAGAGCTGGTCGTGCAGACACTGCAGCGTGACCTGATCTTGCAGCGCATTTTTGTGCACCTGTTGCAAAGAGTCGATGTCTTTGAGCAGCGTGTCCTTTTCCGCGGCCAGTTGGGAGTTTGCCAGCTGCAGGGCCACGTGCTGGGTATTCAGGGAAGTGATCTGTGAGCCCAAAGCAGCCACATCCACACTCAGGCGGGCGTTTTCGGTCTGCAACTGGGTATTACAGTCCTTGACACGCATCAGCTCGGCGGACTCACGTGCAGGACTCGGCCTTGGCTTGTGCTCGAAGCGCAGTTCCTGTGAAGAAGAACTGGACGGTGCTAGCTCAATGTTCTTCTCCACTGTGAAGATCTCTTGGCGATGGCATAGAACACACATGTCCGATTTGAGGCCACCCTCCTCCTCTCCATCGTCGCGATCCTCCTGTTGTTCGCGCTTTACGTTCAACATAATCTCACGCACTGTTTTAAAGGTTTCTGGATTGCGGACCAGTTTCTCAACCACATGCTCCACATTCAGTTCAGCGGGTTCGCTGTCGGTGAGGCCGAGTTTCTCCAGATTGTGCCGCACCTTCTTGGTCACCAGCGTGCCAGTGACCAGGTCTTCGCGTAGCGTGTTAATCATCTCCTGATCGATATTTCGTTGCGATGCCAGCTCTTGGTTTTGTTTCTCCAACTCGATGAGCTTCTGCTGTACCTGTTCGGTCTCCTCGAGCACTTTGCTGAGCCTCATAATTTCTTTGGTCTGCGTGTCCAGCTGATTAATGGTTTGGTCGAGCTGAACGGACTTCTCCTCGCTGCCCTCCTTCAGTTTGGATACCTCTTTGAGCAGGCTGGCATTCTCCCGCTCGTATGCCGACACCTTGGCCTCGATATCGTAGAGCCTCTGTTTGGTCTGCTCGTACTGCTTTGTCTTCTCGGTATGCTGCTCCAGCTCCTTGCTCTTGCTTTCCGCCAGCCGCTCCAGGTCATCCGCACGCCGCTGAATGCTTTCATTGAGCGTTTGGATGCGTTGCTTCTCCTTATTTAGGGTCTCGGCGTGTTGTTCGGCATCTGCCAGCCTCTGGCGATCTACTTCGCGCTCCAAGCTCTGGCGATCGTAGCTTTTTTGGCGACTGTCCACGGCATCTTGCAGCTTCTTGTTCTCCTCCAGGGCATTCTTGAACACGCCCTCCAGCTCCACATTTTGCTGGGTTAGCCTCTGAATGTTCTCCTGCATCTGATCGATCTTTAAGGAGAGCTTTTTCTTCTCCTTCTCCAGCTCCAGCATTTTATTGGTGGACTCGTGAAAGCTGCTTTCCTTCAGCTGCTCCAAGGCGGCAGTCAGCCGCCGATTCTCTAGCTCCAGCTTGAGGGCACGCGTCTGAGCATTGTTGGTAAGCTGCTCGGACAGACTGTTGTCACCCGAGTTGCAATCATCCTCGTTCTCCGAGAACGACTTGTCGCCTTCCTGCGTCGAGTTCAGATTCCTGGCCACCAGCTGCAGCTGGGCATTTTCCTCCAGCAGCTCTTCTAGCTTGGAGCGATCCACATCTCGTTCCAGGGCCATGTCGTTCAGCTTTTGCTTGTATTTTATAATCTCAGACTCCAGGGAGATGGCATGCTCCGAACGTTTGCGATAGCGTTGCAGCTGCTCCTCCAGCATTTCTCTGGGGGATATGAATTTGGTTAATACAAATCATTTCTGATTCTTAAAGCTCTTACTTTGATTCCAGCAGCACACGGTTGTCCTCGCGCAGCTCCTCCACGCGAGACTTGTAGAAATCGGAGTCGCCGAGCTTCTCACGATACTTTTGAACTTCGACCTCCAGCCGATCGGCGCGCTCAGCCCGCTCGCGTAAGATGTCCACCTCGTCGCGATAGGCAGATGCCCGTTTAGCCTCTGCGAACCAATCCTGACTCTCCTGCCGCAACTTGTCAAAGCGCACCTTCTTGTCGTCCAGCTCCTCCCGCAGCTCCAGAAGGTTCTCCGACTTTTCCTCCCTGGAAGAGTAATCTTTATTAGCAATAAGAAAGGAAAGGAACATGTTTTCAACATACAGCTCCTGGCGAAGCTTTCGATTCTTCGATCTGAGGTCTGCACACTCCACTGCCAGGTGGTTGCTCTCCGAGTTGGATGATGATGTGGGTGTTGAGGTGGCCGTTCCGTTCGAGGGCGAACGCGGCACACTGACCCCCCCTTGGCCGCACTCCGCCAGATTGTCGCTGGCCGTCATCTCGGGCTCCATGCACACCAGGTCAATCCATTTCAAATACATGACATCTCGCTCCTTGGTTAGGCGAAGAATGTGCGTGTACATGTTCTGCGGCGACAGCCGCTCCAACGAGTCTTCAGTGAGGACCAAACTATGGCTGTCCGTCACCTGTTTGATCAGTGCCACAATGGCGTGCTGCGTCTCCAGATCTAGCTCTTTGATGCGGGCTATAAACAGCTCCTTGTTGGGGCATTGCACTGCCGCACCCAGAAGCAGTGTAAGCAACGTTTTCATTTGCTCCAGTCCGCTCCTACTCTCTGGATGGTAGCCCAGCGTGACAGCGTCGGGCAGCGCCAGTATGGTCTGACCCAGCTCCTCCTCAAACAACGACTTCAAATTCCGAACAATACACTCAAAGTTCTTGGCCCTGGCCACACTCAAAGATTTGCCACTCAGTTCGGTCAGTTCGCTGGGATTGTTTTGCGGCTCCGGGTCGATTTGGAGCCAAACGCTGTGTATGATATGGCCATCCAGCAGCGAGGTGTAGCCGGCAAGCAATTCGGCTCGTGGCAGGCATGACTCCAGCTGGGGTGAGCAGAAAACAAGTAGATAGAGAATCCATTAGGGATAGAGAAGAACCCAAAGAACAGACCCATGAGCGGACACGACACGAACATGCAAACAAAGCACACTGCGAATATAACAGCATAAAAGTTCTACCGTAAGCTGTCGTAAGCCAGTTACAATGACCTTGCTGCCAGCTACCAGCTACCAGGTGAGGTGAGTGCTGTGCTGCTGCGGAAGCCTATGCGAAAGAGCGAGCAGGTTGTTCTCTTTGTTGCTGCCTTTTTCGTGTGTGTGCGCCCATGGGAATTGATTGCTTGGGAACACTTGAATTACTTATGCCAAGCACATAGCCCACTTTTGTGGCAGATATTGAGCATGTTTATTCACTCTACTCACCCAAGAAACGAGTGCTCCATTTATGAATTCATCAATTTCCATTGGCGTCGCCGCGGCCGTGCCAGCCATTGTTGTTGCTGTTTTTTGTCGATTTTCTCAACACAGGGATGCTTACTAACACACAGCTTAGTTCGTTTGTGAATATGTGCGCGTGCCGCATACGTTTGCTGCACCTGTCACAATTTGGGCAGCTGCACCGCTGCGGCTTTTCCGAAATACACTGCTTGTTTTTATAATCATGAGTACCTTACAAAGGCTTCCAAACATTCCACGGGTGGCAGGGCATATCTATGCCGCCGGGCCACGCATGTACACACAAATATTTTAAATACAGAATGATTTAGCACAAACAACAAATATCAATATAAATTGAACAAAAACTAACACTTGGCACTGAACACAACAAAAAATAAATAGAGCAAAATCACTTTGAAAGACTGGAAAAGAGTGTGACTGCGTGTGATAAAATATAAGAAATATACCAAAATATACCTCCCATTTTCAAAATATACCAATCAGACTCACTTCACTTTACTTATAGCAGTATGACATTAGAATTTGAAGCTGGACTAGCTGCAAAACCAGGGACAGAACTATGAGAAAAGCATGATATGCTTAATGCCAATTGAGCGCTGCAGCAGAGATTATCAATTGCTATACTTTGTTAGATACGACTTTGCTGGCTAAGAACACTAATTTTGGGTTTTTCCCATCATATTATCTCTCTCTTCACATCAAATTTAGTACAGTCTAATTTCATATCATACCTAGTACTCAGATCCGAAATCTTTCGAAAAAATCAAGAATTATATTCGTATGGAAACGATAAAAATGCATGCTAACAATCCTAATTTGTACACTAAATTTGTGGCTAGAATCGTGTTGGGAATGGAATTAGGACCACTCCTGGGAAGGAAAACCATAAATTAAGGTAAAAGGATAACATCGTCGAATAACTAATCATCCGATGAAACTGTTTACTTTTATTTTAGCAACTCTTATCTATTATATATGTAATTTTCTCGTTCATTCAAATCCACCCGCTAGTAAATATCTACCCCGTGAAAGAAAGTTTATAAAATTTACCGCTGGGAAATGGCTGGAAAACTGAGAAAAAACGGGTATGGACAACAGGCAAAACCTCCCCAGAAAATTCAACGCCTGCAGGGTAAAATCCACCCCATCTGCCTAACACACCATGAGGACAGGCCTGTTTTTTTTTATGTGTGGGAATCACCTTATTAAATATACCGTAATATACCAAAAAAAGTATGAAATCGATGTGGAGCATCGATCTGTTTGCAGTGCTAGAAAACGACCAGTGGCGCTGGCAACACTGATCGCTATTCGTCGTTGACATTTAAAGCGCCCAGCAAAAAGCTTACGCGACTCACTCACACTGTCGTGGAATCGAGGAGATGCTTGACTAACGAACGGATTATTTAACGCGCCGTAAAAATGGCAACGCTTGCAAACAACAAATTTATGTTACGAAAATTACATTATTAGAATCGAAAATCGAGGCGTCAGTTGAGAGTTTTTCGAAAAACATTCAATTAAAGCGACGGATCCGCGAGTGTCTTTTAGTTAATTTCGACGGTCTATATATAGAAACTTCTATATATGCACAAATAATTGCAAATAGGTTAAATATTTAGCATCTCGAGATGGGAAATCAGCCGGGAAAGCTGCATGCCCATGCCCAGAGCGGTCGACCCAAGAAGAATGTCCACTGGAAGTCGGCAGGCAAGTTTTAGCGTAATTTCAAAAACATATCCAAAAGTATTCCCAATCCCAGTCCGTTTAGTCCGATAGAAAGCATTCGGATGGTCTATAATCAGCGCAGACGGAGCCCACATAGCTGGTGGGAGCGCTAGAAATTTGTCTATTTATAGCGACTCGCACACTCAAGTGGTTGCCGTGGTCTGGTCTGGTCTGGTCCGTGATTGTGTGAATGTTTGGCCTAAAATTTCAAAACGACAAAAGTAATGTTTTCGAAACTACGGCTACGGCTAGAGACAGAGAGACAGAAAGAGAGCCATCGGGCGAAAGAAACTTAGAGAGAGGGACGGGACCAGTTTTCAGTGCATCATTTATGTTTGCTTATGCTTTCAGAACGACCCTCTCCGCCTGGTCGGCCCATACTGACGCCGCTGTCGCTCTCGGAGCAGCAGCCCGATGTGGTCAACCTGCGCTGGGATCGTCCGCTGCTCGACGGAGGCTCACCAATCACCGGCTACACGGTGGAACACCGTCGCATGGGCTCGCCGCATTGGGTGCGTGCCACACCCACGCCTGTCTCCCGGTGCGATGTCTGCATCAGTGGACTGGAGCCAGGCTGGCGATACCAGTTTCGCTGCTTTGCCGAGAACATCGTGGGACGATCCGACGCTAGCGAGCTGTCTGATCCCCTAACGGTTACACTCCAGCGCAACGCGATAACTGTTCCCCGCTTTATCGACGAGCTGTTGGACACTGATGCGGTGGAGGACGAACGGATTGAGTTCCGGGTGCGGATCCTGGGCGAACCGCCGCCGGAGATAAACTGGTTCAAGGATGGCTACGAGATCTTCAGCAGTCGACGCACCAAGATCGTCAACGACAACGACGCCAGTGTTCTGATCATCCACCAAGTGGCACTGACGGACGAGGGCGAAATCAAGTGCACGGCAACGAACCGGGCTGGCCACGTGGTGACCAAGGCCAAGCTCATGGTGCAGGCGCCACCCAAGATTCGCTTGCCGCGCACCTACGAGGACGGACTCATTGTGGAAGCCGACGAGGTACTGCGTCTGAAGGTCGGCATTGCCGGACAGCCGCCGCCGGCTATTAGCTGGCTCCATGAGGGCGAAGTGATTGCCCCTGGTGGACGATTCGAGGTAATTGACTATACGAGTATTTTAGATATTCAATCTGGATCGTTTTCAACCGTTTCCGAACGTTTTCTGTTCTCTTTGAAGGTCACCAATACGGAGAAAAACTCGCTTCTCAAGATAGACAACGTGCATCGGGAGGACCGTGGCGAATACATGGTGCGTGCATGGAACAAGCTGGGGGAGGACAACGCATCCTTTCTGGTCACGGTCACGGCACGGCCGAATGCTCCGGGGGCCCCCCGTCTGAACATGTCGTTCGGCAAGTCCGCAACGCTCTCCTGGACGGCACCTCTGGACGACGGCGGCTGCAAGATCGGCAACTACATTGTGGAGTACTTTCGCATTGGCTGGAACGTCTGGCTAAAGGCAGCCACCACGCGGGCCCTGACGACCACTCTGCACGATCTGATAGAGGGCTCGGAGTACAAGTTCCGCGTCAAGGCTGAGAACCCCTATGGCCTGAGTGAGCCATCTGGGGAGTCGGAACTGCTATTCATACCCGATCCTAAGCGCGGCATCACCAAGCCCAAGTCTGCCACCAAAATCGCCGGCGAGGAGAAGGATAAGCCCAAGTCGGACGCCGTCCAAGTGCCGCCACGTCGCAAGACGCTCTCTCCACCCCGGCCCCATGCAGACGCTGCGACGGGCATGTCGCCCAAGCAATCGCCAAACGCCAAACGAAAGCCAAAGCCTCAGCTCATCGACAACGAGCAGCTGCACCATGAAATGTCCTACGGCACCTCGGACCAGGCTCTCAAAATGGATGTCCGCAAGAGCCCCTCCCAGAGCAGTGCCGACTCGTCGGCCAAGCCTGCGGCGGCTGGATCCAATAATAAGCTCAACCTCACGCTGATCACCACCACAGCGCTGATCGACAAGACAGAGCCCCCGGCTAGGCCCCAGAAGTCGCCAGTTGGCTCACCTCTCAAGTTGTTCAATGCCAAGCCCACGGCTGCGGCCAAGGAGAGGTCCCCACTGCAGCCCCGGCCGCAGCCTCTGCCCACTCCGCCTGCGGAAAAGCCGGTTAAATCGGTTCCCCACCGAAAACGAAGTCTGAGTCCGCCAACGAAGCGGCAGCACTCGGAAACGCAACCAACACCACCACCAGAGCCCATCAAGTCAACGCCAGCCCTGCAGCGCAGCGCGGAGCCTGTGCAGCTGGGGGTTAACCAGAATGTGAGACGATTCTCGGGCCAAGCCCTGAGCCCGGCGAGGAACGTACCCACCCTGGCATTGGCAGTGGCCGCCAGTGCTAGTGCGGTGATTGGCGAGAGGCTGCCCACCATTGAGATCAGTGCTCCACCACCAGTCACAGCCACAGCGACAGCCACAGTTCCAGTTCCAGTGCCGGAAGAGTCCCCCAAACCCACACACAAGCCCAAACCGGAGTCTTCTCCAGTTCCGAGACGTTTCTCCAGGTCAGCGGACAAGCACGACGAGGTGCACACCAGCAACGAGTTCATGCTCGTGGTCTTCGACAAGAACAGCAAGGTCAAGGATAAGGACAGTAGGTATACCCAGAGCCCTTCCTTGGTCCCATTCATCCCGTTTTGCATTCTTCCTCCCCACAGAGCAAGATTCCTTCGAGCTAGACCTGGAGGATGCCATCCAGCCACCGCCCATATCCATCTCCGCACCAGATCTGGCATTTCTGGAATTCAACAATCTGCACACCACCTTCCCGCTGCGTCGGTCCGTGAGCTCCACCGAGCTGCTCTATGAGCGCGCAATGGCGAGATTCTACGAGGCGGTAGAGCTGGAGCAAGCCGCCAAGTCGAGAAAGGCCTCTCAGGACAGAATCGCAAGCAGTACGCAGGCGCCTGTTCCGCCGGCCAATCTCCGCAAGCGCCTGGGCTCCATTTCAGAGGCAGAGCGCGTGTCGTTCGAGCGGAGGAGCGAGCTGCGTCGCCAATCAGCGGACATGGTTAGCATGGGCCGAAAGTGGGACTCAAGGGAGAACGTCAACGATCTGAGCAGCCTCTCGCGCACCCACACCACGGGACAGATTGCGGGGGAGGAACAGCAGCGCATCAGGGAACACGAACAACTAGACGAGGAAGAGCGGACCGAGAGCACAGCAGAAGACAGTGAAGACATGAATATGGATATGGATGAGGACTATCCGGCACAGGGTAAACAGCAATCTAGCTACGATCTGGGATCCGACTACACCGAGAGCACAGCCTCCTCGGAGCAGGACTCCATTGAGAAGTTCAAGATGGAACTGTTGGCCCGCACCCGTTCGCCCAGCCCCCGCGATCTGGAGACGTACCATCCGCGGAACATGGGTGCTGGGACCTTCACACCGTATCGCGCCCCCACACCGGAGCAGGCGGCTGTTGTGCTCAACCGCCCGATGCCTCTGCCCAGTCCTGACTTCGTCCCCAAGCCGATCCTCAAGCGCTCGTCCAACGAGCATGTGGAGCAGCCGGCGAGCCCACCCAACAGTCCATCTTTGCCGGGAAATGGCAACGGAGCCACAGCCCCCTCCGCAGTGGGAGTCGCAGCCATCCCACAAGCCATACCAAACGCGGCGCCTAGTCCCAGTACCAACAGTCTGAAGATGGACCTGGCCAAGGGCATTAGGTCGTTCTTTAGTCGCGACAAGCGATCCGCCACCGAGAAGAACACTGAAGCCAATGAGGAGATATCGAATCCGCTGGAGAAAACCAATGCCGCTGCCATTGCGGCCGATTTGGAGGTCAAGCGCAGGGCCAAGGAGGAGGAGGAGCTGCGTCGCCTAGAGGCTGAGCGTCTCATGCTGGAGGAGGCCCATGCCGCCGTCGATCACTACAGCGACTTGGTGCGGGAGGTGGGCAGCTCACACAAATACCACACGCCCCTCTACCTGGACCGCGAGGAGCTGAAGCGGGCTGCCGCCAAGGCAGCAGCCGAAACTGACGAGGATGAGGGAGCCATGTCGAACACAGAGGAACACAGGAGAAGGCTGGCCAGTAAGACCAGCGACGACATGCTATTGGCACCCCCTGTGGTCAGTCGGGAGCGCCGTCTGTCCATCTCGGAGAGGGAGCAGCTGGTGCATGTGCGGGATGCGTCCAGTAATCTGGCGTATCACAAATCACGCGACAAAGACGAGTCAGAGCGGGAGGAGCGTGAGCAGCAGACACAAAGGCAGGAGCAGGAGCAGGAGCGAGAGCAGGAGGAGGAGCCGGAGTACCCGACTGTCCTAGTGGTGCCCCCTCTCAAGACAAAGAACAAAACGGAGGCGGAGAGTGAGAGCGTCATGAGCGAAACGGTCGAGGCTCGTCCCGATGCCCGGGGACGAACGCGTCTCGTGAAGGTGAAGCGGGTTATTAAGCGACGTGTTCCATCCAGCACGCGGTCTCGCGACACCTCGCTCAACAGACCCCCACAACCAGCTACGGGAAGCCTGGCTCTGGCAGTGGAGAGGACCTCGCAGACGGCCCTGGTTCTGTCAAGCGCCGAACGGGATCTTCTGGAGAGAGCGTCCGCTCTGGCGTTGCTCCAATCGGAGGAGCATACGCACGAGAAAGTCCGCTCGGCCCTCAGCTACTGCACGGATCTGGTTCTCTTCCTGGTTGCCTGTTATGTGTACTTGTTCAAGGACGCGAGACTGGTCCTGCCAATTCTGGGACTGATCATTTACCGCCAACTGGGCGAAGCCGTTAGGGGCTATATACCCAGCTGGTTACGTCGCAAGGGCAACGACGAGACCTGATCCTCTGGTCCTGGTCATCCTCACATGCGTTTATCGATTAAGCTAGTTTTTATTAAAGTCGACTTATTTATATATCGTAAGCTAAAGTTCTGTTACGGACTGTCAAAGAATCCTCGTCAGAGCCGAGCCGAGCCAAGCCGAGCCTCGTACTCAAAATTCTGTATACGTCAAGAGTCCTTGCAAATCGGAAAAGCCTGGTACATATATACATCATTGAAATGATTCATTGTTGACTTTCCCACCGTTTCTCCAGTGGAGATCCGTTGATACTTATGATCTAATAACCTTGAAGATACGTTTATCACTTAACCCAGGTCCGTCTATGTCTATTCGCTTGTTTTCTTGTCATGCTGTGTCAAAAATCTGTCCGATGTGGGAAAAGACTTTTAAGTTTATTTAACCTTATAAATGCCGTCTCTGCAGAATGGTATAGCATTGGACCGCACCTACTTTTCAATTTGCAAGGATATTTCATTCTTCGGTTCCCGAAGCTCGACTTTGTCCTTGGTTTTTTTTTTTTTTTTACTTATGAGTGTGTGGATGTGTTTCCCCCTTTTAATGGTCTCCTGTAGATAAAATCCAGTTACAGGTGGTCAGGATTGTTCATTGAAGACCTATTCGACCATAAATTCTACATATAATATTTATGTTTCATTTTGTGACTCCCACATGTTATGAAGTGTTCGTTTGCGGTTCTTTGTCGTCTATCTGCATTGTTGGTGATTTTGGAAATAAAGCTTAGGCCAAACCAAACTAAAGTCCGCCTGCTAGAGAGGATGTTTACGAGTATCTAGGGTTAAGTTATTCGGAATTTGGTCTTTGTTTTGGTCTTGTCTTGTCTTGTTTGCTCCCCCTGTTTATCCCGGACGCAGACTTCCTAGGGGGATGGGATTACTAGCCGAGTGATTCTATAAACAGATCGAATCGGGGGCTTATCAGATGACGACAACTGTCAGCAAAGATGCTGCGACAAATTCCGGGAGGCCGCTATCAGCAGATAGCTGGGATGTGGATATGCGAGCACTATATATGGTATGTGTGTACTTGTATAAAAGGTAGCTACTTTCCGTTGGCTGGCATCCAGTCATACTTATACGGCCATGGCTATTACTCTGGGGTTGCTCTTCTTATTGGCCCTTGGCACCGGATCACTTGCCCAATGGCCACTGGCACAACAACAACCAACTGGAGGAGAATTCCTGCAGCCATTCCCTGTGGCTCCAGCGCCGCCGCCGCCGCCTCCAACCCTCGCCCAGGATCTTGATGAGATTACACGTCTGATTCAGTTCAAGCCGCTGAATCAGCTTGTGGTGCGGTACCTGATCAACGATGCCCAGTTCCAGGCCTTCGTGAGGATTATCAACAGTAACGCTGGCTTCACGGCCCGCTGGCGTCTGCTCTCGCAGCCCGAGCTCATCCTATTCCTACAGTGGGTCGACCAACAGCTGGTGGCATCGGGCGGCGCTTTTGAGATGGAGGAGCAGGAGCTAGCCGTCACTTTGTTCAACCGCTTCCCCTACTGGTCTGGCACCGTCTTCGGCTGGCAGGGATTCCTGAACGAGGCGCAACTCTACTTTCCCCAATATGCGATTCGCGCCCACATCGACGCCAAGCTGTTGCAGCCGGGCATCTTTTCCCAGTTCTGGTCAAGACTCCAGGCTCTCCGAGTGGTCTACGAACGCTGGTTGGCTTTGCCGGGTACTGTGCAGGTTGTGGCTGACCTGCAGCAGGCGGGCATCGACACGGCTCAGTTGGATGGAATTATACGCGAGCTCTTCGGATGGAACATCGCTGCCAATCCAGCAACCGCTGCTGCAACAATCTCGACGCCAGCACCACCCACAAGGAGTCCAGCTGCTGTGATCCCTCCGGGAAACGGTGCTCCAGTGGAACCACTTCCAGTCGTCTAGAGTGGTCAATATATCTATCGTATATTTGTATGATCTTTGCACTAGCAACATTCGGCCGAGGCCTTTAACAATGAATGGGAACTAACTACATCTAAATCATTGGGCGGTGCTTAGAACTTAAGTTTGCCCAAGGTGTCGGACACCTTCTCGGTGTTGGCAGCCGGCTTCCTTTTGTTCTTGATGGGGGACACGGCTGGCTTCGGCTTCTTGACCACCATATCCTTATGCAATGTCTTGAGAGTGGCATCCACCTTTTCCTGCTTGGCCTTGACAGATTCTTTGATCTGGAAAATTGGCATTGGTTGAAGATGCTACCCACTGGATGCTGTGCTAGCTGATGTGTGAATCCTCCACTCACCTGCTTTAGATTGCCCTGCACTTCTTTGGGCTTCTTGCCCTTGCCCTTCCTGTTGTCGGCCACCTTGAATAGATTCTTGGCCTTCTTTGATTTGTTCAGTGGTGTCTTCGGCTTCGCTGCAGGAGCAACCTTCTTGTTATTGGCCTTGTTGCGACCCATCTGCAAGTAGTCAAAGGAAGAGACGCTGTTCGTTTATTTCGTTTTCTCATGGAAACTTTATTGTAAAAAACCCAACTCTTAAACACATTTCACTTTTGTTGCCGCCACCTCAGGCTCAACTTTCTCATCCTCCGCGCACCGCTTGCGTGCGCCATTTGCCGCGGCTTCCTTCGGCGTGGTTAGCAAATGCCGCGTAAGCTTAAAGGATACCCTGTACATGTCTTTATTTGGCGCTACATTCCGCACGAAGCTAATGCCCTGAAGCTGGTTCTCGTCCAGTGTGGAACCCAGATTATGTTCCACCTGCTCTCTGACTAATGCTTTGGTATTCTCGCCCTTGGCGAACGAATAGACATGCACAGTGGGAAAGACAACAGCATCGGAGAGATCAGCTAGCTCTTTGTCCGTGTAGAGGCCGCGAAACGCATCCAGGAATTCCACAGCCATGGCTGGCAGATTCATTGTTATGTGAGTGGCATACGACGATGTGTCCGTCGATTGCAGTCGCTGCAGCAGGTCCACCCGCAGCTCCTCCAAAATAAACTCTCTCCCATCTTTGTTGAACATTTTGATGTTAGAAAGGCACTTGTTCCGTTTCGCGTTGTGCTGCAGCCAGTGGAAACTGACGGGGTTCAGATCGTTCGCCAGGACATGGCAGCGCTTCTTCGCCGTCGGCACGCTGAACGGGCCCACGCCGGCAAACACATCGTAGAGAACGTCTCCTGGCTGGAGCAGTTTCACGATGCGCTCGTGCTCGGTAGATAGGCGCGGGTTCCAGTAGACCTTGGAGAAATCAAACTCGAAAGGAATGCCATTCTCCTTGGTCTCCACTTGGTACTCGGCTTCTCCGCATATCAGCTCCAGCTGGAAGTTGCGGTACGTATTATCTATGGTGGACGCTTTGTTGACTACCGTGCGGCAGTTTGGCAGCTTGTCGCGCAGCACTTCCCCAATAAGTTGCTTGTAGGGCAGGAGGTGGTCGCGCAGGTTCAGATGAACGATGTGTCCGATGCGCGAGTAGGATGTCATTCCTTCCTCATCCTCTGGGAGTACGCTCTTCAGAATTTCATTGGCACTCCAGTTCTCGTAGTTCAACTCCAGTTCGATAAAGCAGAAGTTCTCCTGCGTGACCTGCTGCTTCTGCAGATCTTCTGTGGGAAGGGATTCCCAGCCTTTTATAGGCAGGGGGTGCAGCAGTATCTCTCGTGACTTGTCCACAGCGCGCACTGGATGCATGTGCTCCATTTTGAGCAGAAATTTCTTGACCAGAGGGATAACACGTTGCACCTGCAACTCCGGCACCCTCAGTCGGGGAACTTGCACACGCTTTTGGAACTCCGCACGCTGGAGCTCCTGCATCCCCCTTACCGAGGTGGGCGGCAGTAGCTCTGAACAGTTCATGTTTCGAAAGAAGTGACGTAAACGGGTGGATATAATCGTTATTCGTGGTACCTCCAGCCGCGGCACAAAAATCATCTAAGCACGTGTGCCCCCTGTGTTTTGAAGGCTTTGTGTTTAGTGCGTTTAATGTGGGTTTTTATGGTGTTTTTATCCTGCCCAACTGTTCAGCTCACTTGCAATACCCTTAAAGTGCACAAATTCTTTCAAAATACCTTTCAAACTATTGCTAAACTGGATGTAATTAGTAAACAAATCCAAACAAACTATCAGTCAATGAAAAAAAAGAAGCTTAACCCACTTAACCCCCCTCATTTTAAGCAGGCCAACGTATTGAGTGAAACCGCAGAAAATAATACTGTGTGTAAATTCTCCTTATGGGTCCATCGTTAGTCCTTGCTTCATAAAAATATAATCACAATATCTGTCACCTGAACTGCGCTAAGATTCTTCGAGTTTTTTAATTTTCGTGGAGTGTGTTCTAATGCCCATTAGTCTACAGTGGGTTAATCGTTCTCTGTCCATGATCGGAAATCATATTCCTCGATTTTGACATTCGGTTCAATATTACAGATAGGACAGATACTAGATAGGACATTATGCTTTTTATCGGACTGAGGAATCCATTTTCTGCATGAATGGATTATTTTAAGTACTCCCATTTATTCAATTTTGTCTAAAATAGGGATTAATTAAATAGGACCAACAAAAATGCCTATTTCCTTACATGGTAACTACACGGTATCTACATATTTGGTGCATAAGAATCAAAAGCTTTTCAAATCATCTTGCTCTTGTCGATTGGATCGCTGCTTTGGGACCCAAATTTTCAGCTCCACTGATATGTGCCTGGAGAATGGAAATCATTCGCGTGCGTGCAGCCAACTGTTGCTGTTGTGTTGCCTTGGGAAACCCTCCTGTCCACACAGACAGAGACCCGTTAAATAGTGTCTAGTTTTTGAGAGTTCACTTGATCCAATTAATATTTCCACCACATCCACCATGATGAACAGCCTGAAGAAACTGCCCATGCGCATGGTAAGAGCCACGCCTGAAACCAATCGCCAAACAATATAGCTAATTTAAATGATATTTCTATCAATTCCAGCTGGTTAATGCCGCAGCACGTCAGCAAAACGCTGGCATGTCCTCGGCAACTGGTTTGCCCCCACCTCTGACCTTCCTCACCGAGGATGAGAAGATGATGAAGGAGACTGGTGAGTGCTTCCACTGTACTCTGTACACAGATCTATAGTTCTAGTGGCCCCTGTAACTGTAACTGTAGCTGTAACCCTGCTTTGATAAGCAGCGTATTCTTTCTTTTCATTTTTCCATTCTTTTCGTTGGACGAATTTTGAGATATTTCTTTTATTGTGTTTCGGCATTGTGTGACGCTTGTTACGTAACTCCAAGCATCGCATATGGAGGCTGTTTGTATTTATTATTCTTTGAGTAGAAAAGTCTTGCTGCAGTTTGGCCGCTCTCAAAGTATTATTATTTTTCTATTTTTCGAGTTTTTTCTTTTTCATTTTTTTTTTTTTGCTGATAAAGCTGTTTAGTTTGGTGGTCCGGTCCGGTCTCACTGCCAGATAAGCACATTTTTATTTTGATAGTGTGGAAAAAATATCATTTAATATCAGATTGTATGTTTGGAGGATTTACGCTATGATATTTTTATTTAATATAATTATTAGTGAATTTTCTTTATTATGGCCAGATGGGATTTTATTGAACGTTAAATCAATTTACTTTGTGAAGGCACTAAACATTATATAATTTCTGATGCCTAAAGACAGACAAATACATTCCGCAGGACAATGTGATTCCTGTAAAAATGTTACTGGACATCTGTCGGCCAACTTGGCAAGTTCAAGGTCTGCTGTTTCTTCCCCTGTGTTTTGTTTTCAATTTTTATTTCGATTTTGGTTTCTTTTTTGTATATTTGAACTAGTTGAAATTACTGATAATTCCATTTAAAATTCATACTCAATTTTCTTTTAACTTGCAATCAAAAGGTGGGCCAATTCTCACCCTCACGCGCACACACACGCGGTCTATATAAAGCTCTCGGTGCTGGCTGTCGCTTCAGTTCCAGCTTTAGCCGCCGTCTCTGTCTGGCCATCGTTGGTGCTGTTCGTTAGGGGGGAGTATCACTATACCGTCCGCGATGCGAGTTTTCTCTGTTCCACCGAAACGCGTGTTCGAAGCGTGGGTGGGCTCAAGCTTTGCCTTTGCCTCCTTACCTTTCTGTCTTCTTTTTCTCGCACTACCTATATGCCTCTTTGTATGTCCTTCCTTCCGTTTTCACGAGTCAGTCAGCTGTTCGGTTCTGGTTTAATGTCAACCAAATAGCGTTACACTTGTGATAGATCAATAAATGCGACTGTGCCACGCCCCCGCTCAACTGTCGTCACTGTTCTAGTGTCTACGCCGGGCAATGGGTGTGTGTGGCACTTGGTCGGCGCACTCCCCTAGAGAGTTGAGTCAGTTGACGGTGGCCCCCTTGGGGTTCACCTGCATCCACCTGATTCTTAGTTGGGGAGCAGACACGTCTTTTGCATATTTTACTTAAAATTTCGCCTTTTTGGGCTTATCAATCATTCAATTGGTCTCAATCTATATGGTACTCTACATACCTATGCATACGTAGTATTCGTGTATACATATGTACAGTATATGGTCTGATGGTTGCGTAATCTGAGCTGCATGCAAAATAGTAACTAAGTGCATGATTTCAAACTGGTTTTCCTAACAAGCAGACAAACTGGGTACAGTAGGCACAGAAATGTATTTATATAGGTATAGTTTATTGATCTGAGATCTCACATTAAGTTTTTATCTTCAACTAAATTGGTCAAATACGCCTAGAAACATGTGTTAGATGCCTACACACTTCTCCGCAGACGTCGTACAGTCACCAACAAAACATACAAGGAACAAGTACAGTTGCCTCAGAATCAAATGTGCTTAGCTAGCCATATAATACTCGAGTTTAAAGAGCTTTAGGACGCAGTATAGTAGTTTCCTGTTAGATAAGACTCGACTAGCCCTTAAATGCCCTAGAGGGGGGCCCTAGAGCCCTTGGGGCCACGTCACAGCTGTTAGAAAATTGCCCCAGTCGCACACATGGGCCGAATAACTAAAAAAATAGAATATTCAAATAAATTATTAAAACTTTTCCCATGCTGAGTAAGACATTACTGCAAAATGGACTGCCTGACCGCAGAAACAGGAATAGGTATTGGAAGGTAGGGCTGTGAGAACTTTGGTGGGTGTGTGCCAGTTGTTGGCTTTTCTAGCAGCAGGCAGCAGGTAATGCTTAAAAAATATCAATAATAAATACGAAGAGAGAAGCAAAAGCAGAAGTAGATACCAGACCAGAAGATTCAGATATGGAGAGGCACGATCAGAGAGTAAAAGAGTGAGTGAGGTGAGAGCCGCACGCGATCGGAGAACAGAACAGAGCGAATCTGCTGATAAAAAAGACACACGCACTGCCCACACATGCATCCATATACACATACAAACATAACCATACCACCTATACATACATATATACATATATATATATATGGAATACCTCAACTTAGACAAACAGAACCCAAACAACAAACATACCAGGCCCCTCTGTGAGAAGAGGAAGAAACCATCAGACCAGTTTGATTCATTTTAATGTGGTTAAAAAAAAAAAAACGTGCAGTTGAAAGTTTTCAAAAGCTCCACAAAAAGCTTAAACGAACAGTTTTTATATAGATCGGCGAAGCTTTCAGAAAAGCTGTCTAAAATTTCCAATGAAATTTCTTATCTGAAATGTCTTTGAAATTGATTGAATTCTAATTTCAGTTGCCAAGTTGGCCCAGGATCAAATCCTGCCTCTGGTCAAGAAAATGGACCAAGAGCACAAATTCGATCCCTCGGTGGTCAAAGCCGTCTTCGACAATGGCCTGATGGGCATTGAAATCGACACGGAGCTGGGCGGCAGCGGCTGCAACTTCATGACCAACATCATCGTTGTGGAGGAGCTGTCCAAGATCGATCCCGCCGTGGCCGCCTTTGTGGACATCCACAACACGCTGGTCAACTCGCTGATGATCAAGTTCGGTAACGCCGAACAGAAGGCCAAATATCTGCCGAAATTGGCCCAGGAGTACGCTGGCAGCTTTGCCCTGACCGAACCCGGAGCAGGATCCGATGCCTTCTCCCTGAAGACTGTCGCCAAGAAGGATGGCTCTCACTATGTGATCAACGGCACCAAGATGTGGATCTCCAACTCGGATGTGGCTGGAGTCTTCTTGGTCTTTGCCAACGCCAAGCCAGAGGATGTAAGTTTTTATCTATAACTATAATCTTCTTGATCTTTGGTCTTCAATCAAATGATCGATTGAAAGATCTCAAATGGATCATTGCACTAAATATTAACTCATTTAACTATCACCTCAATTCATTTTTCAAATAGATCATTAACCGATCGCTTGACAGATTTCACATTCAATATTTTCAAGAACAATGTATGAACAATCGGTAGCACAGCTTATCTCCTAAGATCAAAGTTCATCTAATCGTACAAAAGCTTTTTGATCTATTAAGTAATCTGTTACTGATCAGCGTTCTCTCTCTCTGTATATTTCAGGGCTACCGTGGCATTACCACCTTCATTGTGGATCGCGAGACACCCGGACTGATCGTGAACAAGCCCGAGGATAAGCTGGGCATCCGTGCCTCCGGCACGTGCATGATCACCTTCGACAATGTCCGCGTGCCCGAGGAGAACATCCTGGGTACCTTCGGACATGGCTATAAGTATGCCGCCGGCTTCCTCAACGAGGGCCGCATCGGCATTGGCGCCCAGATGGTGGGCCTGGCCCAGGGCACCTTCGATGCCACCATTCCGTATCTGCTGGAGCGCAAGCAGTTCGGCGAATCTATCTACAACTTCCAGTCCATGCAGCACCAGATCGCCACCATTGCCACTGAGATCGAGGCGGCTCGCCTGATGACCTATAACGCGGCTCGCCTGCAGGAACAGGGTGTGCCCTTCCTCAAGGAGGCCGCCATGGCCAAGTTCTATGCTTCGGAGGTCGCCCAGCGTGCGGCCATCAAGTGCATTGACTGGATGGGCGGTGTTGGTTTCACCCGCGACTTCCCCCAGGAGAAATTCTACCGCGATGTGAAGATCGGCGCCATCTACGAGGGCACCACCAACATGCAGCTGAGCACCATTGCCAAGTGCGTCAAGAAGGAGTATTCGGGCTAAGTTCGGAGAAGAAGTCACTATGATCCTAAGTCGTCGCCACCATACACAAGCTGAGATATCGTACGTCAGATACGTCAAGTGCATTTATGTGAAGGCACTGCTGGAACCCTCATCGGTTATCGGTTCCTTCCATGTTACCATAGCATTTACTAAATAGTTTTCCCTGTTATATTGTATCAAATACATATACATATATCTAAAAGTATATTTTCAAAAACCATTCTCGTCTAATGCGTATTTCCGTCCGTTGTGGTGAAGGCTGCCAGCAGTATGTTGATCACGGTGATCATGAACACTCCCATTACCAGTAGCTCATTGGTCCTCGCATAGCGCCGACGTTGACAGCGCTTGAGACGTCTCTATGGGGTGGTATGGTGTATTATATTACTGGCTATGTTTTAGGTTATGTTTATGGCTGACATTAACTTACTTTAAATATCAGCATGAGGCCTACGAGCAGCTGCAGGCTCAACGAGAGTATCACCAGAATCAGGCTGTATATGTATGTGGAGGCCTTGTCGTTGTAGGTGATCAGGAACCGCAGTTGGTTGGCATTCGCGGAGAGAAGAGCTATATCCATGAGGCCTTAGTTGGGCGATAGATGAGCGAATATATTTTCTTCTGCATTTGTCTAATACTGCGGAATACATTGACTTACCTTCAGCCACATTTTTATTCGTGGCATAGCTGTTACCTCCCGATAGATCGCTGCCTGATTTTCTTGGCTTTCCTTGCGCTGCTTCCACTTCATTGAGGGTTTTCTGGTCAACCAGGTCGTCCGCCTTCTCCAAATCCCTGCCTGAGCTGCAGCACTGTCCGGTTGCAGTGCTTGTGAAACTCCCCTCCGAGCTGGGTGATTCCTCCAGGGATAGTTCCACATCGATTCTGTCCATGCTGAGACCCCCTTTTAGTTCCAGTGCTGATCCAATATTAAACACCCAAGTCTGTCTTCTGCGAAAAGCTTTTGGCGACCAGTAGTAAACATTGAAACTTTTGAGGTCTGCGGTTCCCTTTGACTGATCTGATAAAAAACAAAGCGAATGACACTGACCCGGCTGGACAGCCGACGGTCGGTGAAATGTAGAGCACAACAAACGGGTCGACCCCACAAGCCGAAAAGTATCTCATGATTTGGGATACTCCTCAAAGTATGCAACGCGATGTTAAATTACGGTGAAAATGTAAGAATAAGAAGCTTCCCTCGTCTTTCTCTCCCATTTCTGCCGCGACCGCATAAATCCTTGAAAGGGTTCGTAATGAGAAGTCACCAAAATGTCACCATAATAGCCACCAAGGCCCTGAATAAACAAGGCCCAACCAAACAAACTCAAGTATCTATGGGATACGAACCGTAGTTTGCACAACCTTAAAAGATCCAAGACTCCGCTCTAAGCTCTGAGCTCAGCGCTCAGCGCTCATTGCACATTTATAGGTTCGATTTAAAATTATCGGGTGAATCGGGTTAGGTTAGTCTGATTGTATCCAATTATAGGTTGTATGGCAAACTTTTGAAATGCTCAGACAGCTGTCGCAGTGGACACAAGTATGGTGGACATTCATGACCAGGTGTGAGGGTTACTATGAAAGTATTAACTATATACTGCACATATTTATTTGCATTGTACGGTCATTTCTGAGGCTTTATAGAGCAAATCAAATGCCGGACGGTATTATCTAGTTTGAACAATTGAAAACATTTTTAATAGGATTCCCAGGTGCTCTTTCGTTTGGTAACTTTACCACCTCCCCTCGCTGTTCGTGTCGCATTGCAGGACCTAAACGGAGCAAGTGCGTCACGCGAGGCAAACAACTGTTCGGGACTCCGAGCTGCTACACTCCACTCTCCTTTCATCGACAAGCCACTGAATCACCCGTTTCCAGCCCTCTCTTGTCTCCCCCGCCAGACATAATGCCTGCGCTCCCACATGCCGGCTCCGGCTCGGGCTCTCTCTGCCGTTCCTTCTCTCGTAGCCATTCATTCCCCTTTCACTTTCCCGCTCTCACTACCACACTCTTTGTTCTTTCTAGCACGTGCATTTTGTTTGCCATTTTGGCTGCCATGCTTGACACCCCTCCGCCCACCGCCCACCCGCCAATTTTTATACTGGCGTGGAGCTGGCTCACCGTTTAGAACGCTCTCTCCAGCGCTTCTCTCTCTCGCTCTCTCTGTGGTGGCTCAAAGTGTATGGATATCAGGTAAGGCACTATCAGAGTCTGCTCTCACGCACTCAATATTTGTGTGGTGTGGTGTGTGTGTGTGTGTGTTTGGGACTGGTATAAATACCTCACCTTTTATAAATACACTCTTTGGCGCGCTCTGCCCGCACCGGCTCTCTTGCGGCTTCATTCATGCAGCAGCAGCAGCAGCAGCAGCGCTAGCGGCAGCGGCAACAGCAGTGTGCTTTATAAAGATAACGTTGCACGCATGCTCAAAACTCAAGTTGCAAACAGGCTTTGTTTGCCTCCGTTGGTCTTGGGTATAGAATGGTCTGGTCTGGGGTCTGTTCTGGGGTCTGCTCTGGGGTCTGGCCTGGGGTCTGGCTCAGTTCTGTTCCGTCGGCCGAAGTGTTTAGCAGTAATTTTTTCAGTTCGGCATTTGGCATCCGTGTTCTCGGTTCTAAGACTTTCTCTCTTCGCACTCTCGGCCGTTCTCGCACTCGCTCAACCCGGCTAAAAACAACACAACTGTGAATGCCGAAACGTAAACTTTTCATTGATTTTCTTTCAGTGCTAATTTCAGTTTTGTGGATATATGTATATTTAACACCTAAATATAAATAAACCCCAACAAATGTGTTTCATCTACGAGTAGTCCAGATTCCGGGGGTAAGTTTCTGCTCATAGAAATGCCCACTTAACCGTAAGCCCCCGTAAAACGCGTAACCGTAGCCGTAGCCAGATCCGTAGCCTCGTACCACCAAAACTGTCAAAAAATCAATGGCCAAAAATTGCATGTGCGTCCGCCTTGACCTCCCTCAGCAAAGCCGCCTAAAAAGAAGGCTCCATTTTGTTTCTCTCACTCTCACTCTCACTCACCTGCTGTCACACTCTCTCTCTGTCTCTCTCTCTCTCTCTCTCTCTCTCTGTTTTTCTTTCTGTCTGTCTGTCGGTCTGCCTGTAGGTCTGCCTGTCTGTCTTTGTGCCTTCCTGTCTCTTTCTGAACCTGATTTGACCCGGCAAAAGAAAACTGTCTATAAAATCAATAACAAGGCCCACATAAACCTACTTACTATATTGCATAACATGCACACTATTTTAAGAAGAATCTAAATCTGCCATTGGGTTCACAGATTTTTTGGGTCATCGTCCGGCCTGGTCTGCATTGGCCAAAGTATACGTGTAATCGCCTTAAGAACGCTTCTGTCTGGGTCTCGGGTGCAAAGTTTCGCTCCACGGCTGATAAAGGTTTCTGCACTGCTGCTGCCTCCCCTCCGGCTTATCAGATAGTCGGTCCGTCAGTCAGTCAGTCAGTCGCTTTGGGATCCGCTTCAACTGCCTCTGTCTTTCCCTCACACGAGATGTGCATGGAGTGATTCGGATCGGGTCGGTTCGTTCGGACAGTGTCTGCAGCAGTACCGGAATCCCACTACTGCTGGAGTCTCCAACATAGTTGAAGTTTTCCCAGATTTCCTAGTCTGGCATTATATTTCCGCAAGTTGAAGCACACGAACGAGATTATCCTACAAAAAAAAACAACAATATTGATATAGTGATTTCTTAGGGATTTGCATTTCAAAACCAGTTCACAGTTGCATGCATTTGTAATTGGGAAATTCAGAAATTCTATTTATTCCACTATACAGTTTAGTTGATAAACTCGTTTTCCACCATTGAACTTGAGAATGCAGTTGATATTGCCTTACACCTAAGGTCAAATTACAAGAGAAATTGTAACCAGGAAACAGAATTTGAATTGTGGTTTCAAGGGAGCCATATTTTATTGTAACACTGCAGTTGAAACAATTTCCAAACAGATGTCTCTTTAATCTGTTATCCTTTCTCTTTTTCGATAATGTTTTCCGCTAATGGAAAAGAGTATTCAAGCCTCATCCTGGCTAACTTTAATCGTTCTTAGTTATATTGCTTGCATTTTTTCTGTTTTTTTGTTCTGAAACAGCCTGATAAGATGCTTTCCATTCAAAACATTACAGATAAAGCCATAATGGTTCAGCCGTTGGACAAGTGTATAGTATCTCTTGCCGGAATATATGTACATATATTGTAGATGTATGTACTATAAACGTATTTGCACTTTTTCAGCTGTATGTGTTCGACAATTGATCAATGGACTTTGACAAATGATTTTTGTTCTGTACATAGGTACATATGTATGTACATATGTATGGGGAAATTTCTCGTAGTTCTCATATCTCGACAGCAAAATCTTTACTCTTCAGAGCTGATATACCCATAGCCTATTTGCATAATCATCCTGAACTGAACGCATTTGAATTGTTGCCACTTGACTGGGCCAATGGCAATTATCTATCCATTAAATTATACGTGTACGTGTACGTGTACATACATATGGATAAATCTCTAATTAGGCAGAAAATGGATGATACTATGACTGATGGTACTGTGGCTTCTGTGGCCGCTGGTTCAAGGTTCGAGGATCGCGGTTCGGGGTTCGGGGTTCGGCTTGATTGCATTCGGTTAATGTGGAAATTTTGAGTTCCGAGCCCACCAAATGACCCCATAATTACATATGTACATATGTACATTGCAGAACCTTTTTATAATAATTCCACTTATAACTGATGCATGTACTTTTTATTGATTATTTTGCAGGCTATCTATTGTGGGCAATCATTAAGCTAAACACGTAACATTCACTCAGGTAGCTAAGAAAAGCAAAAAACAAAAAGCAAAAACAAAAATAAACATCAGCAATAATAACGAAAGGAAAAACAAAACAAAAGCAAACACAAAAACAAAGACAATGACGCCAGAGAAATCGGTTATAGCCTATATCAATCATTTGATAGTCAGCAACTTTTCATATTTCTGTAAGTATTATTTGAATAATAGAAATAAAGAAAATAATGTAAGCATTTTGGTAACAAATGTCTGTCATAGTGCAGGGGAATTCCCACTTTTATTTGGTAAAAAGTCAAACGAATAACCCACAAACTATATGCGGCATTTTTTAATTGCAATCGAATTCCGATCTTCCGAAAATGAGAAAGAAACTGATGAACATCAAATAATAATTAATAAATAAAGAAAAGAAAAGAAAACTTCCTTGATCGTGCCCTCAGTAAGCTCATTCAATAGAATGGAATGATTTAAACTCAATCTAAGGATTGACTTATTGAGAATATGATTTATTGGTAACCAAAACAGACAAGTGGAAAATCCCCTCAGATATCTATCAGTGGGAAACAGCAACGATTGGCAGTTGTTGAAGTGTGAAAAATAATTAATTAAAATCAATTGCATTGCATACAATTAAGTAAACGAAATGCATTCATTCAGAATTGTAAGCATCATAATATTTGACAGGACTACATATTTCTTTATTTATTACAAATACCCACGTATTATTTTTAAAGAGAATACTGGGATACAGACTGGATTATAACGAGTGCAATCTGTCTTTCACAGGGGACGAAATCGATGGATATCTGTATTATTTGGGCGGAACTCTGGGCACCCTCACTCTCAGTAGTTTGGCGGCCAGTGTTGCGTATTATTTTGCAACACGACCAGTACCGGAACAACCGTTAGTGCCTCTGGAAAACCAATCCCCATTGTTAGAGGTAAGCCAGAAGTGATCGAATCTATTCGATTTGATTTCGTTCGCTTAGCCATCCCATCCATTACATCATCAATTGCTCGATTACGAATTGTTTGTCTTGGGTTCGCTGTGCTGTTTTTTCTCAGCATAGTGGCTGTTGCTGTTGTTGCTGTTGTTGCTGTTGCTGGCCTGCCTTTTCTTTTTTTGAGGTAGAACAGGCAAATCCCATGATGGCATGGCCAAGAAAAACCTTTGATGTGCCAGCAGCAAACCATGTGCACATGTCCACAATCACGTTGAGTGCGATGCCGATGCCGATGCCTCTGCTGATGCTGATGCCGATGCCTCTGCCGATTCCGATTTGGATTCAGATACTGATTCTGTTTCGTTGTTGTCGTCACATGATTTTCACACTCTTTATTCACGATTCTTTCACCATTTCGATTTTCATTCTCGCCTTTTTGGCCTTTGTTCTGTGGCAGCACAACAGCAAAGCAGCAGACCAGCAGACCAGCAGAGCAGCAGAGCAGCACAGGCAATGAATGACGTGCTCGCCACAGTGGTGCAAATGAGGATACGATCAAAAATAGCCACAGAGACCCCCACGCTCTAATTGAGAGGGCCGGGGCACCGCAGCCGAGCTGAGACTGAGACAGCGATCGAGGAGGCATCTCTCCTGCAAAAATGTGCAACATTCTGGGATGATAATTTATCAAACGACAGCGGCAAGACCACAATAAATCTTTTCATGGCTCAATTGGCATTTTCCCCCAATTAGCCGCAAAGCAAAGCAGAGCAGAGCAGAGCATAGCCATAGCCATAGCCTTAGCCCTCCCACTCTACCATTTTCATCTATGCAGAGCCTCCCATCCCCTCCCCTCACCACCCTTCCCCACCCTATAAACATTTCCTCCTTCTGACACTCGCCGGCATTTCATTTGTGAACATTTCTGGGCCTGTAGGCTTGTAGGCCAGTGGGATGGTGTTACTGTAACGAAGTCTTCCTTTTGTATGGATATGCCATGTAAATAAACAAATATTGACACAATACCAGACCATATTTCCCGCGATATTTGGCATTGCCAAAAAGGCAAACAATAATTCCATAAACTGGGGAGGGGCTCCCCCTTGGACAGTAGAACAGGCTGGGCTGTCACAATTTGTTAATTGAAAGGGGATGGGTATAGAACGTAATTTAATTATTTCAATAAAACTATTTTCCTATATTTTGAAGATGCCAAAGGATCGTTTCTACAACTTTTCTTTATCCTTACTTTTCTTTGTGGGAATTATGCTAAGAATCATGAGAAATATGCAAGGAATCTCTCTCTTTCTCTGTTTGCTAAAATTAATAGAGACCCACTTTGAACCAGCTAAAACCACACTAATCCAGTGGAAATCAAAAAACAGTATCGTTGAATATTTAAATCATTTTCATTCAATTACATGTAATCCCTAATACTGAATGTACCCCTCCTCTCCACATTAATTGTCAAGCCAACTGCTTCAGCTTTTCATGTACCACAACCTCCCCACCCCTCCCCCGAAAAGAATGCTCAGAAATAACAAACAATGAGATGGCCAAAACCAACAAAACAATAAGGAAATGTCAAGCTTTTGACGAGACAGGGCCAACCTGTCTGCATCTGAACATACTATATGTAATCGTATGTAAATCTATACAATATAGAATGTGTGTGTGTGTTTGTGTGTGTGTGTCTGGGGAAAACTAGCAAACAAGTATTTGGCACACACACACAGCCGGGCATTTTCACTTGCATTGAGCATTTTCCAATACGAGAGACAGACCATTAAAAATTCAAAAAGAGTGCAAATTGAGGTGCAAATGATGTGCGTGTGAGCGAATTGAATTTACAGACAGCAAAATGCAGTGCAGGTTATTTAATATTCACTCATAATTGAGTGCATGCTGATTAAAACCGAAATACACGCGTACATATGCTTAAAGGCTATAACGGAACGAACAGAGCAACTCTCGCACACTTTCCTGTTCCATTTATTGGGTGGAATGGTCCAGTGTTATGGACCATAAATCGTTTTAGTTTTGATGAGAATTTGCCGTCGCCAAGCACCACAGCAACGCCCCCACCTTTGCGCCATTAGCAGCATTAGCCACAGACCTCGTCACATGCCGCCTTAGATCGCGTGCACCAAAAACAGGCCGGGCGTAGCAGGGCAGGACAGGCAGGAAGACAGTCGGACAACTTGATCAAGCCAACAAGAAAATGCACAACAAAACTACAAGACAACTAGACGGCAACAAGAACAACGTAGAGACTATGCAAAACCGTTTACGAGTAAATTCAAAATCAAATTCAAATTCAAAATCGAATGAATATAAAACGAATGAAATTCCTAGGCGAACGCTACGCTGCATTCTTCTTCAGAGTCCCCCCTCTTTATCCCACCACCTGCAGATTTTCCATCTCTCTTTCTCTTTTCGCCATTTCTCTCTCTGACTCTCTCACTCTCCGTGTCTATCTTTCGGTTGATACCAAATTGAAGAAGATTCTGCGGGCGGGCCAAAATAGCCAAAATTTTTAGCCGCGGCCAATATTTGTGCCTGCTTCCTTCTGCCATTCAGTTCGAAATTAAGCATCGTGTCGCGCAGATCGTGGCGGATCAACGGAATATATGTACATATATTTGAAGAACAAAAAAGAGCGATTTTTGAAAAAGCCAGAAAAATAACGAAACGGAAAACAACAAAAGCAGATAGTATATATCTGTGAAATAAACGTATTTTTTTCATATAAATAATAGCTCGCATATACTAAACAAAAGAAAAATTAAGAATAGAGTGGGAGAGGACGAGGGCGAGACAGAGGCAGAAGCAGAGGCAGAGGGAGAGAAAAACGCACGACAATTTGCAACAAATTGCTAAAAAAAACAAAATACAAGCGTTTAATCTCATTACGTAAAACGAACGCCACAAACCAAAGAAATAATATTCAAATAAAATTTTAACGAAAATATCAAAGAAGAAACTTAAAAGAAATCGATTTGCCAAAGTGTCCAAGTGCTGTCGTTGTCGTTGTCGTCGTCATCGTTGTCGTTGTCGTTGCCGTTGTCGCAGCCGTTGCCTGGGCCACCCATCTGAACCCGGGCCCTCAAGTTCAAGTTCATTCTGATGCTACACATATGTACATATATCCTATCCCCCATACACCCCCCCCCATCAGACGAACGAACCAAAGCCCACCTAAAAAACAAAAAGCAACATAAAACAGATTGTATAAAAATACATTAAACATTATTTTTATTTTTTTTTTCTGTTCTAATTTGATGTGATATATGCGGTTTGCAGTGCTTGTGGTTTCAGTGAACTTTGCCTCCGATTGAGAACACCTTAACTTGAATGGATTTACGATGTTTAAGCAATGTTCCATCAAGTTTTACGATTGTTTACACTGCCACTGGGCGAATCGTTGGGAACGCTAATCGGAATAGTTTTGAGCCATGTGCGGGGATATGGGAACGATAATTCGATTCGATAATTATCCAAATTGTTTTGAAGTGGGTTCTCCATGTGTATTCATATTTAAAGTAGCGAAAGGAATTCCAGAAACATGATTTCATACAACTTGAAATTCCTGTAAATTCCTGTAATCTCTCTATAGATCTTTCTTTTCGTTTGGTATGCCCAGTACTCGATCACAATCAATCAATGGGAATGTCAGGAAGCTTACCTACCAGACAACCTCTTTACGTCTATGGGCTATGTATAGCCAACTACGAGTATCTACTATATATTTCGATATAAACAAAAGTCTCATGGTTGTGTCTCATAGAATTTCCAATTCTTTTTTTGCAAAATCTTTAGCCAGAACAAAAGACCTATTTGTGGGTTAATTTAGAATCATAATAAATGTCAAGCTGAATCAGAATTTGGGTATATAATTGAGTTATGGTTGATCTATATATGTATACTACCAACAAATATATATGTACTATATATTTAGAGGAATAATAATAAACAAGGCAATAAATATTGCCTAAAATAAAGGATTAGGCAATGCTTAAATTATGGCAATATAAGAGTTTAAGTTACCAAAATTCCAGTTCAAAATCGTCTTTAAAAAAAATGTATGAAACGGATTAGCATTCCACCTGAAGAAAAATTTAAAGAAACATATACTGCCTTGAAATTCCCGCATATTTCCCCAGTTTTTAGTTGATTTTTCCCAACAAATATTCGTATTTTGGCCAAACTATGTTGATATGTTGCAGATTTTAGCCGAAATACCAAACACAGCTCTTTATTCATTCATATTCTCTCTATACACTGCCCCCCTGACCCATAATTAATGGGAAATTTCGGATGGTAACCACAATTGCGTGTGGCATAACTCGGCGAGGAATTGCTCATTGAGGAATATGTACATATGTTTAAATGTTGGCAATTGGCAGCCCCAAGGCATCAGCATCGGCATCGGCATCCCAATGGTGTCCAAAACGCCTTCCCCCATGACTCAGGTTCTCATCTCTTTCTGTTGTATTTTGCAGAAAATATCTCTATTGTTTTTCCTCTTTGCTCCTTCTGTGTGTTTGTGTGAGTGTGTGTGTGCTATGCGGCCGCCGCCTCTCACACCGCCTCTCATAGATAACAGCCGTGTGGAAGCGTTCTTGCCCCCAAACGAACTATTTATAAATTAATTTGGGGCAGGCCACGACAAAGCAGCGACGACGAACGACGGACGACGCCGACGCCTTGTCGATATAGTAGCATCAGTGTTCTCCCGTTCTCCCCCCACCCCGCCCCAGTGTGGGCAGCTCTCTCTTTCTGGTCTGCAGAGCTGACAATATTGAATAATTATAAACAAAATTGAATTTGCCAAAATTGTCAGAAGACAAAAATTGAGCGGACAGGGCGGTGTCATAATTATGCTTTACCTTTCGCTGGGAAATTGGCCTTTGACGAGCCGCCCTTGTCGTGACAAAGGATTAATGAGGAAAGGAGGAAACGCCTTAGGGAGTTTTCAATAGGAAAGCATTTATGTATGGAATTAGCGGTAGAGCAAAAAAGTATTTGATGGGATTATTTCAGTTAAAATGGCGATTGGCTTGTAATAAATTTCAATAAAATAAAAATTAATCAGACTTCCTTTTTTTCCTGTTATGTATTTCCGATTAATCTGGCCACAAGAATTACAGCCCATCGCACATGAAAATCCAATTTGCTTCAAACAGCTAAAAACAGAAATCTATTTTTGCACGCAATAATTAGCATTTAAATGGTTCTGCGATTATGAAAGACTTCAAATAGGAAAATTGAAAATACACAAAAAAAAAATTTACCAGCCTGCAAATCGAACAGATGACGCGACGGCCCCGGCCCGGCCCCGGCTCCGGCAACGACAAGTTGGGCGGGCGGCTAATTGGTGGGAAAAGTGAATGAAAATATCGTGGGTGTGGTTGGGTGTGCTGATTATTTTTGCAGTTGCTCGTAAGATGTGCATATTAAAGGTTGATCCATAAAAGCCAGCCAGAAAAGTGGTGCCGTGCCCGAAAGCCAAGCGCACAAGTCAAATCAGTCAAACAATAAAGTGAACCGTGAGATTCAGAGAGCCGTGAGATCCCACAAAACATGTCTTGTTGCGGCCAAATCACCAGCATACGTGTGCCCATCGAGCTGAGCAATCAGAGCGATGTGCTCAAGGTAAAGTCCCCTCAAGAAAGCCACCCTCAAAAGAAAACAGACTACAAGAAAAAGAATATCCCTAACACCGCAGCTTGACTATGCAATCCACTAATAAATGATTTATATTTTTGCTTCTTTTTTGTTCATTATTCTTCACACAAACACATTTATTGGTTAGATCATATACGATCAACGTCATGATATCCATCGTAGGGTAGGTAGGGGCGGGGGGGAGGCCTCAGCCTCATTGCCCCGTGGGGTATGCTCTGAAAGTTCTCATAATCCTAATCCATTTCTGAGCCCCGCGCGTGCGTCATCAATAAAATCTAAACAAAAAATCGAATTGGAAAGCACTTTAATCTATGAAAAAGCATTTATTTTTGAAAAATATTTGCATTTTGCTCATTAAAATCAGCCAGCACAAACAAACCAACATTTTTGAACCTCCTCCCTTCCCTTCCTTTCCCTACTCGTTCAGTCACAGTTCCCAAAAGATACCTCCCTCCCCAACCAAAACCCAACCCAATCTTGCCCAACCATTCCCATTCCCGACTGCTATACAATATTATGATATTCGTTCTCATACATCAACACTTTCGGCCATTGGGGGATTTCTCTCACATCTGGGGGTCATAAAGGAAGTGCTCTTTGGCCACATCGAATCGATGCCACTTTGTTCGAGTATCTACTGCCCGACATTATGGCCCGAGAGGCCGCCAAGGCGCCTCAATGGAAAGTCCGCTGAGTGATGGTTTTATGTCTTTGCCGCAAAAATAAACCATATATCATGGCGATTGAAGGCGCAGATATATATTGATTCCGAATCTAACAATTGGGTGTGATTTATTTTTCGAGTGGCATTAAATAAACACTGAAATGAGATTCAATCGATTGAAGACTGGCCAGCTCGATCTCAAGGCTAGATGGAATGGGAAGCGGTAAACTTAAGGGAAATATTATGATTTTGTGATTAATTGTAAGTATGATGGGAATGCTTTCTAGCAAATCCAAAAGGGTTATAGTTTTTGTTGTTCACATATCATATATGTGAACTATTAGACTTTCAATTGAAGTAATAGTACATACTAGAGCCCTTCAAGTCCGAGCTACCGAATCGATTCGGTGGGATTCGGGATTCGCTTCGTTCGGTCCGATAGAATCAGCGATTCGGCTTACTCATAGATTCAGAAACATGCGAACGAAACTTGCCGATATGAATCCGCAGTGCTCGGGTTCGGATTTTAGTGATTAAGGATGATTCGAATCTGACTGAAGGCAGTATTCGAAATGATCAAGTGCATTGAAGGGGCATGAGAATATGTAGCTGTGATTTTATGATTCATTGTACTGTGGATTCATGCAGGGCTCAATCGAGACAGATCTCTTAGGAATGGCATTTGTAGATATATCATCGAAACATTCAGATTCCATTCAATTTCAGCTCAAGACAAACAAATCATGAATCAGAACCATACTTGTGTGTGATTCCCCCCCCCCCAAAACAAAGCTGCTCCCAAATAAAGAACACTTTCCCCAGTTTTATTCTCGCTCATAGTTCTGTTTGATGTATTCTCATTACAATATCTCTCCACTCATTGCATGAACACGATTTCTCTCTCTGTTTCTTTCGGGGTCAATTCAATCCCATTGCAGGGTCCAGAACAAATTCACGTCTCCAAGTTCTACAAGGAGTCGAAAAATGGCAAATTCGTATCCTATATCACAGAGAACGTCCGCACCCTATATCAGACGTTCCGCGAGGGAGCCTATGCCTCCAACAATGGCCCGTGTCTGGGCTGGCGAGAGACCCTAACGTCGCCCTATCAGGTGAGTCGGGGGAGCACCGGACGGTACGAGTCAGGCTTTCGTATAACATCGCCCTGCATCCTCTATCCCACATCCCGCAGTGGATCAACTACGATGAGGCGCTGCTGCGGGCCAAGAACTTTGGCTCGGGCATGCTGGCCCTGGGGGCCCGGCCCAAACAGTTGATTGGCATCTACTCGCAGAACCGTCCGGAGTGGATACTGTACGAGCAGGGCTGCTACTCGTTCTCGCTGGTGGTGGTGCCGCTGTACGATACCCTGGGTCCCGATGCCTGCGCCTTCATCATCCGCCAGACGGAAATGTCGATTGTGATCGTTGAGGATGACGCCAAGGCGGCCATGCTCCTGGAGAAGGCGCCGCGCAGCCTGAAGATCATCGTGGCCATCAAGCCGATCCGCCAGACGACACTGGAGCGGGCGCGCAGTCGCGGCATACAGATCTTCTCGTTCATCGACGTGGAGAAGCTGGGCGCCAAGGGCAATCACCCGGAGATACCGCCGGCGGCGGAGGATCTGTGCACGGTCTGCTACACATCGGGCACCACCGGCAATCCCAAGGGCGTTATGCTCACCCACGGCAACGTGGTGGCCGGCGTATGTTCTGTGATCCTGCAGATGGGCGATCATCGGATCCGGGCCGGGGATGTGATGATCTCCTTCCTGCCCCTGGCCCACATGTTCGAGCGGTGCTGCGAGAACGGCATGTACTATGTGGGCGGCTGTGTCGGCTTCTACTCGGGCGACATCAAGGAGCTGACCAACGACCTGAAGATGCTGAAGCCCACGGTTATGCCGGCTGTGCCTCGCCTCCTGAATCGCGTCTACGACAAGATCCAGAACGATATTTCCGCCTCGGGACTGAAGCGCGGCCTCTTCAACATGGCCATGCGGGCCAAGGAGAAGGAGATCGCCCGCGGCGTTCTGCGGCGCAATGGCTGCTGGGACAAGCTCGTGTTCAAGAAGGTGCACCAGGCCTTCGGGGGCAACCTGCGGCTGATGGTCGTAGGCTCGGCGCCTTTGGCCGGCAACGTTCTCACCTTCATGCGCTGTGCCTTGGGCTGTCTGGTCCTGGAGGGCTATGGCCAGACGGAGTGTACTGGTGCCATCACACTCACGGTTCAGGGTGATCATGTGCCCAACCATGTGGGTCCGCCCGTCTCCTGCAATGCTGTGAAGCTGGTCGATGTACCCGAGATGGAGTACTTTTCCAATCAAAATACGGGCGAGGTCTGTGTGCGCGGCTCAAATGTGTTCCATGGGTGAGTTAACCCCCCCACCCCCCACCCATTGATCCATTACACATATAGTCCCCCCATTTTTAATCCATTTCAGTTACTATAAGGATCCGGAGAAGACGGCGGAGGCGATCGACTCCGAGGGCTGGCATCACACCGGGGATGTGGGCATGTGGCTGCCGAATGGCACCCTGCGGATCATCGATCGTCGCAAGCACATCTTCAAGCTCAGCCAGGGCGAGTACATAGTACCCGAGAAGATCGAGAATATCTATACGCTCAGTCAATATGTTAATCAAGTCTATGTCTATGGGGAGAGCTTAAAGGTAAGTGGCGGGACGGGCGAGCGCCTTAAACTTAAAGAAGTTCCTGACACATCCATTTTAGAGCTGCATTATTGCTGTCGTTGTACCTGATACCGATGTATTGAAACAATGGGCCACGGAGAACAATGTACGCGGCACACTCTCCGTCCTGTGCAATAATAAGAATGTCAAGGAACTAATCATGAACGACATGCTCAACTGGGGCAAACAGAGTGGACTGAAGTCATTCGAACAGGTGAGAGAAACAGCCTCCCTCTTAGCCCTATAGACTATACACTATATGTCTATATGTCTGTGATAAATGTGATTGCATTGCAGGTCAAGGATGTCTATCTACATCCGGATCCCTTCTCCGTACAAAACGGACTGCTAACGCCCACATTCAAGGCCAAGAGACCGCAACTTAAGAGCTACTTCAAGCCACAACTGGAGGATATGTATAAGCACTTGGATTAAAGCAATACCTATATATGTACGTATACGTATACGTAATACGGATACGTATAGAAATGAAACACCAAAACACCAAAACACAAACAAAACAACGAACCGAACTAAAGATAATGATGATAATAATGAGCAAAAGCATTCAAATGGATTCAAATATATATATGCCTATACCATATAAAACTGATGATAACTAAGACTACAGACGCAGATACTTGAGGGCCTAGAAATGGGAGAAGAGTCGAATTTTAAAGTTTCGTCAATTGTTAGCAAATAAGAGAAGCGCAAGATACACCAGATACAGATACAAATACAAATACAGATACAGATACTAATATAGGACGAGAGGAGGAGCACAGGAGAACCTTTTGACAGCCGCATTTTTATATAATTTAATCGAGAAACGAACTATTAACTAATATGTTAAATATATGCATATATACAAACATATGTATATGTATTTCCCCTAACCGACCCCTTATGGTCTAGTTCAAAGTGAATATGAATATGAATATGAATATGAATAGAGCACGAATGCGTAGTCTGAACCAAAACATGCATACATATACTATAACTAACTAATACATATTGAGCCAGTTGAATAAAAGGAAAGCTTTAATTAACTATCTGCGAGTACGAGCTACACTCAGCATTAGTTTAAAAACTTTTAAAATTTATATTAACTCGAAATTCTACGCAAGTGCTGAGCAACAACTAATCGGAGAAACAGATCAAATTAAATACAGCTAATATATATATATATAGATATATATTTATAAAATATAAAAAAAAACATCCACTCCTTTGGACTGCACTGTCTGCCTTACAAAAACAACAAAAACAAAACCAAATTGAAAGCAAAATTTGATCAAAAAATTGCAATAAATCTCTCTTAATAAGTACGTACACAGGATATGCTCGAAACAACAAACTAAAGCAGCATGATAATAATAATATTAAATAAACGAATAATTTAATAATTTTTTTCTTTATGTAGATACAAAAGCAAGTAATTCAAACTATGATTTGAAATAAAAATAAAAAATAATAATACGAATCGTTGAAATGTTGATGGAACCCGTTCCTTCCTCCCTCCCCCCGCCCACGAAAATTAATTGAATTTTTCTGGACAGGATTTCTTTCATCATCATTTAATACCTTGGCAAATTTTGTAGACTTAAAGGCGCACTCTGCGTGGTTTACAGGCAATGACTTTCAAATTCAAATTCAAATTACAATTACGCTAAGTTCGAAATTGTGGCAATAGCTCTGCGAATGGAATGCAAGACAAGAAGCAAGTCAGAATTTGTTCAGCTGAGCCATTTGCTTTTCGTACCTCTCGTTGCATTTTTGCATTTTTAATTAAAATTTACAAACACAATTCTTGGGGTGAGGACTTATCTAAGTAGTAGTTAGGCATGCATCGATGACTTTCGACTTAAATTTACTAAAGACGACGATTTGGGGGAACTTTAACTATGTGGGAATCACAGTTCGCCGTGCTTGGGCTCGGGCGGTGGCGGCAGGGTGGTGACCACAACATGATCATCGGCCGGGTCTTCGTCAATGTCCCTGCTATGTGAGTTCTCATGGTCCTCGATGCGGGCTAATAGGGTCTTCAGTTCTGCATCGTAGTCCTTCCACTCGGGCACAATCCGTTGGGCTGCAGTTAGCTTGGCCTCCTTGGTCTGCGGATTGTTGCACAAGTCGATGACTTTGGCACTACTAAACTTGCTGTCGCTGCACCAGGTCTGACACCACAGCCAGTCGTCGGGCAGCGATTTAATGGCCACTTGATGTATCATATTGTTGGGCAAGTCCTGATCCAGATTCGACAAACTGTTGGGGTCCTGGCTGAGGGCCTGGTACTGGCCACGCAACCTGTCTCCGGCCGCAATCTTCCGGAACCGCTTCAAGTCCACCACGTACAAGGCGGAAATGTGATAGCGCCTGCCCATCAGATGGCTGCGCCAGTAGCCCTGCTTCCAGAAGCGGAATCCCTCCATTTCCTTGCGCGAGTCACAGAACGGGGTGTAGGCATAGGGAGCTCCGCCCAGATCCAGGTCGTACAGCTCCTTGATGTCCGTCCTGACAATGGCGTCGGCATCCACGAAAATGATCTTCCTCACATTGAGCGGGAACAGGACATCCAGGAAGAGGATCTTATAGCCCCAAATGGTGCGCTGCTTCTCCGTTTGCTGGTGCAGCCAGCGTGGCCATTTGTACTGGACCAGCTCGTACTGGAAATTGTATTCGGCAGCCATGTGGGGCAGGAAATCGGTGAACTGTGGCGACAGATAGTTCTTCAGGAACCAAAACTTCACCGGTGACTTCGTATGCTTCAGCAGGGAGATCATCATAATCCTGAGCAGGCGTTCGTACAGGTGTCCGGAGGCCACCGAGAATATGTTGATGGTCTCCGTATCCTCATCGGTCGCCGCCTGGTTTCCATTGCTGCCACCGAAGCTGCTGGCAATGCTGTTCCAAATGCCCGACTGTGCCGCCTGGTCGGTATCATCGGCGAGCAGCTCGGCCTGCTGCATTCCCGGCTTCTTTGAGACTCGCAGCTTGATTACATGCGACCGCAGAGAGGTGATTAGTACCTGAACTACCGAGGAACCGACATCGTAATGGGTATTGTCGCCATCGATATGACTTATTCCATAAATATCCGTTGATTTTCCTTCGCGTAGACGCAGCGACCAGGCTCCGGGATTGGCCTTCAGCTGGAAATAGCCCAGATTGGCCATCACTATGGTGTCCACCAGGGTGGTCTCGCTCTTGGTACCCAACACCAGTTGGAGGCCTCTGGGCGGCGTTCCGCTGGAGGCATCGAAGCAGTGGCCCTCCAGCAGAAGGTACTCCAGATCGAATTCGCTGTGCACGGGTCCTCCGATCTCCGACAGTTTGATGTTATCCAAATCGTAGACAGCGCGCACAGCCTCCACCAGCCAGTTTTCGGGAACCTGGATCTGCTGGGTCAGCAGAGGATTGGCCGGCAGGCCACTGAACTTGGCCAGAGGACCGTCCGACCTGACTCCGTTTGCTTCGAACTGGATCTCCGGCTCCACGACGTATCGGTAGAAGTTCTTCACCGGCATATCACTGTGCTGGGGCACCGGGATCATGAAGAGACTCAACTGGCAGTTGAGCACCTGCCGCAACAGGATCAACATGGGCGCCATCTTCTGCGCGCCCCTCGAGGCAGGGTCCAGAACAGCGACAACATCGAAATGAGGCAACTTTTCCTGTTTGGGGGGCAGCAGCACCACCGAATGATCAGTCTTCAGATCGGAGGGCATCTTGAAGCGATTCTTTGTCTGTCTGGGCAGGAGGCTGGCGTAGAGCTTGAGCAGGGTATCGCTGGTGAAATCCGCACCTACATCTTGGGCAGATTCCCGAAGCACTTGACGAACCTTATCGCCGTATTGCAGGGAGCTGAACCGCGCCAACAGGGCAAAGTCCGCACTATCGAAGCTCTCGTCAGCGGAAAGCGGCCCATACAGTCGCCCGTTGCCAATGACCAATCTCTGGGACTTGCTCAGGCCCAACACACGCTGAGCATACACTCGCAGCATCTTCAGATGCAGCTCCGTAGAGCCCAGTATGTCCTGCACCTTGGACGGTGCTTCAATCTTCTCCTTGGGCTTCTTCAGCCACTTGAGCACCTGCTCTGTGGCCTGAGTCGGTGGCAGAGTCTGCATAGCGGCCCAAGCCAAGCGATTTAGGTTCTTGGAATCCCCTGCCGGAACGTTTTCTGTGTTGGGTATGAATGCCAGGCGTACGCTCTCTCCCCCCTGGACGTATTCCAGGGCATGGGTGAGAAGACTGCGTCCCTCCTGCGTGTCCAGATCCGCAAACACCCATATGGTAAGGAACTGCAGAGAGGCTCGGCCAATCTGCTCCGTGGACTTCTTGCCGCCAAAGAACTTGAGGTTCTCCATCACCGTGGCAGTCATGTCCCGGTTGGAGAGCCTGTTCAGGGCGGCCACATTGCCCAGCTGCTTGTAGGCCACGCCATTAATGTCCAGGTACTTGACGTCCTCCTGGCTAAGAATGCGCTGATTGAGTCTGGGCATGACATGGGGCTGGTTCATGAGGTAGTCGATGGCCACGTCATTGTCCGTCATCTCGCCCTTATAGACGGCCTTCTGCAGAGTGCTCGTGTGCGTCATGATCTCGGTGAAGATGGCCTCCTCGAATTCGCTGTCCGCCGTAACAATATTGCTGGGCATGGGCACCCCGTTGAGCAGGGCCTGCGGCTGTCCCTTGTCGGAGAAGCCCAGGCGTTGGACGAATTCTGCCGCCAGCTCGCGGCCATAGTCGTAGGTGGAGTCCTCCTCAAGGAACTCTTCGGCCTTCGCGTGGGTTAGGGTGCTGAACTCCTTTGTCAGCTGCTTCACGATGTGCTGCTTCTTGACCACCTTCGTTTCGCCCACGGCCGCGTAGATGTCAGTGAGGAAACTCAGAGCAGCTCGGGCATCCTTCTTCTGGCTCACATAGTTGAAGGCACACGTGATGGCTATGTAATCCTCGGCATTGTCTTTGCCAGACTCCCTGGCATCGAACACCAAGCCGAGACGAATGGGAGCCTGGTGTATGACAAAGGACTCGGATAGCTTGATTACACTCCTGGCCGTCAGCTGGAGGGCATCCACCACCAGGACCAAGTTGAACACATTCTTTCTGATGTTCCTCAGCATGCCGGGGAAGGTGGGGCGCAGTAGATCCATTACCGACGACGGCCAGCGTCTGTACTGAGCATCAGTTTCGATATCATTGATCCACTGCACTGCCGTGTCCCTGATGTCAATGGCAAACTCCTTCTTGCTGGAGGCCGTCAGATCCAAGGCCAGCAGAGAGCTGGCCAGGCCTCCCCTCACATTGTTGCTGTGCAGACTCTCCAGCACACGCATCTCCGAGCGCAGTGTCTCCACCATGGAGTACAGGTCCATGGTGTCCGCATCGAAGAACAAGCCGTTGATGAACAGCGCTCCATCTGGGGGAGCCACGTTCAAACTGCGCCCAAATGAATCCGTGTTGTGCTTGACCTCTGCCCTCAGCGATTCCGTCACCTTGTGGGCCAGCAGAGTCCTGGCCAGCATGGGGAAATTGTGGGCAGTGTATTGCAGAATCTGCAGCGTCTCATCCCCCTGGATCTCTGCAATGGCAGCAGTGGCCTGCAGGCCCAGATCCTGGAACTCCCATGCCTTCAGCTGGGCGATCTCATCGTTGCCCTGCAGTAGTCGTTGGCGCAGCTGGTCCAGGGCTCGCTTGAGAGTGGGATGCTTCGTCTTCAGCACCTTAAAGTCAAAGCCGTGCACATCCGATTCATTGTCCAGGTCCTCATCCAAAGTGGAGCCTGCTTCGGGTTTGGGAGCATCGTCCTGACTCTTGTACTCGGTGCTCTTCAAGTGCAGCTCTACGCCATAGCCAGAGAGGCGCACCGGCTGTTTCTCCTTTTTAGCCAAATGATGGCGCAGGATGTAACGAATCTTGCCGTTGTTCGCCTCCTTCTCCAGGAGCTTGTGATACGAGCGAAACTGAGAGCTGCCCAAGTCAGCATACAAGACAACCGTGCGGGTGTTATTCTCACTGCCCGGGTAAATGTGATCGAAGCTGTAGGTATCCACTGGCGAGTCCAAGCTATCTTTGGCCAGCGCCAGCTTCAGTTTCTTCTCCAACTCCGTGTAGCTGCAGGCCAACTCAGTGCCGACTTGGGCGAAAGTAGAGCCCTGGCAGGCGCCACCGCTGCGCAGTTCGTCGGACAGCTGGAAGTGGGTCTGGATGCGCGGCGTCAAGCTGTGCATGGACACCACCAGCTTGAGCAAAGGCAGCACCGGTGAACTTACATGAGTTTTGACCAGTTCTAGGGCGGCATTGTACATCTGCGACTCCGTATCTAGACGAGAATGATAATCAAACGAAGAATCAATATACGGTACCTCAACCATAGAGATCTAGTACGAACCATATTCGTTCAGAGCCGTGTCCAGCTTGGTCACCCCCCGGACGTAGTCCCAGAAGAGGCCAGCCTGCTCGTCAGCTAAATACTCGGCAATTTCCAGATACAATGGCGTCTGCGTCCATTTGGCATTGATGAGTGTGGTGATGGGATAGCTCTGACTGGATTCTGCGTTGACCAAGATCGGTGCCGCCGACTGCAGCAGCACAAACACACACAAGAGACGTAACATTGTTTGCTTGCGTGTTTGTTATGTGTTTATTGCCAAGTGCATAGCGGCTGGGCAAACAAGGGCGTGCTTTATGACTTTCCGCTTGCGTCTATTTACTTTTTCAACAATTTTAAACTGGATTTTTGCTACTTTTCTATTAATTAAGTTTAGAACTGATGTGGCGTTCGACCGGCTCAACTACAATGTGGCTGCACGTCTAAAAGATACTATTGAACCGACGTTCCTGGTATTTTTGCGGTGCATTTAGTAGATTTTTTCTGCTTTGGCCACACCTTTCCTTTTGTTTACAAATTTCAGCGCGAATTTCGTGCTGCCGCCAAGATAGTTTCTTCTTTTCTTTTTTTTGCAAATGAAATACACCTTAGAAGGCAGCAATGCTCGCGGTAAGGTATTGTATAGAAATAACACACTGCTTTTACTCTATCCTCTCATTCTTAGTTATCGCAAAGGCCGTGCAGTCCCTGTCCAAAGTGGGCAAGGAGATGTTCATCGAGATCGATCTGCAGGGACTACAAATGAGGGCCATAAACGCCACACAATCGGCGGTGGGCAGCATTTTCTTCAAAAGGTCAATGTTTGAGGTGTTCGAAATGCCGCCAAGCTCGGACTTTTATTGTAAAATATCCATGAAGGGCTGTCTGGCCGTATTTCGCAATATGAACGAGGTGGAGTATGAGACCCAAGGTTCGTGCCCAGTCTTTTCATTTATCTAAATTCACATTTCAGGTGGAGTATTGCGAGCTAAACCTAATCGACGATCAGACCAATCTGCAGGTGAATCTGCGCTGCAAACTAGAGACCACCAAAGAGGCCACCATTTCCATTATTGATGATCAGAACATCAACACGAACATCGACACGGACCAGAGACCAAATATGTAGGTTCCTACTTTAACATTTAACATTCAATAATTGATAACCTTCTCCCTCTCTTAGTATACGGGGCGACCACAAGCTGTTCATGGACATCTCAAACAATTTCAATTCCACGGAAGAGGAACTAACAATGGAGGCCAACACAGGCAGTTTGGTGGCCAAGAACTACATCGAAGGCGCTCGGGTGAATGATAAATTTATGCGAACCCAACTGAAACTGAAGCCCAGCGAATTCGATCAGTATCAGGTGACCAAGGAGACGATCATTACGTTTTGCATCAAGGAGTTTCGGGCCTTTCTCCTCTTTGCCGAGTGCTTGAGTGCTTCGCTGTCGCTGGAATTCGACGATGCGGGAAGTCCCTTAATGCTGAAAATCAAGAAACATGGCGAGATCGAGTGTCTCTTAATTATGTCCACACTGTCCCCGGACGATATAAGCTACTCGGACGATTACTGCCAGCGGGATCTGACCATTCACGATACATCTTCATGTTCATCTGCATCTTCGAAGCGCAAGAACAGCACTCCGGGTCCAAGTGTGCAGCAAAAGCGACGACAGCAGGCTGACCTGGTGGAAATAGATCTGACTATGGATACCCCGGTCTTCCAGTTTCGACCCTCGGAAGCGCCGTCCGTGCAGCAGGCTCGCATATTAGCGGAGGTGGACACTGTGGTTATGTTGGAAGGTGAGGCTGAGGAAGAGGCACGGATGCTGGCAGCAGCCGATGCTGCCCTGGCGGCCAGCCAGTCGGCTCCTCCGACAACTGTGCCCGAATCAGCCGCCGCCCCCGCACCGCCGAACAGCACAGAAGTGTGCTTCTACAATACAGACGATGTGCCATCCACGCAGGGTCCAGAGTTTCCTGCTGACGACCATCAGGATGATGATGAGAGCATACCGCAGTCCCCCGAACGCGTGACCAGGATGCGCACCATCTTCTCACGATGTTTCCAAAGCACATACGTTCCACGCGAGCCATCGCCCAACAGTCAGGCGTATGCTCCCAACTCCGATACAGAGGACTAGCCTATATTTGTTCGTTTATTAATAAATGTGTGTGTTGGTAGTCAATTCTCAGGCTTTCCTTATATTTATGTGCGGCAGGAAGCTGCCGCCAGCCATCACAGCCGCCGTCCGAGACTGCAGCTCACTGACATGACGCTGGGCCTGCTGCAGGGACGTGTGGGCCGACTGCATGGACAACTGTGACTTGATGAGCATTTGGTCAGTGGTCAGCAACTGCTTGGAGGCGTTCACCACCAGATTGCGTGTGAGCGCTGTCAGAGCTCTCCAAATGGCAATGTTGTTTTCAACTGAAACATTGGACTTTTACTGGACTCTAAAGAAAGATATCTTGTGAGCGATGTACTTACTTAGTTTGCGCTGCAGCAGGTTGTTGCGGTAGATCGAGGCTGTGCTGGACGAAACATGGGTGCTCCGTCTCTGCTCATAGATGTCTTCATCGTCGTCATCCTCCTCGGTTGCCTCCCCAGAAACCTCTGCTGCAAAAATCTACCACCTCAGGATATTGATAAGTAGATATCCTCCCTTTCTGAGCAAATATTCACCTTCTGCTTGTCCTGCAGCTCCTCATCGGATTCAGAGGCTTCTCCTCTCACCAGATCGGCCATTGCATGGCCAATTTAATTCAGATAATTAATGAATGGGGGGAACAGCTGACTGACTGCTGTGGCGGTATTTTCTGGTATTTTCGATTCCAAATCTTCAATTCCAGAAAGTTATACCAGAAAAACATATTTAATTTTTTATAGCCTGTACTCGAAGAATTTAGGGATATAATATGTATATGCATTAGTTTTGTGTTGGAAAACGATTCCTTCCGATGAGCAGCTTCCGAATACGCTGCCTCTTTCGACACGCTAAATTATTCTCCCTCTCCTCTCTTGGTCATTCTGTGTTTGTCCCGTCCCAAGCGGAGGGGAGCGAGATAGCAGACGCCTGGTATGGGTGCGTGGGGTGAAAGAGAGAGATAGATGCAGCGAAATAAAAATTCTAATAAAATAATTCATTAGCTAAAAAGAGATCACGGAGAGATCCCTCCCTCCCCTAATTAACAAATAAATTTGTCCATTTTGCAAACATCGATGCCAAAAGAAAGAGAGCCAGTGGCAGTCAATCGTTATGCAGTGTTGTTCCTTTAAAGAAAAATTTTCCCTCAAACTGTGACGTGCTCGAAATTCTTGTTCCTCCTAATAAACATATTTCATTGGATTATTCTGTAATCTTTCCTTGGTGCTCCGATAGCACCATTCCTCCATAGAGCAGACTGAAATATTGTTCCCTCCATGAGGAATGACTCATGGATCAATATTAGCTAAAATCGTCTATAGATTTAAGAGACTTTAATCATGATGATAACTTTTGTACATGAAAGCGAGTTTAACACCAGGTATCCACATGCATAGTATTGCACCACCGATTAGGCAAAGTATTTTTGGAGATCTCCCATATCGTACATCCGTTTAATGTCCGTGCCGCCACCAACGAATTTGCCATCAATAAAAACTCGAGGCACCTGCAAATTGGCCAAAAAGGGATAGATACAAATAAAACTACTTTTATTATCCAAACAAACATACCGTCCTGGCACCTGTAATGGAGCCCAAAACGGACTGGATCTCATCGCCGTCTGGATTGCCGTCCAGTTCGATTACTGTGGCCTGCACATTGAGCTTCTGGAATGGCTGCAAAGACAGAAAGATGTGGTCTGACGCGACTGTTGATGATGTGACCACTCAACTCACCTCCTTTGCCATTTTGCAGTAGGGACAATGGGTTTTGCTGAATATAACCACCTTATGGCTTGCAATGGTGTTCTCAACAAACTTTGCAGACTTGGAGGACATGTCGATTACTTGTGGCCGCAGCGATGAACCAATTGAGCCCATATGATCGAAATCCAGGAGTGGAAATGGAAATTTTACCGGCTGCGTCGAGAGAGGCTGAGAAGAAGAACGTGGATTTGATAAGATTTGATGAGCAATCGGCAAGCTGCGTGGAAATTTTTATATTTTGATTAATTGTTGTTGTTGTTTTTGTGGCTAGAGTTGCCAGACTGCTGACCCACCATCTGATAACAATCGACAGCATCTCTAATTTAGTTTAAATAAATTTAATATTTCTAGAAAATAAAATTGATATATATTAATAACAAGTAAACTAATGTTTGCTATATTAAATTTAAAAACAGTTTTTAAAGTAACTCGCATGCTCTGAAAATATCCGTAAGATATTGGCGTTGCCATATCGAGCCCAAAAACTGGGCATTTTTAAATATGTTTGTAAAAAACGAAATTAACTGCATATTGCACATGTAAAGGCACAAATGGGACTGTTCTAGGTGAAGCAAACATCTCATCCGTTGAGAAACTGCTCCAGGGCATCCTTGGTCTCCACTTCGTTGGCCTCTAAAACAACTTCCTCCAGGGCCAACTTGTTGCTCGTAGCCTGAGTGCCTTGGATTTCTGCAAAGACAAGGGTTTTAGCTAAATATTCCTATTGGGCTGTTCTGTTCTGGTTCTGTTCTGCACATACTTGTCAGCTGGCCGTGCTGCTTGTACTCCTCCATGTCCCCGCGAAATGCATCGTCAAACACCGCCTGGCGCTCGCGTTGAAGCTTTCTCAATTGTTGTTCCTGATCTTGGATCTTGGACTGATGTTGGGAAGCAATGCGCTGCCTGTACTTCTCCAGTTCATTGAGCTTCTTTTGCTTGTGTCGCGATAGTTCGAACTGTTTCTCCAGAATGAATTCCTGCAGCTCGCACTCCTCGCAAAGATCCTCGAGTTTCTCCAACTCGATTTCGAGCTGCTTTCCCATATCCTCCAATGCGTGAAGAGTTTCGATACTCGCCTGGAGCTTTGTTATCAGCGTGGGTATCCCAGCCAGGCTGCCGCTGAGATCGCTGATGGTCTTCCGCTGCCCACTCGCCCTCTGTTGCACTGCAGTAATCTGTGTGGCCACGGCGGCCGCGCGCTCGGCATTCTCCTCATTGGCCACATGAATCTGCTGCCAGTCGTCTTCGTACTTGGCCAAGAGACTGCAACCAGCCGCCACGTTGAGATGCGGTGGCACACCGTCCGCCAAGTGGAAGGGCGCACCCAGGGACAGCGAGCTACTCCGACTCGATGACAGACTCTCGTTAAGGCCCAGGGGCGAAGTGGGTGTTGTGGCAGCGCTCGACTGGCCGCTGCTTAGCTTTTTCATCAGGCTTCCAAACATTGTTAAAGCATAAATTATTATATATCATATATATTTAATCAATCTTTTCTATATTTAAATGCACAAGTTTTTAATTCACACCCGCACTGTACTGCTCGAAAATGTAAATAAAAAAACAGCTGATTGAGAGAGCAACCATAATATACCCTAGCACAAGATACGGCACTCCGGTTATGGCAGGAGCTTCAATCAAACCCAAAAGGTTTATTTAAATAGAATCACATATCTACTTGTGTGCATTTTTATTTTCCTTAAGAAATTCAAAAATAAATGTTCGTCCTAAAATCATCTATCTATTTAGATCTACGTATATTTTCTGCATAGAATCTTTCGAGTAAATAGTCTTTAATAAGATGAAAAAGCGTTTGTGTTTCTCTCATAGATAATAAGTCACCTCTTTCAGTTAACCATTAGACTTATTCAATCACTAACTATTCTTCAGTCAGGTCCACGGAGTCGATGGCAGAACATGCGTCGTCTACTTGTTACTGCCTTTGTTCAGGTTCTTGGTTTTGCTCTACTTCTGGCATTATTCTTCGATTATTTCTATATCATTGTTGTGGCCGGACTCCGATTCGGTTGTACTATCATCCAGAGCTATGAAGCTGCCAGCGCCATTTTCTGCATCCGAAATATCTGTACCCCTACTCTCCGCCGATGACTCATCTCCCTTTTCCGAACTCGAGCTAACATCGATGGTTAGCAGCTCCTGCCCATTATCGCTAGATGATATGGATAAGGAGTCAATCAGTCTGGAGTCTGCATTTCCATGCTCATCATCAGACATCAGTTCCCTGGTTATATCACTGAGGGAAGAAGACGCTCGTTCTTTCGTTTTTCGTTCGTTCTCCTGCGTGCCGTTGGTTCCCTGACTGTATGCCATGGCCATGACTAGGGCCATTTGCCTGGAATGGTGGATAAATAATTCTGATGATGACAGTCCTGTCACGGTGGGTACTGGTTTATCCTCTGGACTACTACTACTAGTACTACTGATGCTGCTGCTGCGGTTCCTTCGCCTGTGCTTGGGTTTTTTGTGCCGTCTATTTTTACTTTGATGTTTTCTCTTCTTGTGCAAGCGTTTACGACTGCGACTGTAACTGCGACTTCGACTGCTGCTGCCCCTCCTCCTGCTACAGCTGCGTCGCTTTTCCACCTTCCTGGAACGGCTTTTGCTTCGACTTGCACTTCGACTCTGGCTTGGGCTCCTCCTGCTACTGCTGCGTCGCTTCCTGGAACGGCTTCGTGTTCGACTTGCACTTCGACTCCGGCTTGGGCTCCTCCTGTTACTGCTGTGTCGCTTTTCCACCTTCCTGGAACGGCTTTTGCTTCGACTTGCACTTCGACTCCGGCTTGGGCTCCTCCTGTTACTGCTGTGTCGCTTTTCCACCTTCCTGGAACGGCTTTTGCTTCGACTTGCACTTCGACTCCGGCTTGGGCTCTTCCGGTTACTGCTGTGTCGCTTTTCCACTTTCCTGGAACGGCTTCGGCTTCGACTTGCACTTCGACTCCGGCTTGGGCTTCTCCTGCTACTGCTGTGTCGCTTTTCCACCTTACTGGAACGGCTTTTGCTTCGACTTGCACTTCGACTCCGGCTTGGGCTCCTCCTGCTACTGCTGCGTCGCTTCCTGGAACGGCTTCGGCGTGCACTTCGACTCCGGCTTGGGCTCGTTCCCCTGCTCCGGTATCTGCCAGAATCTCTGTTGTAAAAGTAATTGGATTTCCTTTTCTCATATCTTTCATCCATATCCTTCAACTTTTGCCGACATTCGGCCTGCGTCCGCTCACTTTCACGTTGGTTATGGCGCAGAGCAGTGTTAATGGTGCGTCCCAGGAATCGTTTGTTCGGCTTGCCCAGTGGGTTTACTTTGCGCTCTTGTACTCCATTTGAAGGCTTGGCATCTCCGACCCCGATTTCTCGAATGAGCTCGGCAATAGCCTGACTGGATGGAACATAGATGTTGAGTTTGAAGTACTGGTATTAGGGAATTTTTACTATTTATTTATTTACCTAGTTAAATCGTCCTCGTCCCCCATCAGGGGGATGAAATAAGTTTACTACAGGATGAGTCAGCACAACAAGTTGCAATTATTATGTATAGTATTAAGAATTCCTTCTTAAAAAAAAAATTTATATTCTATTTGTTGTTAAGCGTGAGAAGCAGTGTGACCGCGGATACAGAAGACGGTCCGATGAAAAAAAAATTAGCCCACTCAGCCCCCTTTATTTAAACATGAGAACAACTCGAGTTAAACCGTAGAAAAACTACTGTACGTAAATTCTACGTGCAGATCGAGCCTTTCTCCTTCCTAAAAAAAAATAGAGAAAGGACTCTCTTGTACAGGATTGTGCATAAAATAGGTTTCAACAAAGAAGGTCGACAAAAATGTCCCTTTTTGTACATGGCAACTACACGGTAACTACATATTTGCTACATATAAGCAACATAAATTAACCGAGTAAGCGTTATTTGTATACCCTATTTCGCAATTAATGTTACAAAACTGTTTTCCAAGCTGTTTTGAATGCCAAGTAATAATGACTTTCTCGTATTGACAAGTTTTTGACCTACTCATGCATTTAACTAGATTCCCGTTTATATATCTCGATCCAGATACATAGTTTTGGTTTTCATAAGCTGTACAATTTCGTTGAGATAGCTTACAAACATTTGATCAATTCTCTTGTGCTGGTCCGTATTTAACCCACTTAACCCCCCGCTATTTAATCGTTCCATGTGAAATTATATTCATCGATTTTGATGTTCGACTTTAAATTACCATTTGCGTATGACCCTCAGTCCTGAATACACAACTTTATCTGATAAACTAATCAATTTTTAACAAGAATGTCGCCATTTTAAGGCGTAATTGTATTGGATTATTTAAAAAATTAGCTTTAAAACTGAACAAAAAATTATAAATTTTTCGATACAACTACACATTTACTACATGCTTATGTAATTATCAAAAGCGACACCTGAAGGGGAGATTGCTATACGTTTTCTACACGATTTCTACATTGGTGCATTGGACAAGAGGGTGAATCCATAACGTCCATAAATTTAAAAAAATGCAAGGTGGGATAAACTGTGAATACTAGCCGAACTATGCTATGGCACCTTTTCTGTAACGGAAATGCAAACTATGCTCTAATCAAATCCGTTAAAAATTCAAATTTGTATAAAAGCTAGAGGAAAAAAATGAAATGGGGTTTTAATGGTGCTGGAGGGGGGTGATAAACGGTCAGAATGCAGCCCCAACTAACAGCTGAATAACAATTGAGTAACCCAAATCTACGAAAAGCATTTTCTCCCATTCTTTCCAACCAAAGACGCCAACTGACACTAGTCTCTCTCCTCTATTACCACCCTCACCAATCCTAACAACCTCCGAGATGTAACTCCGTTTATCCTCTTTGCAACTAATGAATTATTTTATTAGAATTCTAGAATATTTGTTGTTTCCATTTTTCCTTTACTAACTTTTATTCCGCTACTTCTATCCTTATCTCTCTCTTTCACTTCTCACAACAACACCAGCTGTCTTGCTATCTCGCTGCCCTGCCGCTAGGGGACGGACAGAGAACGATGGAAATTCTATGATTCAGCGTTTTTTGGTTTTCTCCAATCTTACAATTTTGTATGCCATTTGATTTTCGTCCTTTGTGAAGGGGGCGACCAAAATTTTGAAATACTCAGGAGTCTGGATGCAAAATTTGGTTGCTCTATCTCTTATCGTCTCTGAGATCTAGGCGCTGGAGTGAGAGACGTTCAGTCAAACTCGGCTATTGATGACGATCAAGAGTATATTTACTTTCTGGGGTCGGAGACGCTTCCCTCTGGGTGTTACACACATCCACAAAACTAATATATGTATCCTTAAACTCTTTGAGTACCGGGTATACCAATATTTAATAGCCCTGGCGATTTTAAGGCCTCAGTTCCATTATGAAATAATAATAATTTTTGTAATGGTTTAATTTATTAACAATATCATATCACATGGTAAAACTAATATCACACTTGAATCACAGCATTGTATTACCAGTCGCGCAAGCTATTATTTCCTGCCCGCTATCACATTCTGCATCCATGGCACATATTTGCTGACGCGTGTGTAGATGCCTGGGAGGCCGGGACGTGCACAGCCGATGCCCGTTGAGACCACACCCACGAGGTGGTGCTCCTTGGACATCAATGGGCCGCCGGAATCAGCCTGCGATGGTAAAAGTGGGGAACAGATCCATAACATTTGTGCTCCATCAGCCAGTATCATACTCACCCAACACGAATCGATTTGACCGTTCTCATAGCCGGCGCACAGTTGCGTCTCCCCAATGGTGTTGCTCTTGCCGAGGGCGCGATAGGAACGCTCACAAGCCTCGTTATTCCATATTTTGACAGTGGCCTTGCGCAGGACATCCGCACGATCGCCCTCCGCTTGATTTTCATGGGTCCAGCCCCAGCCGGAGACGGTGCCGTACTCCTGCTCCAAGCTGCGCTGCCCCTTGTCCGTGCCAACACAGCTCGGTTGCACGTGAGCGGTAAAGCTGATGGGTCGCACGAGTTCCAGCAGGGCTAGATTGAAAGAATGCCATGCCATACAATTGTTTTAGAAGGTAACTACGAGTATGTGTATGTGAATAGGAATATCTACCAATATCATGCTGCACATTGTTGCAATCGTATTGCGGATGCGGGACAATGTTCTTGAAGTCCACCCTCAGTGCATCCGGGCCGTTGCCAATTCCATTAAGATACTCCCTGATGCTGTGCAGACCCACAACGCCCTGGATTTGTGACGGTTTCATGAACTTTTGCAATCCATTGCAGATGCAGTGGCCGGCCGTGAGGATCCACCGCTCGGATATGATTGTTCCGCCACAGAAGTGACCACCCCGACGCATCAGACTGACCATGAACGGCATTTCGTTGCGTTCCGCCTCACTGCCGCCAACAATCTTTGGGTTTCGCACCGTACAGGGCTGGCTGGTGACTATGGGGATGGTTTAAGAATTCGAATTCGTTAATTAGGGACGGGACTCTTCAGAGGTTCGTATTTTCACGTTGATTAACTCACAAGCAATTTGCGCCTGTCCACAGTTCAGAGACAGCACCAGCACGCATATGGATAGAAGTTGAAACATTTTCTTGATTTAAATAAAAAAAAACTAGAGTTCTGTTCTAAGGACCGAAAACCCCGTTAAGCGGCTGCTGTTGTGGAACGAAACTATTCATCGAACTGTCACTGAAATTCTGTGCGCCAATTAATTTATATATAGGTGTCTAGGCGTCGTCTCCGACTGTTCCACCGACTTGATTGTTTTTCTGCCGCTGTTCTATGCGGATTAGCTGGAGAGCTTTGCTTCGCTCGCTCTGTCTGTCTGTCTGTCTCCCTCTCCCGTTCTGTCTCCCTCTCTGTCACTCTGTCACTCTGTCTCTCTGTCTCTCGTTGTGATGTGATAACAAACGGAAGTCTGTAGAGCACCTGTTGCCTCAAACTTTGAGCTTTTGCTCTTTTGGGCGGGTGCACTGGGTGCGTGGGCGTGGGTGTCATGTGCACACGTTTTGGCATTTCAATTAAGGAGCTGACTGCCAAAAAAACAAAAAACACAAAAAAAAAGATCGAAAGCGAAACCGAAGCTGAAACTGAAACTGAAACGTCAACAAAAGCTGAAAAAAAAGTTTTGTATGTTTTGCGTTTTACGACCCAATGAAGTTCATGACATTGAATGGGGCGCACAACAATGGGTGCGACAATATTTATGCTGAATTGTTGCATCAAAGTTTATTGCCCCATTATCCTTATTTTCGTACTACATTTACGTAATTAATAACACGTACTAAAAGTGTTATTGAGACGATTGCGGAATGATTTATTTTACTCTGAGAAGCCTTTTACGCGTCTAAAGCATGCGGTAAAGGTATTTTTATTTTTTAAGAATTATTGCCATTACTTAAAAGCCTCTTGCCACTCCAATCCCCCAGTCCTGGAGTTTAAATCAGTGTAATTTTCAGAGCTTCTTCCAATTTATTCGAAGTTTTATGGGTACGATTTATAAATTTACTTCAACTCTTTTACCAAATAAAAACTATACTATCTAAAACAAAAATAACTTTTGCCATTTATTCTTAATGCGTTGTTGATAAGATTCGATTGAATGTTAATTAAATATACTTTTAAACATTATTAGATTAGTTTTGTAAATAACAAGAGTGGTCTTAAAATACAACTTTATTGTTAATTGATCCCTGCATGCACTCATAGAAAAAACCACCAGGGGAAATTTTAAAACTAAAGTGTTTTCACTTACATTTTGAAAATAATATGAAAATATTTGATTTTAATATATTTTATATTTAAATTTAATGTTATATATTTATACATTTATATTTGAATCAAAATAAATTCTATTAAATTTTACTATGTTTGTGTTAAAAAACCACATACTTAATTTAAATTTGAGTGTGCTTGGTTTTACTGAGCAGGTTTTCTATCAGTGTAGCTGTATCCTGCATGATATACTTCTACATACATACACTGACAGGAAAATGGCATGGTCAAAGGAAACAGAACCATATTCAAACGAAATATACGGGTTTCGAATGCAAACAGAGTAAATTAAATATTTAGAATTCAGTTTGATTTAATTTATAAATGTTGTTGGAAATATATTTAATTTAAATATACAATATATATATTTTAAATATAATATAAGAATAAATATATAAATAATATAATGGAGTGAATATTTGAAATCTAAGAATAACTATTCGAGGTCTAGGGCTTTTTATATGGGTGTATGTGATTTTAGACCTTAAAATATGTAGATATGTACATGTATGAAAATTGCCTCTGAAGAGGAACCTGTCAATCGAGTACTCAAAAAACCTTTAAATTCTGGATCCGTAATAGCTTTGACATTGCAGGCATTGGACATAATGAAGTTCCCACATTGTAAATAGCCTTTAACGTCATATTTCCATCAACAATTGGACTTGGTCTAATCATCGGTGGTATGCAAATGAAGACGGCGCTGTGCTGTCTGCCGTCTGCCGTCTGCGCTGTATGTACATATGTATATGAATAGTAATGGGACCGAATAATAATTGAAATTCAATGTCGGTACAATCAATGTAATGTCGAAAGCTTTGGCATTAACATTGCCCTTAAAACTAAGGCAAACGTGGCTTGCAATCTCAATGCAATTGGCGACATGGGAGGAGGCCACCTATCAATAAGCACACACCTCTACAGATCTATTTATAAATACATTTATGCCGGTGGAACATGGAAGTGCAGCACTTAATCAGTTATACATATTGTATAGTAATTGCGGAGTGACAGCAATAAGGAATTGAAAACAAGAAGCAGGAATTGAAACTGAGAGTCGAGGTACAAGAGAATGAATGACAAATCGTGTGGACCGACCATAAGTAATTCAGAATCGAGAAACCCCAATCAGTTCAGTAGAGTAGACCACTCCAATAAGCTTGAATATTAATTGGTTTATTGACTTTGGTTCTTTAGCCCAGCCCGAAACGAAACGAAAGGAAACTAAACCAGATAAATACTAATACTCGTATTTCAGTCGGTTTCCCATCCCATTCAAGTTCAATGATCGCGACAGCTTGCACGAATACGAGTATGAGTCTTAGTATGAGTTTGAGTATGAGTATGAGTACGAATAGTTCTGTATTTTCGCACTAAATGCTAATTCACAAAACAAATTGGCCATAAAACATAAACGTAGAGCACTGGCCATTGTCTGCTGTTGACAGGCGATACCAAATATACACGTAAATAATAATAACAAACCGAACCAAAGCCCCAACCCCCAACGTGGGGCTGGCTCCACAGAAACAGCAACAGCGACAGAAACAGAGACAGAAACAGAAACGAGTTCCAGGTGCACTGACACCCGCTTCAGGCGAAACTTGGGCGCGCATTCAATGTGAAGGTCGTGTCGTTTCGATTTGTACTGTTTTTTTATTTGTCGCCGAGAGCATTTGTTCGTCAATTGTTTTTTGCTGGTGTTTTTTTTTCAAAAGTTCAACGACGTTTGTTTGGGTGACTAATTGCAAGAGGGAAGTCTTTGGATGTCGTTAATGCGGGTCGGCAGCAATAGGAGGAAGTTGTTGGGGGCACAATGAACCCACGAAAAATGCATGATATTTGCGTGGAACAATTCGCAGAAGTTGTGTATGAATTGGGATTTTAAGCTTAATTCTAAGAGAATTTATAGCAGGTGTTTGTTATTTAGCAAGCAGTGTTCCAGTAGTTGTAAAAATTAAAAAATAGTTAGTAAAAGAAAAATGTAACTAACCATAAGCTACCCAAGCGGGCATTAGGGATCTCTTAACTAGAAAAAAACAACAATTGTACCTTACCTTTGAGTCAAGTATTTCACACTGCAAATGTTGTTGGGATCACTTATTTGGCTTTGATAATTGCTCGAAAGCCAACTGGTTAATTTTAAGGGCTTTCTGAGCAACAATCAAAAATATATAAGTGTCCGTTTGGAATTACACACTGAAGTTCACAAAAAAAAATGCACAACTTGGAATGGATGCTGGACAATGGAGGGAAGACAAGCATGTCTGTACGGTTTGAGAGCCGCACTGGAACTGCAAGACTGTTGTAGCTTTTGTCACGTTGTAACCTTCTGATCCTGGCCAGCAGTGCTGCGACGCACGAACCAAAGTTCTGGCTGCAACGAAGTCCTGGCCCGAAGCGCCCGAAAGCCACACGGAAGCAGCATCCCTCGTTGTCGGCGGCGGCGGCCTTTATCCTCTATTTCATCCTGGGCCTATACGGCGAATACTTGTTACTGCAACAGACACGGCCTCGTCCTCGCCTTCGTCTTCGTCCTCGTACTCGTCATCGTCATCGGCACCGACATCTGCTCGGCATTTTGCCATCAGGCGACCAATCAGCGTTCCGGCATTTCCTGATGTCGGCCGCAGCTAATATTTTCCGCCACGGCGCAGGCGTAAATTATGTCAAGACTTGACATTTTATTTTTAGTTCCTTTTTTCTTCCTTCTTTTTTTTTGCTTTAGTTGCAACGCCCCCTAATTTTGGGCTCAGTTTATTTGAGGATATTTGCATAAGTTTTTAATTGTTTAAATGGTTTTTATTAAGTGTAAATGAGAAATGGCTTTGACCGATATATGTACATACTATATAAATGCGGTATGGAGGGGATAGGATTCGGTAGGATATCCTGCCTCTGGACCCATAATGAATGCTTTCGAAGCTGAGGATACTCGGTAGTTGTAGGAACAGTTTTGAAAGGAAATAATACACACGAGTAGTATCTAAGACTAAGGGATAAGTTATAGTTATCATGTTCTTCAGACAAATGCTTAAGGATTCATCCGAAATATCTTTTATTTGTAGAATATTGAAAGGGGCTTTTCGGAATCGTTTCGGGTTATGGATGGAATCGATTCGATACCGACAAAATGTATAACAAATTCAGATGTTTCCAAATAGAAATGGGAATACCAGGCATTCCCGTACGAATATGAAGCGGGGCAATAGTGTGACGTGACGCCTGTGATTTACTTTAGCGAAAATATTCAAGAGTTGTAAGTGAAAGATGGGTAATCCTAGGAGGATATTGCGGACATTGAAGCCCTTATGGCAGACCGCACGTCAATTACTCTGGAACAACCGCAACTAAAACACAATCAACACATTTGCAAACTAAATTTCCATAGGCTGACACTTACATTTTATTTGGCAAATTGTGATTGACAGGCTGTTGACACGCTTCGCTTTTAGGAGGAGGCCATAGTACGAGGCGAATCGAAACCATCGAAACCATGCAACCCCTTTCGCGGCCTAAAGATTTTTCCCGATTAAATATTTAGAGCGACACGGGCACGGACCCGGACACGGACACGGACACGGACACGGGAATGGGCACGGCCATGGGCCATGGGCCATGGGCAAGGAAGGCATGTGGCTGCTGCTGTTGCTATTACTGTTGCAAGGAAGTGCAGATGCAGAAATAGCTGCAACAGCAACCGTAACATTCGTAACAGAAATGCATCAAGTTTTCTTGGTACATTATTGATGAGGATGTACCGAAGGAAGGAGGGAAGGAAGGACTGTAGCCTTCGCTACATTTCAATATGCTAATTACTTTCTGACTCGTGGATATGGCTGAACAAATGCAAGTGGGCGCTGGCGCCCACCAAAAAGAGAGCCCACCGAATGGGATTACAGATGGGGGCGTGGGGCAAGTGCTAATCGTTGCAAGATGCTTGCCTGCCTGCCTGCCACGATTTCCCCAGGTGATTGCAAGTTCTGTAACAAATGCCAAAATCTATTGAAAGCGACACTGCCACCGAAATAAACAAAAACAGCAAAGCAGCAAACAGCAAACAGCTCGAAGAGCGAGCGAAGGAATGGAGAATGTGTCTACAATTTGGAAAAGGCAACTTCACAGACCTGACATCGCATCGTCTCTGGGCATAGGAAAACCCTTATCCATCCATTCCGCGGCATTGTTTTGTTTTTGCGTGACAATTGGCCCAATTTATTATTCATTAGGTTAAAAAGTCACAGCACAGAGAACAAAACAAAATAACACGAACTGAAACCCAAACTGACAGCCAGCCAAGTCTCAGCCATTTGTAATGCCAGGAAGTGGTGGGCCTCTATCGGGTTCTGGTTCTGGTTCTGGTTCCGTGTGGGGAATGGAATGGAATGGTTGATGGATCTTCGGTTCGGCGTTTCAACATTTAACGTGCAACTTTTTGGGGTAAATTTTCTAATTGATTTGCCAGAAATCAGACTGTTGTTTAACTTTTCGTCTGGCTAAGTTTTGGCTCAAGCTTAACTTTAACGATGGTCTCTAATTAGATTGCAGTGACAATCGAAAGTTGAGCAAATAACTTTTGTTGGTTTAAAGAACATCTAAGGAAGCTTCCCCATTGATGATTGCTTTGTAGCTTCGATTTCGGAATACAATTTGAGAATTTAGCTTGGTGATCGTTTCTCCTAATCACAAGTATTTTATAGAACTTTGATTGATCAATGACGCTTATCCTTTCAGTTATTAATATTAATATAATATTTTTAATATTTGTATCTTTTAATTGAAACTCTTATTCCCATTTGAAAGCCACTTCTTGGTTCGTTTGTATTTCTATTTTTACTTAATGCATTGGCATCCATCAGCAGCTGTCATATTTGACCAGTTTTCCCGGCGTCCATACATGTATTCCACATTCCATATTTGCAGCTATCACTCGCGGGAAAAGCATTACCCAGGACTAATGGACATAAATGGAAATTCTATTAAGGATATTCCTTGACTCTGCCCCCACTTTTCCGCCTCTCCGCAACGCTTGACACTTCCCACCGAGTACTCGTCAATTAAACCAACCAAAAGGCAGAAAAAAAAAACGAAAAACAAAAAGCAAAAAAGAGGAAAATCCATTCAAATTCGGATGGGGCCTACACACACTTGCTGTGCCGACTTCGACTTTCAACCTTTTCGGATTGTTACGTAAATGGGATATCGAGATGCGGAGGCGGGTTCGGGGTTTCGGGGTTTTGGGGGGAGTGTGTGTTTGTGTGTGGCAAGTCAGTTGTCACTTTCCTGGACCAGATCGGGACGGGGCTGGGCTGAGGGTTGCAGGTGGATGACAGCAAAAACTGTCAAGCGCGGGTTAATGTCTGTTGATACAAAATATTTCCACACTTGGCATTGCCGCAGCAATTTGGTCAAGGCATGGACTTCCTTATCCAACCCTCCTCCTATCCTCGTATTATCTCGTCAGCCCCAAAATCCCTCTCTGGCCGCATATTTTTCGCTCTTTTTGCCTACTTTTCTGCATATTTAATACGCAATTAAGCAATTTGAATAGCAGCTAACATGGAAAATGCATTTCCATGCTTTTCATTTGATCGGTTCCACTGGCATGAGGTAAACACAGAGATTGGAATGGTGGACTGGGGATGTTGGACAGCACTTCGTGTCAAAAGTTCAGGTGTACGCACGGGTATTGCAAGGGGACTGGGGATGGGGATGGCGATAGGGACGGGGATGGGGCATTCGGTTTTAATTGCTGAAAAGTGTCGTAAAATATTCCTTCCATTTAAAGATTGATCGAAAAACCCAAGGGAATGGAGGAATGGGTAAATATTCAATTCGATTTGTGCACTGCTTCCATGCCCTTATGCTGCAGAGTCCAGGAAAGGGGTAGATTTGCATTTGGAAAATACATAATTTAGCAGATAGTTTGGTCCTCCTCCTAAAAGAATTAGTCTTCTTTTTTTTGTCAGAGCTGCTTGCTTTTAGGCTTTTCTATTTTCTCCATGAAAGAAAATTTAGACAGTGGCAGGGACGTGCATAGCAGTGAAAACCATCCACAATAATGGATTTTCCCATAGGAAAATTGCCGAAGCATTGAATTGTTCCAAGTTAATGTTGGCATTATCCAGCAATAAAATATTAAAACAATATTTAAGGAAACGAAACGACCTGACTGAAAAAACAGCCAAATCGTTGTATACAACGAAAACATAGATAATATATGTATATATATATCAACTAATCCAAAACACAAACAGATAACCCACTACAAGCATTACTTGCAGAGGTGTAGCTAGGCAACACAAGGAACTGGGGCCCTACCTGAAGTCGTATCAAGTCAAAATATGTTCCCATATAAGAAATACTTTACTGTATCATCAGCTACTGTATCATTATGGGCGATTCTTACACCCCTATATCCGAAAACGCAGAAAAATGTTGGTGATGAAGTAACTGAATAGTTTCGTAGCCAATTTACCTTCGAAGAAACTGAATAGTTTCGTAGCCAATTTACCTTCGTTGACATGGACGGAAAATCCGCAAATAGTTGGTTAGTCCAAGAAACCTCTTTGCTCGGATCAGGCTCCTGGCTCCATACCAGCCATCCTTCGCTCCATTCTGTGCCTCTCTTCACCTCAGCCCCACAAATGGATTCGATTGTGTGTTTCATTTTCACTTGGGATATGTGTTCAAAGGTGACAAGTCCTCTCGTTTTATTATAGTATTATATATTTTGATTCATCGCTGGCTGGGATAGGTACTCGTTAGGCTTTAGATAGTCTGGGTGTTTGGGTGGTACATTAATGGCTGGACAGCGATTGGGTGTGGGTGTGCATTCCCGCAGATATCATTTTGTTAGCCACGGATCCTGCATGTGTGCTTCTGCTGCATTCTCATTGGCTGAAGGAGGCAGGGACACAAAGGGTATGGCCATAGTGTGATGAATGAATTTCCAATTTGATTGTGCACCTTAAGATACAAAGTGTTCTGAATCGGGGCGAAAGAAATAATTTAGGGGAAATATCGCGCGTGAAGAAAGAAGATCGGAAAAGAAATATGAAATGTGCAGTGTGTCATATATGTCTCCTCAGTCCTTTAACGTTTCTTTCTGTTTCGGCGCTTTCAATCGTCCAGTGGTTACGTAGTCTAACGATCACGGTTCCTCTTCAGACGTAACCACGGAATCTTCGGCTTCGCATGTGCATGCTTTCGCGTTTTCCCAGTGTATGGTAGATCATTTGCTCTCCCTCTAATGTAAAATGGGTTTTTGTCCACCTGTCCACTGAGTACTTGGTATGCAAATATCAACACTTTCCAAATAAATAACTCAAGTCTTACTACCTGGATCCCACATTATCACGAAACGGGCCGATCAGCCCGATCTCACACTCCAGTAACGATTGAACACATCCTCAACATACGTGCATTTATCCTGCAACTATCCAAATAAACATAAAATCTTCCAAAACCCCAATATCACCCAAAACCTATGCAATCCCTCCACAGAAAACAGAATATCTGAAAGAAACAAGTATGTGCCATGACATCCAAATGTCTAATTTAAAATAATGCTACATATTACACCAATATCTATCAATATTGGACATAATCTAGCCCTATAGCAAATGTAGATTTAAATAACTCTACAGACGATGGACCTGGCAGCTAGTACTATTGAGATCTCCGGTCCTATCGGACTGGGCTTCAAAAACGGTTCCTGACATCAAATAAACACAATTTCTTTATAAATATTAAAATATCTAAATGGGTCTCAGCATAGTTTTTCTATTCCTGTTTCTTTATGAAATTTACACCATGACACGTGCGTTTTTTACTTGTACTTTACTTTTAAACTTAGATCACTTCAAAATCCCTGAAAAGAGTACATCATTTTATAGAGTTTTTGCTGGGTGGCTGAATGGCCAAGTCGCCTTGTTGGACCTCAATGTGGATCTATTCATTGCTTCATTAATCGGTGACATTGCGATTAAGTGACCACTGGATGCCCACTATGAAGGAGCCTTGCATAGCTTATCCGAATCCCAGGAGAGTGGCATCTTTATTTATAGTCGGAAGGCCCCTCCACGTTCATCTGAATTGTAAATAGTTTTTTCGAAGCACTTAGGGTACGGTGCATGGTGCACGGTGCATGGTGTATGGGGTATGAGTATGGTAATTGTCACTTTCCTTAAACTTTGCCATTTTGTTGGCATACTCGTACCGTACCACTTGGCCATTGGTCGATTTGTTGCCTTCACTGACCAGCACAAGGTCTCTTCTCTCTCCACAGCGGAACTCACCCTCGCGTACCCCCTGCCAACCACCACGTCGTTATTGTTATTGTTGTTTCCCATCAAAATTATTCCGCTTGACCATTCCATTCCACTCCACTCCACGTTCTGGTTCTGTTCCGGCTGCGATGGTAGTGGTGGTGGTGGTGGTGGTGGTGGTGGTGGTGGTATCTTCCTTAGGGGTTGCTCACGCCATATAGAGTATAGTACGTGGCGTGGCATGGTCAATCAGTGAGTCAGACAGACAGACAGATAGACATGCAGGCTGTCCGGCCTTTGCCAGCGATCTACTTGCCCTCGCGAGGGGTGGTTCTAGTTTTTTTGTTGTTGTTGTTTTGTTCTGGCTTGAGCCCCTAAAATGGCGTCCGTTAAATTGGGCAAATATGTTATATAGTTTTTTCTGCTCATTTTTCAGATCTAAACTGGAATTTGCATAGTTTAATGTTATATGTAAATGGATATAGGGTAAACTGGAAAGCTTATATTTTGAGAGAGCCAAAAACTTTAACCGAAATTCGAAGGATTTACTCTTAATTTTTTACATTTGAAAAGGAGAAACTCGCTTAAAAAGATTTTTGATTTAATAATTATAATTAATCCGTTTGGTATAGCATTAAAGTTCTGTAAATGTTGGGAAATAAGATTCATATAATACACATTTCAAGCGTTATACATTTGCATGTATTTCGCAAACGATAAAAAAGACTATCTATGGGCTAAAAATTTAATTTTTTGCAATCAAATAATTGTTTGAAATTGTACTGCTATGCAAACTGGAATAAATAAAACAAAATCAGTTCATAAAAGATACATATATGTATGTACATATGTATATGTACATACTAGTATGTAGGTAATACAAAACATATTAAGGTACAATTTGTTTGCAGTCCATTTCTGAAGATTGAGTTCCCATAAACGATACGAATATTTTGCATTTGCCTTAAAGAATATCTAAAGTTGAATTTTCTAAGCTAAACAATATGTATAGTAAGTGTAATAGGTCTGGAAGGTAATTATTAAAATTATCTTGAACTGTTTCCATTTCAAGTCATTTTGATTCCAAACTGTTCCCAAGTGAACTTCTGCAATATCTTTTGAAAATACTATCTTTTGGAACTGAAGCTGTAATTTCAAGGATATATGTATGTACGTATGCAATATTTTCATTTGCAAAGTTTTATTTTGCCATAAAAGAGCAACAGCCGTTGCCACCCCCTTCTGAAGCTCAGCGGCACACGCCGCCTCTGGCGGCCATCTTTGAAAAAGTCTCTGCCGTCAATACACACACACACACAGACACACATGCCTCATGCCTCAGGCCTCAGGCCTCATGCGTCAAGCTCTCATGCACGCACACACATATGCCTCAAAACCTCGCACACACACACAAAAAGGACTTTGCATTTGAGCAAAACACAAGATGAAAAGGACATCAGACTCTGGATTTGTTTAAACAATTTCACAAAAACATAATTCATCAAATGGTTTCGATGATTTGTGCCAATTTCGATAAGTCCGCGAAAAAAACCTTACCAAAAGAACTGTGTCGCCAATTTGTTGTATGAATGAAATTTTGTTTTGTTCATAATTCTTGGTAAACTTTTTTCGATTTTCTTTGTGCGTTAATTTTGTTTAATTTTGATTTTTTGTGGAACTTTTGAACGTTTTTGTTAACAAAAAAAAATAAATATATATAGGTATATAAACGAAAACAGAAAGGCGTGTTAGATTTTCATAAATTTGTCTGCTTTTGCTTTTCTATTATTCTGTCGGCGTTTTACACTTTTTATGCTCTCCAAGCGGCGTCTGCTTTCGCTCTCTCTCTCGCCCTCTCTGCTGCTCTCTCTTTGCCAGTTTTTTACACTTTAAAATTTCAAATGCGCAAAATCCAAAAAAAAAAAAAACTACGAGTATGTAGCACAAATCTATAGTGTGTTGGATGTTGCCGCGCACTTTTTGAACTTGGTATTTTCTTGGGTCACAAAAATAAAAATTTTAAAGAAATTTTTCTTAGCTTTCCGGGTACCCGGAGCAGTTGCTTATCCGGCCACGCACTTTCCACGACTAATTCCCCAGTCGAATGCGTCGAAAAGAATTTTTTAAAAATTTCATAGCGGCTGCTGCGAAAAAAGTTCGGAGCGATCGCTCTCGCCTCTTTTTTTTTAGAGTTTTACAAAGGGGTGAAACGTAATTTGCTTTATAAAATGGGAATAGGCCGGGAGGACAGGACAGGACGAAGGCAAGGAAGCAGCACAGCATCATCCCCTTGGATGGCAGTTGGAAACCCTTAAAAAACGGGTTGCCCTGGCCTGGCCCTCTGCTCCTGCCTATTGTGTGGTAGACTCTGTTTGTCTGTATGTGTCTGTGTGCCTGCAAATTGTTCAAATACAATCTCACATTATCATCATCCAAATCCTCATCATGATCCCCGTTTGCGTCATCATGAGGTTGTCCTAGCACAATAATCCCAGACATCAGAACTCAGAACTCTGATTTCTGATCCGCACCACTCTCTGCCTCTGCCTCTACCTCTGCCCCTGCGTCTGTCTCTCTCTCTCCTTCTCGTGATATGGCCATCGTTCCATCTCTCTTCATCTTATGTTTCGCGTTTGTTTTTTATAAATCTTCATTTGGCGCGCTTTTTTGTGTGTTCCCTTGATTCCTTGCCGTTTCCTTGCCGTTCCCTCTGTTTCCCTTTTGAAAGGACATTCGGCGGCTTTAGGGCCTCGATTCTCTTTCTGTTTATTCCTTTGGCTTTCCGTCAGCTATACATCTTTTTCGTTCTTCTCATTCATTTGCATTTATTTATTGAAATTATTCGTATGACATTTCATAAAAAAGGTCCTTAAGCTTATGCGAATAAATGGAAAAACATTTAGCGAAGAAAGAAATGGAAGTAAAAATTATAGAGATAAATATACGAAATGTGATACATCCTTAAGCACAAATACGGAAATTATCAGGGGATATACAAGGATATCTATGTATATCGGATATCGCATTCAAATTTATGCAACACGTCGAAGGGTTTTCAGCTCTTTATCAAATAATAGGCACGATGAAACAAAGACCTAACTTTCTTTAATACTATTATGATGATATTTTAAAGTAAAATAGGCATCTTTAGATGTTTATTAGCTTCCACGTTTTTTTGTTGTTTAAAAAACAGTTTTAACACCTATACTACTTGGAAAATATTCCGAAATATTCCGAATCATTGGATGTACTTACTGTAGTCTCCCTCCAGAGTGAGCCCAGACTCCAGTATCGACTCATTTATTTCATCAATTTACACAATTTGCATAATTTTCTAGATTTTCTGTTTAGCTCAAATTTTACACAATTTAACAATGGCTCAAAATTGTATTTTTTTAGTTGAAAGAAATGATTGCAAAAATAACAAACTAGATAAATGAGTTAAGGATTTCACTTCCTCTTTTCCCAGCATACCTCTCAATCCGATATCTAGGGAATACTTTCAGTTTGTGTGTCAACGAAATGTGTTTATATGTAATAATATCCGAAATTTCTGCAATGATCCCCCAGAGCGCAAATAATCTTCAGCGATGATGCAGCAACATATCGTTGCCTGATCTTTGCTCTCGAAGGTGAATGAACTGTAAGAAATATGGGAAAAATGTCAGGGGCCAGGTAAAAAACCGATCTTCCTCCCCTTTGCAAGACGCCTTGTTAGAACGACAAAAAAAAACGAAGATTCTTTTTAGAGGATTTTGTCCCTTCTTTTGTCAACCTCTAAAAAGGTAAGCGTAAGATAGGGAGACGCAGACAAATGAACGCGCAAGATGCGCAACTAATTTGAGACTTTGAAGGAGGGATAAATGAATTGGGAGTAGAGCAACCCCTAATTTGCATGGGGTCCTCGATCTTCGGTCCTCGCTCCTCAAGAACCTACCATAGACATACACACATCATCTCCGAGTGTCATCTGCTCCACATGCAGACGCTCGCTTTCTCTCGCGCACACACACACACACACACACACACACACACACACACACACGCACACACTCAATCAAGCAATTTTTCTATCTATTCGAGGAGAGTGCATTAAGTTCAGATTCCGTTTTCCGATCATTGCACAATCACGCTCCTCATCATCTAGCCTTTTTGCCCAATGAACCCAAACCCGAAATGCTCTCTTCTTTCTTTCACTTTTTGTAGTTTTTTTTTCTTTTTTGCTTTTTTAATTACAAACAAGGGGAGGGTAGGCAAAAAAAGGGAGTTTTTTGGGCAAAAATAGAAAATATTTGCACGGATATCACAGCAATTACTTACGGTTTTTTGAACAGTTCCCCTATCCCTCTGTCTCCTTGTCGCTCTGGAAAAAAGTAAAGGGATGGGTTGGGATGGAAAGGGGTTCTGTGGAAGCCAGCTCAAGCCCCCTTTTGGTGGCTAAACTTTCCATAGTCTCCGTAATTTTAGATAGCTAATTTCCAGTCCTGCCCGCATAAAAGTTCTACTCTTTCGGGATCTTCAACCAATCAACACCTACACACCGCCGCTCGGAGTCGGTTCTCGAGTGGATTCCCATCAAGTGGCGATCGACTTACAGGCAACAACGGGAACGGGAACGGGGAACGGAGATCGGAAAACCGTAAAACCCCGAAGCAGCTGCGCGAAAAAAATCATTCAACCCGCTGCTGCTGCTGCTGCTGCAAAAAAAAAAAAATCAGGCAGAACAGAACAGCCTAAAAAATAAAGGGGGAAATTCAATGCCGTGAAAAGGGTAGACGGAGAGAAGAGGTCGTCTGATTGCATGAATGGGACTGAATGAGAGAGTCGGGAGAGTTCTGAGTTCGTTATCCTTGCCCAACATCGTCAAGGGGGAACACAATGCGGCTGGCTCCTGCTGCATCATCATCGCAATCATCATCATCATCATCATCATCTGACAGCCAGCCAGCCAGGCGCGCAACTGCAGCGTCAGGATACTAGTTATAGGGTTGGGATTTGGGGTTTACGCGGAGTTCCTTTAAAAAAAACTTAATACAACGGACAAAAAAACAAACTGCAATGGGTGTTAACGGCTGCTGCGGCTGCGCCTGTGAACTGCGAGCTCCGAGCTGCGAGCTGATCCTGCTGCCCAGCCTGTCCTGCCTGATGCCATCATGATGATGACTTTGCAGTAGATTGATCTTGTTGAAAATCAAAATAATGAAACCAACTTCCGTTCTGTTTTCTCTCCGTGAAATTTGCTTCCCTTCCGTTTTGTTTTCTCTTTATGAAATTTAATACGGTCTCTTGATGAAATTTTCATATCTGAAAACCCGTTTCTGATGTTAATTACCAGTTTGGTATCCATTTGATTACCTATATCAGTAGCCTTTAATTGATTTGAAATTACTTGATGAATATTCTGAAAATTGCATCTTCCCCTCCACTTACATATGTGAATTCAAAGCGATTCGATTTTGAATAATCTTTTTTATAACCTAATTTGGGCAGAAGATTATGTTTATCTGCTTTATTATATGATCTTTCCACAAACGGTCCATTGATTTGCTTGCTGTAAGCGTTTATCTGTCATTTCCTATATCGTAGTATACATATATATATATTTTCTTGATCAGCTTCAATAGCCCAGTCGATATAGCTATATGTTGGTATGAAAATAGGCAGAGACAGAAGTCGCGGAGTAAAAAACAGTTGCGGAGAGATGGAAACAGATAAATTAATTAAAATTCTAATAAAAAAGTTCATTTAGATGGAAAGAGGATAAGCGGAGTGAAACATTCTCTCTATGTTTTCCTCATCTCTTTCTCTCCCTCCTGACAAGTGCTAGCAAAATTGAGAGAAAATACGGAAGTCGTTCTTTTATTTGTAATCTATGTATAATACTTTTTTTAAGGACATATCTATATGTGGACTGTATTAAATGTGGGTTCTCTTCATGTTCTTTTAGGACGCTCTTCCATGTCTGATCGAAGAATGATTCTGGAAGGATTTCATTGGAACAGTGCCAAATTTTGTCTTAGTAGGTTCTAATGGAACGTTCTTTTATATACCCTCTACACATTTTCAAGGAACGGATGCCAATATGTTATGTAATACCATCAGGGAACACACTCGGAAGCCCGAGGTCGGAGCCTGAATCTACATCCTTATTCAAATTACATGAAATCTACATACGTTCTCCATGCAGTTGACATGATTTCTACCACACGTAAGATAATCGGTTCCAAGACTATCGGTTTGTCACTCGGCTAGAGCTGAACGTATGAAAATTTGCTAAATCGACTGTGGCGCCAATTTAACCTTTTCTTATCCGATACACCAACCGGTCCTGTAAAAGTATAAAAGCTGGCTGTTATGAAAATAAAAGCTGGCTGCTAAATACTGGGTGATACATATATGCACCTTCACCAAAAATCGAATATATGTATCCCTACACTCTTCAAGTAGCAGATGTAAATATTACCATGCCCTACAAAAATTTAAAAAAAAATATCAAATTGAAGAAACATTAAAAATAGTAGAAACCTGCAAGTTTGCCTCGATATATCTCCATATACAGCCATTGTATCGACCCGAATAAAAAATCCTATGAAAGGTCATGCGATTCTCTTTTCAACCCATCAATCGTTTTGGATATAGGTGCTGCAAAATCCAAATACAAATTTATAAAGTTCGCAGTAACCAAATCGAAGTTTTTGAATTTTTAAAAATTATTTTTGGCGAAATATTGTAAATTTGAAGTATGAGGGTGTGATCATCTTAATTTTTGTCCAAGTGGGACTGCAACAAAAATTACTCTCCATCACACCCGATAACACGCTTTATCATATCATATAGTTCTTACTAAAAAGGATTAGAGTTCGCTAAAAAGATGCTTCTTGGAGACTTGCATCATCTAGCAACAAATTGTCAACAACTTGCCATAAAGCAGTACGAAAAATACGCATGCCGTAATCTCCCACCCACAACACCGACAACAGCAGTCAGGTGACGTCACATTTCGTGTTTTATGAATGAGTTTTCATCATACCGGGTGGGTGGGTGTTTGCTAAAAGGGGGAGATCTAGTGCATGGCAGTCGAGCATTCAAGAGGTTTAAGGTCAATGAGAGAGTTGCAAAAGAGGAGGAAGGTCATGGCACGTTGTTGCTGCAGGCGCCCCCCCCCACACACACACACACTCTGGCACACAAGCGGACACACACACGCACACACAAACAGATTCCATTCTCTCATTCGATGACGAACACACACCGTCCGTGTGTTTGCACTCTGAGCTCTAGCATGCTCTCACGCCGCCTCTATGCTCCCTCTCTATCTAACCCAAACGGTCGCTAACTCTCTCTCTCTCCATCCCGCTCTGGCAGTGGACTTTTTATCAGATATTTTCTTTTGTCCAGGGCTTAATATTGTATATATAGAGAGGCAGAGAGGCGGCAGAGAGAGAATCGTTAAAGAAAATCGGCTGCGGTTTTTGGTGGCAAAGCAATCGCAAGGCAAATTATTCGTCGAACGCTGAACAACATACGAGTATTAACTTTTCGTCTAGACAGTCGCCTGGGCGCTCGTCGAAGAAAGTGGAAATTATGAAAATAAGTTTCAGCGCGAGTGCTACCTAAAAGAAAAAAAAGACGAAAGAATTTTTTTAAGTTTATCTCGAGAATCGAAAGATATAGATACATATACCATAATTACCAGCCATGGCAACCGAGACTACCAAAATGGTGAGTGTGTTGATTCGATTTTGATTCGATCCCATGTTAATTATTCGTGATTAGAAAGGTGATTAGCATTTCCTGTTGATTTCTATTTCAATTTCAATTTCGAGAACGTGGCAACATTGTCTTGCTTGAATTTTTCGCTCTCGGTTTTACCTGCTTGACCTTGAACCTGTGTTCGGTTCGGTCCTAATTCGGGACAAGCCCCTAGGACTTTTAACGGCTTTTTTCGTAATGAACTGTTCGTTTATGGTCCGATAGAAATCGGGTTTGGCTGGACAGAGCGCGTGGCGGTTGGACGTTGTCGTTGTCGTTGCCGTTGCCGGGGCTTGTCGGGTTGGGTTGGGTTAGGTAAGAGGTTGTTATATAAACACACGCTGTGATATGGACTGAAAGTCGTTGTTGATAGTGGTTTGTTACTGTTTTGAGGATGGGTCAGGATTCGGAGGCTTATCTAGGCCTAGTTCTTAGATCTAGAGCTAGATCACGGAATCTATAAGAGTTTGATTCAAGTTGACGATCATTTCCATTGATTCTCAATCATTTCACTGATTCAGCTACTCAGCATTCTATTGCATACGCAATCTATCAAGTGTCGTCGTGTTGTTTGTCCACCCACTTAACAACCCATGACTATATTTCATTAATAGTATAAAGATGTTATCTAACGGAAGAGCCACACACGATCTTCCCATCTTCCCAAGCAAAATCTTGACAAATGACGATGTTTTCCCTGCAGTGGGGAGCGGGTGTGGTGTTAAGACATCTTGGCGTCGCTTCTGCATTATCTTTCCCGTGTCTAGAGAACCACCTGACCCAAAAAAAAAAAAGAAAAAGTATGACGACACCAAAAGATAACAATATATACAAAATTATTCACAGTCAGGCAGCGAAATAATTAGCATGGCAGGGGTTCTCAAGGTAATTAATAAAGAGGCTTAAATTGCTTAACTTTTTGCGAGCCCAATAAAAATGTTTCTGAAAGAACAAATTAAAACACGTGCGATAACGTTAAGTTCGGGATTTTCGAGCAGAAGAGGAAGAAGTGCCTCTTTATTCCTTAGATATCGTAGAATATCTATAAAAGGAAGGAACATTTTAAATCAAAAAGCGATGCCTTTTATTGTTTCTAACTTTCTTTATAATATTATGCGAACGAACTGTCTGCTTCTAATACCTATATAATATACCTATAATATTCTATAAATCATTTTTGTCTGATCACAGGCAAGAAATTTGATTGGGTCACCAGTTGTTTTATCTACCTTCTACCTTTATCTCGTTCTGATATGATATGTAAACAATGTTTTATTGAATTGAGTTAAATCAAATTAATTGGACTATTTATATGGGTTCCCTCGATGGATTCGGTTAGGAATGAAATAAATCAATTTGATAGATCTTCGACTACTAATACACATACACATTTACGTATTCGAATGCCTGTGTCCAAAGTTCTTTCAATTACTATATACAAAGAGTTCAAAATCCAGAAATGTCCGACAGTATTCATAGGACAAATTCTGCATTAGAATTCAAAGTACATTTGGAGATATTTTTAGAAACCAGAACCCCCCAAAGCACTTTTGCTCTTGGCTTTTTGTTTATACATATTTTGGCTTATAATCTCCATGTTACCTTGAAAAGAATACGCTTTATTTTTTCGCCGGCCCCGCCCCCACACGTGACATGGACTGACGTAAAGACAAACAATTGCAGACGTAGATACTGAATAGAACATACATTTGTATACTATAGAAAGATATTCGAAAATAAGATGTACGCAATTTTCGGCTGAACTTTGAATTGAAATAAATCTGTTCGATTACCTAATGGGACAAATAAACGCGTAGTTCATTTAATATACATATCATTCTTGAATATTCTTATATTAATTTTTTAATGTGGGTCAACGGAACTTCTGTCTTGATTTTTACCTTGTTTTGTTTGCAAAACAAAAAAAAAACCAGTTGCAAATAAATAAAAGCTTAAACTGGTTTTCGCTTAAGCGCAGAGTCTGAGAGTTTCCTAAGATTGAGAGAGAGAGCGAGAGTGTGTCTTCATATCTGTATAAACTTAAACTTCAACTTGTACGCGCCATGAATGGTCAAGCAATCAAAGGCTTATTTAGAGGAAAAAGAAAAGGAACTGGTTTGCAAATGGCTCTCAACTCCTTAACCATATACAGATTAATAAGACGTAATTGTTCTGTATTCCTAATGAAGGCACATTAGCACGAGTAGTATGTATGTACAATATATTATAGGGATAGTTATAGTTAGGCAAATAATTTAAGCACGCTGCTATTTGGTGTTGAGTAAATGCTCTAACTAATGAACAGCTGTGCAAACCTTTGGAGATTATTCTTAACAAATTATGAATCTACTGAGAGCTTAGCATAGTACAGTCTCAAGCATATATGTACATAAATTTTACTACTATACCTATTTCTACGTCATTTCATTATCGAAGTCTCTTTTCAATTACCATTCAATGGAATTGAATTATCTCACTTGGTAAATTTCCTATAAAAACATCCATATGCACATAGTTATATTATATGATTGTGCGACCAGTATACGTATACTATACGCTTGTTTATTCAACAAGATCAAAGAAAGTGATCTCTCACGCTGTCAACTGCCCTGCCGCTTGCCTTTGATGCAATTATCTCCTTCCTGAAGAAATTCAATATGTATGTAAATATGTTTATGTTTATATATGGTACTATATACATATGGTATGTATTTAAAAGAGATTCTTTCTGGCATTTTCCTTATGCGCACTGCGTGCATTCTATCACGTATCATATCGTATCGTATCGTATCTCCATCGACTCTCATTGTACTAAATAAATAGTTGATTCGTGAGCAAATCGTCCTTGTTCTCAATTGACTTGATCTAATAAAAAATGTATGGTCATTTTCTATTTGACTTTGAAAATTGTTTGCGTATTGATTTTTTGTTGTTTTTAGACGAGCATACACGTTATAGGAAGTTAGAGGTCTTGACAGTATTGATTTAAGGCAATTATTAATAAACTGTTTTTGCATGGTTGAGTTATACATACACATATTGTAACATACATAGGTAAATCATGTGACTACCTTAAACTCAGCCGCATATTTCACCATGGCACTATTTAGTTATTATCAGTCTATGGAGGAAAATCCCCCAAAAGTGAAAAATGTCCAAATCAGTTGACAGAACATTTGCACTATGCATGAACATGGAAGGCGGAGTGACATCAATGTTTTCCAGAGATACAGTCAAACTTCCCCAAGATGTATTACCATCTATTTATGGAAACGAAACTCTGACATGAAGAAATGTGTAGATAGATAGGAAAAGAACCATGTCATACATCCAGCCCGTCTGAAGACCACAATTGACTCTTCTCCTGCCGTTGCTGTTTATTCGAAAATTCGAATTAGAACAGTTCAGTTGGAGATCGAATGCATCTGTATTTCATGTAAGAGCGGAGAAAACAAGTTTGAGATTGAATTGATTCTGGACCGGCTACTTACAATACCCGCACAGCAACCTGTTGCCGACTTTCACCCCGTGGGAGGGGAGTGGCATTGAGAAAGTCGGCTTGCTCGTTGCACTTTGAACAAGTACAGCACGAAGAGACGGGACGAGATTGTGTCTGGAGGTGGGGTGAGGGTGGGGTGTCCACTTGGCTGGGTGCTACAGCTGTCACATACACTTCCTGTCCCACAACAAGTGCTCACTCGAGCCGCGTTTTCTTGTGTCGCATCAATTTAGCTCTTCGCTGCAATGCAGTCCGTCGGGTCTTGCCTGCGTTTTCTAGCAGTTACCGTTTGTAGTCTTCGTTTTTTTTTCTGCTTCCATTTGGTTCGGTCTAATGCGTGCTGCATCTCACTCGAATTCATACATGTTCAAACGTTTCTCCTACTCTCTCCATTGCCTATGTGCCGGCTCTCACATTGGCACTGCAATCCGATTCCCCTTTGCCTTGCTTTTCGTATATTACAGATTTTGTTTTGAGATTGTTGTTCGTCTGCATGCTGTTTGGTTTCTGGCAGTGATGGGCACGTGAGCCATATCAGGCGCTGCAATGCAGGAATTCATTTTCTTATCTCCATTCGCTTTTACAATTTTCAAGTCTCAACACAGTAAACGGTACACGATAAAAACTAAAATTCGTAAATCGGTGGATACCCTTCCTCTAACAAAAAAATACTAAACATGGCAATTTAAAATTCTCAACATAGAAGCAAATGCTCCAGTCACGCTGTCTTCACTAGCTCCCCAAAATGTTGAAATCTCTCTCGCGCACTCTCTCGACTTGCTGACAGTGCTGCCAGAATCAGAGTCAAAACAAGCTATATTCGAAAACAAAAGAAAATAAAGATAAGTTTAGAAAAATGTATACCTTAATTGCGTTGTATTCATGTTCTCAATTTAATAAATAAATTGTATCCAATTGCTCTTTCATGCTATCAATATCGGTATATTTTACAAGCAGCACTTTCTCAATGTCAAGTGGACAACAAATAGATGGAAATGCAATATAGATTTATAGCTAAAACAAGCTGAATGCGTAATACAACACTGCTAAATGTACTTATAAAAGAATTTTGAAATTTGAAAAATAAATTCTTCTTTAAAACCGGCTAGATCTTAAATAAGCTAAAATGGCAGCACTGATGCTCACGCTGACACACCCACACAGACTTAACACCTACGTCGGGCTGCACCAACAGTAAGTAAATGTTGTGTAAAGTCTGCTATTCACCAGTGTGGGTGAGAAGTTGGGAAGAGAATATTAGCCTCTTTTGCTCTCTTTCTCTGTCTCTCTTTCTTGGAAGAAGTATCTCCCATGGAACATGATGAAATTATACAAGGTGGTGTATTGGCTCTCTCTTGGGTCTTATTCATACTCACACATATTCCATCACAACTAAGTTTGCATTCGTACTGACCAAAATAAACCGCAAAAAGAGAGCGCGTTGACCGAATACACCACCTTGCATAAATTCATCATGCCCTGAAGCATATTTATTCTTGATCAACATCTGATATCTGAGTGGATTTCTATGTAAAACAAGTCTTTCATTTTTGAAGATATCTGAAGGAAATGTTGTATATAGTCTTCATAGCTATAGGAAGGATCGGGGAAAAACAACTTGTGAGAGGAACTTGTTTTTTAATAAAGATAATTCAACAAAACATTCTGATATGAGCAGCAACATCACATACATATGAATGTACATATATTTTTACATAATTAATGAAAATTTGGTGCAAGTCGGACGAGTTTATCATAGCTCCCGTAGGAACTATCGGTGAAAAACAAGTTGTTGTGAGAGAAACACATGCACGAGTACGTTCTCGTATTTAAACCGAGCCGCAGCCGCACCAACACAAAGTAAATGCTGGCAGTCGCGAGGGTCCGAGTCGGCGTCGGGTAGAAACATCGCACATTTAAAAAAAATCGTTCAAATCGGTCGAATCGGGCGAGCTCCCGAGCTCAAATAAACTGAAGCACCGCACCATCCCATCTAACATTTAACATCTTTGTTCCCGCTGCTGTTTTTAAAAGTAAATAATTTAATTATTAATTATTAATGGAGAGTAATAGTTTCAACGATTCTGTGTAGTACTTATCTGATCGGACAAATGTATGCACATTCTTTGAAAGAACGTTTGCCATGTGCGTTGTGAGTGCTGGTGCTCTGCGCCTTGCTGCCTTGCATACATATGTATAAGGCGATAAAAATACCGCGCTGCTGCTCTTGTGTTTATTTTCAATTTTTGGTTAGGAAGTGAACTCGTGACGTTTGCATTCTCTTGCAGAACGAACCCAAACAACCGAAATCGAAACCGTTTTACGAGTGTAAAGGTCTGTAGTATAGACCCTAAAAGACTCCCTAACAAAGGCAGCAAATCCTAGAATCCATTTACTTTCTTTACTTATGTACATTAATACATACATACATACATATGTATCTGCTTTGCTTTAACAGCAATTTCTTTGTTCAAGCGGTGTTCTCTTATGTTTTGTTTTTTTTTCTGTTCTGTTCTGTTCTGCTCTGCTCTGCTTGTCTTCTTCCATGCCCTCTCTTCCACCAGTGCACCATATATAGAGAAATGCACCTGAAGAAGAGGCAGAGTATCGGCATGTCGGCATGTACATACATACATCCGAGTAGTACATATGTGTTCATGTGTGTCGTGTCGATACTATGGTATGGCGATAACATACCAGGCAGCTGCATCGGACACTTCCTTTTGTTGACCAAATGGTCTGGCGTCTGGCTTTCCGTAACGTAATTAAAGTTCTCCATAATATTGTTTACTTTCGTTTACTGTCTGGAATGTTTACCTGCAAATGTGTGAAACTGAACAGTTCCGTGGGTGTCCGTGTCCTATTGCTCGCTGTCTTCGGCAGTGCCAAAAGAAACTAGAAAAGAAAGAATTACTGCAATTCGTTGTGTTTGGTTTGGTATTTATTTGGTGGATTCCACTAATTAAAATAAATATTTCAGTTCAGCTCAGTACGTTTCAAAATCAAATAAAATATATAATTTAGAACCATAGAAACGTGACCTAATCATAATCTTCTCAGTCCGATTCTTCATCTTATTGGATTTTCGAGTGATCGTGCTATTGTATAATAGATCATGATTCATGGTCAGATCACTTCTTATCAACAAAACACAGACCACGCATCCCTATGATCGCTAGAAATATCTACATACTCTACTCGTATGTATTCGGAAATCATTGTCTGGCTGGCACTGAAAGTAAAACCGATCAGGCGACACCCGAAATATAAACCTATTAAATAGGTTTCCTTTATACTCGCATGCGTACTGAATTTTGAATACCGCTCCAAAGTCGTTGAACCCCACAAACTCAAGCAGCTGCTGGGCCTGTGGGGGAGAGGACCGAACCTTCAGCGAACTTGCCCCAATATTTATTGTCCCGGGCCTGCAGCTGGCTGTTATTATGTAATCGTTCTTTTTTATTTGTTTCCAAGTCCCGTTCCTCCACGAGAACTAGTATAATAAGGAAGGTTTTCTTATCAGAGATCATGACGGGCTTTCTTTAACTGCAATCTCAAGGCCACAAACAGATGATTAGAAAATGGGAATGTCTAAACTGAAAGTAGAGAAATATATAGCCACTCAATTCCAGAAGTATATAGTAGATAAATGTATAATAAATATAAAGAATATTTTTACACTTACCTATGTAGTTGTGGGTTAAACCTGTTGGGCACGTTTCCCTGTATTTCCCCCAACACAGATTTCACGTGAAATATACAGAAAAGCAACCCAGCAGTTGCATGGAATACAGCTTTGAAAATACCATAGCATTCGGATACCTATTTCTTTGGAAAACTAAAAAATTTGCATATGTTTTCGCCTCCTGTTTGTTTTTTTATTTTTTTTATCTTTGGACTTTACTTTTCATTTGATAAAACTTTTCCCAGCCATTTCTCAAATGAATATTCCTAAATGAGGTATCAAACCCAATCATTACTAGCTCAAATATTTTTCGCGGAAATTAGCACCTTCTTTTATTGAGTCTGGCAGATAACGTGATTTTTGTTTCTGTTTATTAATTCACACCTAATGAGCAGCGTAATCAAATGCCCAACTAATACATCGTATATGCTGCATATATGTTGTCTGATATTACGATATCAGTTACTAGCTGTTTTATGTGGTCATTGAACGTACAAACCCAAAATATATACTCCCAGATAAGTTTGTTTTGTTTTTTTTTTGGCTCAATTTCAATAATAGATAAATATTTTTGGGCTACTGATTGAATATTGTATGGAAATAAGCGTGATATAGCAGTTATATAGGATATTTATAGGTTTTGTGTTATCTACCATTTCAAAGATTTTTCTGAAATTCGTGCCTCTTATACAACCGACTCATTGCTATGAAACAAACTGCAAATTCCGGTATTTGTTTAGTGAGGCTGACACATATATTGCCATAAACTTTCCAGAATTTTACTTGAATTTGTGTACCAGTACTTAGTACTTACTTGGATTTCACACCTGTTTCTATGACTTTGACGTATTGTACATATATATTTTATGTAATGTAGAAGGCGGCTTAAAAAAGCTGCTTCATTAGCTGTTTTACCTACGCCTTTGTTTAAAAACTAAAAAAAAATCGCCAACCCCAGGCAGTTAATTATGCAAATTTGTCTATAGTTTTTGTTTCGCTGACAATGTCAATGTCAAGTTCAAATTTCTATAGCCAAACAAGTGACATATTAATTGATGGAACAATTATTGTGACTTCAGAGTTGAACTACAATATAATCCATATTCGTATGCCATATATTGTATGTATAAAAATGTGGCGGTCACCAGGGTTATTTGTAATTGATATTCCTTACATTTGATCGGGAAGTGGAACCCCAATGAAGGTGAAAAAGTTGAATGAATTACTAGAGATTCATACACTAAACAAATTAATGTAATTTTAACTTTTTCAGTGCAATAAACTCGCGAATACTTTGAATACAATGACTCAATATCTCTGCCACAGGCTCTTCCTATTGATAATGTTAATTTTTACTGCGTTGTTCAGGGAGTTTCCGCTCTCCGATCTTACAAACCGCAAACAAATTCTCAGTAGGCGATAAAAATGAGCTCCGAATAACTGAATAAGCTGGGTGATGGATGGGATGCATTGAGCACGGGCTCTACTTAAAATATGCATAGTATAACAAACGATCCTAAAAGTGTTTCGTTTCGCTTGCCAGTTCTGGCAGCTCTCCACAGATAACCCCAGCTTAACCTCCTCCGAGGCGCACGATTCTTTGTTGCCAGGCGCCTGCCTTGGCCTGTGTGAATGAACCAAAAAGAGAGGCAAAATACTCGTCAGAAACTGCAATTTCCATATCAAATTTATGCGAATGCCGTAAGGTGATCTGTCTGTGCACTCGAATTATTTTAATGGGTAATTGTCAAACTGTTCGTGGAGTACAGTCGTGCCCTGATTAACAGTCACCTAAAATTGGTACCGTTTGATTGGTCGCCACTTGGGCTCAACTTCTTAGCTGGGCTGCCAGTTTAATTTTAGCTTATATTTCTTTGTACTTTGGATCAACTTAATCGGTTTGCCAGTTTGCCAACAGCCAGTGCCTCTGATTAGGGTCTAAAGTACTCATCTCTGTCAAATAAAAATATACAAATAGCCAGGCACTTGAACTGGAAACTACCATTTCTTATCAGTATTATGAAATGTGTTACACTATATAAAACAGATTAACTTTCAGTGAAAAGTTGTACATTATTTTTGTCTTTGTACTTTTTTTGAATAGAAACTTCTGTGGTCTTTCAAACTGCACTTTGATTTGTTTTCGTTAACTTTTTATGACGTTGTTTATATCTTTATGAACTGGATTTTTGCTTTCAGCAGACTGGTTTGCCTATCGGCAGACAAATGTATCCCAAAGTGATCAAAATTGACATGTTTATATCAAAGTGTTTGTGTTTTAATTCCGATTCCGGAGCCTATTCAAATTTCACATTCCAATGTCTGGCTTCAGTACTACCCAAAAAATGCGAAAAATAATATTAATAAACTGTTATGACTTATTCGCCATTCTAAGTGGACTTTTAGGATCTTGATAATCTACTATAGTCGAGGCATTGTTCAGGCAGGTGTTTCGAGAATACCCACCCATTGAATCATTGTTGCATTCTAACTGGACTTCGAAGGTCTTTACTCATTTAATTGAGTTGAAAATTGTTCCACTACATATGTGTAATTGAGGCCTTGTTCAGACAGCTGTTTCGATGAAAACCGAAATGAAAATACCCGCATTGAATCATTGCTAAATAGCACTTTAATTTTGTATTGTTAAATCCCTTTATTGATTCATTTTAAAAGGCACGAGTATCCCTTAAGCCTTGCTAATTCCTCTCCTTTATTTATAATTTCTCTCGAAATAAAACCTGTTGCTGTTGCTGCATCTGAATATGGTAATTTCGTAAAATAAATTTGTCATTTAATTTCCGCCTCGAAGGTTTCGAAATGCATTCAGGCAAAACCAGCAGCCCTCCTCTATATATAGCCTGATTATTGATACGTTAATTTACGCAAATACGTGATCATTTGATGGTTAATAAGTAACAATGTTCCGCCCCAGCTGGGCGCACTTACTCACCCAGAATGTACCACAATACCGCGCTGTCTCTCGCCATGACATGACCCATTATTTCAATTAACTTGTAAACACTCTACTTCATACATCACTTCACTTATCGAGAACGCCCTCTGAGACCGTGGAACCAACCATTACTATATGTACTGTATGCTCTATCAAAGTGCAGTTCTCTATCTCGGAATCTGTCGGCTGTGCGGGCACTCGAAACAATGACAAAATGCATTTGGAAAATTGTATGTAAATGGGCAATTAATTTATTTACCAAGCTACAACAACAAGAACAGGAACAGGGTCTTTGGGGGTGTTCTTAGGGTGGTCCGAAGATGGTTCTGTGTTTAGTTATCTGATTTGTCTTGCCCATCAAGCTGTTCAATTATCTTACGGAGAAAGCCCTCTGTCATACAAAATTAGGCGAGACATTATGGGTGTTGCTTGCCGGGTGCCGCGTGCCGGCGGAAGTCTTTCCCGGCCGGTTATTAGTTGATTCCCTTCATTATCCATGTAAGCTGTAAGAAATTGTGTGCATGCATAGCTATTATATATAATTGAGGTTTATTTAGAATGGTATTAGACCGGTTCATTCAAGCGTGATGTACATACATATGTTTGGGATTTCTTTTATTTCAATTGTACTCTGTAATAAAGTAATAAATATTTGCTTACTGTTGATTGGTTGTTTACATCTCGAAATTCTAGAGAATTATAGATTTCAGATTCCTTGGAGTTCTGTAACCTTTCCAATCTACATATAAAACCAACATTCCATCCTCATTTTTCCTTTATCAGCTGAAGCTCGTAGCTCGTTGAAAATTCCACTCTCCAATGATCCGACGATGAGTAAATATTTTTACTCAGATTATATTACAATACAAACATGTAATACTATATAGTACCTATATATTATGTACCTATAAATGCGTATATATGTATATATTTTGAGTTTTGATTGATATTCAGGGCGCCTTCTGACGTAGATGACCAAACCAATTGTCAATTGATAGCAGTCTCACAGATTGTTTTCACATTGTTGGGACTGTAGCTGTACTATGTATAGGCATATGTACACAAAATGTTGTGCTATATACTAGTATGCTCTATATACTATAATAGGCACCACTTTATCAATTTCTGCCTTCTGTCTCGCGTTTATTCTCCTATCGGCATTGGTAATCAATCAGGGGCACACACACACACACAGACTCGGCAACAGCCGCAGCAACGAGCCTTCTCTATGATATGTATGATGGACTTTTCTAGTAAAAAAAATACAAATGGAATACTTGGGTTTTCGGCAGGGGGGCGTGGCTGGGTGCTTGGAGAGGTTCGGCTCGGTTCGGTTCTAGTGGCTGCCTGTACTGCCTGTGCGCGTGTTTGAATTCGTATTAATAATACTTTTAATTGCCGTGTGGAAATATTTCTCAATTAAAGACTGACTTATGACTCGCAATCCGAGGGAAATACTCGAAATTACGTACAGGGTTGGGTTTCAATAAATATTGCACGAGCACCCACACTTCTTAGTGAGTGGTCGACAGTATAGAATCTATACTATAGATAGATCTATGGCAATCTATAGCTATGCCAATATGCCAATGCCCTAGTAGTGGACCCTACAGTGCGTTTCAAAGGTTTAAGAGGTTGGAAAGAGGGCTCTATTTAGAATCTAAATTTTAGATTATCTGAAGAAAAAAAGCACACACATTTATCTAGTATTTGTTTAAGCAAAGCCAAGAAGGCTCCTAAGTGTGCCACCTTATGGAAAATTACAACGAAACGCACTGTACAGCAGATCGCATGTTTACCCCAATCTCCGACTTACTCATACCCCCCATCTCCTTTTAGCCATAAACAATTGAGGCCGACTGTGCAAACACACAATAAAAACTGATGATAGACTTTGATGATGTTGATATTGATATTGATGTCAGAGGCGGATATCTCTATCTCGGATTCTCACCCTCGCTCGGCTTGGCCCCCGATCATGTGCTAGTCCGAAACTGCAGTGTGTGAAATTAAATACTAATGTTCGTCGCCCATAAACAAAAGCAGATCGATCTCAAATTACCCCTCAACTCGGCGACTACTCGCCCACTCGAACAACAATAGTAACAGCAAATCCTACACTACTTCAAAAGTAGTGTAAACAATACCGAGTATAGATCCTATGAGCAAAATAAATAACCATCGAAGATAAGCCGTGTAAAACGACTCACAAAAGGCGGCAACTTGTTAAATAAACTAATTAATTCAATAAACCTTTTTTTATATAAATATTTTTTGTGGTTTGTCGGTGAGAGTTGATAGCTGCTACTCATAGATGAGTAATTCGAATAGATTCAGATAACGAGTGTGAGAAAAGATAGATATCTCTGTTAATATATGCTTTTAATAACTCAGGTCTGGCTGTCTTTGTTTTAATTCACTAAATCTATTTAAAAAATAATTGCTTGAGATTAAATAGTGATCACTTGCGGCAAATTAATTATAATTTATTGAAGTAGAAAACGAGGAGAATCTCTTTATTTTACGATTAGTTCAATTAAATAAATGTTGGGTTATGTTGACATTTTCTTAAAAAAATGTCTTTAAAAATCTTTATAATTAATGCAATCAGCATACGACACATTTAAAGCTTATCCAGTCTGTACAACCTCTTCAAATATTCAAAAAAACAATTTCACTTTGTGTCGTCAAGTCAATAAACTCTTTAGAGGTTGCATGCGACACGCCACAGATCCATTTCAACAGCTTTTTGTGGCTCTATCAGCCCCTGCCCTACCCTTCCCTGCCTGTCATGTCTCTGTTCCCCTTGGGAGGGGGTGAAGGCACCTAAGTAATGTTTACATATTGTACGATTATTTTATGCTAACATTACACCATTGACATTGACATTGGACATAGTCTGTTGGTTTCTTCTGTGTGTGTGTGTGTGTGTGTGTGTATTCCGATCCAATCTATAATTAGTGGGTGCTTTTTAGTTATATATACAGATACACATATATGTATCTGCAATACCATAGATACATCAAAGTTAAGGGCAACACAGCACGTGCGCTGAGGGTGTGTGCTGCGGCTCTGTTATTATATTTGTCTGCGGCTTACAGGGGCATGATTGATTGTAACATTTATTTCCGATAAGAAACTTTATAGGAATCATTGATTAGGACGTGCCTCCGAACGCACCATGAAAGGGGTACATATAGTATTGTATCTAGGTTTTTTTTTTAATTTGTATTCTATTTGGAGAACTAAATTGCGCATAGCTTACCTAACATATTCCGCATACTACATACATATGTATGTATGTTTGCGTACTGGCGGGGGGTGGGGTGATGACGCTCAGAGTGGAGAATGGAGGCCAACTGTCGTCATGAATATGCGCCTCTGAAATATCCGCCATGCCATGAGTACGTATTCCTCTGCTACTTATACGTACATTGTATATTCGTATACCTCGGACGTTGACTAATTTTCTAGCACAACTCAGGCATACTCATTCCGTTCCATCCTATTTCATTTCCATAGTATTATTGCAAAACGTTTTTTTCGCCAAAAAGAAATTATATCACGCGCCTGATTTCCATATGCTTCTTGATTTATTTTTGTTGGTCTTTTTTTTTTGTGTGTTCTGTGTGGTGTGTACCCGATTTGAATGATTTTCAATTGGTTACGTTGGAGCTTCAATGTGTGATATACTGATGGATGGAATTTTAATGAAGCGTGAACGATGACAATCAATTGGTCGGGTTCGGAGTTCAGATTACTTTTGGGTACGACGACATGGCAACAAGTGGTTTGCCTCTGTTTCACATAAATAGGACTTAAAGGGGGCTCGTTCTCGAACATTTTTATTGATCTATTTCTCTTGTGTTCTATTTACTTGCAGATCTATCCACCAGCAGACATTAAAATGGAAGTGTAAGTATTGCGATTTGTATACAGTAGTTGATATGATATAACAGATAGATCATTATGATCGATTCTGGAAAAGAAAAGAGTAAAAGTTAGCCTGAAGTATTATTTGAATAAGGCCTATAAGCCAAAAACTGCTATATTGGGACCCTCAATTTCCATTTTTGAAAAGATTCATAGATGTTAAAAATTACTTTTTAAAGAGCCGACCAGACCGTATAAAATAAATAGAGTACTCTTGGAGGTTAATGATATCCTTAATAAATTGTTGTCTATGTTGTCTAATTTACATTTATTTTTATTGCCTCTCTAATCCACAGTGAAATCGGTGAACCACCACAGCCGCCAGTGAAATGTTCGAACTTCTTCAGCAATCACTGGAAGGGCCTTGTGGTCTTCCTGGTTCCTCTGTTCTGTCTGCCCATAATGCTGCTGAACAATACACCTGTAAGTTGCTTTTTAGCGTATATGTATGTACTATATGTACATTCGATCGAAACAAAATCAAAGTCTAAACATTATTCAACTCTTTCAGGAATATCGCTGCATGTATCTGCTTGTGGTGATGGCTGTGTTTTGGGTGACAGAAGCCCTGCCACTCTATGTGACCTCAATGATACCCATTGTGGCGTTCCCCGTGATGGGAATTATGGTGAGACTTTTAAGCTCCTTAGTCATAAAGGATCCCCAACTGAATTTGTGTTTTTTTGCGTAGAGCTCCGATCAGACCTGCCGTTTGTACTTCAAAGACACTCTGGTCATGTTCATGGGTGGCATTATGGTGGCCCTGGCAGTGGAATACTGTAATCTGCACAAGCGGCTCGCCTTGAGGGTAATCCAGATCGTGGGCTGCAGTCCCCGTAGATTACACTTTGGCCTGATTATGGTTACCATGTTCCTGTCCATGTGGATCTCGAACGCCGCCTGCACGGCTATGATGTGTCCGATTATTCAGGCTGTGCTGGAGGAGCTGCAGGCCCAGGGCGTCTGCAAAGTCAACCATGAGCCCCAGTATCAAATTGTCGGAGGCAACAAGAAGAACAACGAGGATGAGTAAGTGACTAGGACAACAGGAAAGATTTCGTGTATTATTATATTAATTGCGTTCCTGATCGCCCCTCTACCAGGCCACCATATCCCACCAAGATCACTCTGTGCTACTATCTGGGCATTGCCTACGCCTCATCGCTGGGCGGATGTGGAACCATCATTGGAACGGCCACCAATCTCACCTTCAAGGGCATCTACGAGTCGTATTTCCCCAACTCCACCGAACAGATGGACTTCCCCACATTCATGTTCTACTCGGTGCCAGCCATGTTGGTCTACACATTCCTGACATTCCTTTTCCTGCAATGGCACTTCATGGGCCTGTTCCGTCCCAAGAGCAAGGAGGCTCAGGAAGTGCAGATGGGCAAGGATGGGGCCAATGTGGCCAAGAAGGTGATCGATCAGCGTTACAAGGAGTTGGGCCCCATGAGCATCCACGAGATTCAAGTTATGATTCTGTTCATATTCATGGTCATCATGTACTTCACCCGCAAACCTGGCATCTTCCTGGGCTGGGCCGATTGGCTGAACACCAAGTGAGTGCCAAAACTGCCATTGACTTATCGGTGGAGCCATAAAACCATAATACGTCTCTTCTTGATCCTCATCTTTCAGGGACATTCGCAACTCTATGCCAACTATTTTCGTTGTCATCATGTGCTTCATTCTGCCCGCCAACTATGCTTTCCTGCGCTACTGCTCGAGACGTGGCGGTCCAGTGCCCACCGGCCCGACCCCCTCTCTGATTACCTGGAAATTCATCCAGACCAAGGTGCCATGGGGTCTGGTGTTCCTTTTGGGCGGTGGCTTTGCCCTGGCTGAGGGCAGCAAAGTGAGTGGCATGGCCAAGCTGATTGGCAACGCCCTGATTGGCCTGAAGGTCTTGCCGAATGCTGTACTCCTGCTGGTGGTCATTCTGGTGGCTGTTGTGCTGACGGCCTTCAGCTCCAATGTGGCCATTGCCAACATTATTATTCCCGTACTGGCGGAGATGGTGAGTTGATCTGCTGCACTCCTATGTGGATTGCATTACTAATATTTGCACACTCCTTGCAGTCTCTGGCCATTGGGATTCATCCACTGTATCTGATTCTGCCTGCTGGCCTGGCCTGCAGCATGGCCTTCCACCTGCCAGTGAGCACGCCTCCCAATGCGCTGGTTGCCGGCTATGCCAACATTAGAACAAAGGACATGGCTATTGCTGGAATCGGCCCCACCATCATCACCATCATTATCCTGTTTATCTTCTGTCAAACCTGGGGCCTGGTTGTCTACCCCAACCTCAACTCGTTCCCCGAGTGGGCGCGTCTCGCGGCCGAGACAGCTGCCAACAAGACGCACTAGTTAGTTAGTCCTTAGTACTAGAACACACATAAAACACACACCGAAACGTTAGGGAATTGTACAAGAAAAAGTGCCTTTTGCTGAATGAAATAGAACGAGAGAGAGATAGAAAGAGAGAGAGAGCAGAGAGCAGAGCAGAGCAGAGCAGATGTTTAACGAGATATGCATTTCTGATTTGAGAACTTTTGATACAAATCATTGATTTTGTTTAGCAAAACGTGTAGCAAACAAATGTGAGGAGAGCGCGTTAGCAATATTGTTGAAAAACAATGAACCAGGGAGGCAAAACCCCAGCGCCTTGCTCACGAAACTCAGCTAAATATTTAAATACAAATTAATGTTACTTAATTGTTGCATTTAGTAAGCAAAAACGAAGAAAGCATCATGAGAAACTGCACTTAACGACCGACGCAGCAGTAGCAGCGGTAGTTTGCTTATATTTTTAATTACTAGACTGAGAGAACGTACATATTCAAACATGTTTTGCAATTTTTGTAATGAACAACTTACTCGATATTTGATTGCAAACCGAAATGAGCACACAAATAGCCTTAGTTTAAGTTTAAATGATACTGTGTAAATTTTCAAACGATTTATGTTGTATATAGTTTTTAAAAGAAATCGAAGTAATAATAAAAAGCTCAACCAACAAATATATGGAAGATCACAGTTCATTTCAAATAAAAAACTCGATGGTGCCCTGATTCGATAGAAACGTTTCTATCGATATATACAAATATCGATACTAATGATATTGCACTACACTTTAATTGAAGACTGGGAAAATCCGCTTTGGGGCGAACAACTTTGGCAGCTGCCGGAACACGTTCAGGCTCAGGATGAGGAACTGGAACCGGAGCGGGTGAAGGAGTTTAAAGCCTAGTACTCAGATAAGCAACATTTTCTTGCGACAGAAAGTAGAGTATATGTTGCTGTGTGACCAGTATGATCAGATGTGCATGCCATACGGTTACACTGCTTTGTGTTTGTTTACAAATAAAATCAGTTGGAAATTCAGATTTGGTCAGAAAGCAAGCAGGAATGTACTATTTATGGGCTCTATGGCGCTGGAAAACGACAATGAACATTGGATAAATCAGTATATATCAAACTATAAATAAATAAAATAAGTATCGGGTATAAAATTGATATATTACAATATCGATATAATCGGCTTCAATGAGATTAAATTCGTATTCATTATTGCAATTTTCTAGCCTTCGGGGCGCTTTCCTTGCAGAACTCCGTAAGCCGCTTGCTATTGGCCTTCTTCATGTTGATGTCGATATACGAGTGTTGATGACGACAGAATATAGAAAATTCTATTTTCTACACGAGCCTTTTCTTTTCTAGTATATATCGTTGCCTTTCCAGTATTAATCGGTCATTTATTTGCTTATCTGAGTACTCATTTGCAAAATTATTGCGCAAGAAATTTCTGTCGCAAAAATTACAGGCATACATTTTTATCGTTTTCATACGAATATCATCCCTGATTCTGTCGCAAGAAAATTTTGCCTATCTGAGTACTAGGCTATAAGCACGAAAAATTTGTGGCAGAATACCACAAATACAATGAAATACAACCAAATTAATGACCCTAGCAGAATCATTCTGCTGGCAGAATATTTTTATCGGTTTCATACGAATATCAACCCTGATTCCTCTCGATGGCCATTTCTTCGCTTCTGAATACTAGGCTTAAAAAAAAACTAAACCATTAAAAAACGATAATTCCTTTAAATATCATCTTAAAACAATTGGAGAACTATAAAATTACGACAGCGAAAAATCACACGATTTTATGCAGAACTAGTGAATTCAAAGAGTCCAAACTAGTATTTATCTCTCGCTCTCACTGCACATTTTTCACGATGGTCCCATCGCTAGAACGGAAGCCCCTTACTGAAAGTTGCGTCCCGCCATCTTTTCTCCATCTTGCTTTTGCCTGAAGTCACGCCGGCGGATTTTATAATAAAAAAAATCCAGCTACCCAGTCGAATCGTAGTGAAATATAATTCGCAAGTGAAATATCGACGCATAATTAAACTCCGCTCTGTTATTCGACACGTGTTAGAATGGCGGAGCAAGTAAAATATCTGGACGCTCCCTATAAGTCGTTGAGCGACAAGACAAATTACAAGTAAGTGAAAAAGTGAGAAAAGCCATCGAAACACTCGATACTCAATTTTCCCGTTTAGATCTCTTGTGCTCGGCAATGGGCTACACGTTTTTATCGTCTCGGCACCTCCGGTCCAAATTTCAATGCCCAACAACGCCTCCTGTGCCTTGATGATCGACCACGGGGCCTTCGCCGATCCGCGCAGCTATCAGGGTCTGGCCCACCTTCTGGAGCATATGGTCTTTATGGGCTGCAAACCGGAATCCGAGCAGAACGTCTTCTTTGCGCACGTTAACAATCTCGGTGGCCGATGCTCCTCGGCAATCTTCAGCGAGGACACGATGTTCTCATTCACCGTGCCCGATCAGCACTTAGAGTCGTGTCTGGACCACTTCACATTCGGTCTGAAGCATCCGTTGATGCTGAAGGCGACCATGGAACGTGGAATCGATATGCTGGACACGGAGTTCCAGCATATTGCTAAAAGTGATGAACAGCGTCGCAACCAGCTGCTAGCCGGACTGGCCACCGAAGGCTATCCGCATGGCTCCTTCAACTGGGGTAACATGAAATCGCTCAAGGATAACGTGAATGACAAAGACGCCCTGCATAAAGCCCTCCGCGATGCCTGGCGCGATAATTATGCGGCAAATCGTATGCACGTGTGCCTGCAGGGTGTCCTGCCTATCGAGGTGATGGAGAACATGGTTGTACGACACTTTTCCAAGCTGCTCCCCAACGACATCAAGGCCCCCAACCTGACCACGTTCGATTACCGCAACGCCTTCCGTCCGGCATTCCACGAGAAAGTCTTCCTCGTCAAGGCCGTGCAGAAATGCTCCAAGTTTGAGCTGACCTGGGTGCTTCCTAGTATGCGTCCGTACTATCACAGCAATCTGGATATTTTCCTCTCCTACCTGATCGGGTACAAGGGCTACGGCAGTCTTTACACCTACCTGGAGCGTCGCAAATGGGCCTACCATCTCGACGCTGGCATGGACAACGTCGGTTTCAATCTACACTCGATGCACAACTTTTTTAAAGTGAACATTGGCATCACCATCGAGGGATTCAAGCACATCGATCAGGTGCTATCTGCCACCTTTGCCTATTTGAGGCTCCTCTCCAAATGTTCCTCCAACGGTTCCTTGCGTCAGTTGTACCAAGAGCAGCAGAAAGTTAGGGCTGCAGAATTCCATCTCTCGGAATGTCTCGAAGACCATGATGCCGATGTACTGGCCTTCAAAAGTAAATACTATCCCCCCAAGCATATACTCACTGCCAGGAGGCTCTACTACAAGTACGACGAGCAGCAACTGTCCGAACTGATCGGCCACCTCAACAGTTTTGTGTTCAATCTAATGATTTCCTCGCAAAAGCCGTACAAGGGCATACCCTACAACAAGCAGGAGGAATGGTTCGGCACCGAATACACCACTATACCCATGCCAGCAAAGTGGAAGAAGCTGTGGACCAAATCCAAATCGAAACGCATTTCGGAGCTCTTTCTGCCCGACTCCAATCGCTTTGTGGCCAACGACTTCAAGCTGTTCTGGAACGCGCAGGGCAAGCCCAAGCTGCCGCCTTACCCCAAGAGGTTGCTCAAGACGGACACCAGCGAGCTGTGGTTCCGACAGGATGACAAATTTGGAAAGCCCCAGGCCTACATGGGTTTGTTTTTCATCTCGCCGCTGCAGCGTCAGAGTGCCAAGAAGTAAGCCTTCCATCCATCATTTCTATTTCTAATTTCCAACTCATCGCATTCCATCTGCTTCTCCTGCAGTGCTGCTATGTGCGACTTGTACGCTTCATTGGTGAGGCTCCATTTGGAAAAGGAACTGCAACTCGCCGCAAGTGCCAACATCAATTGCTACTTCGGTGTCCGCGACAATGGTTTGCGACTGTTTGCGAGCGGCAACAATGAAAAGGTCCATCTGATTGTGGTGGCCATTGTCCAAGCTATGGTCGATGTGGGTGCCACCCTCAATGAAGGTATGCTGACCGCCTACCGCCAGTCCAGGCGCGAGCTCTACTTAGCAAACCTTAACCATCCAGGAATCCTCAGCCGGTAATGTATCCCATATACTCCTTATGCTTTTTCCCAAGTGATTTTCTTTATCTTGAATTCTAATCTGTATTCTCTAGTGAATTGCGCTTGTGGGTGCTGGGAAAAGACCAATGGATGACGATTGACAAGTACAAGTCCCTTAATGACATCACTCTGGAGGATCTGCAGGCATTTTCAAAGAAGTTGCCGCAGGAGTTGTACATCAAGGCCCTCATACAGGGCAACTACACGGAGGAATCAGCCCAACGTTTGATGGATTCGGTACTCAGCCGTCTAAAATGCGAGGCCATTGAGGACCCTCGGCTCGTGGAGAATGCTATCGTAAAGCTTCCGCAGGGCAGCCACGTCATTCGCTGCGACGCCCCCGACGTGCGCATTACAACAACAATGATCGCGAACTACTACCAAATCGGAGTGAACACTTTACGTGCGGAGGTCATACTCGACTTAATGTATATGATCCTGGGTAGTCCATGCTTCCATCCCGAGGAACTCGGCAAGGATGTGGGTAGCTTTATCTGCATCGATAACGGCATTGCCGGCTATGGCGTTGTGGTGAAATTGCCGGAGACTGAGGACAGGGCCAAAAATATGGAGGGAGACATCGATGCGTTTCGTGAAATGGGTTGGAAAATTCTCAAGCAAATGGATAACAGGGCCTTCCTGTCCATCAAAGACCAGCGAATGCGTGAAGGACTTACCCCCGAATCTGATCTGTTGAACGAAATGGGAGATAACTTTGACGAGATCACCTCGGGGGACTATATCTTCGGTCGTAAAGAGAAGAAGTGCGATGTGTTGCGCACCCTCAACAAAGCGGATATCCTAAGCTTCCTGAACGACACGGACGGCACCAATGTGCGCAAATTGTCGGTCCAGGTCATTGGGCATCGGGCACCGGCAAATGTTTTAGACCAGAATCCCAATGACATAGAGTTGAAGATTGCATTCCTAGAAAAGAAGGCTGACGGAGATACGACCCCCATTGTCGATATTGCCGATTTCAAAAGCGGTATCGAGACTTACCCCAAGCGCAACGAGGAACCAGAATCAGTTGATGGAAATTCGCCAGCCGCAAACTTGGAGGATGCCCCACAAAATCAGTGCCCCATGGCAGAATCTTGATTTTCATACACTCCTGACCAAGTCGGACAAGCGAGACACTGTCTCCGGATGAATTTCTAACTTTATAAAAACAACAAATTTCCATTTATTTTTAAATCATTTTTAGAATCTAGAATCTTTTCATCAAGTCAGACCAGGCAGCCGTTCCCTTGCTTTCAGAGACATATTTTCACATGAAAAATCATTGACTGACTATAAATAATATTAAAACTAAATTTATATAAACATATCAGTATAAGGATATAAACTTTTGCTCTTTTTTCTGCTGCAAAAAACCAATACGAAAGCTGTTGCCAGGTCGTATTCAACTACAGTCTACAGTTTAATTTAAGAGTGCAAGACCAGCAGCAATAGCAATAGCAACCGAGGGTGAGAGTGAGAGGCGCGCAGCATCGAAGAAACGAGAAACACAAACTAGAAATTGTAAGTTGCGGTATATACATCGACTGTATTGCATTGAAGAGTAGTGTTGTGGTATACCGATATATCGGTACATCCCAAACACATCGCTGCAACGGATAAGAAGAAGAGGGTGCGGGCGCGCAGTTGTAATCCCTAAAGTTAATTAAAAAGGAAAGCAGTTGTCAGACTGTGAATCAGCAGGATGGCTGAGCCACAAAGTCTCACCGCCCGGCAAGTGCAGCAGATATTTGCAGAGATTCTCAGCCATGGCGAGGACATCACCTGGGATCTGTGAGTGGACGTACAATTTTCTTTGTTCCGCCTTAAATCTATATATTGACAATGATGCCCCGACTTGACAGATTAATGCCGAACCAAAAGAACATTCTGAAAGGCAAGATTGGGCAGATATTTAATCATCAGTTTGGTACACCTAAAATTAGCTATCCGAAACTTCTGGATTTCGTTTGGCTTCAACGTAAGCAGACTCCGCGCAACGGCAGCTCCCTGTTCCGTCAATTATTGCTTTTGTTCTAAACACATTCAGGTAAATACACCAATGGACAGTCCCTTTCATCACTGTTCTTTGTGATCATCGTGACTGACGTGACCGAATTGAAGTTAGCTGAAAAGAGCACATCCTGGTCGATCCACCCAGTTTTCCGCTGCCGTCGCTGCGTCGGTAATATCGTACATCGTAGTACTGTCCTATTAGTCATATTTCCCCTTTTTCCTTTACAGCCGACAATCGTGGAGGAAACAGCAGCAGCCGGGACTGTTGCATGATCTATGTGGATCAATTTGGCACCTATGATGACTGGGACACATACTTGAAGCGTACGGCTCTGCCCAAGGGGATTATGGTTACCTGTGATCGGGGCATCTACAAGTTGATCGATGGCCAGGTTGAGCTGAAATCGTATTTGGTAAAGGAACCCTTGGTCAGCCCATGGAATATGAATGTGGGACCCCCCTCATGGAAAAGATGGTACATAACTTCTGAAGCTCTGGCGGCAGCACTGGAATTGCCTGAAGAGCATCGTATTTACTCGGAACAGAATGGCCGAGGTGTAATGCGCATAAATGTAGTAGACACTGTTAGAGCTAGCGATAATGTGCTATATCTGCTACTGGTACGCATCTTAAGATAACCCTGCTCTCCTCTCCTCTCCGGTATACATATATGCAACATCTCCTTTTGTGCCCCCTCAGAAGCGTCTTGATGGCGAGAAGGTTGATAATCTGAAGGCGAGGCTGCTCTCCGAGTCGTTGGTTCTGTTCACACACAGCGTCAATAACTTTCGCCTGGCGTCTGAAATGACCAACAAGGCCACTTATCGGAGCAGCTTAAGCAGCCACGTGCGGTAAGGCATAAGCTATGCTATCCACACTCGAACGCTAATGACATTACATTTTTGTTGCAGGACCATCTTTGACAAGATCTCCGAGGAGGCCAAGGCCGTTGAGGCGACCACTCAGAGCAAACTAGACCTCGTACGCAGCGCCAATGACATTCCCACGAAAACGGAGCTCCAAAAAATATTCAGGGCTCGTTCAACTCGTATCTGCATGAGCACACCGAAACTACCCAAAAGGCCCAGCAAGGTGCCGCCAAATCAGCCGCTGCAGATCCGTTCAATCAACGTCAAGGGTCAGGACATCCAATTGGCAGATTATGGAGAAGCCATCGTTGAGCACATCTCAAGCGCTGAACACTTTGAGAATCTAATCAGCTGCATGGCCGAATTCTGGAAGCCGGACATCTGCAAGCTCTTGCTCGAAATGACGCAGACCTTTGTGGAAAGCACCAGAAAGGATTTTTGGCTGCTGCTAAAGTACAACTTCTCCACGGAATCGGTGCTCTATCGGATCATTCAGCAAACACTGAAACACAACTCCAGCTTGGACTACAACAAAGTCTCGGATGCAGTTCCCGATATTCTGCGAAGTGTGCGCTGCTATTTCGCCTCACGCAGCCCCAACTGCCCCCCAGAGTTTCTGCAGAAGTGTTCCAAGTGCGTGGGCTACTACAATAATGGAACGCGACAGATGGATGATAGCTCTGATAACTGATAACGGATATACTATATAAAATGCCTTACATGTATATACCATGCAAAGCATTCGGATAACGCATTTAAACGATTCCATATTATTATTTCTTACCGACTGATGAACCCTGGGTATTGTTTTGTTCTGTAATAATTTTTGTTTTGTATATTTGTATACACAGATTATACTTTCAATCAAATATGTGCAAGGACCAACCGAACAACTGCCCATTAAAAGAACTGCCACCCAGTCTCGTATGTTTTATGTGTATGCTATATAGATATTAGGTAATAATTAGGTATGATATTCCAAAGTGTTCTGTATTTATCAAGTAAGATGTGTGGTGCATATATGTACCTCCTATCTGACTAAGCCTTTGTCTCGATTGTAATGCTAGTTCACATGATAGTTGTACATGAAATCCATCACAATTGTCAGATGGAGCTGGATCTCAATGATCTATCTTATAGCCATATGGCATTAGCTTTTGCTGCGAAGCCGAAGAGCTGAGACACTATTGGTGACCAAAAATGTTGGATCTAAAAGTATACGAATCGGTAATAGGTATCTCTCGCTCTCACAGCATGCTTTCGCCATAAGGCTATCTCTGTCTATGATCCGATAAGCACGCCTAGAAGAGGCGGCTTACCGATTACCATGGCGTAAGACAGCCACTGACACTGACATGCTGAAAGCCCTTCTCCTCCAGCAGGCGTGATCAGCACTCGCCCCGTCCATCGGCTCTGCCTACTACCCATCCAACAGACGCGACACTCAGTGAGAAGAACAGGTTGCCTGCCCATGACAAATAGGCCCAGATTCAAAGTAGTAGATGGACATGGACCCGAAGGAGACTGGGAGGGCTAGTGCTCGCGAGAGTCTGTCAGTTCCGTTCCCCCCATCGGGCCGTGATGGGTCCCATCTTATCAATATCCAAACAAAGCAAAAAGAAGCAGGTCTCGCTTTGTATCAAAGTATAAAGAATTTATTATATATCCATTGCATATACATGTGTGTGTTCGTGTAGAGCTTACGACAATTTTGAATATCAAAACAAGACAGATAACAGATTAATGCCCGCAACCAAGAAGCCAAGAAGCCTTCCGCTCTTGTTAGTCTAATTCGGAGTGGTAGAAGGTCGTGTTGGAATGGGAGGGTCGGGTCGGGGAATGGGATGTTAACAGCAATATAAATCGTAATTAAGGCCAATAACCAAGTCGCAGTTCGCAGCTAGCAGCTAGCAGCGCTGCTTAGAACTTTGAGGACTTGGCCAGGTTGAGGGCCTCCGTGAGCATGCGACCAAAGTCGGCGTGCACCTGGGTAAAGTTCTTGACGGCCCGCTCCTGCAGGAACTGGCTGGCGTTGCTCAGATGGCCGGCAATGTTCGCCACCAGACGCTTCTTGGCGCAGTTGTCCAGCGTGTGCACCCAGAAGTCGGTGACCTGGCCAAAGTTGTCCTCGGTGTCGCCGCTGCTGTAGCGGTACACGTCCCCGGTGACGGGGCAGCAGGTGGACAGAGCACGGGCCCGTGGACACTCCTGAGGTCCGTTGAACGAGTTGGGGAAATAGTTGGGGGCACCATCCTGGTTGTCCGTCACGTTCATCAGCCCGTCGCGCTGGAAGTTGTTCACCTTGACGCGGTAGGGACAGTTCACGGGAATCTGCAAGTAGTTCGGCCCCAGACGATGACGGTGCGTGTCCGAGTAGGAGAAGAGACGGCCCTGCAGCATCTTGTCGGGCGATGGCTCAATGCCGGGCACCAAGTGGGCGGGACTGAAAGCGATCTGCTCCACCTCGGCGAAGTAGTTCTTGGGATTGCGGTCGAGCACCAGCTTGCCAACGGGGATCAGGGGGAACTCCTTGTGGGACCAGACCTTGGTCACGTCGAACGGATTGTACTTGAACTTCTTGGCCTCCTCGAAGGTCATCACCTGGATGTACATGGTCCAGCTGGGGAACTTGCAGGTCTTGATGCGATTGTACAGGTCCCGAATGCTGTAGTCCGGATCGCTGGAGGCCAGCTCATCGGCGGCCTTCACGTCCAGATTCTTGATGCCCTGGTCCGTCTTCATGTGGAACTTGGCGTAGATCGGTTCGCCCTTGGCGTTCACCAGCTTAAACGTGTGCGATCCATAGCCGTTCATGTGGCAGTAGCCGTCGGGAGTGCCACGATCACCGAACAGGAAGCACACCTGGTGCGTCGACTCCGGGCGCAGGGTGAGGAAATCCCAGAACATGTCGGGGTCCTTCAGGTGCGTCTGCGGATTGCGCTTCTGGGTATGGATGAAGCTGGGGAACAGGATCGGGTCGCGAATGAAGAAAATCGGGGTATTGTTGCCCACCAAATCCCAGACACCATCCTCCGTGTAGAACTTGACGGCAAATCCGCGCGGATCGCGGGCCGTATCGGCCGAGCCGCTCTCGCCACCCACCGTGGAGAAGCGAATGGCCAGTGGGGTGCGCTTCTTGACCTTGTCGAACATCTTGGCGGCACAGTACTTGGAGATGTCGTGCGTCACCTCAAAGTAGCCAAAGGCGCCAGCTCCCTTGGCGTGAACGACACGCTCGGGAATACGTTCGCGGTCAAAGTGCGACATCTCGTCGAGAAAGTTGACGTCCTGCAGCAGGACGGGACCGCGGGGACCCACAGTCTGTGTGGCATCCTTGATGCCAATCGGCGAGCCATGTCCAGTGGTGATCGATCCTGGCGACACCTGAAACGAAAGGAATTTCAGATTTCAGACTTTAGTTGCAATTCTCTCTCTCACTCTTTCTCCGTCTCTGTTGCATAACCGAATGTCATTCCGGTGCTAAAAGTATCCCTCCCATCCATCCCGTACCGTAGCCCAATCTTATCTCAGCTTATCGCTTCAATATTTATTTTTGGGAGCGGACTTTCGTATTTCATTTCAAGAGGCAGTGTGTGTGCCCGGCACCAGGCACCCGGCACCAGGCACCCGGCACAAAAACATAAACATAAAGATTGCAGGCACTTATCGAAGAGATGTGTAGTACATACAGAGGCAACTGTATGTACCCCAATGGGGGGGTCAGATTGGGAGGCCAACAAAATATTTACCATTCTAATAAAATTTGTGCGTGAGCTTGGTATAGGAACCACCGATATGGAGATGGCATATGGGAAGTTCCATGGGAAATCCAGTGGCCACGATTTTCGAGGGGCAGATTTTTATGGCAGATTGGCAATTTTCGTACGCCGTTTCTTCGATGTGCCACTCCTACCTGTCAGAGGTTTACACTTCGAGGTTTCTCATGTCATTTAATGCGTATTTTCTATCCGATATCTACTATATTATTCCTGTCATCAGAGCATCGCTATTTATACAATTTCCCCATGGGTGCAGCGGCAGCGACAGCCACGCCACTCCTTGATCCCCTTATCGTTTATCATTCCACATGCAAGCCAGGCAGCCCACATTCATTATAGAATCATTTCGCTGCCCAACAATTTGCACAAAGCGACACTCATTCGTTTGTTTTGTTAATGGAATTAACTGAGAGATGAGAGGGCTCACAACGCCAGGTGAAATGATAATTTGAGGGCATTTCTGGAACGATAAAGTGCATCCAAAGGTTGTATATCAAAGTGGAGCCTCTTCTCCGTCTCTGTCCCGCTCTCTCTCAGTCCCTCTCTGCATCTGTCTGACTCTGTCTCTCTGTCTGGCGATGTGTCAGACATATAAATTAGCTGATGTGTTTTGTTTTTATGTATTTCACAACAAAGTCATTTAGATGTTAGATGTGGATAGATTACCGTCTGGCAAATAATACCAGGATATAAAATGTTGTTGTTGCTTTCGAAATTATCTCTATATATGTGTATATGTATCTGGCTTCTTTCGAAGGAATGAAAGTAATTCTTTCTAAAGTCCAAATGAAATTCCTACAATGCAATTCTTTCTAATTCAAATTTGTGTTCAATTCGATTCGAATCGTTTCCTCACCCCAGCTCACACCACCTCTGAATTTCTAATTTCTAATCTGCATTCTTCTTCGCACTATTAACTTTTCTGCACTCTCAATTTCTTGCATTTCATTTTTCGCTTCAATCAGAACTGTTTGCACTTTGAGACTACAACAATCAAAAGGCCAGGCCTGGAGATAGTGGAGCTATCAATCTGTACCGTACCGTACCGTACCGTACTGCACTGTACTGTACTGTAATTCCATGCAAACAGACGACCGACCCGACTGATAATGCCACCGACTCGATCTACAAGAATGCAAAAATACATAAAGGCCTAGGTATGGTACATATGTACATGTATGTACTGTACATATATGTATGTAGGAACGTTTTTAATTGCAACTTGTCGCGAAGATGATTGGAATGGAATGACATGGCATGGAGCGGGGCGAAGCGGAGCGGAGGGGGCGGTAAATGTCGCGACGTTAATGAGGCAGCGGCAGGGGCAGCCTTTTACGATCTGTGCAGGCAGATAGACATTTATCAGAGCAGGAAAGCAGCAGATCTTCGAATGTTCAGCAATTGACTAGAATTTGTACTACTAGCATGATTATTTAGGGTTTATTTTATAAAAAGACCTAAAGCTAATTGGATATTTTATAGGAATTTCGAGAATTCCCCCTCTCTCATTACAGGCCTTCGCGATCTTTCGAAACATCCCTGAAAATCCAACAACCAATTGGATTTCAATGGGATTCTCTGTGCATTCCTCAAATGATTCAGTATATATAGAAAACACTCCACTCCCACTGCCTCTGCCTCTGGCTCTGCCTCTGCCACCCTATGAACCGAACTGAAATGAGTGTTTGGCTAAAACAAAGGCAAATGGCTAATTGCCTGACAAAATGCAGTTTTCATAGTTTCGTCATAGAAGGCCGGGGATTCAAGTCGAGTGAAACAACACGAACGAATCGACTTGGCTGGTAGCCTCTTTTCTGGGTCATTTCCAAACATATTCTCACATAGCCAGGGGCCGGGCGTTCCAGCTCAATTGCATAACCAAATTAGAGAAAGAAAATTCGCCTCAAACGGACGCATTTTCCCTACACGGACCGGCCCCAGTCCCAGCCCCAGCCCCGTCCTGTCCATCTGTCTGGGTGTCCTCCTTCTCTACCTTTTGGCTCGAAACGAGTTTCTTGGCCCGAGCCCGGGCCCGGTCCCGGGTCGTTGTAACTGATCGTCGAGAGACGCATGGAGCCATTGCAACCAGTTTATGCAACATTGAGCGGCGAGAGTCCATTGACTTGCAGCGCGCGATTTTTCCAATCCAACCTCACAAAACTGCAACGCTTCAAGCCACTTTTCGCGGCCCTCGGGCGTGTGCTTTGTGTCTTTGTCTATACAAAAAATACATTTAATTGCTATTGTTTTGTTTTTTTTTTTTTAACAGAAGTAGAGCTATTGCCTTAATTGATTTGTTGGCTCATCCATTAGCTCAATGCAATGCAATGCAATTTTCCTAATGGAATTGAAAGTTCTGTCCAAGGCTAAAATGGTGCCCTGCCGCCAATCAGATCTAATCTTTTTGGGCCAATTACTAAGCACAAATTTTGTAATTTGTATTATCGATTTATGGGGGGGGGGGGGGGACCACGGGAAATTCGAAATGGAAAAGTAAGGACAGCAATTATTGGTTTGTGGTGCCGGTTTCTGGACTGGTTTTCTCCACTTCCAATATTTCGTGCCATAATTTTTCCGGCAAGATTTTCCCATTAAAATTCGTTCAAATTGAAAATACGTTACACGCTAATCAACAAAAGCGAAAGCGAATAATTAACAAAGAAGTGCAAACACAGAATGGAAAAAAACAGTAACGTTACTAAATGCTAATCAAAAAGGCATGAAAAATGAAAAAAACATTTGGCCAAAGGTTAAGCAAGGTTGGAAAACAAATGCAGAGCACAAAAGTAGAAAATATATATGTATGTGTGTATGCATATGTACATTGTACAATACTTCAGTTTCTGCAGTGCCATATACTTTGGATTAGGTTCGGACTTTCATAAATCCAAAAACCAAATACGATAAGCGTTATCAACAGAACTGATAAGAGACAGAACTACTCTCACTCCCGCGATCTCCCTTGGGGGGCGGGACGGCGGTGCACAGCTGAGAGGCGGCGGCAACTTGAACTTTGATCTCCTGCGGAGAGAGAACCTGCTTTGCTTGCAAAATTTTGTCGCATTTGAAAAAGTACAGGCTCCACGTAGCATTCATTGATTTAATTGTTTTGTTTTTTTTTCTTTTTTGTTGATTTTTGAATAATAATTATTTTTGCACTTCGCTTTGCCTTTCCTTTCTCTTTGTTTTTCTCTTTACCTTCCTCTTTTCGGGGCCCGGCACTCACACTCACACACAAACAAAAAAATGCAAACATACGGCGATCCCTCTCACTCCCCACTCCCCTCTCCCAATCGCACTCACCGTTTGGGTGTTCTTATAGTCGATCAATTGATTCGAAGCAGCATCGCGTGCAGCCATCTTGCCTTCAATTTAGTTGGATAACCAGAATTTAGATGTTTCAAATAAGTTTAGAGCACTGTCGGCTGAGGTTTGCGTTTGTTGTGAGCCACTCGAAAATTTGTCAACTAAAGCAACTGCAACGCAGTTTCGTTTGTTTATATAGGCACAGATGTTTTTGTTGTTGATTTTGTGCCTGGGAAATATCTACCCGTGAAGGGAAATTAAAATAATTTCCCGCTGGGAAATTGCTGGAAAACGGAGAAAAAAACGGGTATGGACAACAGGCAAGGCACCCCAGAAAATGCAACGCCTGCAAGGTAAAATCCACCCCATCTGCCTTACATACCATGAGGACAGGCCTGTCCTCACGGTATATCGTCGAAAAATGACGGCTAGGTGAGGTTCGCACGAGTTTTGGAATTTCCCTTGGCTGTTTTTGCGTGTTGACCATACCTTTCGTTCGTTGAACCCAAAAAACACCAAAAAGAGAGGAAATTTTAACCTGTAAATGAATCAATTTTCTACAATAATGGCTAAATTTTAGGGACTCTCTTGTATTTGATTGTGCATAAAATAGGTTTAAACAAAGAAGGTCAACAAAAATGTCCCTCTTTGTACATGCCAACTACACGGTAACTACACATTTGCTACATATCAGCAACATATTTACGGTGTATGTTAAAATAGTGTTTTCCAATCTGTTTTGAATCATAAATAATGATGACTTTTTCTCGTATTGACATGTTTTTGTCTTATTCGTACATTTAATTCCCGTATATACATATGTATATCTCGATCCCGTTACATAGTTTTGGTTTTTATAAAATAAAATTTCGTTGAGATTGCTTACAAGCTTGGAGATTATTTTTGCATAACTACTAAATATACAGGAAAAGGTCATAAAATCGGTTACTGCATTCGTTGTAGCCTAGTATTCAGTAGCGAAGAAATAGCTATCGAGAGGAATAGCCATAGGGATATACCTTCAGAACTGCTTTCTTGAATTCATGCACTAACCATAAATATAGTAAATAGATTAGATGTTCCAGTTAATACAAGGAAAACGTACCAACAGAATTGGCTGCGGCAGCTTCGATCAGGTCTTCGGCTCTGGTAGCTGTCGTTTTCAGCTGGAGCTGTCGCACTGGAACCTCTAGACAAAACAGAAAATTCAAAACGTTTCAAGCGCTAGAAATGAAAGTCATATAAAAACACATATTGTGTTTGAGAATACATTTGCGCTGCTGGGTAGCCGAATACCTCTGGGAGCTGTCGCAGCCAATTGTGTTTCTACAATTGTGTAGACGGAATAGTAATAATAGGAAAAAATAACTATTTATAAATATAAAATAAATATAAGTATATCAATATAACTATTTATTTATAAAACTCAAATTTCTTCTTTGCCTCTTCATGTTTAAGCGTTTGATCCGACTCCAAGTAATTGTTATTCAATTTCCTAGCTGGAAATGAAAGTTTTATTTAAGTTTATTTAATATTAGGAATATACGTATATAAGGAGCGGTATGTTTTACAAGTTAACAAAAAACATTTTTCACAAAAGCCAATAACATCGCCCTCTCCGTTATTTTACTATAAAGAAGACCTATAAGCCAAAGATTTCATCCGCCCGTGGTCCCAGCCAGATAGATATCCATGGTCTCCTTGTTCAGATGCACCGTTTGGCGTCGTTTGGGTATCGGCTGAATGTGCGGCAGCCGCGTCCCATTCACTGCATTCAAACTCAAATTCGAATCGGCATCGTCATCATCGGTCACAGTGGATCTGCGTGATGCCTGTCCATTGTCCTGTGTCTGCGGTGTCTGTGGCGGGGCTGGAGGCGTGCGCTTGCGCTTTCCCGCCGCCGCCGACGTGCTAGATCGCATACTACCAACCTCGCTGCTGCTCGTGACGAGTAAGGATACGGGTGGGGTTGGGTTAGGCGCCGCCGGACTGTTTCCCGTTCTGTCCGTCATTCCTATACACACCGTTGAGCTGGCCTCCGAGGAAGAAATAGTGTCTTGTCGCAGACTGGAGCTTACGTCCGAGATGGTCTCGCCTTCAATCCTTCGGCGATGCGCCAGGGCTCTTCCGATCTTATACTTGTAGAGCCTTTCCATGCCCCTGACGCAATCCGTGCAGAGCAACGATCTCCGATGCAATTCAGGATTTAAGCGGCGTGCAAAGTGTCGCAGTGTTGCATCTTTAATTGTGGTGTGGTTTTCATTGAGAAAATGGTTGCCCACACTGCAGTACCGCTGCCGCTCGATTCCGGGCGATTCGTCGTCTGTTTCGGATTGCATCTTTAATGCGAAATACTGTGCTATTATATACTATAGTCAATTAATATTCGCAAGACTTACTTTATTTTTTGCAGTTTTTTCTCCCGCCAGAATTGGATTGTACCATGGTGAAATTATATATAAGGTGACGTATTCGGCAGTGGTGAGGACGTTATTTTTTCAACTCGCTCTCTCCGCTCTCAGAGAGGCAAGCGCTAGAAAGAGATGGCAAGCGTTTTTCGCTCTGCACTCTTCGTTTGTTATTGTAATCAACATTTTTTTTATCTGTTCATTCAATTGATTTTTTTCCTGTATATATATCGCGATCCCGATCTCGATATAGTACTTTTATGGTTAGCTCTCTGTAAGAGGATCATTAACTAAAATATTTCGTTGAGATATTTTCTGCATTCATGGGAGCGATGACAAACATTTCCTTAGTTCTATCATAACTTTTTCCAAGGGGTATGCAGAATGTTGCTCATTCCGTGTTCATGTTGCTCGAAAACATAACATATTCGTCAATTTTGATCTTCCGCCTAAAATTACTAGCTAACCAAGACCCCACCCACTGACCACATAATTTTATCTGATAAATTAATCAATTTTAAGGACTGACACAAAATAACGTCCCCGAAAGAGAGCACGTATGGTGAATACGTCACCTTATATATAATTTCACCATGGATTGTACGCTATTCGCAGCTGATTTGTTCGGAGGGAGCAGTGCTGTAAGGTGGCTTCCAGTGTTAATCGAAGCGTTTTGTATCGAATAAGCATATACGGTCCCACCTTTGGAAATATGCCGAAATCATTTTCAAAAAATACTGTAAATATACCGCACACCAGCTGCACAAGAAGGGAAGCATGTTGGACTATCCAAAAATCGTATAAAACGTAAAACAACGTAACAGTACATTACCTATACTATTGTTAATTAATAATCATTATTTACGTATATATATATTAGTATTTATAACATTTATTATATATATATTATTAAATATTTATTGTATGGAATATCCTGAATAGAAATCGATACTATCGAATCGTTGTCTTTTGCAGCCCTAGCGAATGATCCGTTATGTTTTAGCGTCCGCGCGCATTGTGTTGTACATTTGAAATGGATGGGAAAAACAGAGCACCACGAACTCCCTCGGCATGGGAATACCTACTCGCAGGTTATCCAACGGTACTTTTACTATTTAAGCAGCAATCCGGACGACCATGATTTATCCGTGTCCGCAGCTTCAACGGTGACAACTGTAATTACTGTTCATGGAATCATGCTGACGAGCACTGATGTATGTATGCGAAGTGTATCTAAATTATTCTGAATGAAGTCTGGAAGTCGGTGAAGAATCACCCCCCTCCTCCGAACGAAATTGCAAATATATAAAATCCAAATACAATAGGGCTGGAAAAGGTCAAACATTTACAGAGATCCCACCACTAGAAATCGCCAACCAAAATTAACCCGCAATTGTAAAATTACCAAGACAAAATTTCCATTGAGATGGGACCACATCGATATATCGATACTACAAATACCAGAAATATCAGAAAATACCGCGGATACCTATCGCTGTTTTACTGTCGTCTTTCCCAATCACATCACCGTGAACCTAACTCCGAATCCAGCTCGAACCTGGTTCGTCGATTTCTCGTCTCGTCTCTCGTAGTGATTTCTTTAACAAAAATTTAAACATATACACACACCATACACCATGTATATATAAATATATATTTAATAAATTTAGTGCAACATATACACGCAACGCATAATAAGAACCCCCCGTTTAGGCTAAATATCAAGTGCAATCCCCCCCCAAAACGTACCAAAAGGCAATTCAATTTACGTAAAAGACAAAACAAAAAGGAAAGAAGTGAAAAAACGGCGCGTGTGAAATATTTTCAACGAAGAGAAGTTGAAGCAGCCGCAGCACAGCAGAGGAGAAGCAGAGCAACAGCAGCAGCAGCAACAAAAAGAAGAGAAAAATACAACTACAAAATTCCCCACACACAAAGTAGGCCAACAACAACAGCAAAGCAAAAGGCAAACGTAAAAGCAAACAGCAACAACAACAAAAAAACAAAAAGCAAGAAAAGAAACCTTGTAATTGTGTCAATAAATGTTTTTTGTTTTTCTTTTTTTCGTAAATTGTGTTTGTTTCCTTTTTGGAATGTGGAATTTTATTTGATTTACAAAATATTCCAAAAAGCGTGAGAGTGTGCATGTGGTGCTTGTGTCTGTGGTGCGGCGCGTCTCGTCGAGACAAGTGAAATTTTCTTTGTTTCCCAGGGGCACGAGTGCGAGAGGGATTCGTTGCTGGTGCGGGGGAGGAGTAAAGAAATGAAGTTGCCTTGAAACGGCATATGCTCCTCCTCCTCCTCTCCTCTCCCCAGTGAACCGAATACGACGTGTCTGCCAGTGTTGAAATATGTGTACGTGTGCGTGAGTGTCTGTGTGGCAATGAACCGTTCCATTATGAGTTTTTTTTTGTTTTTGCTGTTTGCTTTGAATTTGTTTGTAAAAGATATATTTTACTACAAAAATTTAAGTGTTTAACAGAATTTTCAAGGAAAATGTGCAACAAGAAGCCACTGTTAGGGAGCAGGACCAGCAACAGCAATAAAATTAAGGCTGCTGGACAGGTTTCCCACGGCTAAAGAAAACAACGAGGAAAAGAAGAAGGAGTAGGAGAAAAAGAAAGAGAAGCAATGCGTGCCCCGCCGCGAAAGCAAAGTGAAATTCATGACAAAAGCAGCAACAACAGAAGCAACATAGCGGCTAACCGAAACCGTTATTCAACAATTTCTTGAATCAAAAAAGAAACAAAAAATTCAACAACAACAAAATACAAGTGAAAGAAGCCACCAAATACTGGTTTTTAACAACGAAAAAAGGCAAAACGAAAAAATAATAAAAAGAAAGAGGGAGAGGGAGAAAGAAAAAGTTGCTGCACGAGAAATCTCTCCATCTGTGCTTGTGTGAGTGCGAGAAAAGTAAAGTGAAAAGCAATGCTAAAAGGAATCACAATAACTAAAAGGCAAAGCTTACGCCGAGTGTTGTTACACTAAATAACTGTAAAAGCCAAGCCGCCTCAAAAATCAAGAAGAAAAGGAAGGAAGGAAAGGCACCGCCGCGTGGGCGGAATTGGCGAAGATAATATTCAACATTTAAAACATCAGCCTTTTTCAAGGGCTCCGCTCCCCCACACATTGGAGGTACTCATTCCAACATTTATACTTCATACATATGTGTGTATATATTTAAGCTTTTTAAATTTGTCCCTCTCTCTCTCTCTCTTGGAAAACATAATCTAATGAGTGCGTACCATAATTAAGCTGTTGCTGTGTGTCTTGGCAGAGAGAGAGAGAGAGAGTGCCAAGCACAGTGTGAGAGAAAGAGCGAATTAATAATTGTGTTGGTGTTGCTCTTCTTTAATTATTTTTTTCTTTTTTTGGGAGCATGCGAAATGGCTACAGGTGGCTTATTTACAGTTACTTTGAGCTTGCCTTCTGATAAGCACAGCTGCTGCTGCTGCTCTTCTTGATGCTCTCCTTTCACACCTTTTCTAAGGTGAGAAGGAGAGAGAGAGAGAGGCAGAAAAAGAGAAAGAAAGATAGAGAGAGAGCACTCTGCTTTTGACATGAGCATAACGGTTCTAGCTGGACATTAGGTGTCGTTTTTGGGTTGTTTTATTGGATATTTGCTAAAGGCCTTTAATACATAATTGTAACTAGGAAAATGCCTGAAAAGATAACACTATGAAAAGGAAACCCTTTGTATATATAAATAAGATATTAGAGGCCATAAATAAGATTTAATATTCAGTAGATATACAAGAAACTTATGTATCTCGTTCCGATGTAACGGTTTAAACCAGCTTACTTGCTTATTGTTTATTCATAAAAATACATTCCATGTGTTCTTTAAGTCTCCTAAATACTCTCAGTTTCCTATAAATTGAACATTACTTAATTAAAAGCCATAGGCCGCGCACTAGAATTGCAATCGAATAACGTAACAGGTCGAAATAAAAAAAAAATAACATGCATATATACATATGTACATGCACATGTATGTACCTAACAAATATTGAAATAAATACCGTATAATTGCTTGCATGTCATCGTCATGCATTTCTCCCTTAGCAAAATATCTGGAATACCGGAGAACGTTGTTGTACCCCTTCCCCATCACTTCAGCGTCACGTTTCTCTGTTCGGTTTTCTGTTATCAGCTTGTAAAGAGTGTGTGTGTGTGTGTGTGTGTGTTTGTGTGTGCGTGTGCGTGTGTGCGTCTCTCCCGCTCTGTCCCTCTCTGTAAATAGTCCAACTGATTCATAAATTACTCAGATCAAACAAAATAAATAGCACATGGAAACCCACAAACTATACCCATACATCCATCAAAAATGTATATACACATACATATGTGTGTGTGTGTGTGTTTTCCTCGTTTATAGCTAATCTCGATCGAAATCAGACAGAAAACAGTTTACCGAAACAGATAACAAAACAGAAATAAAAATAATACAAATGCTTACAATGTTTCGGCTGGGGCTGGCTCCCCTGAGGAGTACCTGCTAATCTTTTGGTGCTTTTAGGGGTATATTATTTTGTATACCTGATAGACATATGTATGTATGTATTCTTGAGAAACCGATATGGCTTTGTACGGATAATACATATGTTAGAATGTATATTCAGATCCAACTTCAAGGCAACATCATTGCTGATGGAAAGCTGGCATTTAGAGATAAGAATATTTTAGGGAAAAATTAATTCTACATGATACTGATCTGAACGATGTCGAATTTGTAATTTATGTTCTTGAATAATAGAAGATCTCGAATATGCGTGGGCTGTATAGCCATCTCTTTTTAATTCAAAATAATCTGATTTATCGTGTATGTTAAAGTCGAAAGATTCGATGCTACTTTGTTGATAGTTTTGTTGAGGGGAAAGCCATAGACAGAGACAGACAGTGACAGAGAGAGAGAGGGTGAGAGGGAGAGAGATAACATGAGAACTGAATCGAACTGTGTCTGTTGTACAGCTGTGCGCGATTCGTTGAGGTTGATAATTAGCTGTAGTCAATCTATCTGAGGGGTCGCACCAATCGTAGCCCCCCCTCCCCCCATCCACTGTACACTCTGTACTCTCTGGTACCCCTCGCGTGCTTTACCTATCTCTACGCCTATTGTACGCTTAAACGGTTTCTGTTTTATGAGTTGTACTTTTTTTTTCTATCTCTCTCTCTGTCTTTGTTGTGCTTTGTGTGCTGAAAGCGTTTAACCGGTTTGTTTCGAAACAAACAGCAGAGAAAACCGAAAACAGAACAAGCCAAGACTGTGTGTGTGTTAACTGAATGATGAATAACGTTAGCTTTGAAGAAATAGTATCTTTAGGTTTGGTTTCATTTCTTTTTTTTACTTTACTGTACAGCTTTGTGTCATTGATGGGAATGCCTTAATGGCAGCGACAAATAGTCGAAGGAACATCATTTTACGCATGGTCTTAAGACGATCAGTGAAATTACTTATTGACTTTATTTAACCGTTATTTAGGTAACACTTTCAATCTTATCTGCCAGATAGTTTATCAATTAATTTCATCATTTAATGAAATGGGGTACTCCAAATAGATTAAAACTTTCACAGAACTTTTATTTCTGGTCTATCCCAACTACTTATGGAATGTGGTGATAATTATTATTATAATAATACATAATGCCATTAAATAGTAATTGTGGCGCTTTGCTTTCACCAGAATCTCTTCTCTTAGTCCCCGGGAATCATCCATGTTTTGTTTATTTCCATAAAGTGCTTATAATTTTGCTATAAATAAACGGAAAGACTGAAGCTTATCTAAAAATAAGCCAGAAAACGTGTTTGAAAATATGAACAAACAAATGGGTGGAACAGGGGCAGGGAGGAGGAGTACTCTCCAACTATAGTAAGTCTTTCAAGACCCTTCAAACTTGAACTTTTATCCCAGAACTTTTGCTCGTAAATATAAGAAGCGGTTCTCATAAATTCCAAGTGCGAGGCAAAGTGGTAAACCCTTTGGCATTTGCTGCCTCATTTCACATTTCTTTCGCCCATCCCATCCCATACCATCCCTCCCCTACCTTCCTCAGTTCATAATGCTTTTTTACTTTGTTCGGGAGTTTTCCCCCTCCCTGCCTGTCTGCCAGCCTGCCAGGCAGCCCGCCTGCCCTTTTGGCCAACTTTTGTTTACTTGGGTTATTTTTAGTAATGGTGTGCGCACACATACACAGATACATCCAACAATTCCAGCCACCAACTCAATTGCTGACTAGACAAAGCGAAATAATAAAAATACAAAAAATATACAAAATGTAAAGAAAAACTACTATAACTTCCTCTCACATTTCGCTGTCGTATTCGTACAGGAAATTTTCGGTTTGAATTGAAATTAAATGCCATGTATGCAATATTAATTTATGAACAATTGAATGACTCAAGATAAAAGTATTTACATATCTGTATTTGTATGTATTCATAGTATATATTATATGCGGTTGTTTATATGCACAAATCATTTCAAGCTGCTTCCCAAATTCGTTGTCAAACTTGTTGATTTTTCTGAGTTACATTTGACACCTGTTGCTGCAGTGCGAATGGAATGAGGATTTCGAGATTACAAAACTCGCGTTTCACAAAAGTTGAATGAATGCGAAAATATATAAACAACAAATTAAGGCAAATGAATGAAACCAAATGGCGATTTATTTTAATTGAATGTAAAAATGACATCAAAGCCATTGACACTGAAAGGAAGGGAATTCCAATTCCTCAATTGTAAATACATATACATATACATATATTCAAATATGTATGTATTGCTGTGCTGCCTGCTCCCCTTGCACTCTTGTTGTTGTACTATTAAGCGTCAAGTGCGTAAGTGTGAGTGCAGTGCGAGACGCAATTTTCTTATCTCTTGATCTCATTTTATCTACAGACGAGCTTTGCTTTGCTTTGCTTCTCTCACGCAATGCAATGCTCTCGCAATTGCTTCCATTCCATTGCTCTCTATCCCGCTCTCGCTCTCTCCCAGCAATTCCGTCAATCGTACGCTCTCTCTCGGCAACAACAACCATAATGCGAGAGCACAAGATGAATTTAGATGAATCTCTGCTCTCTTTCGAGGATCACCCGTTCGTCAATATGCAGAACGTCAGAAGGTTTGCTAACCCTTTCTAGCGCTTGTCTCTCTGAGAACCGAGAGAGAGACGGCGTGGATGGTCCTCACCACAGAGGACGACGTCAGCTTATTACTAAATTCATCTTAGGAGACGTTGCACTGTTTCTGTTCCCCCGATCAGGCATTACTCCTCCTCGTACGCATTGCATACCCCTTTGATTCCTTTTCTCTCTCTCTAAAGAATTTTTTGTAATTATATATACATATGTAACTAAAAGAGGTCACCTAGAAATCTTCTTGTCACCATATATTACAGCCATGCATTCCTCTGGAAAGATGAATTGAGTTTCCGTATAAAATATTTCAAGTAGCACAATCATTGTAACTTCTATATCATATTCTCAGAGTGTCTTGGCTATATTGCTATATATGTATATTGGTTGACAGATTGATAGATTGATGTACTATTGCAGCATCGTAACAATTTGGTAGATCAAGTAGGCCGCCGTCATACCGAATCGTGTGTTTGTCGGCTAAGTGAATCAAACAGAACACAAATCTCGTCACAACACATTCACAGTCCTGAAACGAAAAATATTTTTACCTACAATAAGTAAATATTTCGAACAGCATTAAACAAAACTTTCGGATTTACACAAAAATCAACTAAATTCAACAATTCAAAGAGAAATAAGGAGAAATAATGTGCTCGAGCGAAGAAGTAACTTTGCCGGAGTCCCTCGAGGGTTATCTGGCGGACCTGAAGCGCATCGAAGGCGAGCTGCTGGAGGAGACAAAGGCCCTGCAGGAGCGTATACGCCAGATTGACGACCGTCTCAAGCTACTTAAAGGTCGCGCCGACGATCTGCCGTGCGCGTTTAGCACGGGCCTGATCTATCACCAGTATCACCAGAGCACTGTACGAGCGGTGCGTGAGATGCTGACCGCCAATATCAGAGACAGTGGGGATGTATACATCGTGGTCGTTGGCCAGCTGATGTGTGTGCAGCAGCTGATACGTGTGTTGGAGTCGGCTGCTCTACCCCACTAGCTTGATGCCCTAAAGAAGAATCTTTTGTTTTTTTGCTGCCCCAATCTATCGATGTAATTTTCTTTGTTTAAAAAAAAAAAAAAATGGACGACCAACAATAACGCCCACAAAATGTCGTTTCTTATTTCGTTTACCAATCCATGGCTGGATTCAACATTCATTCAAAAATGGATGTTTTCCCATTGCTCGTTCTCGGTCTCGGCCCCGTTCTCGTTCCCCCCTCATTTATCATATTAGTTTTTTTCTCTTCAGTTCTCCCTCTCTCTCTCCATTTGGCGCTCTTTTCTGGTTCTTCTATATGTAATTTCATAATTCTCCTTGATTAGTGTTTGTCGAGTAGAAAGCAAAGCAAAGCAGAACGGAACTGAAGTAATACTAATGACAATAATCAGAACATAATGCGAGTGGGAATGGAATGGAATGATAGAATGCTAATGGAATATGTGTCACGGACCTCATATTTACAGTTACTCTTACAGTTGCGGGCGAAATAATAGTGTGTTTCTATTTCATTGAAAATAATAAAATTAATTGATAAAAGTGAGGCGTCTTGTATGGCATACTTATTTTTAAAAGAAATTACAGAGCTTATTATCTTGACCCAATTTCCAATTTCAAAATATTATTCTTATATTTTGTTACGTTATACAGAATTGTTTATGTTAGTGAGAGAGTGAGAGAGAGAGGAATGGAACTGGAGTAGATGTGAAATTCGAATTGTAATTCTATGGGGAAATGATATGGTTAATTATAGGTCAATTATTTGACAGCTGTTATTTCAGCAATAAAATAAAATGTATTTAAAAGTTGATTTTTGTTTATACATGCACAAAGATAAAGAAAAGCTGTCTCTTCCATATGATCTATTAGATAAAGATACACAGAGAAGACGGGGGGCCTTTACTCAACTAAAAATAGTTCAATTGTAATGATTAATTATTGCTACTTTGTTCTATTTCGAAATTAATTAGGATACTATTTCTGGAGTCACTTAAAGGGAGGAATTTCCCTTCTCTGTTGGGGATTTTTCGCTAAAATAATATTGTCATATGATTAACTATGCAATTATTTTATTAATCAACTGGAGAAATGGAAAATATCGAAATATCTGTCATCTCTTAAAATGCCTCATTGATTTACACTCATTTTCCAATATTTTTTCGATGCCCTATTTATTCCTAAAACTTTTTGATTAACCTTATTTATCTTGATTAAAATTACAATTAAATCTCTCTTGATGGAGCGTTTCTTTCACAACTGGAAATAAGTTTTAAATAAAAAGTCCTCGGCTTTTGAATATGGGAGGAGCTTTTTACTGTACAGGAAGGCTTACTCTAACTCTTTCTCTTCACTTCACTGTCTTTACGTTCCCCTCCCCCCGTTCTTCTTGTCACATTTCCAAACACTCATAATTTGAGCAATTAAATCATTGTATGACAAATTTACTTCCAAAAAGCAATGAAAAAAGTGCCAGCAACAGCAACAGCAGCAACAACAACACTGACAAAACGAAACTGGCGGCATTGAGAAACCAACAACACAGAAACTCACACACACACACACAAGCAACAGCAAATAGAATGCTAATAAATTGAAATAAAATTAGCAACAGCAACAACAACAATAAGAAGAAGAAGAAGGGAGAGAAGCACGACAAATGCTGTTGTAGTTGTTGTTGCTGTTGCTGTTGCTTTGATATTGAATGGGGGAAATGATGATGATTGTAGGGGGAGGGAGCGAGCGAAGGCAGGCAAAAAACGCGTGTACATTGCGTTCGCATAGCAATGAGGCTGAGAGAGGGAGATGGAAGGGGGAGGACACAGGCGACCAAAGGGAGTCAGCGAGGGGGAGAGAGAGATAGAGAGAGAGCGCGACTGGGTAATTGAATGGTAAGATATGGAGTAGGCGTGGGGGAAGAAAAAGTGGAGCAACAGACTCAGTTAATGGTGAAAGAGTAGAAGAGTGGGATAAGGTAAGGTGGATTTGTTGTGAAATTATGATATTCCCGCTCTCTCCATCTCTCTCGCTCTCTGGCTATACGCACAAGAACAAATGGAACAAAAATAGGCAACTTTCGTTGGAGCATTGGCAATGCCTTACCTTGTATAAATACACCTTTGCCATTGGGAGGCGGGAGGTGGAGTTGGCGATGAGAAAGAAGAGCGTGGAGCGTGCAAAACACTGAGCAAGACACAGAGCCACAGCGGCGGCAGAAGAATGCAGCGAGAGAGTGAGTGAATGGTGGGGCAAGCATGAAACCCAGTGAATGGTGAAAGAAGAGCGTGTGCGGGCGGGCGGAGGTGGAAAGCGTGGAGTCGGGGGAGTCGTTGACATTGTTGTTATCTTAAATTGTACCGCATGGATTGCTGTTGTTGCTTTTGTTTTTGCTTTTCCTTTTGCCATTGCTTCTGTTTATTTGATTTTGTCATCATCCTCTTAGGCAAACAGCGACTGTCAGAGTGGGAGAGCAGCAGAATGAACATGTGGAGAGCACTTGACGACTCTTCTCTTCTCTCCATCACTCTCTCTCTCTCTTCCTCACCATGTCGTCTTGGTCACGCCAAACGTTCGGGTTTTGGTTCGGCCTCGGCTACGGTTCGGCTCTCATTTTATGTATTACAACATTATTTTTTTTTGCGGCGGCGACATAAATTCTACAAAGATACAGCAGATACAGATACAGATACAAAGGCAGCCACAAATTACAAATACATTCAGAGATACACACTCAAGTACAGATACAACAGAAACGATTCACATTTGGCCCCCAAAGTGGCAACAACAACAACAACAACAACAACAAAAGCAGCAGCAACGGCATTCAATGATCATCATCATGATGATCTCGTCAGTGTCTATGTGTGTGTGTGTGTGCTTGGCTTTTGGCGCTCATTTACGTGATTGCTTCTCTTCTTCTTCTTCTTATTCGTGGTTTTGATTTTCATTGCTCAAAGTTTTCTTCCCAATATGCAAATAACAGAAATATTTGTACTTTGAAATAACACAACATTTGCATACATTTTATGAATCAGTATTTTCTTAACACTGCCCTGCCGCTGCCGCTGCCTTTTGTTTATCTGTATTTTAATTGCTGTTATTTTGATGGCAAATCGGGGAAATTTATTTACATTTCCTCTCTGTCATCACCTCAACAGATGAGGGAATTTCTTGGGTATTGCCAAATGGTCGCGGGACTGGGCAACGTATTACAATATTACAAGGAATTTTAACAAAAGAAAAGTCTGTGGGAATCACAGAAACAGAAAGAAAAATGTTTCCTTTTTTTTTGAGTTTAAAATACTTTTAAAAGAGAAATCGATAATTCAGTTCCAAGCCAAAGGGAAAAATATATTTCTTCTGCTTTTGTAAGGTTGGTTTAAAAGGAATACATACTTACATGAATCAGAAAATTACCTATGAATTATTTATAATATCTGTGTAATTCACACAATTGCCTTATTTAAAATACAGAACATTAAATAAGACGAATTGCAATTATCTATTATATGTATGTACAGATGTATAAACCATTATTTTTATATGTATGTATGTAAATATATTCAATCTCGTTCAAATCTAATTTCTAACTACATAATTTCGACGAATGGAATGCGTTTTATATCCTATTTTTATCGTATATTTAATAAAACGCAATATCTGTAAAAAAAAAAAGAAAACATCTATTAACAAACTGCCTTTCAATATATGTGTATGTATGTATGTATGTATGTATGTATGTGTGTGTTTTGTAGCCTGAAACATGAAAATGAAAGAGAAAGAACTACTTTTGGCATCAGAATGAGGAATCAAACAACTTTCAATTCGGCTTGCATTTTTTTCTTTTTGTGTTATTTCATGAATGAATCGATTTCTTTATCGGACATTTCTTTATCTTTAACTTAATCGGCACTTATTAAGTAAAATAAAGTAATCTTTAATGCCATTTCCCCAATGACTTTTCAATATTCCCCAAATCCCAGTTTGGGAACTGTAGAAAGTCTCAATTAAGTTTCAAAACAACCAAAAACCAAATATAATAAAGTACTATGAAAAAAAACAATTTTTTTTGTTCTTTTTTTTTGAGCGAACATTAGCCAGCCAGCCAGCAGCCCCCAGTCGCAGTGGCAGTGGCAGTCGCAGGCCGCGAGCCAGACCAGACCCAGCTGTAGATTGTGTAGAGGTCAAGGCTATAATGCTTCGTGCCTATACATACATATGGATCTGTGTGTGTGTGTGTGTGTGTTTGTGTTTGTGTGTTTGCGAGAGAATGAGGGTCTGATACGAGACGGAATAACCGACAGCAAAAGTGCAAATAAATTTGTGACGCATTTTTTATTTTGTTATTGCAAATGATATATAAATACATACACCCCAAAAGCAATGCCGATGCCGATGCCGAAGCCTATGCCCCAATACACACAACACGAGACCAATACGAATACTCGTACGAGAGGCAGCCACAAATGAAACGATACGAAATGAAATGAAATGAAAAACACGAATTGCGAACAACGAGAAAATAAGTAAGAAGGCGACGTAAGAGCACAACGAACTTTTGCGAAATGTGAAATTGAAATTATAAAATAAAACAAAGCTAAAGCCAAAGCGGGATGGTATGGGATGGTGGGATGGGGCTTTAGCGAAACAACAATTACAGCAGCAGGCAGCAGCAGCAGCAGCGGAGGTAGCGACAGCGGCAGCGGCAATAGCAACAACCAATAGCAACAATAACAAGAAAGAAATACAATTCGTATTCGAGCCAATGGATACCGTTTGAAAGAGCTGTTTTATTGTAGGCAGGTAAATAGGGGCTAAATAGTCAAAAGCAGCTTATAAAATATGTCATAAATTAGCGGAAACCAATAATAATGCTTGGAAATATCTCTTAAAAACAAAACAAAATATAAATATGTGTTTCTGGTTTGATTTCACTTGAAAAATCAAGGAAAAACTGCTGGTTTCTTGAGATTCAAAAACTGAATAGCTGTCCAAACTTAATAGCCAATTCCCAGAAGGGTTTCCTACAAAGCGGCATATTCCACTGGAGATATTGAGAGAGAAATATGGAAAATTCTAGAAAAGTGGCTGACCCAGGTTCTCGGGGCTCCCAGGAGAGAGGGAGAGGGGCTGGCTGCGTATTTGCAAAAGTGCAGATGTTGTCCTTCTCGTCCGTGCAACTGAGACAAAAGTCATGGTGGTATCACTGGTGGCATGACTCCCATCAGTTCTTGCATCTGGTACCTAGGACCTTTGCCTGCAGCTCAGGAGAGTCCTTTGGTCGCTTAAGGGGTTGTGGTGGTGGTGAGATAAGGGTATAACACAAACAACAGCTGCAGCTAGTCAAAACAGCAAAATAAAAGCTACAGAAAAAGCTGAAATATTTTTGCTATTTTTATTATTATTATTATTATTCCCCCTGTGCTTCGTTCTTCCCACTTAAAGCCCGAGATATTTTTGTGGCAAAGTCTGTCCGTCTGTATTTGTTGGGTTTTTAAGCCAAGGCCAAAGCAGAGGCAATTTTTCAACTCTTTTTCTTTTCTTTTCCTTTTGTTGTATTTTATTTTGTTGTTGAATAAAACCGCTTGCAGCTGTAAAATTAACATTTTTAAATGGCAAATATATGCAAAGCGAAGAGATAAAATATGAAAGAAAGGTGGAAGCAAAAGGGAAATGCAAAAATGTTTGCTAAAAACACGAAGGAGAAAGCGAAATGATGGCCTGGCTGCTGCCGCCTGCTGCCTGCCGCTGCTCGATTCGAGATGGACAATGGATAATGGAATTATTTATAATTATTTTCGAGTTCATTCACATGAGGAAATCGAAAGCAAAGGAAAGGAAAGGAACGTTTGTTCGTATGAAAACGTAAACGTAAGAAAATGGAATGAAATCAAATTTGATAAATGTTGCCAATCAATAAATACCAGTTTAAGGGCACGTAAATGAATAGAATAATATTTAAATAAAAACTACAAAACAGTTGTACAAGAAATATTAGAAGCAAATAAAAATGGAAAACAAATATATGAACAAATATTGAAAAAGAAAATCAAAGACGGAAAAAATAGACAAAAATACAGAAATAAATAATATCTACATTAAAGACTGAACAAATAATTTAATAATATATAAGATAATTATATAAATAAATAAAAGAGAGCAAAAACCATATGAAATATTTAAACGAATTGTAATTTACGAATAATTAATAAATTCAAAAACTAAATTAATTAATAATAAATTCCGCTTTATTTTTGCTCTTCTTTTGGTAAAAATTTGTTCTTACATTTGATATCTTATATTTTAAATTAGAAATAACCTTAAAAAAATCGGGTCCTTCATAAGGTCACAGTCATCCAAAATCTAAACACATTCAAATGCCAGTAATGGCTATTTCGGATCTACAACATTAAATCAGGATATATGTAAATGAGTATTTACACATATTTCTTAAAGAATATTCCCTGTTTCAACGAAATGTTATGAAATGCACAGAAATACTTTTAATTTCAAAATAATACCCTTTCCCCCCCTCGATCTTCTTGGCTTAGTCCAGTGTCGATTGATATTTTTTTTGTTTTATTATTATTTATAAATGCATAAACGATTAGCGAATGCTTTGACGACCAATTTGATGGATAAACTTGAAATCATTTTGATATTTGGCGGGCGTTTAGTTTAATATTTATTTATAGTTTTTTTGCTGCCTTAAGCAAAATGAACATGAAATTTGTGGGGGGTGGAGGGTTGGGGGCTACACGAGATACTATACACATCACATCGCTTCGCAGATACATCGGAGTGCATATAGAAAATGACAATTAACAATGTCGGACGGAACACGCCCACAAAGCACGCATCCACAACAGAAATCCGAAATCGAAAAACTGAAATCCATTTTGTTGAATAACTTTTGACGAACGGACAGTCGGGCGGTCGGGCACTCCTCTCCGTCTCCGTCTCCGATCCGATCTGATCCGATCTGTTCGTTTTGTTCCGTTCTGTCAGCAATTTCTGGGCACATCAGAATACATAGATATTTGTTTCTGCCATGTCGCTGTTTTCGTGTTTTCTACCCCACCATCTCCCCCCCCACTCGTATGTCTATTTTGTTCCTTTATTTTTTTTATTTATAACTATGTATATTTCTATTTGTTTATGTTAGAGCTGATGGCAGTATCATTGCCCCCCCCTCTACTAATGTTTTTATCTCGTGTCATAATTTTGTATAAATAAATGTTTACACTCCTCTATATCTATATCTAAATCTATTGTATTTATTTATCTATCGCGGCGGCAACAGTTGAATAGCGTTTTCGCACTACTTATTTTGGGGGCTCTGTCCCCACGGGTAATTCCCCAAAAACTGGAATATGTACATACATATATTTGAATCTGAATTTGATGAATGAATGGACTGGACTGGAGACTTATTTCTGATCCATCTTATATCTGCATATATCAGGCTGGAAAGAGCTACAATCTCCAACTTTTGTTTCTTTAAAAAGAAACTTGAAGCTTTAAGTATTTTGCCAATAATGTCTGCTATGACAAGTCTGTCAACAAGGGACATTTTCCGAAGAACTATTGCGATTTTGCAGACAGTGTGACGTTTTGCCATATCGGAAAATCGTGGCTTTTATTTGTATATGTTCATATGTCGGATCGTACGATTATTCTCAGTGTAATTAAGTAGTCTCTGTGTATTCTCTGTCTATGTATGATCTGCTGCTGGCTGTGGCCGTTATTCTTGTCATTTGCATATTCCCTTGTGGATGAGACTCGCTTAAAGAGAATCATTGGATCAAAGTGAGAGAAGAATATCTGGCCAGGCACTGTTTGGGAAAAGTGTAAAGGGAAAATACCAAGCTAAAAATTTTAATAGAATCCCGATGATTTGAGATAAATATTACTTAGAGACCTTTACAGAAAACCCCTTTTCACAAGTAAAAACTATAATAAATGATAATTGCTTGGATTTCCCGCTTGAATTTCTTAATTAAATTCAAGAGTAGAGCAGCAATAAACTTGACATTGATTCGATTTCCCTGTTGGATAAACTGTTCCTAGTGGATATACATATGCAATTCCCTCTCATTTTGTCCCGCCATATCCATCCATTCCATATATCTACTATATGATTCATTTTAGGGGCATTTCGTGCTGTGTGTGTGTTTTTTTTTTCGGTTCATTGGAAAGTCGGTTTATTTTCGTTCACGTTCTTCAGAGAGTCGTTGAACTCTCTCTCTTTCTCTTTCTCTGTCTCTGTCTCTGTGTCTCACTGTCTCTGTTTCTCTGTGTCTCACTGTCTCTAAGTATTTGCTGTATAAGGCGAAGAGCAGTTTACAAGTTTATTTGTTTTTAGCAATTTCATCATCATTCTCCGGAATTTCTTCATATGCGATAAGTAAAGTATTAGAATTTTGGTGGTTTATAGCCGCATAAATAATAAATGCTTTCGGACATGCTAAATATTATAAACAAGAAAATAAAGTGTGATCTTTGGTCCGTTTATTGTCTGGCCTTAAATGGTTTATAGTTTTAAGATGTATCAAAACAGCTGTATGCCTTAATTTAATTAAAACTATGGACAGACGTAGTAGAAAGTATAAGCATAAGTATGCTCCTTAAGGACATCATTCGTCAAATGATGCAAATGATGATTTTTAAATATTGTGTTGTAAATTTCTAAGTAATATTTTGCAATAATTTAATTTTTTTAAAAATGCCATTTATTTCTAACACCAAATAAACCCAAATACATTTTTTTTTTATTCGGATAAAAAATTTGGACACTAGAGGGTTAAAATAAAAATCGTTTTTTGTTGTTGTTCTAAATACAGGAATAAAAACCATAGTGCATTGACAGATTCTGAAACATTGGTCCTGTTGGGCATACTCTTTTCCGGCATTCCCATTCGATTTCATAGTAAATATTTAAACACCTTACTAACTCGCAAATATCTCTCAATTGTCCTTTCAGGCCACCACAATGGACCCCAACAGACATCACGAATATCAGACACATCATCAGCAGGCGGTGCACCAGTCAATGCCACCGCACCACCAAACGCATCCACATCCTCCGCATCACCAGCACCAGCAGCACCCGCAGCAGCTGCACCACCCACCACAGCAACCGCAACACCACCTCCAGCACCAGCAACAGCAGCAGCAGCATCTGCGCGGCGCCACCACCAACAGCTATGGGTCGCATCCTTCGCATTCTGGCGGAGAGGAGCAGCAGCATCGCTCCCGAACGGCCCTCTACATGATGAACAGCAGCGGAAGTCGGGGGTCAGTGACAGGAGCAGCCTCTCAGTCTCAGTCTGTGCCCCAGGCAGGGCCCGTTGCTGCTGCCACGGCCACGTCCTCAAGCGATCCGCATTTACAGTACTACACCTCCAATCGGGATCTGACGGCTGTCACGGCCAAGAAGCTGCCACAGCCGCCGGAGCCGCCCCATCCCAGTTGGTCGTACAAGACCGGGCAATCGGTGCCATCGCCGGCACCGGCAGCGGCCTCGAGTCTGCGCCATCACCACGGGAATCCCGCCATGTATCCCACCAGCAGCCAGCAGCAGGCGGCGCCGGCGCATAGCACGGCCTACTGGCCGCCACCCGACGAGCAGATGCACCACCAGCCGCAGCCGCAGCAGCAGCAGCAGCATCCGTCGCAACAGCAGCAGCAGCAGCATCCGTCGCAACAGCAGCAGCAGCAGCAGCGGTACTCCTCCTACGGCCAGAAGGCAGCGCCAGGGGGGGCCACTGCCTCGGGATACGGAATGGAGGGATTTGGAACGGGACAACAGCCAGGACAGCCACAGCAGATTGGTGGCAGGCCACATCCCGGCTACGCCCCACAGCCCGGATACGGGACACAGCCCGGCTACGGCCCACAGCCTGGAGTGGGGGCACAGCCCGGATACGGGACACAGCCGGAATATGGCCTTCCGCCCGGGGTGGCCGGGAAGCCTGGCTACGAATCTCATCCCGGAGTGGGAGTGGGAATGGGAATGGCAGGACAGCCCGACAGCCGATTCGGTACCCAGACGGGGGCCGGGGGCTACGGCACGCAGCCAGGAGTGGGCGGCAAGGCGGGGGGATATGGCGGAGCCCACAGCACACAGCATCCGTCCACGCCCACACCGCCCACAGCCACAGCGACTCCCCAGCAGCACCTGTCGTCGTCGCACCACCAGAGCCTGTACATGCCGATGCCGCAATTTAGCACGGAAAAGTTCCAGACGACGGTCCACAATGCCATCGAGAAGTACGTACGGGAGACGCCTGCTCCCAGCTTGGATTATCCCGCATCCCGGGGACCGGGGACAGCAGGAGCAGCAGCAGGAGCAGCAGCAGGAGCAGCCGCCGCCTATGGAAGGAGCACCGGCTATGGGTATGGCAAGAGCTCCTCCTCCAAGGCTCCTGCTGCCACCTCCTCCTCCTCCACCTCCGCCACGAGCTACGTGAAGCTGGAACCGGAGCACGCTCTAGCGGGGACCCTGCCGCAGCCCACACGATCGTCGCTGTACCACAATCCCTACACCACAGCGCCACCACCACCACCACCGCTGCACTCGGAGGCGGCGCAGCGGGAGCGGGACTCCTCGCCGGCAATGGCCGCCGTGGCCACGCCCCCCCATGGGTATCCCACCAAATACGGGAAGCTCCTGCAGCAGCACGGCACGGGAGCGGGAACGGGAACGGTGTCGGGCGTCACGCCGTACTCCTCGTACTACCATCACGGCCTCCACGGGACACCCTCGCCAGCGGCGGGAGCCGTGGCCTCGCCCACTCCGCCCGCCCCGCCGCCGCCACTCGCCAGCCAGCTGGCATCCGCCTCCCCCTCCAGCAGCAGCAACAGCAGCAGCAGCACGACGCTCCAGGTATACCCCCACGGACCGGACATCTGCTACCAGCCGGCGGCAGTGGCGGCAGCCCAAACCCAGAGCCAGGGTCATCCGACGGCAGCGGCCAAGAAGTCGCCGGCGGTGGCGAAACCCAATTACCGGGCCCTGATCAACGACATGCTGAAGCGGAACACCGCCAGCGAGCAGGAGCTCAATCTACAGATCATCAAGAAGACTCTCAATATGGAGCCGCCGCCACGGAATCACGTCCATGCCCTTCCAGCGGCCACAAGGGTCATCCAACAGGTGGCGGCGCCTTCACCAGCGCCAGCACCAGCGCCAGCGCCTGCACCAGCGCCTGCACCAGCGCCAGCTCCTGCGCTCTACTCGCCGCTGGATCTGTCCATGCGAACGGTGAAGCAGACGGCCGACTCCACGGAATACAAGTACCAGCGTCCCCACCAGACGACCGAGTACAAGGCTGCCCAGCAGCCGCATCTGACGGGAGGAGTAGGAGGCGGATTGGGTCTGCCGAGATTCGACATAACAGCGAGCTTCTCGGCAGCAGCCAACCGGGGAACGAGTCCAGCGCCCACGGCTGTCATACGACAGGCCCCAGCCACAACAGTTCCTCATCTGCCGCCAGCGGCAGCTCCTGCTCCTGCTCCTGTTGCTCCTGCCTTGGTGATCAAATCCCTGCAGCAGATGCGTCCCAGTGTGCTCGAGACGAATCCGTATGCCAAACGTCAGCAGCAGCAGCATCAGCAACAGCATCAGCAGCATCAGCAGCCGCTTCATCAGCATCAGCACCAGCATCTGCCCCCCGAGACGAGCATCGTTCAGGTGCTGCCCAAGCCCCTGCCGCAGCTGATGGAGCTCACGCCAGCGCCTTCGCCCTCGCCATCGCCCTCGCAGTCGCCATCGCCCAGCCCCCAGCACAACAGCAGCAACCCGAACTATCTGGGCAGGAAGCGGCATCTGCAGGAGTACAACCAGGCGGCGGCCAAGCAGGCGCGTCTGGATGCAGCCATGGAGGCGGCGGTGTCCGCTCCAGTGCCGGTGATAGCCGTCAATGAGCAGGCGCTGGCCGCCAAAAGAGAGCGGGAGCGAGAGCGTGAGCGAGAGAGGGAGCGAGAGAGGGAGCGGGAGAGAGAGCTGCAGCCCGAACCGAGCACATCCTCATCGTTCTCGGTCATGCCCATGTCGATGGCTATGCCCAAGGCAGAGCCGCGCATCCGTACAAAGGCGGAGCTGAAGGGATTCACGTTCACGCCGCCCGTGCTGGTCACCTCAACGACTCCTGCCACCAATTCAGTATCAGCAGCGCCTCCAGTTGCCAACCTCCTGCCGCCTTCACCTGCAGTCACAGCCGCAGTCGCACGGACGCCTCCGAACCACCAGGTGACGAACCACATACAAATCAAGCTGGAACCGGCGCCACCTCAGGCGACAAACCATCCGGTAGGCGGACTAGGCTTGGGAGTAGGAGCCGATCTCGGTCTCCTAGATGAGGATCTAGGCTGCAAGAGCAGCCTCCTGGACTGCTGGGGCAGCACCTGCAACAATCTTGTGGAGCAGCTACTCAGCAAAGCCCAGCCCAGCCCGGTGGGGGCGATCCCCGTCTGCGGCAGCAGCAGCATCAAGCTGGAGCTCAGCGAAGATGATCTCCCCGTGGCCCGGATCCTCAAGCGGCAAACACCATCAGTAGCAACAACAGCTGGAGCAGCAGCAGCAGCAGCAGCAGCAGCAGCAGCAGCAGCATCAGCAGTAGCAGCAGCAGCAGCAGCAGCGGCAGCGGCAGCGGCAGATGGGGAATCAGCGGCCACCACAACCACCCAAGTGACGACAACAACGAACGGCATCGGCTCCTCGCTGGGCAACGGCGGTGGGCCCCAGAAGAAGCTGAGCAAAGTGGAGCGGGAGAAGAAGCGGCTGCAGCAGGAGCAGAGAATTGCGGCCAGGCTGGCGCCCAAGGCGGGCCAGAGCAGCTCCTCGGAGAGCGACACCACGGAGCTGCACAGACGGACCACCGAGCGGCAGAAGAAGCCGCTTCTCATGCGGAAGGGCCGTGCGCGACAGCGGTCGCTGGGTGGACAGACCGGCAAGAGCAGCCAGCAGACGGGACAAAGCACCGCCGAGGATGCAGCCGCAACGGCAGGGGTAGTGGCAGTGGCAGCGTCAGTGGCAGCGTCTGTGGCAGTGGCAGAGAAGGGTGGCAGCCAACCCTCCACCAGCGAGGAGAGGGAGTCCAAGAAGGAGTCCGCAAAGCGGGAGCCAGTGCCGCCGCCATCCGCCGGCAGCAAAGTGCAGTACGAGGAGACGGGTAAGGCCAAGGGAAAGGCCAAGCAGGAGCAGAGCCAGGAGAACAGCAGTTCCAGCGACGAAGAGGAGGACGAGGAGGAGGAGGAAGACGACCAGGAGGAGGAAGAAGAAGAGGAGGGGGAGGAGGGGGAGGGTGAGGGAAGGAAGAAGGAGAAATCAGGCAAGACGCTGGCGCACAAAAAGCAACAGCAGTCGAATCCCCCACTCAAGAACCGCATCCTGAACACGATGACCCGCTCGAAGCACCGCAAGGAACTGGAGCTGCAGCTGGCCAACAGCAAAGTGCTCCGCAACGACAAGATCATCCGCAACTCCACCACGAAGATCAAGCGCAAGTACGTGCGCAAGGTGGTGGACAGCAAGAAGGAGATGATGGTCACCCGGCTGCGGAACAAGCGCGGCCCGGACGCCATCGATTCCAATGGCAGCCAGCAGAATGGCCGAACGAAGCTCAAGGGGAAGCAGCAGCAGCAACAGCAGCAGTCCACGGGAGGTGGTCCTGGCAAGAGCAAGACCTCGCCACAGCAGCAATTGTACCTGGAGGAGTATCGCTACAAGGTGGCCCTCAAGATACCCCATCGCCTGATCTCCATCAACAGGCTGAACAAGGTGGCCGCCTCCCTGCCCGATCTGGAGCGGCGAGACATTGGCCAGGAGCTGGCCTGCTTCAAGAGCCGCGCTGGTGCCGGTGGCAGACCCCGCACGAAGGCCGCCAGCAAGCAGCATCAGGAGAACACGCCCAAGTCCATCATTGATGTGCTCCACCTGCGCGTGACCAACGGCAGCAGCACCACCACCACCAGCAGCAGCAAGGCCCCGCTCTCTGTGTCGGCCCCGGCCTCCACCAACCTGCAGCTGCACAGCGAGACCTCGCAAACCTCTGCCTCGAACTCCCTGTACGAACAGCCGCAGCACCAGCACCAACACCAACACCAGCACCAACACCAGGAGCCACAGGCACAGCCGTCAACCAATGCCGAGACGACGAGCTGCCTGGACGATCCCAGCAGGCGACACTTTAGCATTTTCGACACCAAGGTGCTGCAGAGCAAGACCCGCACCGAGTCGAAGCTGCAGCAGCGGCGCGAGATCATACGGGAGATATTTGTGGGTCCGGAGCGACCAGCATCGGCCCCGCCAGAGTGCGCCCAGGAGGCGGGAGGCGACCACGAGGAGGAGGCGGCCATCAGCTACCAGAAGTACGAGGAGTTTCTCGCCCAAATGAACAGCATTGTGAGCGCCAACGACAACAAGCTGCTGGCCCGCAGGACCCTCATCGAGGACAAGCAGCAGCAGCAGCAGCCCTCCTCCGCCACGCAGTGTCCGCACAAGCGCAAGTATCTGCGGCGCAAGGGCAGCTCCGGCTTCGACTACATACGCAAGAAGAAGCGCCCGTCGGCGGCCAGCAGTCAGCAGAACCAGCAGAGCCACAACCAATCCTCCAGCCATGCCCCATCCAATCAGCATGTGCTCTCCGAGCACAATCAGAGTGCGGCCGATGAGCGGCTGGACGACACGGACAGCACCATTGCGGGCAGCTCCCATCTGCCGGCGAAGATCAAGACCGAGATGGACGTCCTGCGCGAGATCCAGAAGTGGGTCCTCAACAAGGGCGTGGGCCAGAGCACGATGCACAAGGCCGCCCGCCAGGGACTGATCGATGTGGTGGTCTATTGCCTGGATCGCATGCACATGAATCCAGACCAGAAGGACAATGCCGGCTACACGCCCCTGCACGAGGCGTGCACCCAGGGCTGGCTGGAGATTGCCCGCATCCTGCTCCAGTTCGGGGCCAATCACTCGGAGGCGGCCCAGTCGGGCATCCGTCCGCTCCACGGAGCCATCGAGAACGATCACGAGGAGGTGGTGCGTTTGCTGCTCTCCTACGGAGCCGATCCGTTGCTGGCAACGTACTCAGGTGGGTATTCCCATCAAGAACTCACAAAACAGAACACAACCTCTAACATCTTCCCTCCCCCCTCTCGTTCAGGTCAAACTCCGCTGGCGTTAGCTTCAAGCAAGCTGATGAGTGGCATTCTGAGCGATCACCTCAGCGATGCACAAAGTGCCGCCGCTGACATTCATCCAATGCGATTCCAAGGACCATGGGACATATTTGGTGAGTGCAACACCTGCGCCCTGCATCTGAAGCATCCGAAGCATCTGGAAACGGAGATGGAGATGGCAATGGAAGGAATCGTCAGTCAGAAAAGTCATAGATGAAATCTAATCATTAACGGATATGAAATCCATAAGCAGAGATAGGCATTTAGCAAATTTCATGTAGGGCTTTGCGAATGAGAACTGTTAGCTGCATTCCAGCCGATTCTTCCTATGGCAGCTGTATAATATAGCTGTCCGATCCGCTCAAGTTCTCTACAGTCATAAAAGAAAGCCACCTGCGTACATACAGTGTACGTGCAGCATTTCATTGTGATTTCATGAGACTTTTGGCCAACGCCAACAAATCCTTTTCCAGCTAGTTTATAGTATGGCGAACGCTTCGTCCTCGTCTTCGTCCTCAGCCATTTCGGTCCATGGTACACACACTTCCATTGGAATCACGTTTACAATTCTCTGAAAAGTTTCGCATAAGCGAACGGACACATGCCTTTCGAATGAATTGAACAGAACAGATACCATAAGCCACGAGCCATTCGGAACTCAAGAGAAGATACATTTCGGCATTTAAGTGTAGCTAAATTTGTCATATTCGTATATAAAGCCAAGATCTACCGATCTCTTTATCTAATAGGCAGAATAAAGAAGTGTTCTGTACTTCCAGTCCTGTCTGAGTATCCCGTACTAATACTCTGCTCTTTCTTTATTAAATCCCTTTCAGATGCTAAGGAAAACGGTTATGATATATTCGATAATGTACCGAACACAGCTTGTGATAAGAGCAGAGCTCTACGTAGAGAAAGGAAAGAGGTGAAGCAGCAGCAGCAGCAGAAGAAGTTCTGCAGAGACGTAAATGGCAATGGAAACGGGAATGGAAATGGAAATGTACTGTTGCCAGCCAAGAAGGAGGAGCAGCCGGAGGAGTCGGAAAAGAAGGTAGAGACAACGATAAAGCAGAATGGGGAGACAAGTGCAACAAAGACTGGAATAAATGTAACAGTAGCAGCAACAACCACCACTACTTCCGCGCCAACAGCAATATCAACGGCTCGGATGATGGTGAAAGTGGAGCCGGGAACCGAGGAGGACGAGCAGCAGGAGGAGGAGGAGGATAGAAATAACAATAAAAACAACAACGAGGCGGAGCTGAATGCAAATGTTGAGAATAATTTAGTAACAAGCGTTGTGACTGTGAAGAATGAAGTGAAGAAGGAAGTGGATGTGGATATGCATCTGGATATGAATATCGATGGGGAACGGGAACGAGAACGGAATAGACTTGATGACATGGATCTGGCGGAGAGCGAGACAATGGATGATAGTGAATTGAATGGTGATATTTTTGAATTTGAAGAGGCCGATGTGCCCCTGCCACCACTGTACTTGCTCAAAGACGAGGGCAGTGACAAATGGGTACTACTGAACGATTTGTGCAATTTACTTAAAGTTAAATCCAAGGATACGCTCCTAAACAAGGTACTCTATACCATACCCCCATGCCTGTTCCATGTATTAACATTTTTCTCTTCTTCCTTCCAACAGCTCTGTCCAAATAACAACAACAACAACACCAACAACAACAACAACAATGCGTTGGCCAATAGCCAGAAGCAGCTGCTGCGGGAGTTCAAGATCGATGATTTCCTGGAGAAGGCCACCTGCCTGCAGCTGCTGTGCGCCGGCGAGAAGCTGAACATGTTCAGCTCCTCGAAGGTGGTGCTCATCAAATACAACGACAGTGTCAAGAACTTGTTGGGCGTCAAGACAATTTTAATGAAATTTTAAACAGAGAGATATACAAAGGATACTATACTATATGTAGGAACAAGAACGATGGAAACGGAGACGGAGATGGAGGGAATCGGAACGGGAACGGGAACGAGAACGAGAACGAGAATGGGAAGCCCCTAGATAAATTTTGAACAGAGAATTACGAAACCTATCCTACTAACGTGCGTAACGAGAGCAAACAAATTTGAAAGAAATAAAAACTATTAGTACGAATATAATTTTAGCAGCAATCTAAATCTATATATATATATATATATACGATATGCAGTATATATTTTAGCTAGTAGCTAGTTTTTACCACACATACACATACGTCTTTGTCTTTGGAAGATGGAAGATCTTTTTTAAAGGAAATTAAATTAGAGCTAATGCAAAGTGATACAAAGGTGCTATACACACTCAAAACGAAGAAAAACGAAAATGGGGATTATGCAAAATTCGATGTAGATCGACGGCGATGTAGAACGGGAGAGGAGAGGGAGAGTGAGAATATTGATGAAATCTGGAATCTATTGCAAATTAGAAAGTATAACAAACTGAAGGAATCATATGTTGTATGAGAATCGATAGACAGACAGAAAGACAGACAGACAGACAGACACACGACAAAATGTATGCCAGCCAAGCAGCTAAATAAATATATATATATATTGTATATTGTATATCTAGGGATAATGTGTAATCTATGGTTTTAAAACAAACAAAAGCAGCAACAAATTAGCAAAAGTATAACATTATTATTACAACATATATAGTATATATTGTAAGCAGATTAGAGAGAGATAGAGAGAGAGAGAGAAAGAGAAGTATTTATGTATTATGTATTTTTAAACGAAATTATTAACATAACGTACAGATCCAACTATAATGTAAATCAATTTTCAGATAGGTTTGTAATTTTCTATGTATGTATGTAATTGTCGTGCGTAAGTTTTGTGCAACTATAAAAACAAACAGAAACCATACAATAAAAAACAAAATAAATGAAATGTGAATTTTTGGCAATTTAAAAAGTGCGTTTTTTGTTAAAAGAATACAGAGAAAACAATAGAAAATAGGAAATTTCATAGAGCAAAAGGTCGCACTACGCTCCGTATTAAGAAATAATCAAAAAGTATAAATATTTCCCTAAAAAGAAAGGGGGAATTAAAAACCCACTTGATTTAAATTTGAGAGTAAATTGGCTGCGATGATTTTTCGAATATGTATTCAAAGCGGTTTGGTTCAAGTTTCCCGAAATATGGGATTTTATGGATATAGCCATGCCAAAAGAAACCCCGATTTTTGTGGGGATTGTCATAAGATGGCATAAGTTCATGTTCCACATATTGTGAGAAATAACAGAGTGTTTTTTGACTTTGTAGGTCTATTTACAACTCAATATCCAACAGACCATTTCCCAAGGACTTAATCGTAGACCAGGATCTGACCCAAATACGTTGAAAATACTCCACAGCAAAATTCCCCTTTGCTATTACACCCATCGTGTTAAATACATTGTTTTTAAGATTTCTAGATCATCAAATTGAGATTTCCTCCAGATTTTCATTTCGTATGTGATGAGAACAGAGCATTTTCCGATCCGTCTTCATGGATCCGATATGACCCGACAAACCATTTTCCGCAGTATTGTGAACTATTTCTGTTGCTCCGGACGATGTCGTTTGGGAGCATGAATTGAATGTACGAATGGACTTCAGACTTCTTGAATGTGAGAACCGTTCAAGCCGTTCAATGGTTCTGGTGGGGTCTCTATTTCAGGTAATTACCCTTTTCCTGATAAACAACACAAACTTTCCGACTCATGTTTGAATTTGAGTGAATGGCAATAAGGACATTCTTTGTCCTTAGCTTCAATCAGCACTTTCGGATAAGCGGAATATTAATATACGAGTTGGTCCACAAACACTGGAACACGACTTTCTATGGCCGGTACTCAAAGAGTATAGGGGTATATTACATTTGTGGGGAACGTGGATGTGTATAACACCAAGAAGGAAACGGTTCCGAGCCCATAAAGTATATATATTCTTATAGCTATGTCTGTCTGGCCGTCTTTCTTGTTTATCTCTTAGTAACAAGAGACTATGGGAACTAGAGCAATCCAATTTTTTGTGCAGGCTCTTGTAATATCATACTGAATCAAGTTAGTTTTATATTTTTGAGACGCCCGCTTCCGCCCCCACAAAGGACGAAAATCTGTGGCATCCACAATTTTGAAGATACGAGTGAACGCAGAATCATGGAGAATGACCATATCTAGCAAATTACCGAATCTGGATCAGATCGGATCGTTATTACAGCCAGAAGGAAGAAATGAAATTGGAGCGGCTAGACTACCCCTAGACACGCGCTTACTCATTCTCTCTCTCTCGCACGCTTCTTCGTATAGTGTGCGCGCTCTTCTGGAGCGGAGCGAGACAAAACGGCTGGTGCTGGTGTGAGAATAGAGAAAAAGAAACAGAAGTAAATAATAATTTCACCATGGAATGGAATATTCAAAAGTATTTAATATAGTAGTAGAGCCGCGGCCTTTGCCGCAACTTACAACGTTTCCGCTCGTTATGTATGTGTACATCAGATTAAAGCATCCATAAAAATAATAAATTATGGTTTCCCACAGTTCAAAAAGCTTGTTAGTGAACTTTTGTTGATTTCAAAATTGAAACTATTTTTAATTCTTAAAATCAGAGCCTTATAAACGGTTTATTAAAGATGTATGATGTACTGCGGGGTGCTAATACATAGTATTATACATAGTACATGCACACCATGCAAAGGTGGTATTTGATTCTACAAGGGCCTACAAGTGCTTTCTTCACTTGTGTTTTTCCGTCGTACTTGTTTATGTTTTTCCGCTCACAACATACCAGTCATAAATAATCTATTTTATGCAGTTATACCATTTTCTTCTCTTCACAATTAGCGATCGGTTTTTATGTTATATAAATGAAATTTTCTGTAATGTTGTTCTTTAAGTACAATAACGCGTTCATTTCTGAACAAAGAACGAGTTCAAATTCGATAACACACCGATATCAGTTGGCGCCCACTTGGCAAGCGATAAAAGTTCTCTCAGCTCACTACACGCTCGCCTCTCTACTTATGTGTGTGTGTTTGTGTGTGTGAGTATGCGAGCTTTTAGCTGAAAGCTTCGCTGCTTTCATATGATTGCCGTCCTTGTTCTTCAAATGCACGTTTAAAGGCCAAGAATAAATTCGTTGCTGCTGCTGTCCTTGGCCCCGCCACTCTCCGGAGATCCACATACGCGCGCGCACACATACACAGCACATACACTATGCGAGGGCTTTCCGTCTTCTTCTACCTACGCCAACAACTTTTGCTACTCTTTACTGTGTTCCCGTTTGCGTGTTGGCCTACAGACCTAATTTTTTGCGTGCGTTGTGCGCGGCTCCGTGAATAGTTTTTCCCGAAAAATAAAAAATAAACCACAAACCGATTGAGAGGGAGAGTGCAAATAGAGATTTAAGTGAAAGTAAACGGTGCGAAAAGAACTCTCAAGAATCGAGCGTTAGGCTGTGTATAAAATAATTCCCCATGTGTCCATAACGGGAGTGGAATGGACTGACTGTTTAGTGCCCCATCGTGCTGTGTTCCATGGTTCCTCGGTGTATGTTTTCTGTTGCTAATGTGCAATTTTTACGAAATTATCACAGAATGAGGCAAGGCGATAGATAGCGCTGTTGTTGTGTCATAGAATTGGAGCAGCAAGCAGCAACAAAAAATTAGCAGCCAGGCAGCAGCCTCGGCCCCCGCCCCCCTCCGTGAAAGTAAACGCAACAACAAGTTCCCCTCTATATCTCTATCTGTGTGTGGTGCCTGGTGCTTGTGTGTACCCATACAGAAAACTGTGCTGTGTGTGTGTAATAGGAATTGCAATTTATATGTACCGTTGTTGTTGTACTTGTGGGAAGAGCTTTTCGCTTGTTGCGCGCGTGCGGCGATTGTGCAAGAAGAGTTTCCTATTTCCCATTGCAATAATTTCATTCTCCTCTGTCCTCTGTTGTGTGTACGTTCCTCCCAAAAACAAAAATTCGATGTGAGAAAGACCAGACCAAAGAGGAAATAGGCGAAAAAAGCCAGCGAATAGCAGGAGAATCGCGAGAATTGGCGCAGTAGCGCACAAAAAAAGAACGAATAGTGAGAACAACACAAAAAAAAATAAAATCGCAAATGCGTTCGGCGTCGCTGGCTGTGTGTGTGTGTGCGTGTCCGCGTCTGGGCCTGATGTCTGTGTGAGGGGGGCGCAAAAAATATGCTAAAAAAGCTTTCGTCGTTGCCTCCGTCGTTGTCGTCGTCGTCGCAGCAGCAGCAGAAGCAGCAGCAGCAGCTGCTCGCACAGGCGGAAACTGTTGCTGCAGGCCGTGGCAGAACCAGAGCGAGAGAGGAAGAGATACACAGAGTGGAGAGGGAGTAAGTGAGCGAGAGATCGACCCGCCGAAAGGGAGACAGCATTATGAATCACACGCAAGCTTTGTTTTGCGAATTATAAATTCGCCTTCTCCACGAATTCCCATGTGAAGCGGAGAGGCCGACAGCAAAATAGAGAGGCACAGAGAGAGAGAAACACAAGCGAAAACCAACAAAAGTCGAAGACATAATAATAGAACTTTTGCTTTCGGTTCCAACTGGTTTTTGCATGCCCAAAGAGAGCTAAGGAGAGCGGGCGAAAGAGCGCGAGACCCAACCAGACAACAAAGAGGCGGCAGCTTCCAGCGCTGCTTCTTCTTCTTCTCCCCTTCTCTGCGATCGTCTTGGAATCATAGCTGGAAACCGGGCGCATGCGCAGAAGCCACAGCGAAAGAACGAGAACGTGTCGCAGTCAGCGTCAACGTCAACGTCAGCTGCATGAAAGGTAAGCCCAAGTCCCTCTTTCCCTTCCCCACTAGCTTCCTCTAGAACTCCAAACCCCCCCACCCCTACCCCCCTCTCGGGCTGTCCATCTGTCCGTCTGTCAGGTCTTTTGTCTAGTTGGGCGAGAACTCGCACAGGGGTTGAATGGGATTGGTTAAGGGGCATCGGATCGGATCGGATCGGATCTCTGAAAACGAAACCCAACGAAACGAATAAGAAATAACACGAAAGTCGAATAAAGTTAATTAAAGTAACATACATAAATACATGCATACTTAACATATTCAAGTCTTGTCAGAGTGCGAGGGGATTACCAGTTTTTCGGTTTTATGAAGTGGAAAAGTGTTTCCAAAGGGGGAGAAGAACCAGCCACGAATGTAATAACTAAAGTTAAATGGATCTTTGCTGAGGGAACTGTCGGTAGTAGAGGGAATACAGTACAAGCTTTCTGGGGTGGGACCAACACTGAGTTCCCCATGGAAAGGGTTCTCGTTCTCCCCTTGTTAGTCACCCTCCTACGTGTATGTAGGTGATCATCAAGCGAGCAATTTTGTTAAAACTATGGGAACTTGTGGGGTGGAGAGGATCCCGTTTGCTGGACACTTAATTCGGTTAAAATATGTTTGGGTAAATTGATTAAATTCTTAATTCGAAATGTCCTTCTCTGACTTTGTATTAACTTAATTAATTATTAATGGCCGAGGAACTAGGAAACAGGGCAGCTAACATAAACTCTGGGGTCAAAGGCTAAAGCACAAAGGGAAAACCAACTGAAAGCTCTTCCTCGTATATGGGTCAAATGTATTAACATTTTACTGGTTTTCCGTAAATTCATTAATATTTTCTGGACATTGAGTTTGGGCAATAGAAAGAAAACTCGTGGAAAGCTTACAAGAACAAAAAGCTCCGAAAGCTTTGAGCTGTAAAGAATTGACCTTGACATGCTTTCGAATACAATTAGGTTTGTCCTTGACCTACATATGTACATATGTACATGCACATTGCACAGAAGAACATGACCTTCAACTTGACCTTGTCTTGCCTTGGGTACACACATATTTCCTGATTTCGTTGTTTTTTTTTCTTTCGCAGATTCTCTTAAGTGTGAGAAATTATAAACAAAATTCTACTACCGTTACCTGCCATCAATCACTAATCAACAATCAACAACAATACACATCACAACGAAACGTACAAAAATAAAAGTTATACCTACATATATATTAGATACATACATATATAGAAAGATGGACACCTTCAATGTACCTTTGCTGGCGGAGAGCACCAGCAGCAGCAGCAGCAATTATGCGTCAGCAGCAGTCACAGAGGCCACAACCAGCAGCAGCCATCATCATCACCTGCAGCATCAACATCAGCAGCAACAGCAGCAGCAGCAGCAGCAACAGCAGCAGCAGCAACAACAGCAGCACCTCATGGCCCACCATCACAAGGATCAGATGCTGGCGGCGGGAAGCAGTCCCATGCTGCCGTTCCTTAGCTATACTCAGCTACAGCTGCAGCAGAAGGATGCTATTGCCAGCAGCAGCAGCAGCAATGGTGGAACTGGGGCATCCGAAGGAGCAGAGGCAGCAGCGGCAGCAATTGCCACAGATAATTTTGATGGCAGCCAATTGGATGGCGGCATTTCTCTGAGCGGCCTCTGCGAGCGCTTCTTTGTGGCCAGTCCAAATCCTCATAGCAATAGCAACCTGATCCTAATGGGCACCGCCCCTTCAACAACCACAACAGCTACTCAAAACAACAACAACATCAGCAACAACAACAACATCAACAACAACATCAACAACAATAACAACAACAATAACATCAACAATTTGGAGGCTAAAAACGAAACCAGCCACACAGGAGGGGGGGCTCTCCAGTCGGTGCAGAGAAGCGGAGGATCAGTCATTATCGAATCGGTGACCGTTCCCTCGTTCGCCAACATCATGTTCTCCCATCGAACGTCTCAGGGCACAGCCAATGAATGCATCGATCCGTCGCTGCTGCAGAAATCCGCACTATCCAGCAGCTCCATCATAGAGTACCATCAGCTGAATCCCCTGGCAGCGAGTGCCACCAATTCGGGCTCCGTTTCCACCACCAATTTTCTTTCCTCGACCACCGCCCAGCTGCTGGACTTTGATGTGCAAGGCACATCCAAGGATGATAGGATAAGCACCACCACAACCATAGCAGGAGTGGGAATAGGTTCGGGTTCGGGATCGGGCTCGGGTTCGGGTTCCGCTTCGGGATCCGGATCGGGTGCAGCAACGACAACAACAGCAACAACAACAATCACTGCCAATCAGACAAGAAGTTCGTTGCATAGCATCGAGGAATTGGCTGCCAGCTCCTGTGCTGCACCCAAAGCCACCCAATCCACAAATGGAAATGGAAACGGGAACGAGAACCACAGGACTACCACCAGTACAACGCATCAGCAGCAGCAGCAACAGCAGCAGCAGCATCACATGCAACAAAGTGGCAATCACAGTGGATCCAATCTCAGCTCCGATGATGAGTCCGTTTCGGAGGATGAGTTCGGCCTGGAAATCGATGATCACGGAGGTAAGTCCATTCGATATATGAACACATAGTATATACGATAATCCCTTCGATCCCCCCGTCAATTAAAAGTGATTTGGCAATATTCTGTTGCTCTGCGAAAGGTCTGCAGAGAGGTAATAATAATTTCAGATTTCAGGAAAAAAAAGGATAAATACAAAGTAAAGCAAAACAAAAGAAAAACAAAGGGAAATCGACATATTCTTGAGTGATAATATCAATTAAATAAAGTGGAAAAATAATGAAATAATAATAAATGAATAAAAAAATAAAACTACGAATAAAACGAGGGGGAACGTTATGAGCCGCGTCTGCACCGCGGCTCTACTTTATACCCGGTACTCAGTCAGTATATATGTATGTGAGCTTGTTGTAGTTTATTACATGTTCGCAAAAGAAAAAAATTTAATTTTAGCCAAAAAATAACAATTTAAGTCGAACCTTTTCGGAGATTTTGATCTATTAGATGTTTCCATATTGGTTAACATAAATTTTTTACATCTGCCATTTCTACATGTTTTTATCTACTTCCTACATATACATACACGGCTGTGTGCGAGAGAGAGAGGGAATCAGTCTGCGCTTGGGAGGCCACTGAAATTTCATTTGTTCCTTCTGACTATATTTATGATCCGATCTGATCCAAATTCAATACTCTGATAGATATAGTCATTTTCTATGATTCTGCGTTTTTGGTTTTCCCGTATCTTCAAAATTGTAGATTTTTATCTTTTGTGGGGGCGGAAGGGGGCGTGGCCAAATTTTAAAACAAACTCGTCTCGGTTTGATATCACAGGAGCTTGGATAGAAAGTTTGGTGGTTCTAGCTCTTATAGTCTCTGAGAACTAGGCGTCAAAAAATTCGATCAGGCATAGCGCCTACCCCTGTGTGTGAGAGAGAGCGAGAGGGAACGATGCATTTCGAAATGGTTTTCTTCATTGTGGCTATATTTATTATCCGATCTGATCCAGATTCTACAATCTGATAGATATGCTCATTCTCTATGATTCTGCGTTTTTAGTTTTCTCGTATCTTTAAAATTGTGCATGCCACAGATTTTCGTCCTTGGAGTGGGCGGAAGGGGGCGGGGCGAAATTTTGAAATATACTTGTAACAGTGCGATAGGACAGGAGTCTGGATACAAAATAGTGTTCCTCTAGCTTTTATGGTCTTTGAGCTATAGGCGCTAATGAAGACGGACAGACGGACAGACGGACAGACGGACGGACAGACAGACATAGCTATATCGACTCGGCTATTGATGCTGATCAAGAATATATATACTTTATGGGGTCGGAAACGCTTCCTTCTGGGTGTTACACACATTAATTTTTTGCACAAATCTAATATACCCCTTTACTCTTCGAGTACCGGGTATAATGACGAATAACTCAACTATTAGTGTTTATTTATTACTTATTCCCCTTTCGCGACAAGAAAATTGGTTATAAATTAATGAATAATCCATAAATTATAAAAAATTCATAACAATATAAATATTTGTTTTTAAAAACATAAAATGGTTTGATTCCTACGTAACATATTTTATAAAATACAAAATAGACTTAAATTTAATTGGATGTTGTTATATTTAGAAAAGGTTTATATTTATTTCATTTATCCCCAAATTGGTCGATTCATTCGGATCGGGTCTTACATATATCATGAATATGCTTACAGTGGCTCTGGGGCTACTGCCAGAATTAGTTCGAGGTACATGTGTACATAGGTCAGATGCCCGATAGTCAATTTCTATATATGATATTACATATTGAAATGCAATCGTTAAACCCAATTGATACCCAAGAACCATAATCTCTATAGGCATTTGTTTTGGTATTCCATTTAAATCGAGTAAAACCTTGATGGTTGTCGCAAACTTGTCATTACACTACCCCCCAATAGCCCCCAACAATCCCCCCGATTCCAGTCGCTCGTCTCGAATCTCGAATATTTTTGTGTGCCAAGTGCAATGCTAAGTTTAAGCATATGCATACCCAGCCCCCAGCCCACACCCCTGGCCAGCGACCACCTTCTACCCCCTCAGATCTCGACTCGTATGTGAATATCTCCTATGCCGTAGGATGCAGCCATAAAAATCCATTGAAAGTGCCTAAAAAACCAAACAAAACAAAACAAAATGCAACTAACCTACTTTCTGGATTTCCGATTGCGGGCTAAACCGAAATCGGAATACCCTTTACCAATGCACTAGTATCTGAACAACACAATACATTTTTTCGAAATAAAACCTCTAGAAATTTTGCAAAAATCTCTGTGCTTCCAGAGGTAAGCGTAACAAATTGTATTGAAATCTGCATCGATAAACTCTTGTTGTTTTTTAATTGTGGTGCCCTAATTTTAGATATTTTTTTGCACATACATACATATGTACGAATAATGAAATATTTTGAAATATCAAAGTATACAACTTTGCAGTAGATTTGTTGCAGTGATGTATTTTCTTTGTAATTTTTAAAAATAATTACACTTTCGTCCTTCCTCATCCTTTCTTTCAATAAATGTTCATGTGGTGTTTACGCAAAAAAAATACATACATTTCCGTATAATTCTGCCCTGATAATATTTTCGAAATTGAGCTTCAGCTTTAATTTAACTAATAGATATATTATTTGAATGAACTATGCATCTGATGCAAAAGGTAATTTTCTCTGTATTTTTTTATGTTGTATTTTTTTTGTATTAGTGTCTTCTTAAACAGGGCATATTTTGGTTTAGATCTTAAAAATATAATATTTTTGGAAATAGCCAATACACCCATACCCTGCACACACGCTGTAGGGTATCCGCAGAATGGAAATGCAGAAATGTTCGCCTCAAAGTCGTGTGATGTCAATGCGTGTTCGGCAATCAAATGAGGCAGACCAGACCGACAGAGAGACAGACAGACAGACGGACAGAGAGACAGATGCCTGCCAAATGTTGATGATGAGCGCATACACATTTACTGCATGTATCTTTTTATATGTAAATGTATCTGTAAGTTGCAGTTGTTTGGCTAATGCTGAGTTTGTGTGTTTTATTGACATTCAGCAATGTCAGAAGAACCACCCTGCCCCTACCGCTCCTTCTTGGCAACCTTCAATCAAAAAACAAAAACAAAAATAAAACCCGCAAAAGTGCAGCTTAAATTTTACACTCTTTCATCCTCAGAGGCAGAGACAGAGACAGAGACAGAGGGGGAGATAAAGAGAAAGAGAGAGAGGGAGAGAGAGAGAGAGAAAATGGAGCAAGGTCAGTTTGGGGCATTAGAATTTGGGTCAAGCTCAGGCGAGAATTTGTTGTTGCAGCACAGCACAGAGCAGCACTCAATCGCTCGAGTAGCGTCGCGTTGCATTGCGTTTTCTAATATTGGAGATTGGGCCCAAGGAGAAAAAACAAAAAGCGAAATTGCATAGAAATTTGAAGGTCATTGTGTGCATCAGCGCAGCGGCAGCGGCAGCGCCAGCGACGCCAGACCAGGCCAGGCCAGGCGTGTTCGTTCTCTCTCTCTCTCTCTGTCTGTCTCTGTCTCTCTTTTACACACTCTCCGGTCTCCGGTCTCAGGTCTCAGGTCTAGCTCTGCTCTAGCTGCTCCTCTGCTGCTGTTCTGCCTCAGTTGCTTTTATTTCGCAGTCACCGCATTGCCGTTGCCGCTGCCGCTACCGTTGCCGTTGCCGCCGCCGCCGCCGCCGCCCGCCATTTGCCGGCTGACATTGACATAGATTGCAGCGACGCGTCGCTGCTGGCGTTGGCTGGCGCTGCCTTGCGTCTATGACTAGCGCCCCAAAGGATTTAAATGGGTCAAAGTCAGAGCCAGCGACAGCGACAGCGACGGACGGCAGCCGCCGCAGCAGCAGCAGCAGCAGCAGCTTGTTGCATGGCAAAAATAAAATAGCAAAATGCAGCAAATTGGGGCACGACATTGACAATGCATATAGAATGCACATACACACCTTACATACATATGTATGTAAATATGTATGTATATATGTACATACTCGTATGTATGTTGTATGTAATCCATATACTGGTTCTATCGTCGAATGCATTGCAAGGTCGCGAAATTAATGCGAAGGCTGTCGCTGTCGTAGTCAGCCAGACCCAGAGTCTGCCCCAAGGACCTTGCCACCCACCCACCCACCCCCCGTCCAACCGCTTTGTGTGCGTGTGCGTGTGCGTGTACGTGCTGTTGTTCTGCTACCTGTTCAAGGTCATTCTATATGCAAATAACGTCTGCCATTTTGTCTGATTCCCCACCCCTCCACTCCCCTTCCATCCCCTCCCATGCCGGCCTTGGGGCTTCGACGGTGCAAAAGGATTTCGACGCGGCATTGGTGCAGGCTTACTACACATATTCGTATGTGTACTTTAAAGAAGGTTTCGTTGCATGAATTATGGCTTGACCTGACCCAGATGGCGATGCTTATGAAAGGTTCTTCTTAAAGCTGGTGAAAGGTCAAAAACAGCGGAGAGAACAGCGGTGTTCTGAGCAAGGATTTAAATTGGATTAAATACATGTTTTACACGAGTAATGTACGAGTGAGCATTGTGGACAGATTTTGTATTGATTTATGCAATCAATTAACCATTATCTGCCTATTGTGGACTAGGATGATAATAGAATTAACGATAAATACCATACAGGAGAGAAAACAAATTTGCTAAATTCAGATAATGGACTAAACATCGGTGTACCATTGCATTGAATCTGTTGGGATATTCACGGCATTCAGAATCAGTTGCAGATTGTTTAGGCCTGGCTATTGTTGAGTTTGCTTTGTTGCACAAACACTTGGCATTCCTTGGCTAATCAATTAGCCAAGAATTAAGCCAAGCAAGCGTGGAAATCCCTCAAATTCTATCCTCCATATTGGTCATTCACACTCGCTTTATTTCTATTTCTATTTCTGTTTCGAATTCGAATTCTAATTCTTTCTCACGGTAAAGGTTGGTAAACCGCAAGTGCTGTAATGGAATCGAATCGAACCGAACCGAACCAAACTCACAGACACAAGATACAGATACACCGCACCGCACCGACATACACAACAATAGTTGGGGGCTTAGTCAAGCGATCAGAAAACAGAAATCTTGTAAATGCAATCAAGGATGGAACATTGAACAAAAGTGCATAGAAATATCAAGTTTTGGTTGCCGCCTGCCCTCAAGAACCATTCAATTGAAACAAGCAATAATAAACAATAATAGCAAAAACAACTGAACAATACTCGTGATAATGATAATGGAAGCAATTAAAGGAGGCGATTGGATGGATGGTACAACAGGGGAACGGACGGTGGAGGGAGGTCTCAAGGGGTGTTTGTTTTGTGTGCTAATTGCTTCGCTAAGTGAATAGTTATTGGGGGGAAAAATGTTTTTCTTACAATGGAAACACACACACACTTTAGTGTTTTTTTTCCAAATGAAATTTTCTGGTGCGATGAATCGTTGAACTTTTGATGGGTTTTCATTGAAATTAGCTTGAGCTACACAGCCATGAGAAGTACTAAAAACGTATATTTACCAAGCTATATACATTATGTATTGGATCAATTAAGAGTGGAAGGAGCTCAGAGTAAGGGATCGAAAGATGAAAAGCCTAGCGCACTCGTCTCAAAAATGTTTAATTGTTCTATTGGATTTTTGGCAGAACCGACATTGACAGAATTCGATGGTTGACTACCATCTGATAACTGCATATATAGTACAGGGTGTGTGGGCTGGCGTATCATCTTTTTTTTCATTATATTCTTTAGATGTTCGGGAATTCCGTCACCAATTTTCTGCTCCAATGCATGTTTTTTTCGACTTTCCCCAGCATAAAATATCACATGCAGCAGTTTAATGGAGGTTCAGGTCTAGAAAGGATAAAGACCGATTCATTCAGCGACAAGGGAAATCAGTTTGAAAAACATCACAGAAAAACAAATGAGTCCTTCATATAGCGGGTATATAGCGGTCCCAAAACCATAGCAGATACCGCTGTTCGAAACATTTTAATTGCTTTCCTATTAGCTGGAATGCTTACCATGTTTTTCGGTTTTTCTCTGCGGCAGGAACTCGTGTCCCTAAATATATTGGCCCTTAATGAGACTGTGGATAAGCATTTAATGGTCTTACGGCTAAAATGTTTGGTCCCAAAAACTGCACAATTTCTCTATATCTTTATCCTTTATCCCTTTGTGGCGATATTCGAACACTTTCTGTTGCCGAACTATACTGCAATACACAATCCTACGATTGGCTTCTAAAATGATCCCAACATTTTTTTTTTTACTTTCTTGCAAATGAAAATTCTGAACAAAGGCTACTTTTGCTTTTCCCGCTTAAAACCTTGTGACATTTAATTTCCCAATAAACGTAAGAAGGGTGGCCCTGAAGTGGCCTCTAAATATCCTTTCGAAGAGGTGCCACAGATAAGTGCCACATATTCCTATTCGCTCTTAAATATAAAGGTATCGTCTCAAAAACTCTTCATAATTTCTGAAAAAATTATCTTCGCAAAAGGTTCAATGGAACTTCCCCCCTAATCGATTTTTTCTGAACTACTTATCCTCTCGAAAATTCTCCGATGAACTAAATCACAATTGCCCTATCTCAAAAACTCTTCAAACATAAATACATATGCACTACTACATATGTAAACAAATATATACATATGTATAAAAAATACCTAATATTAGATATTATTTAATGTACATACATAAAACCTTACCTGCCTACGCTTATACCATTAAAGTCATAAGTTTGTATTTGTTTTATGTATGTATCATGCATATTACAAATGTTTAATTGTTTTTTTTACATTTTGCATTGTTTAGTGTTTTGTGGTTGTTGCTTTGACCATTTTGTTGTTGTTTTCCATGCACATAGTACATTTGTTGTTAACCTTAGCTCGAATGAGAAAATGTCATTGAGAGTGTCTGGGGCGGGAGGCGAGTCGTCGCTGTCTGCCTCCTCTTGCAATCCCCCTTGCCGTCTGTGCCTCCCTTCTGGTGGAAAAGTGTGCTAATGGGTCGCCAGTTGACCCTGTGCCACTTTTCTCTCTGCTTGCAACGCTGTCGACGCCGGCAGCGCTGTTGTGCACTAATTTTGCAATATTGTACTAGTGGGATGTAATGGGATGGCATGGGGTGGCGGGAGCGTCGCAGAGGCAGAGGCAGATAGAGAGAGAGAGAGAGCCAGCGCGAGATGGCGCATTGATTTTTAATTTTTGTTTTGTTTTTGTTTCTTTTTTTGTTGCAGCAAAAGTTGATTCTCATTTGCACTTGCTATCTCAGTTGCTCATCGGCTTCTCGTCCCGCCCTCTCTTTCGCCCCTCCCTGCTGCATTATCGTGGGTGTACGGATTGGTGCTAGGGGTAGGGGAGCGGGAACGCCCTGACCTAGTTGCATTCTTGATTCTATTTTCTTTATATTTATTTATTTATTTAGTATTTGCTTAATGTGCAGTTCTACGACAACAATGCGTGAATTATATTACATTTACAAAAAATCAAATTCACTCATTTCTAATGTTCCAAATTCGAAAATATAAAATTATAAAACCCTTTGCCCATTAAATTTGTTGTGTTTAATATTTACCAATATTTATGTGTGTTCTTTTCCTCTCCTTTTTCGGTATTAGTGTTATTATCTTAGTCTAACTAGATAAATAATAGAAAAAAATAACAAAAAACAAAAAAAACTAGATTTAACTGAGATCTGAACTTAGAGATTGGTTCTTTCATTCGCTTCGTTGTATGATCATCATTCAATTATTTATTGCTTTATTTGTTTTTTGGTAACGTAACTCGTTTCGTTTGGGCCTTTTCCTATGTTTTCCTCTCATCCGCTCTCTCTCTCTCTCTCTCTCTCACTCTGTCTCTGTTCCGCGGAATTGCGTTGTAATATTTACTACGAACATCAAAAGCGTGCCAGAAGCAGACACCGACAACGCATACATGCACACATATGTATTTACTACAATGGGGCTCTCATTTTTCTTATCTATACCTTATCGCTGCGTATACGTAATGTGTGATATTTATTGTTTCACTTTGAATTACGTATACGTCATGTGTGCGGGCCCCACTTCCACTGATTGGGTATAAAAAAACAAAAAAAGAAGTAAAATAAATAATAAATACATATGTATGTAATTATAGAGCAAAGGAATATCAATGCTTAACCCCAATTCGGATGATTTACAATTAATGGCCTTGATCGATACCTAATTGATTTATTTGCCGAACAATCGATATGCGTTAATTGATCAAACAAATTGATAAGCAGAGTTTAAATTTCGATGGTAGTAATTGTTGGAAATCTAAGCGAATTTCCAGATAGTAAAATATACTAAACGTTTGTAAAACATTAAGAAACATTCGAAATATGGCCACCACTTGAATATTACTTTCAATTGAACAAAAGGGTACCAGGCCTGGACTGGCACTGGACACATATGGACCTATGGCCGAATCAAAATCCAGCTGACAGATGGCAGCGACAAGCAACGAAATTTGAAAAAATTATTTACTGATTGACTAGATTTGCTGTCTTTAAAGAAATGGCGTTCTTCCTTTGAAGGCCTCTTCTTCTAGGCTCCATCTTTTGACTCCCTTTTCGAAATGCATTTCCCAAGTGGCGTAGCGCATTCAGCGGTCGCCCAAGTTAAACCATTTTCAATCTTCCAGTCACAACTACATACACACACACACACACACAAATAGTTTATTCTTAAAAAAAAGTTAAAATTTGTTTTGCAGTCCCCCACACACACACACACACACGGGCACGGGCACACGCGAACACACTAGCAAAGCAGGGGCAGAGCTTTTGCCGGCCCACGAGCTTTTGCAGCGTGTGCATGTGTGTGACTGTGCTGATGCGTGTGTCTGTATGCGTACGCGTGTGAGAGTGTTTGCATAGTTGAGGGGCGCGCGCGCCAACTGCAAAACGAAAAGCAAACTTTAAACGATCCTCAGATCCACGATCCACAGCAGAACAGAACAGAACAGAAGACAAGAGATGGCAAAGGGAGATAAAGATACATACATATACATATGTACGTACGGAGATGCCCATTCAGATACAGATACAAAAATGTGGCGGAGACTGGAAAAGCTTTCCAGCATAGCATGCAAGTAGTAGAGTGTAGAGGAGAGCCAATGCAAACTAAAGCAAAAACATCAACAGCAACAACAACAAAAACAACAACACCAAGACATGTGAGCTTTTTGCCGCCAAAGCTCCAACAAATGGAAAACAGAAAGAGAGGGAGAGGGAAAGAGCGAAACATACACAGAAAAACAAATACTGAATCAAGAACGAGAACAACTCTTGCAGTTTAGGTAAATGGGTCGGTCCGGTCAACGTCAGCAGCGACGCCAGCAGAGAGGGCGACAGAAAACGCACGATAGAGAGCGAGAAGGAGAGAGAGTGTGTGAGAAAGAGGCAGCGAGTGTTTACACTTATCGGCTTTACCTTATCTATCGCGTATTGTCACATTCCCTGTTCACATTTCATTTCATTTAATTTCAATTGCATTTTGATACCCTTTGTGGGAGGGCATTTTGAATTTGTATAAAACTCAGCTAGTCCTTCAGTTGCTTAAGTTTCCCTTTCCTGGTCGCAGATCGGAACTGCAAGGTTCGGATTACTACATCCCTCATTTTCAGTACATCCGCCAAGGAAAAGATATTAATGTTAACAGATACAAATACATCTGCCTTAAGTAGGACAGATCTCAAGGGTATCTAAATCTTCGGCACCATTTCGTTCTTGTTGTTTCATTACTTAATTCACCCAAAAAATGCTGCCCATTGAAATTTTTGCTGTCGTATGCCCTCCCCCCTCCTATCGGCGCCCCCTGTTTCACTTATTTTTGTTGGTTTTATTTGCATTTTTTTTATTTATGTACTTTTTTTTTTTTTGTTTCAGCTCCCTTGCTTTTATTTGCTTTGTGAAATTGTTGCGGCAGGTCTTGACTGTTTTTTTTTGTTTTTGTTTTTATTATTGCCTTTTGCGATTTTTTGTACTCCCTCAAGCAGTACCATAAGGTAGCGTGAGAGGATGGGTGGGGGAGGGGTGGAGAGTGCGCGGGTACTTATTTATGAAGCAATTATGTTTATTTATGATTTTTTGAGTTGTAAATTCAAAATGCTTTCAAATGCTCGAATTGCTTTTGTCAAGAGGGGGTCAGAGGGGCAGGCTGAAGAGGCTTATTACCCAAGAGTCAAGAGCCAAAAGCCAAGAGCCAAGAGCTGGGTGGTCTGGTCGGTCGTATGTGTGGATTTTGGGTCTGGAAATCCCTAAAACTGAACAACTGAATTTTTGTTCACCTCAGCAAATTGGATTTCCTTTTACTTCTCTCTCTTACAGACGAAGTAGCTTGATAGTCACATCGAATACCTAAAAGGATCGAGAGTATAGCATATATTCGGTGCAAATAAACTTTTGGCTGAACTTTTAATGCTCCTGTCAGCCCAAGGGATTGGTATAATTCAACCGCTATGTATATTTCTTAGATACAAAATTATTGTTTCTTTTATCTTCACATTAAAAAAGTTAGTTTTCTTATCGCCTTTATAAGACAAAAAAATAAAAGAAACTTCATCTCAGTTTTCCCATACCGGGAATTGAACCCGGGCCTCCCGGGTGAGAGCCGGGTATCCTAACCACTAGACAATATGGGATTGACAATCACAAAGGATATCCTATCCACCATTTCAAAAATGCTCAGATATTTATCTTGTATTTATTTCGAATATTCTTCTACTATTTCCTATTTTCTGGTTTAATTTCCTCTATTTCTTTCTCAAAAGATTTTCCAAAATATTTCCACAAGTCACGTGATTTCACGCCCAAGGTCGTAAATTTATTTAAAAAATATTCAATCATGTTGGAATCTAGATTTCGGAATGTGGAAAGACCTTTAAATAAATATCAAAATTTGTATACAAATTGTTATAGCAAATAACGAAATAATTTACACCCCGTACTATGCCCATCTCTCTCTCTCTCTCGCTCTCTCTCTCTCACTATCTGTGTTGTGTGTAGTGTGATGTAACCATGTTTCTTTTTGGGTGGAGGCAGGTGGGAGGTGGTCTGGGGCCTGTTTTTGTTTTCTTTATATATTTTTATGAATTTATTTTTATAATTTGCTTACAATTTAAGATGTTTCTTGTTGCTGCTTTTGGCGCTGCTGTTTTTGCTTTTTCCCTACCTTTTCCACTGTTTTTGGTGTTGTTTTACCCCCCGCCCCACACCATCCGCCCGCTGCTGCTTCTTTTGAGTTTCGTCTTATCTGCTGATACGAAACGACGGCAACACGAAGTACTTGGAGAGCCGAAGTGTGACCAAAGCTTTCAGTTTCGTTCGTTTCTTATGCGGTGTAAGTGTGTGTGTCTGTGTGTGTCTGTGTGTGTGTGTGTGTGTTTGTGGCAGCCATCGTTGTAGTTGATTGTAGCTTTTGATAGCGCTGACCCACTTTGACTATTTGCATGGCCTACTGCACTTGGCCAAGTTTTTGTCTCTCTCTGCCACACACACATGACCGAAAATGAGTGCTAGAGCGAGATAGATGGACCCCCCTCACACCCTCCTTCACCATATGGAATATTTCGATTTATTTAGCTTACATTTGAAAAGGTGATGGATACTAGTAGCTATTCGTACAACATATTGTATATCCAAATAAAATTACTCATACGCACTTTGCATACATGCATATCTCTCTCGACAGTCAGCTCTCAATTTCAATGTCCCTCTCTCTGTATCTGTCTATATCTCTGTCGTACATATTTGTCGCAATCATTAGTTGGGAAATTTATGGCAGATCATGGCAGCCATATAAAACTGTAATAATTGCAGCTAGGCAAACAGAAGCCACGGAAAACCCCAAAATAAATGGAACATACAAATGGAACAACTATGTATTTTTAAATCATAACATAGAGGACTAAATCCTCTTCTCCCGTCAGATACATGTGTATGTTTTATTAGATTGTAGATTGTATAACATAATATTCCTTCTGTCTGTGTGTGTCTACTGTTCAGACATTGTTGCGCACTAAAACATACCCAACAAAATTGCGTAAATTCGTTTGTGCGTTCATTTCCAAATTAATTTTTATATCGTTTTTGTATTTTGTTGAGTTGACTGTTTTGGCACTTGAATTGCTTATTTGATTGGATTAATGGAATGTGGAATAAGGGCAGTATTTTTAGGAAGCGCATGAATTCGCGAGGGTCAAACTAAATTACAAATTTGCCCTGCAGGATAAATATATGTATGTATGTATGTAGTACCAGTTTCCGACATAGTTTTGAAATGGGAATCAATTCGATGGAGAATTTGGTTATCAAGAGCACTAAGGGATCGGTATTGTACGCTACGCTTTATGTAAACATAAGGAATGGTTGAAAGAAAAGTCCGTTTTATAAGAGTTCTCCTAAAGTTTGCATTCTCTTTTACTGCAGCTGCTTCTGCCGAGATCCAACTTCAGGCCGTGATTAAAATTCTTTGGCTTATCCCTGAGCCCGTCTAACAGTTTCTTTTGAACAAAAAACCCTTCACTTGGCAAGCAAATTAATTAGTTTTGACATCGTTTAACTTTAACCCCAAAGTAGTTGACATCGTCATTGCCATTTTGTCATCATCGCCATCAGCGTCATTCCTCTCCATTGTCAACCTGCATGCATATTGTACGAGTCTGTGTATGTATTTGTCCTTCACTCGAATTACAATTGCAGTGTACAAATAAAAATGTACAAAATATATACATACATATATAAATATGAAGATATTTCAATTGTTGTTGGTTTTATGACTTGCCTAAAGTTAAAGTTGATTAAAACCTTTAAGAGAGACCTTTTTATGGCGACAACTTTGTGTTTTTTTTTTTTTTTTGCTATTTTGTTAGCTGTTTGCTGTTTGTTTTTGTGTGTGTTTGTGTGTGTGGGGGGTTTTTAGTTTGTAATGTTGAATCAACACTTGATCTCAAAGGACACATGTGGTGCACTTGTCTCCACCTACCCCCTGCAGGCCCCCTGCTTTGTAAACTGGGTCAATGCAATTTGGGTCACCTAGATTTGATTACCAAACCGAGAGCCAAGAGTCGTTCAGTGGGTCGGTTCACCCAAGCCAAGCCAAGCCAAGCAAAAGCCGAGTGCGCTCTCTATCCATATCTTTCTCTATTTCTATATATATATATACTACATATATGTACATATATGTTCTCTCTCTCTCTCCCTTGCTGTGGGTGCAGAAGTATCTAGTACATGGTTCAGTTGTTGCTGCTGCTGTGGCAAACAGCTGCGTGTGAGTGATGGGTGGACTGGATGTGTGGGAGGGGGAGAAGGAGGTTCCAATAGCGGAAAAGGACCAAAGTGGGGGAAATGGAAAAGGTATGGGGTATATATGTACATATATACATATGTAAGATGCATCGACAATATGTGTGTCACAAAAGTGTTGTTAAAGAGATAACGGATGCCATGAGGGAAGGAATTGCCGGAGAATGTGCCAATCAAATTGTTCTAGAAAGGATACAATACAGCTCGATAGGGAAATGTCATTGAAAATGACAGAGGAACTTGCAAAGAGGAAAACGAAACGATAAAACGATTGGAGTAATAGTAAGAATAGGATAGGCAAGGACATATGCAGAAACAAATCTGAAACAAGGAAATGGCAACAAGGTTTGGCTATGAATGAGAGGATAAAAAGAATGGGCTTAGGATAAGGCTGAACAGAACAACCAATTTCAAGGAAACATTTCAACAGATCAACAGCTGTTTAATGGAAATTCCGAGCAGTCGGCATAGTATAACTATAGTAATATTAGTAGCTCCCACCAAAAACTCATCGACGAATCCTATAGGATATATCCAACTTAAGCCACTAAATTCAAAACCGTTCAAGTGGTGTTGATACCTACAAAAACCATCGAAATAAAACCCCAACGAAATGGGTCACACACTCACACGCCAAATCGAACCGAACCATTAACACAACGAATAGTACCCCCCATTACCCATTCGGTATTCGGTATTCACTCCAAAGCAATACCAAAATTCAACCATATGGCGCATCGACTCGAGTACAATGGGACTTTCCCCCAACAAAAAAAAACAAAAAAAAAAACAAGGAAAACGAACGTATGACGAACCGAAGCGACAAAATTTAACGTAAATTGATGAAATTGATTGGAAAAACGTAGTCCAAAGGCAACGACGGGGCAACAGTAACAAAAAATATAACCAAAATGTATTTCAAAATACAAAGCGAAACAGAAACAGAAACAAAATCGAAACAGAAACCGAAACTGAAAAAAAAAAAACGAAAGTGCGTGCGATGAATAAGGAAAATTGCGCAAACGATCGTGAATGCTTCACACTGTTGATTGTCTCGTATACCCTTTGCAAAGAGTACTATGATTGGGTTGAACAGTACAGTATGAGATGCCATTGGAACTAAACAACAAATAGTTTCTAGGTCCAGCACCTATTAAATTCATAATTTGGTCAAATTTAAAAAAAAAAAAAATAAGATTAAAAAAACTTGATATATTCCATAGAAACGCACTCAAATAAGTAGATATAGTATATATAAAAGAAGTATTCCTGCGGATTCCGTTTTGTTTGTTGTTGTTATTATATGTTGCAGAATAAGTCTTGGTGTACATTGTACGGATATTGAAAGAATACGTGTATTTTTCATGTAAAAATATATATATAGTTATATAGTACATAGTTGTCATTGAAGTTAAATCTGATCGATCTGATCTGCAAGGGTATCTAAAGCTTCGACTTACGAAACTCTGTCTTTATTTCTTTCTGGTTTTGTTATTGCCCTTTACACGCACCGCATTCAAAAAAAAAAAAAGCTGCCAAAAAAACTATCAGCGGTGAGACAGAAAGAGACTGTGTATAAAGCGAGATGGAGATAGAGATAAAGAAAGAGATTGTGTGAGCGTGAGTGGGTTTTTGGGGGATGGGATGGGATGGGATGTGAAGCATAAACACAAAAAGTGCGTGAGCTTTTTTTGTTTTGTGGGTTTTGCTTTTGTGGCATTTTCAGCATTTTTTGTTGGGTTAGGTTCAATGTGGAATGGAAAAAGAGAGAGAGTAAGTGTTGAAGGGTGAGAGAGAGCGAGAGAGAGAGGGAGGTGCGTGTGGGGCGTGAATTGCTATTGCGTATGCCGCTCTGGGTGTGCGTAAAGCGTTCGTTTTTTCTTTGTGTACGTGGGAATCTCTCATTGCGGTTGCGGTTTCGGTTTCGGTTTCGGTTTTTTTTTGTTTTTATTTTGTATTTTTTAGTGTATTGTATATTTCACTAAAAAAAGCTCCATGCAGCGTCTGCTGCTCTCCCTCTCTCTCTGTCTCTCGCTTACGCACACGCTTCTCCTGCTCGTTTTCATTTTCATTATTTCTGTTTCTTTATTATTTTCTGTTTCTGTGTCGATTGCGTTGTTGAATATTTCCACTTTGTTTATATAATTTTAATCAAAAAAGAAAAAAAGTATATTTGTGTGTCTGTGTATACAGATGTACGGATATATACTTGTGTGTGTGTGTGTGTGTGTGTGTGTACGTAAAAAGCTTCCCCAAAAGTGGGTCAGTAGGTCACCATATCTAACAACGAGGCAGGCGGCGGGCCGGCAGCAACGCTAACGTCGCAGTCATCGTCTCTGACAGCAGCCAGACGTAGCCAATTTTTTATATCACTTTTATACAGATTTGGTTTTTTTTTTGTTTTTTGGGCTCTTCTTTGGTCTGTTTCTGGCCTGGTCGAAACTGGTCGCTGTTTCTGTTCTTTTTCGAAAATGGATCAGTTCAGAAAACTTTGCGAAATTAATTATAAATAGTTTTGGCATTTTAATCGCTTGGCTTTTCTGTTTTAGTGGTCGGGCGGGTCGCGTTTTGATATTTGGAGTAAATATTTATTTGTTTTGGTTTGGTTTTGGAACATGAAAGGGATTTGCACACACGATTTTGTTGGAATTTTCGAGATGTTAAAACACACATCTCCTCTCTCCGATAAGTTACATACATTTGTGTATATATACATATTTGCATTTTTTCGATTCATAAATCTGCTTACGGGCCGCTTTAGCATCGGATTTGGTATCTCGGAGATCTAGCCTGTGCCAAAAACCCCAAAAGCCGCAGAGAATCAACAACAGACTTTATGAAAACCGCAGCAGAAAAAAAGCCATTCAAATGTGAATTGAAAATGGTCAAAATTGTGTGTTGGTTTGTTTAATTATTGCTGTTTTGAGCCCCAAGGTGGCTGCAGTCCACATTCAACAACAATAACCAGAGAACCACAGAACCAGAGAAAAAAAACAAAAAACAAAAAACAAAAAAACACCAGCCCAACGCGTGTTTGCCTAATTGGGCAGATTTTCATTTTCGTTGTTGTCAAACAATTAACATTAAACATATTTTTATATTATTTACACATGGCGTACGTCTTGGCTGGCATTTATTAACATTTCAAATTAATGTAAAAATATCTTCGAATATGCTCAAAAAATGTGCAGACAACACACAACACAAAAAATGTTCGATTCAAAGATAAAAGACGGGGGAGCCTCCCCCCCCCCAACAAGCATTATGTTTCTTTTGTTGATGTTGCCTTATTTTATTTATGGTATGTTGGTTTATAAAAAATGGAATCGTCATAAATTAAAAAAAAAACTAAGCCACAAAAAATATTTATAGAAAAAATACAACCACATGGATTAAAACAATTGGAAAAACAGTACAAATCATGGTAAAGGAACATACATTTTGTTTGTTTTTTAATTCCACAAAAATACTTATGAAAAGCACAAAAAATAAAGCTTTTAATTTGACCCAAATTACACATAGAAGGTCCTAGTATCCATGCCACTCCACCACCCTCCAGCCCCCCACAGTTCTCTTCTTTGCACCTTCCTGTGTTCCCCCTTTTGCTCTCGTTATCCTTTTATTCTCGTCCTTTCTCTCAGCCATAGTTCTTCAACGAGCACAAATGCATCTCATTTGTTTCTACGCATCAGGCGGGGGGGAGGGTGCCCTCAAAGGATCCCACTTTTTTATACGCCCTCCTCCCTCTCTCTCTCTCTCTGCTTCTCTCTCCCACGCGCTGCTTGAAACGCGCATTGCATTTTAAGCAGAAAACACCCGACGCCAACCACCCAGGCCCCCATCTCCCTGGCCTACACTCTGTTCGGCTGCAATTGTTTTTGTGGCCTCGTGACCTACTTTCGAGCTTCGTCAACTGCAACGACAGCGTCGTGGCAGAGGGGTAGAGTGAAGAGGGACAGAGCGGCCGACTGCGAAGCGAAGCTCTCTGCTGCTGTTACGCTGCTGTTGCTGCTGCTGCTGTAGCTGCTGCTGCTGCTGCTGCTGCTGTTGCTGTTTCGCTGCTGCTGTTTCGCTGCTGCCGGTGAAGAGCGCGTGAGACGTTTTAAATGAATTGCAGTCTCTGTTTATCTGTATGTATTTGTGCATGTCTGTGCATGTTTCTGTTTCGTATTTGCACAAATAAGAAGCAGGGGTAAGGAGACGAAGAAGAAGAACCCAATCGGCACCATAAAAATCGAGCAAAATCAACAACAAAGACGAGAATTGCATTGAGAAATGCGAAAAAAGGAGAATAAAAATTGTATTTTTACGATGATTTTCTGCTTATTTTGAATGCAATTCAAATTCCACACGAGAATTAGTCAGCAATTAGCATGTGCCCCAAGGGGGTGCAAAAGAGAGTGGCAGCAAGGCAGCACGAGAGGCTGATACATATATGCATAGGCAGGGAGACGGGAAAAGGTGGCGAGAGGGGGGTACTCGTCGTCAGTTGGAATGTGTAAAATGCAAAGGAACACAGATATGGAAACGCAATGAAATTAAACAAAGGAAAGATATATATATGTATGTACATATGTACATATGTAGTAAATTATAACAAAGAAAAGAGGGGCAGATGGAGAAAAGTCGATCTTATACAAAGGCTTGCGAAGTGCATAGTACAGTTAAAGCTCTTCAAGCGCGAAGACTGAAAAGATCACTATATACATATGTAGATCCCATCCATCCATCCACCACACCTACTTTTGCCACCCCCCATTACAAAAGCAAAGAGAACTGTTTTCATATTAACCCAGAAAACCAATATTGATTATAATAAATAAATGATATAAAGCAGAGCGCAATCAGAAACCGCATCGTGCCGGCCTGGCCTGGGTGCCACACCTGTTTCGCTTCGATTCGATTTTTGATGATGATATTCCCATGACGGGCGACATATAGACTGACGTCGGCAGCGCAGCTATGCTGCAGATCTGCAAAGTACATAAAAAAAAAAAAAAATTAAATAAAATATAAAAAACCATCGTATGACCTCATTAAAAATGCGCTATAATAAATATACATAAATAAATACATATAAATAATAGCGAATGAAATTAACAAAATATAACAGAGGCAAATTAAATATAAAATATTGTGTAATTTATAAGCGTTAATTAATTTAATTTTACAGAATAAGGATGATAGAGAGAGAGAGAGGGAGAGGGGGGGGGGGGGGGGGTGTTGTTTTGAAATTTATTGCGCATTGAAAAAGTGCAACTAAATTGTAAAAATATATATTACAAGTCGCTGTGTAGTGGGAATACACTAAACAAAATAATGGCATGCAATTTGAGTATTGAAACATGTAATATATCTTTCAAATTTACTTATGTATGTATTCGAAGCCAGATAGATCTTATTAGTCTAGCTTTCAGGGCTGTATACTGTTATTTATACTTTGCTTAACTAATAGATAGTTTATTTGTTTAATTAGTTGTGAAATTTGAAACAGCTGATGTGCTTCGGTGCTGGTATTTTCGGTGGCAAAGCATTTCGAAAAGCATACTTTTTCGAACATTAAGGGCCTAAAAGCATGGGAATTTTCGAATAGTGCGTGGCCTACTATTTCTCTGAGTGCACTATATGGGAATATACAATTATACAAATCTACATTAAGCTGACCTCCCTCCTTCCCAGCGGGCGAGCGGCTGCGAGGGGAGGAGCAGCTGTGGCAGCGGCGGCGGCAGCGGCAGCGGCGGCGAATTGCGGTCGAAACCGTCCCTGGGCGAATCTATCTGTTCATGTGTGTGTGTGTGTGTGTGTTCGTTTGCATCTGTGTGCTTATGTCTGTTTGGATGTGTGTGTGTGTGTATGTGCGGCATATGAAAAGTGTGTCAAGGTTTTTTGAATAATATTTTGTGCAGCGTTAACGCGACGTCAGCGTTCGACGCGACGCGACGCTGGCGCAGAGAAAACGTTGCTGTTGCTGTTTCTGCTGCTGCTGCTGCTGCTGTTGCTGCTCTCGATTGTTGTTGTTGCTGCTGCTGCTGGCATTTGTTGTAATCGCCATGTTTGCTCTTTTCTTTGTCTGTGGGTGTGTGTGTGTGTGTTTGTGTGTGTGGAAGAGTGTGATGGCTGTCGTCCTCCGCCCTGCCTCCTCTTTGTGTTTGCTTTGTAATGTTGGTCTCCTCCCGCTCCTCCTTTTCCCATTCTTCTCCTTGTGTTTGCTCATTTAACGCTGTCATCGTTTCGTCTCTCTCTCTCTTTCTTTCCTTCTTTCTTTCTTTTGTCCGTATTTATTCTTCTTATTATTTCTCTACTTTTCTCGTTTTCTCTCTGTGATTTATTCTTATTTAATTGCTATTTAATTTATGATTTATTGTTAACTTTTTTATGAATTCTCTTTATTCTCGGGCTTCGTTCCATTTATTGTACAATTAATGTACTGTATTTATTTTTAATTTAATTGGGTTTATTTGTCAATCAAGCGTTTCTCCTCCCCCCTCTCTGGCTGCTATATGCATCTTGCCTCTCTGTCTGTCTGTGTTCCCATTTAGAGCAGAAAGGGAGCGCCTGATAAGAAAAGAAAAGCAAAGAAACAAATAAAGAAAGAAAGAAAATAAAGAAATAAAGAAGGAAAAAAAATCGGATTGTAATGGTGTAATCGGAATGTGGGCGTGTGTGTGTGTGTGTGTGTGGGTATGGGTGTGGATGGTTGATTTATTTATAGGGGGGGCTATACATTTTTTAGATTGGGGTAGGTTTAATCTGGTGGAAATTCCCCTCCGTTTGCATAACCGAACCGAAACTACAACCGTTTTGACAGTCTCCCAATTAGCGTTTTGAACCGAACCAAACCTCAAACAGATGTTGGGCTAAGTCGGTTATTTATGGCAGCAAAATGTTACCCCTTGGCAACAAACTCTAATCCATATCACCCAAGACCGTACAGGGAAAGTCCTCTTGGGCGGTAAAACTTTAAATGTTGTTACACAACGGTCCCTGTCCGTCCAAGAGATCTTTCACTGTACCAGCACACACACACACACACACACGCACACACGCATGTATTATTGGTAGGCCCGATTTCCGCTCTACCCAACAGCCCCCACCCCCCTCCCAGTACACATACACAGACACAGACACACGTGCGTCCCAAAAAAATTTCCCATTGACCCATTAACATGGAAAACAGAAAGCGAAACAGAAACAGTGGCAGTGGCAGTGGCAGAGGCAGAGGGGGAGGGGGAGGGCACAAGAGGAAGCGAAATACATACAAAAAACGTATGTAAAAATAGAGTTCGGAACCTATCCTAAGGCTTTTGGTGTTGTTGTGCCGCCACCACCAGCACCACTAGCAACAGCAACCCCAACCCCCGCCCCCCGCCCGCTGTGAGAGCCGCAACAACAACCTACACCAACATGGCAACAGTTTTTCGTTACAGCATAAAATGTCTCTATTCCCTCCCCTTCACACTCCCCATCAGACCCAATATACACCTCCCTGTCTGCCCTCAAACACATTTATTAGCACGCACAGAAAGGGGGCCAGCGATGGAGAGAGAGAGGGAGAGGCAGTGGCAGCGACATAGGCATAAAAGCTGAAACGAAAACGAAATCGAAATTAATCTCTCTAACATAGACCTGAATCTCTACAACAAAAAAGTAGGTCAACTGTGGCAGCGACGCCAACGCCAGCAGCAGCAGCAGCGGCAACAGCAGCAGCGAACGAACGACGTCGTCGTCGTCGTTGTCGTTGTCGTCTTCGTCACACACACAGCAAGACACTTTCACTTATTACATTATTCAGGCGGCCCCAAAACGCCAAAGAGAGGCGGAGAGAAGCGCTCAATGCGCCTCTAGTGGGCGAAACTCGTTCGGGTGTCTGCTCTCTCGCTCTCGTTTTACTTCGCTGACGCTGGCAGCGCTGCCTGATGTCGATTATTTCATACTGAAAGCAAAAGTGATCTGAAGCAGCGAGAGAGATAGAGAGAGCGAGCGTCGTCGTCGTCGTCTTCGACGTCGTCGTCGTTTCTCTCAATGTGCATTCCACCTTCCACCTCCCTCGGGTCCGTCCCCTACATTGCCGGCCTGCCAAGCTGGGGAAAAATGTTACAAGGTTTCGTTTCAGGTTAAGACGAGTTTTTTTTTCTTCTCTTCTTTTTTGTTGTTGTTGTTTTGTTTTTTTGTTGCTTTTGCTTTGAGTCAACTTAATATATTTTTTGTATGTGTATGTTTTTTTTTTGGGTTTCTTGTTGCTTGTCTGTCGGTTTTGTATTTTGTATTTTCTAAATTTAGCTGATATTTTTGTATTGTATGTATATATTTGTGTGTAGTGTGTGTGTGTGAGTGTGTATCTTTGTTTTGCTTCGACTGCGATGACGACAGCCGACGACGAGACAGGGCTATGGCTGTAGAGAGGGGTACGGTACGGCTGGGGGAATGTGGGAGAGGGAACCCGTGCGTCGTCGTCGTCGTTGGAATAAGTGACCTGCCCCATTTGAAATTTGTTTGTGGCTGCCTGTTTCTTCAGTGGTTGTTGTTGTTGTTGGAATTAATTGGAATGGTTTGGAATACGTTGGAATGGCACGGGATCATGCGGATGCAATATGATGGGTTGCGGGGGGATGTGCGATCACTGATCATTGATAGAATGTCCAAAGTTGGGCTCTTGGAGGGATGGCAGGTTCGATGATCCCTGATCGTTGATGGATCCTTCGTTGCGTTACCAAGTATCATTGAATCCCATTACATTTCATTATAATCGGCTGTTGTCTCCGAAATGGAGAGCGATCACTGATCCTTGAAAACGGGGAAGGCTTGCTGGAGGTCAAGATCGAAGACCGAAGATCGAGTTTCCATTGAACGAAATTTAATAATCGTGGAATCGTAATGATTATTGATCGAACAGTAGCATTTACTACTGATTTTTATCGATTTTCATGGGCGGGAGCATAGTCATCGTGATCGAACCACAATCTTTTATGTATTCATAGTTTAGGGATCGGGAAACTACTCAATTTGGCACCATTTCAGCACTTCCAGTGACCCTTCCAGCCCAAAGCAAATGGTCGCTGCTCTTGAGTACAGTGGGGCCCAAAAGTCAGCCCAAAAGTGCTGACCAAACATATGACCAACAAAATGACTAAAAATAAAGCGAAATGTCTTACCAAATGCTAGGCCTTTGTGCCTTAAAGTCAACGTGAAATATTTGGCAATCGACACATAAATTAAAATGGCCAGGCCCCCCTCCCACTACAAGCCCCTTTGGAAATGTTCAGAATTAAGCCGCAACCGAAAAATAAATGAAAATTAACTGTAGATTGCGTAAAGACAAAAAAACCCCAAAAAATACAAAATAAAATACATACAAAAAAAAAAAACAGACAAAACCTTCAGCGGTACGGGGCACACAAATGACCAGCGCTCAAACCCCGTTCCGATCCGAATCGGATTCCAAATCTGATTCAGTGACCAAAAAAAAAAAAACAAAAAAAAAACCAACAGCAAAAACACTAAGAAAATGCAGTTGAAACAACAATTGAAGACAATTTTGGTGACTTTTGTGTATTCGGGGCACGTTTCAGGTAAATTTTATACGTTTAATGTTTTATTATGAAATTAAACGAAGGCAGCCAAAAACCTGGCCAGGCCCAGGCCCAGAGCCAGAGCCACCGTCATTCGTCAGTCTGTTTTTCTGTCTGTCCGTCATTCCCTCTGTCCGTCAGTCAATCAGTTGGTCATTCCTTCAGTCAATCACTGTGTGGGTCCGTGTCCGATTCCGATTCCGATTGCAAGTCGCGTCATCGCCGAAATACCAGAATACTCGTTGAATGCTTCAAAATTTACCGTGCTTTTCCACCACACGACATTAACATTTGTGCCACCAGCGCAGGGGCAGGCGCAAGCGCAAGCGCGGGCGACGAAGCGACGCGCCGCGACGCGACGGAGCGACAATCGGACGGACAGATCGTCAGATGAGGCGGATGGATGGATGGATGGCTGCTGGTGGCAGGCAACAGTTTTGTTTCTTATTTTTTTTGTTTTTGGCAGTCAAGCGCGAGTTTTGGGCTTCATAGACAACCAGCTAAAGTGTCGAGATTGACATGGAAATGTCAATAGGAAAAAAAAAAAAAAAACTATTTATGGCAAGAAATCTATAGTAATAGCCCTTTTCGCAGTCCCCCATTTTAACCCCTTCCATTTGGGTTATCCCCCTCGTTTGCGACACTTTTGTACCCTGTGCGAGTATAGCTGAAACATTTTATACAGTCAACTTGTGCGCTGTCGCCGTCGCCGTCGTTGCTGCTGCGGCAGCCGCTGGCGCAGCCAGCGATTGACAAACAACTGTCGAAAAAGCCATTGCGCATGCGCGCACAAGTCAAAAAGGCAAACTCGAACGCAAACGAAACGAAACAAAACGAGAACCAAAGCCAACCAACGCACTATGGGGAATTTTGCCACTTTTTCTGGCCAAAACCCATTTTCAAAAAGTCGTTAAAATTATATATTTTTAACCGCTATGTACCAGAATAACATTAGTCTTCAATGTTATGTAGTCGAAATTTTAACAGAGCGAACCACTGTTAAATTAACAGCTGTCAAAAACAGCTGTTTGCTAGCGATGTGCAAGTTTTCATACAACGAGTAATTTTTCTCTAAGTTGAAGGAGCTAAAAAGTTGGTAACTGACCAATTTAAGTGCGATTTTTATAATGGATTCGAATCGAAGAGGTTTTTAATATGTATTTTTGTTTTTGAACTGTACAAATACTCCTTATATTTCTTGTAATTGGTTATCGTTTACGGGTATCATTTTGTGACAAATATTAGTCTTTCAAGAGCCGTACAAAATGAGTCCAACCTATTCCAACCATAAGATTTAATACATATTGTAGAGATTTCAATTCTCTTTTAAATGCATGTCATATTAATGTGCACTTTTGCGCACTTTCTCTGAAATTTGATATTTTAGGCCCTAACCTAAGTTTGTAAAATTCAGAGTTGTTTCCCATGCGGCCATGATTATGATCCGATCTGATCCAGATTCAAGGCTCTGATAGATATTGTCATTCTTAATGGTTCTGTGTTTTTAGTTTAATCGAATATTTAAATTTTTGGATGCCACAGATTTTCGTCTTTTGTGTGGGCGGAAGAGGGCGGGGTGAAATTTTGAAATACACTTGTAATAATGGGATATGGCAGAATATTGAATAAATAGTTTGGTTGATCTAGCGTTTATAGTCTCGCAGATCGAGGCGCTCAAAGAGAGGGAACGTTGCCTCTCTAAATGGTTTTCTTCATTGTGGCTATATTAATTATCCGATCTGATCCAGAATCAACACTTGGATAGATATAATCATTCTCTATGATTCTGCGTTTTTAGTTTTCTCGTAACTTTAAAATTGTGCATGCCACCGATTTTCGTCTTTTGAGTGGGCGGAAGGGGGTGGGGCGAAATTTTGAAATAGACTTGAAACAGTGTGGTAGGACAGAAGTCTGGATACAAAATTGTGTTGCTCTAGCTTTTATAGTCTTTGAGATCTAGGCGCTCATGAAGTCGGTACTCTCTAGTACCGGGTATAAAAAGGGCCACCACGCCCATTTTTTCAAAATTACTTTCTATTGCTATTACAAACTCATATCAAAAAACCAAATCAAAAAATATTGTTTCGTTTGGAAGTTATTAATTAATGCCACAAAAAGTGGCAAAATTCCCCATAGTGCAACGGGCCCAAAAAAGTTTGGAGATCTTTTTTTTTTAGTACATACATATATATGTACATGTGTGTATGTACGTACGTAGGTACTAAAATATGTATATGTATGTATACATATTTGGGCAACAGTTACACGGAGCCATTTAAATGGAGTAGCGAAGTGGAAGCTGAGTCTGAGGCTGAGGCTGAGGCTGGGTCTCTGGGTCTGCTGCAGAAGTAGGTCTCCTCTCGTATCACTCTTTGGCTATCGGCCCGAAACCTGTTTCGCGGAGCCCGACTCCGACGAGAGTGAGAGTGAATCAACCATACCTCGTACCCTGTCCCTGTCCCACCCCCCCTATCCCTATCCCCATCCCCATCCCTCTCTGTTTGTGTGTGTCTGTTTTGTCATTACCTGCCGTCCATATGATCAGAGATCCAAAAGTCTTGTTGGCTACGGTCACGAACGTATTTTTCTTCTTTTTTTTTGTTTGGGGAAGGAAATGAAAATTTGCCGTTGGCTTTGTCTTCTGTACATATGTATACCCTTCCAAAGGGTTAATACTGATCAAATGCTAAAGAATACAGAGTGCAGAATTTCCATCTTTAATGCTTTCGATCATTACGAATTCTGCCCTCAATCAGATTCGGGTCTTTCCAAATAACAAAAAAAAGCAAGAAAAAACACACAAAAAGGATTTTCAGGCGGAAGGAACAGCAGACAACTAGCACATGGATGTGTTGCTTTCTCAAAGCTGAAATTTTCGGATCTCTCACAGTAAAAATTACGGTATTCATAACGTCTTTCAGTCCGTTTTGGGAGAGCGTTTTGATGAATTTAACCAAATCCCACCGAATGCCACCGATTCGATTCTTCTAAAGATACAGCATATCAGTAAGGGCTTGTGAAGATACTTGTTCAGGTTTTTTCTTTAAAATAACTTATTCCAAACATCACAGATTATATCTACATAGAAAATATTGTAATCGTAAGATCTTCATCACACAGCATCCGTTGTAAGCGTGATCTGCAAAAGGGTATCGAAGATTCGGTTCACGGTCGGCTAGCCTTTCTTTCTGGTTTTCGGTTTCATTTTTTGTCGGCTGTGTTTGGAGCTTTTGAGTGCGGAGTGCGTTTGGATATTTCGTAAGCTCTGTGTGTGTGTGTGTGTGTGTGTGTGTGAGTGTGACTCCTCAATGGTTTCTGTAGAGCAGGCAAGCGAAGAGCAGCACAGAGGAAGAAGTGTGGAGGAAGAGAGAAAGATGGAGAGCCAGACGCCTCTCTGTCTGTGTGTGTGTGTGTGTGTGTGTGCGTCTCTGTTGCGTCTTCTCTCATCTTTGGTAATTGAGCGTTGAAATGTTGTAATCTCCCCAGCAACAAGCAACAACCTACCTCCATGAAGGTGGCAAACGTGTTTAACTTTTTTTCTCCTTTGCGTCATACGCAAACCGAGTTGTCTTAGAGGAGGGAAAGAGCCAGGGACAGGGACAGAGACAGAGACAGAAGAGAAGAGAGTGAGAGTGAGAGATAAGTGGGAGACACGTTTTCACGTGCATCCGAGCAGAGGCTATGGCTATGGCTATGGGGCTCCATTGAAAGTTCACTTTTTGGGCTGCATTTCGTTTGGTGTCGTTTTTAGGGGTTTTTCCCCTTTCCGTTTCCCAGTTTCTTCTTTGTTTCGGCATTTTTGTGATTCATGAACTGCCCACAAAACGTTGCATTTTAATGGGTGTCGTCTGGCCGGGGTCTTTCTCCCTCTCGCTCTTTCTCTCTCTTTTTCTCTCTCTCTCTTCTGCCGTTTCTACGTTTTGGTTTTTTTTTTCTTAGTTCCGTTTTTGGTTAGTAAAGGAATCGGACTTGGACTCCGACTACAACTCGCACTCCGGGAGTGAAAGTTTCTTTTTTCGACCACGTTTTTCTCTTTTTCTGTTTTATATTTTATGCTCCTTTCTGTGGAATCTTATGTAATTTAGTTGAGCATCGTTTTTTTCTTTTTTTAATGGATCTCCGGTCTCTCCTGCAGGGCCTGTATCCTTATTTGGGGTTCCATGGAGTTGTTAAAATTTGCGTTTCTTAATGAGTTATTTCGTGTCTGCTTTGAGGAAGTAAGGGACGGTACGGGATGACCAACCGACCAGCCGAAAGGTTTGTTAATTGCCACATAAATATTACGTATACGTATCGTTAATTGATTTTTGCAAAGATTTTGGGTGCCGAGTAATAAATATTTGACTAAGATTGGGGGCAAATTTTGTAAATAAATATAATAATAAATAATACATAAAAAAAAAAATTAAAATAAGTATACAAAAATTTAAAAACAAATTATAGAGTTGTAAATTTTAAAAAATACAACAAAATTTAATTAACGACATTAAAAAATAGAAATCTGAAGTACTAGGAAGTAGCTAATATACGAATATATTATTACTATAAATATAAAATTAACATAAAGATTCCAAGAATAAAAAGAACAAATTTAACAAATTCAAAATAAATCTAAAAAATTAAATAAAAAAACACCACTAAAATATTCAAATAATAAAATATTTATTACCATAAAAACGTATACCAATTTTCGCTAAAGAATGCCAAATGAGCTTAACAAAATTCCCCAAGCAGCCTAATAATTTTATAAAAATACACACAAAAACCGCAGGAAAACTTAACTCAAAAGAGAGACAATAACTTCATATTAAACCAGCAAAAAGCCCAAGACAAAACCATTATTATTAAAAAAAAAAAAAAAAAAAATAGAAACGAAACAAAAAAAAAAAAACAAAAAACAACGTAGAAATAGGAAACGAAAACGCGCCACATGAAAACCGTGTCATGAACAAATGCAACAATAACAAAACCAACAAAAACAATACAACAACAAACAACAAACAAAAAACCAAAAACTAATTGAGACCAAAAGAGAGACACAAAACGGAAAGAAGAGAAGAAACTCAACCAAAAACGAAAAATGAGAAAAAGATCTACAACAAATTTAAAAGAAACCAAAAAGAATGGTTAGCTTCGGGTACCGCAACTTCAGATACCCTTGCCGAAGGATCTTGATTGGATGATCTTAAGAAACGTTCCTATATAGCAGGGCTGCCTTACGAAATATCTTCCAAAAAGATAAAACAATGCATACCCTCTGAAAGGGTATTGGAGACGTGAAAGAAGAGATTCGTAAGCAGTACCGACAACGGTTCCCAGTTTATTTCAAGTGAGAAATTACAAAATAGCAGCGCTTTAAAAGCTACGGCTGGTAGGGCTTTCATAATGCCTTTTTGGCCATATCCGAAAGAATGAGTTATTGTTGTTGGTACTTTGCTGCCATTGCTGTAGCTGTTGCTGTGTTGTACAGTGTACACTGTGCATTACAGTGGCTCAAAGCTAGGCCAAAAAGTTTCACTTTCGCTTTCAGCGCGGCTTGAATTTCAACAGCAGCAACAGCAGCAGCAGCAGCAGCAACAAAAACAAAGCTCCCAAAAGGGGGGCACTAAGTCAAGCCAGGCAGCGCAGTCGCCGCCACAGCAGAAGAGATAAAGAGAGCGAAAGCGAGAGAGAGCGTGAGCGTCAACAGCCAGAGAGTGGGAGAGCAGGCAGGCGCAACGGTATTGAAAGTGAAACTGCTGGCAGCAAAAACGAATGGGCGAGAGCTTCGGGTCGTATACGTAATAGCCGAAAACTTGAACAGAGAGCGAGAGTGAATGAGCATGCTGGGCAGCGACGCCTGCAGAGGCAGTGACTGAGAAACGGAGCATCACAGAGAGCAGCTAACAGCTAACAGCGAAGCGCAGCGGCGGCGGCTAGCTGCTAGCAGCGCAAAGCTAACAGCGACGACGACGGCGGCAGAGCGCTCTAGTGTAGTGCGGTATCCTCGACGCTGGGCTTGGGTTTATTCAATCGAGATACGTGGTTGATGTTGGTCGTGTTTTTCGCCTGGCAATATACACACACCCATATATATATCCCCCACTATATATACACACATGTATGTGGCATACAAATATACAACGAATTTTTTTTGAACAACAAAATACGCGCGTTTGTGTGACCCAAATAGCTGCAGCAATACCAACATCAGCAACAGCAGCCGCAGCACCAGCAATAGCGCCAAAAATCGATCAAAATAAACAAAACACAAATATTAAATAAAACAAAGATATAAATTCTATTAGAAAATTGCATTCGCCTGCTCCTTGCACCCCCGACGACAGCAGCAGCAGCATCAGCAGCAGCATCTGCAGCAGCAGCCAGTAGCAGTAGCCAGTAACAGTAGCAGCAGCACTCCCGCCAGTACCTCCTTGCACCCCAGCAGAACAGCCCCAGGATTATGTTCTCTTGCTGCGTTGTGTGAGTGTGTGTGCGTGTGTGTGCATATTTTTTTGTTGTGTGCTATACGTATCTGAGTGTGTGACCCGACGCAAATCAAGAGCGCGGGCAGGGACGGGACGGGACGGCGATGCATATGCAATGCTGCCAATTGTTTAAACAACACAAAAAAGTGCAATAAATTTCGCGAGTGGTGACCCACATTCAAGCCCCCAGAGGAGTGGAGAGTAGAGTAAAGGAGAGGAGAGGAGAGTAGAGGCCGCCTCCTCAACAAAAGTGTGAAGAAAGTACCAAGAATAATAACAGAAAAAGCCAAAAGTGTTAAATAAAAATAACAAGTTTCAAAATCCAACGCACACAATCAAGCAAAAGATATACATAGCTATCTATAGATACATACATACATACATATATAAAGCCCTACCTCTATCGGATAAATCTATAAACAAAAATCATCCTTTTTGCTGTATATTATATATAATATATCGTATACTATATATATATATAAATATATATACATATAGATATATATATAAATCTATCTATCTATCTCACTCACCTCGTCAAAGTACCTGCAAAATATTAAGCTAAAAAGTTAACCTCAAAAACCAAAACTCCAACAATTCAACAGCAACAACAACAAAACAGAAATAAAAACAAAAACAAAAACAAAAAACAATTCGTAACGCAAAAACATTTCTTCTAAAGAATAAGGAAAAACACACACACACAAAGAAAGTTTCTTAAATTAAAACATTTTCTTATAAAGAAAACAACGTGTTCAAATAATCAAATAACATTTAAACAAAAAACAAAAAACAGAAAACCCTTAAAACAACTTCTTCTAAAGAACCAACAAAAAAATTCCATACAAAATACATTTCTTTTAAAGAAATTAAATCCAATTTAAGCAAGTGTTTTTTTTTTAAATATTAAGAGAATTAAACAAAGAATTTACATAAACAAAAACTAAATGAAAACTAAGAAATTGTTTGTAAAATAAATTTCTGATCAAAAAAAAATAACATCCATATGAAATTATAGACAAAATGATGTCAAGAGATTATGATACATTTTAGCAACAATAACAAAAACAACTGCAACAGCAACAGCAACAATACAATCGTTAAATGTCGCACGAATAAACCATAAATAACCACAATTTTCACAAATTTATAAACAAAGAAACAAAACAAAAATTTCAAATCAAATTCTGTTGGCCTTAAAAATGTTGCATATAAAAAATGAGCATAAATTGAGTGCAAAAAAAACCAGACCACCGTATGAAAACCACAACAACAATTACAAGAACAACCTATTTTACTATCAAGTTTAAAACATAAACAATTAAACTAATAAACATACAAAACTATTATACTCTACAAAAACTAAACCCATCCCCCCCCCAAAAGAGTGGACAAATTGAAGAACACGACTCTCAAAAGAACCGTCCAGAAAACCGATTCAAAACCGAAGAAGGAGAAGAAGAAGAAGAAGCCGACAAAAGTAATTTCCCTTGAAATTTTGATCGAAAAAACGTACATGAAATGTTATTAGAAATGGATCAGCAACAGGCGACCGTACAGTTTATATCGTCGCTGAATATATCGCCGTTCAGCATGCAACTCGAGCAGCAGCAGCAGCAGCAGCCCTCGAGTCCGGCTCTGGCCGCCAATCAGCAGCCCCAAACGGGCTCCAACAACACCAACAACAGCAGCAGTGGCGGCGGCGGCAACAACAATAACAACAACAACAACGATAATGACGGAAATGGTCTTTCAAAATTCGAGCATGAATATAACGCGTATACGCTTCAGCTAGCCGGTGGTGGTGCAGGTGGGGCAGGAGGCACTGTCAGTGGCAGCCAGCAGCAGCAGCATCACAGCACGCACCACCAGCAGCAGCAGCAGCAGCAGCAGCAGCAGTCCGACCAGCAGGGGCACTACCAACAGCAACAGCAGCAGCAGCAGCAACAGAATATTGCCAACAACGCCAACCAATTCAACTCCTCGTCCTACTCGTATATATACAACTTCGATTCACAGTATATATTCCCGACAGGCTACCAGGACACCACCTCCTCGCACTCGCAGCAGAGCGGCGGTGGGGGCGGCGGCGGTGGCGGAGCTGGCGGCAACATCCTCAACGGCAGCTCGGGCAGCAGCTCCGGCTATATGCTGCTGCCGCAGGCGGCCAGCTCCAGCGGCAACACCAATGCCGCCCACATGTCCTCGGCCAGCGGATCCGTTGGCAATGCCAGCGGCCCCAACGGTGGCGGCGGCGGCGGTTCCGGCCCTGGCAATGCCATGGGCGGTACGAGCGCCACCCCGGGACACGGCGGGGAAGTGATCGACTTCAAGCACCTCTTCGAGGAGCTGTGCCCCGTGTGCGGCGACAAGGTCAGTGGCTACCACTACGGCCTGCTCACCTGCGAGTCCTGCAAGGGCTTCTTCAAGCGGACGGTCCAGAACAAGAAGGTCTACACCTGCGTGGCGGAGCGGTCGTGCCACATCGACAAGACGCAGCGCAAGCGGTGTCCCTACTGCCGCTTCCAGAAGTGCCTGGAAGTGGGCATGAAGCTGGAGGGTGAGTCTGAACACATTTGTATTATATCTACCATATCTTGTTTCTGCCCTTAACGATGGTTGGGGAAAACGAAGGAAAATAGATGGTTCTCATTCCCGATAGCTGCCATGATCAGTCCGATTAGCCAGAAGCTAGTTCCATGGCCTAAACTCACGTATACGCATCCAACACTGACCCTCGCTCACCATGGCGTATGCGTGATGTTTTGGCTGGTCCTGAGGGAGCCGTCGAAAGGCAATCGGAATCTGAAAACCTCTGGGAATCGCATAATTAATTGTTTCGCTAGGAAATGGTGTAAACAACAAAATGAATCAAATGTTTTTGGTTACTATTTCTAGAGAACCGAGAACAGAGAGAAAAAACACACATGAGTAATCCTAAAAAAGGGTTTTTAACAGCTGCATTGGATTTCATGATGAAATCAGAGGTGCATTTATTCATGGAAGTGGAATTTGTCCACCATTTGTATTTTAGTTTTTATTTTGTTGTTTTTGGCAATGCCATTGGAAATCTGAGTTCCTGCAGATAGAAAGGGTGGAAATGTTTTGGCAATGGAACGAATTTGAACAGTGAAAACAATCGATTATCCATTGCAAAGAAGATGTTTAGATATGTACAGAGCTCTTCGGGGAACGCCTATACCTAATGGCCACAGTGCGTATGTGCAATATGCAAGCAGAAGCTGACGTTGCGTATGAGTAATATTAATCATCATTTGCCTCAATCCCTCAGCGGATTCCCTTGAATATTTCCCGCAGCTTTTGAATGACAAGAACCGAATTTCTGTACCGACTGACTATTGGCAACCCCAACCATGACCCCATTTCCCTCATGCCACACACACACACATACACACACACTCGATACACGATACACGATATAGGATATGCATATAGTATAGGCGGCATATATGTATGTATGTATGTAAGTATGTATACTATAGTGTAAGGATGTGCACAGGCCTCGCGCGTCTATGGCTTGCAGTTTTTGGCATTCGCTTGGGGCCTGGCTCTCGCTATGCGCTTCTGCAGTTGGACAGAAATTAAATCGATATTCCTTCCTTATTATTTATAAATGCGCAGCAACAGCAACAGCAACACCAGCAGCAGAAAGGGCGGTGGAGGAGGAGGGGGAGGTGGTGGCGAACTAACATTGAAATCCTTTGGGGAAATGCTCGCCTTGTTCTCTTTCGCCTGTGCCTGTGCTTGTGCCTGTGCCTTTGTCGGTGTCTGTGTCTGTGTCTCAAAGGAATATATGTATGTACTATATATCTATAGCTGCCAGTGCCACTAAAATGTGTAATTAAACAATGATTATGGGAACGTGAATTATTGACGGCGGCCCCTCTGTGTCGGTTCTTGTGGCTGGAATAAACAACCGCCGACGAAAATTAATGCTATATGCTACATATGCATGAGTATTTCTGTGGTCATATCCCAGACCTATCCCAAGTTCTGCTCTGCTCATAATTATTTATTTGTTGGGTCAGTCACAGTCACAGTACCGGTCTCAGTTCCCGTTCCCGCTCCCGTCTGTTGCCTGGTTGTTGTTCTTTGGGCTTTTCTTGCCATTGTCTGCGTCAGAACTTTTGCATTACAAAAGGGTAATCGGCCTCTCTCTCTTTACATCTCCATGTTGTCTCCTTTTCACACCTTTCTACATGCTACAATGCCGCTCTTTGCTTTCCACTTGTTCTGATTTGTACGTTTTGGATGTTTTTAGGGCGGATATCTGCGAATATCGGAATATCCTTGACACATTTCCACCCAATTTCCTGAGAAGCATTTACGTATAATCTGACAATAATTAATTCTCCTTGGTAGAAAGTTAAAATTAACTTTGAGGCCAAGTTTCTTATGAAAATGTAATCTTCTCCCTTGTATTCTTTTTTGGGGCTTTACTTTATTACTTTCATAATTACTCGTGTTTTTCTTCTCGCAAAATGTTAAAAGAAGCAAGAAAAAAAGAAGAAAAGTTCACCTCATTTTCGCACTGTAATTTTTCCTTTGAATGTTTTTTCTTTGAGAAGAGCACCTCAAAGCTAACACTCACGCCGAAGTCTGTGTGCCCTTGCAATACAACAAACGTATAACAGTAGCGAGTAAGGACAGTAAGCAACGAGTAACTACAGCAAAAAACAACGAGTACGAAAGTTAGCAACGAATAACGAAAGTTGGCAACGAGTAAGAACAGTAAGCAACGAGTAGCGAACAGATAATGCTGGGCAAAGGATCTATGAATAACACTTCCGATTCGCAACTTTATCGAATCAGATCGCGATTACAGCTTAAGGATATTCTTCCTGGTCTGTGTTGAAAACCATAGAATCCATCTCCCACCCTCCCTCTACCCTATAAAGTGTGTAAAAAAAACTATTCCTTTTGTTTTTATTTCTTTCGGTGCCGCAAAAGTTGAGAGGGCGCCCCACTAGCAAGCATGTGCCATGAATATAGTACATACATACAAATATAATATAGAGAGCTATGTATATAAGGCACAACACACTTATGTGTATATGTACTCATGTATGTACATATATATATATATGTATATTTATGTGTATATGTCCCCCTTTATACCCCATCGCTGTGACCAAGTGCCAGTGCAGCATGCACCGGCGGCCCCAAAAGAATTCCACGCCCCCGCTTGCACTCACCCACGAAACGAGCGACTGACGCTGAAGCTGGCGCCGCAGTCGATGCTGTCTGTGTAAACCGCGCTCAGCAGCAGCCGCAGCAGCAACAGAAGCAGCAGCAGCAGAAGCAGCAGACTTAACTGAGAGAGGGACAGAGCGGTAGCAAAAGCAAAAGCAAAAGTCAAAGCAAAGCCAAAAGCACAAAGCAAAAGCAAAATATTGCGGCCGCATGGCAGCGAAAACCCGAATTGAAGCTCTCTCTCTCTCTCTCTCTCTGTCGCTCTGGCTCTCTCAGCTTACTTTTGTTTGTGTGTGAGTGTGTGTGTGTGTTGCTCTCTTTTCAAAAAATTGTTTGCATTTTGTAATAGTTCCTCCCCCTATCCCCTGCCCACACCACCGCCCCCCTTCCAGTGACTGCTTTGTCGATTTGGATTCAAATGAGCGCGCGCAATTTGTGTTTCTCGTTTTTCCTCCTCGTTTTTTTTTGTTTTTTTTTTGTTTCATATTTCCATCATTTGCAACGCTCACTTGCCTCGCTGCCACATGCCACACAGACATGTGTGTGTTTTGAGTGTGCGTGTGAGCGAGGGGTGGGGGCGGAGGATGTGGCATGCCATGGTATGGCATGGAACGGCGGTTCAAACAAAGTTTGAAAATTATTATGCAAAGTGGGAAAAAGTGTGAAAATTATGACTCGGAAATGGTTTGCGTAGTTGATTTTCAGTTTAAGAGTTGCTCCGATTTCAGAGTTTCACGGGAATAATCTGTTGGCGAAAACCCTCCCATTATCTACGATCTTAATCGATTCGAATCGTGCACAGGTAGTCGTAACAATCTCGTCTTTATGGGGTCTCTCGACTCGTAAACATGTTACAAATATTATTGGATCCGAACAAAGGGCTATTTTGATATAGTTTGTAGATCTTGTCATGTGATGGTATACATATATAAAATCTGTTGTTTGGGCGAATATTATTAATATATTATATATATATATAATATTAATCCGCCTTTAATTTAATTGATGTAACTGTCAAAAGTAGAGTAGATTCTACCAAGAAAACGATGATATGCTATTGGTATTGCTAATGTTTTTCTTTGATTTTTAAGAGTGTACTCTGGTTGGATTGAATCTGGCGTTTTTCTTTTGCCAGAACAAGAATTTCCCAAAGTGTTGCACATTTCAGAAGCTTCCGCTTCGGTTGTTTTTCTTTTGCCTACCAATTTCCATCATATTTACGGCTATTCCAACCAGATTCATTTTTCTAGATCTTATTTAGTTTTTCCTTTTCGATTTGCACACACACACACACACACACACAAAAGCCGAAACAAACGCAGTCTTTGCCGCAGTCGCTGCCTCTGCCTCCGTCTCCGTCTCTGCCTTTGCGTCTCCTCTATTGCTGCTGCTGCTACTGCTGCTGCTGCTGACACTTGAGTCAGCCAGAGCAGCGACGCCAGCAATGGCAGCGACAGCGGCACTAAAAGTGTGTGCAATACGTATATCAACGTATTGCCATCTCATTTCCGCTTTCGTGTACTTGGCCCATAGTGCCATCTCTTGCGCTCATGACCTAGATTCCGTTGTGCGATGGTGTGAGTGCACGTGATATGGCAAAATGAGTGTTTGTCTCTCTCTCTGACTCTGCCTCTGTCTCTGCCTCTGCCTTTGCTCTGCTCCGCTCTTCTGTGTGTTTCGCTCTCTGTTGCTGAGTGTGATGAGTGTGTGTGTGTAGTCAATGCAACATGTAGAGAGCGCCATTTGTGGGTGTGTGTGTGTGTGTGTGTTTGTCTGTCGGTTGGTTTTATTTTTAATGCTCTCGGAATTATTACGTATGTACATTTTCGCCTCGTTTTCGTTCCGTTTCGTTCCGTCCTTCCGTTTTGTGTGTTTGCTGCTGACGAAAGAGATTTCAAAAGCGGCTCTCCCTTCCCTCTCTCACTCTCTCACTCTCTCTATCTATCTCACTGAGTCAAGCTTTTGGCTTCAGTTCGTTATAATTGCGGCACTTTTTAGCCGCTTTTTGGGCTCCGAATTCGAGAGGGTCTCCTCGGAGTGAAGCTTGGAGCAAACATATGACTCACAGGGACCGGACTACAGCCGACCATATGTCGGATCTGATCTGTATCTGAGCAGCGCAGAGCGGAGAGTGGAGAGTGGAACAATGCGGATTTGTGTCTCGGGGAATCGCTGAAACAAATTTACAAATTTCGAATGTAAACATGAGGAAAATGCCAGGTAGATCCATAGATACGATGTTCTGAAGGTACAAAAGGGAGAAGTTATAGTCAAAAATAAAATACTAGAATAACTTAAAAATAACTTAAATTTATTCGTATTTAAATTCCATTTATGCAGTGGACTGGGATCAACTTTTTTTATTCCATTTATTATTTTAATTATTTTGTAAACAAAAATAAAATTTGTGTATGTACAACCCAATATTCTCTTAATATTTTCTCTATTCGAAAGGGTAAAGGGTGCATGTTAATCACGAGTTAAATTCATTTCCTCTCCCCTCCAATTGTCCCACAGAACGTATACGTAATATTCGTTTATTTCCTCTCAAAATCAATAAAACTATTTTTACCATCAACGAGTGTGTGTTAAATATTTATGAGAATTGATTGCGAAGGGAAATAAATTCAAAATTTATTTCATCCTTTAAACAATGCCACAATCCGATGATTTATGCCGAAAAAACCTAAAGCAATAATTTCCATTTCCACTGAAATGCACGACAAAATTATACCTAATTATATGTAAACGCTTAAACAATAAAAACATTTCATCAAATCTCAATGGAACCCCCAGAGTCTAACATCCGCTTTCGGGGCCCGACCCAAACTTGGACCGCAAGAGAGTTACTCATACGCACCATTGACCCAAAATTGTTACCAAAACCAGCTTTAAAAATAACGCTTAAGCCCGAAAACACCCACAAGTCGAGCCAGGGACAGGGCCATTTATTGATTTCCCTTTCCAAGTAGTGTGGGAAAGTTCAAAAAAAACAAAAAAGGAGGAGGAGGAGAAGGGAGGAGCAAAGGAGAACAGCCAGAAGACAAACTTTCAACTACAAACATTTTGTTTTAGACAAATTGAACCACTTAACCCCACACACAGATACCCACACACACACACACACTCACACACACGCAATAAAAAAGAGGTGAAAATCTAAATAAAACCCAACCACAGTTGAAAGTGAAAAAGTGTCAACAACAAAGACATGTAATTATGTAAGAGTAAAAGGCCTTTGGAACAACAGAAAAAAACAAAAAAAAAACAGCGCAAGGGAACCCTAATAGCTGGAGTTATGCAGTTGAGAAAGTACACAGGTCAAATGTATTCAAAATAGATCCATAATCGATTAATAATCATCGATTGGCTGTTTTAAATATCATTTAAAAATAAATACTATGCTTATCCGCAAGCTAGCCCAGAAGACAAAACTCCTAGCCTTACCCTAACATAAACACTCTTAAGCCGAAAGCCGGAAAAAAGCATAAAAACATACACTCCCAGACAGCAAGAGAAAGAGAAAGAGAGGGCGAGGGAGAGGGAGAGAGTGAGAGTGCCAGAGAGAGTATGAGTGAGAGTATAATTTCTTTTTTGGGAGAGTTGGCAGGCGAGGCGGCAACAACAATGCCCGTGTTGTCCCAGTTTTCGCACACACTGTCCTTGACCTACTCCACTCGACAAAGTTGTCTAATGCGGAGGGGAATGTGTGGCTCCGTGTCTCTTTCTCTCTCTCCCTCTCCCTCTCACTCTCACTCTCAATCTCACTCTCTTTGTGGGTGTGTGTTGGTGTGTGGTGTCGTAATAGAAAGCTCTTTCACGTTGCCAGGCCGAAAGCCGAAAGCATAATCGCAAAGTGAGTGTAACAGCGGAGAGTGTAACCGAGAGAGAGAGAGAGCAGACATACATAGCAATGGCAGCGACGTCGACAGAGCGCTGGCATTTGAGAGCGCGAGAGACTTTGCTCACACACAGTTACACGTGCAGATAAATGTGTGCCAGTGTGTGTGTTGATTATTTGTAAACAATACGCTTGACCTAAATTACAGTTACTTGTTCAGCGACACACACACACACACACAGATACACAGGAGGCACCCCTTTGAAATGCATATTTGATGGCCGGCCACCTGCCACCTGCTACCACCCATCGTCAACCTCATCCACATGCCATCGTCAGAGCTGCCCTGTGGTACCACACCCCCGTCACCAGCCCCACCCCCACCCCCACCCTAACAATTGCATCTTCTAATCATCGTGCAACGGGGGTGCCTACAATCTGTTTTCGGCTTAAGCCTTGCCCCGTCACCCCTCACTCCCAACAACCTTTTTCCTCTCCCACTCAAACATCACCTCATACCTACCTTCTCACCCATTCCCACCCTCTGTACACGTTCTGCACGCTTTTATTTTTTTCGCTGCGCCATAAGAAGCGCATTTTTATTGCGTTTCATTTAGTGTTTCACACACAAGCACACCAACACACCAACACACCTACACTGAAGCGTAAAAAAATAGGTACACCACGGTACACAGAGGGTCTTGAGAGATATTTTTCAAATCAATTTGAAAATGATTAAGGGGCGAAGAATTTCTGGAAGCGTTGGCCTCTGTTGGAATTTCCAAAGAGGTTGAAAGGAGGGTTTCAGAGCTTGGGACCATCTATCGAATCTATTCCAAATGAATACTTGCTTTTGTATATTTTGTTCTGTATTTAAAACAACAATCATATCGATGCAGTGGTAATAAATGATTAATTCCCAGGATTATGGAGAATATGTATCTCTATTGTGGAGAAGAGCGTGCCTATTATTTTGATCATTACTGTGGGGCTGGCTATAATATAGTTTTTGTTTTGATGTCGTTGTACATCGCGGCGTATGCGCAATATCTGTATGTTGTTTTTTGTTCCTCTTTCAATGTGCGTGCTTGTATGTGTGTGCATGTAGGTGTGTGCATGTAGGTGCATGTGTGTTTGTGCGTGCGCTTTCCATGCGTTTTTCGCTTTTCGTTTTTTTTTTTTTTTGTTTGTCAAGAGTTGAGCTTCTGTTTGGGATTGGATTCCTAATGAGAAAAGAAATATGAAATGAATGGGTTTTAGTTGTTCCTCATTCTTGTTGGCAAAAATAAATGAAAAAATATGCTGTAAATGGCTGTATTCGGAGCTGCAGGATATCCTTTAAATAATGAAGAACTGTACATGCAAAGGAGAATACAAATATATGTAAATATCTTAAGCTATGATCGAACAAAAATTGTTGCGCCCTGGTGCTCGAATTTTGGTTTCTTTTGTCCAACCATCGTCAGGGAAATGGGATTGCTACTTTGATTGAGACAACAAGCCGCTAATCGTCCATTTTATGTTCTCACTTGCAGCTGTTCGAGCGGATCGGATGCGGGGTGGCAGGAACAAGTTCGGGCCCATGTACAAGCGGGATCGGGCGCGGAAGCTGCAGGTGATGCGTCAGCGACAGATCGCCCTCCAGGCGCTGCGCAACTCGATGGGCCCGGACATCAAGCCGACGCCGATCTCGCCGGGCTACCAGCAAGCATATCCAAATATGAACATTAAGCAGGAAATCCAAATACCTCAGGTAAGACTGGCAGCTCGCGAGGATACTGATACTTATACCGATAGGGATAACATGCGGAATTCCTTCTCCACCACCAGGTATCCTCACTCACCCAGTCGCCGGACTCGTCGCCCAGTCCCATTGCCATTGCTTTGGGCCAGGTGAATGCCAGCGCGGGAGGAGTGATAGCCACGCCCATTAATGCCGGAAACGGAGGCAGTGGTGGCGGCGGCGGCGGTGGCGGCCTGAACGGCCCCAGTTCCGTGGGCAATGGCAATAGCAGCAACGGCAGCAGCAGCAACAACACCGGCAGCAGCACAGGCAACGGGTCAGGTGGCGCCGGCGGTGGAGGTGGTGGCAACAATGCGGGCGGCGGCGGCGGCAACAACAGCTCCACCGATGGCCTGCATCGCAACGGCGGCGGCAACGGCAACTGCCACGAAGCTGGAATAGGATCTCTGCAGAACTCGGCCGACTCGAAACTGTGGTACTTACCCCAAGATCAACCCGAACAAGAACATAACCACAGAAACGAGGAGATCCCAATCCAATCTCCAACGGGGAACAGACCAACAATGAAAACCCACCCATTGACACTTATTTTTGGCAAAAGGTTGCCCTCTGAGGATGTAGCAAGTGTAGAAAGGGCCAGCCAGCAATATTATTTATCTATTTATTATTTATTATGGGTTTTATGGGATTCAGTGGGTTTTAGCTCTGATACGACATTAAAGGGGGAGTTGCACGGATTAAGAAAGTACTTTCTGAGGAGCTATGTTTAGTTATGTTTTTCCCTTCAAATAAGTAAGTTTTCTCTGTAGTTCCTTAAGTCTGTCCCTCTCTACATTGCTGCGCTCCTCTGATCTATAGAAACTCCAACAATTTTGCTTAAAATTTATAATGTTTAATGTTTCTTTTCTCCAAAAAACAAACAACAAAACCAAACCAAACAAAAGCTTCGATTCCGGCACTCATCCATCGAGCACGGCCGATGCGCTTATCGAGCCCCTACGGTGAGTGTTTCCTCGCTTTTGTTCCGAAAAAAGTGCGCTATAATGATCAAATACTTGTTGCAGAGTCTCACCGATGATACGAGAATTTGTGCAATCGATCGACGATCGGGAATGGCAGACGCAGCTGTTCGCGCTGCTGCAGAAGCAGACCTACAACCAGGTGGAGGTGGATCTCTTTGAGCTGATGTGCAAGGTGCTCGATCAGAATCTGTTCTCGCAGGTGGACTGGGCAAGGAACACGGTCTTCTTTAAGGATCTGAAGGTATGGCACCCACAGCACCACATCATCACAGCACCATTCTACCACGACCCACAAACCACCACCCAATCGAACCCAAACAGAAATCCAAATCCAATCAGAAGCAACAGCAAAGGCCTCCGCCATAGCCATAGCCATAGCCACAGCCACAGCCACAACCACAACATTGTTCAAAGCCAGAAACGAGAAAACCAGTTTTCAAGCTAGGGGCCAAGTCTGCGGCATGTTATGTAAACCACCAACACGCGGCATCGTCAGTCTCATCGGCAGCGCGGCGACCGCGTCAAATCTGCATTGAATTTCGATTTCATTTGGTGTCTGACCTACTTAGCAACCAAAGCTGAACCAGTCCGTCGGCCAGCCAGTCGGCCAGGGAGCCGGAGTCGGCTAAGCGGCTAGCAGCGGCAGCAGCAGCAGCAGCAGCGTCTCTCACTCTGACACAATGACGCAACTGAGCGGCAGTGACTGACGATGTGCTCTCACCCATACCATAGAAACAGACACGCACACAGAGAGACAGCGGGACAGCAAGAGAGAAAAGGCAGAGAGCGGGTGACGAGAGCATGTTGTAATCCCAAAGCATCCAAAGCTAGGCCTTACTATATCTTCATACCATACCGAACTAAAATGTATCTATTAATGTGTACCTTTCTGCTTGTTGCGAACCACTTGCTAAACTTGAACTCTTTTTATTCCCGATTCCCTTATTTCTCGATTCCGGCAGGTCGATGATCAAATGAAGCTGCTGCAACACTCCTGGTCGGACATGCTGGTCCTCGACCATCTGCACCATCGCATCCACAACGGGCTGCCCGACGAGACGCAGCTGAACAACGGTCAGGTCTTCAATCTACTCAGCCTGGGCCTGTTGGGCGTGCCGCAGTTGTCCGACTATTTCAACGAGCTGCAGAATAAGCTGCAGGATCTGAAATTCGACATGGGCGATTATGTCTGCATGAAATTCCTAATACTTTTGAATCCAAGTGAGTGCCCATCAAGTTTTGAAGTTTCGGAGGTGAAGTGACTTAAGCATATTTGAAATCTTCACCAGCTGTGCGCGGCATTGTCAACAGGAAGACCGTGTCGGAGGGGCATGATAATGTGCAGGCAGCCCTGCTGGACTACACCCTCACCTGTTACCCTTCAGTCCATGTAAGTGCTTCAAATATCAGCTGTAGTTGAACGAGTTTCACTATCTTGGACAATTATTCTTTTGCAGGAAAAATTCAGTAGGCTAGTGAACATCTTACCGGAAATCCATGCCATGGCCGCACGCGGCGAGGACCACCTCTACACCAAGCACGTTGCCGGCAGTGCACCCACCCAGACGCTTCTCATGGAGATGCTGCACGCCAAGCGGAAGGGATAGGGCCACGTGGAGCACTATATGGAATACTTAAATCATTTATGAAATGTAAATAGCAAGGCAGGAAAATATGGGGGAAAACCCACCCCAGAGGCAGGGGCAAAGGCAAAGGCAAAAGCATAGGCAGATGCAGAGGCAGAGGCAAGACGCCAGAACCAGAACCAGAATGTGGAAAATGTCCAAATGCTTTGCGAATGCGGAACGGCAGGCGGAGAGAGGAGAGAACGAGAATTCCATATAGAGTGTACTATATGGAGAATGTATCATCACTACTACCACCAACTATCAATCACACCTATACACACACACCACACACACACACCACACACACACACATACACATTTGTTGATTCAATGTTAATTATTATTATGTTTATGGCTAGGTCTAGATTACGTTTACGTTTAACTAAAAATTAATTAATCTTTTTTTTTGTCTTAAATTAATGCGTGTCTTATTTTAAGTCCCTCTGATGAAACACACAGTTAAACATTATACGATTATGTATGGATCTATAGAGCAACAGAACAGAGGAGAAAAAAACCCAACTTCTTTAGAAACTAACAAAACAAAAAGAAAATCAACAAAAAAAAACAATACAAAACAAAAGAAAACAAAACAAAGAGAAGCATAACAAATTTTATTTTTATACACACCTATATAAATATATATATGTATATGTATATACGATAATTATCGATACCAATCTATATATGTGTATATATATATACATTTTTATGTAAATTGGCGTAACTTTTAAGCGTTGCGTCCCACTTTTAAATCGTATAACTTTTACATCTATCTAGTATTTTGGTAATTTTTTTTTTTCTTAATTAAGTTTATACAAAAATTGTTTTTGTTTCCGTTTCCACCTGTAGATTGAATCCTGTAACTTTTGCGCCAAGTGTCTTTCATAGTATTTGCGTCTAATCTAAAGGGAAATCCATACAAAGAAATTCGAAAGCAAAGCAAATTTAGGTGTTCATCAAAATACAAAATACAGCATGCAGTATAAGTGTATGTATATGTACAATACTATACGATAATTGTAACTCCAGTTAGCTCTAAGAAAACAATGCAAACAACTACCTACAAAACGAAGATGAAGAATGAGAACGAGAACGAGACGAGGATGAGCAAGAAATTATATAAATGATAAAGAAAACCATCATGTTTAAAACTATGTAGTAAATATACAACACAAAAACACACACACACAACCACACACACACACATATATACAATATATTTAAATTTAGCTGCAAGTTTCAACTGTTTGTAAATTTCAGAGAAAGTGTAACTCCAATAATTCAGTGTAAAGCTTGTAACTATAATAATTATAATATATTTTGTGTAAAGCAAGAAAAAAAAATGCTAAATCAGTTTCAACAAACAAAAAAAAAAAGAAAAAAAAGCAGAAGGGTATAGCAGAAGCAAATGGTTAAAAATAAAGTACACAAAAGTTAAACAACATTTTAAAACTAAATGGAAGAGATGTATGCTTAGCCAAGAATTGGGGCAATGAGGCGAGACCGAAATTGAAATCGAATCAAACAGAAATCGAAATATAAAACCAAATACCAAATGTATTTAAAGATAACATTTGATTGAAAGAACTCTTAAATCGAATATTAAGTAAAAGAAAATATTTCATTTAAATTTAAACATACATACACATATGGTTTGTTTTTTTTTTAATAATTTTTGTATATACTTTTAGATTGTTTAGCCCCTTGGAATCCTTTCGCATTCACCCAAATCATTGCCCCAATTGTTTTCCAGGCATTGCGCTTAAACGAAACGTACCTTATAACATTAAACAATTATTAAATTCGAAATGCAGTAAACAGAAAAATATTATTAACACACACAGACACACACAAACACACAAACTTCGAACTTCGAATTCAAAGGCAGCATAGCATGCATGTATGTACTATTTATAAAAACGAAAATCCACAAAAAATCGTTAAAGGTGTATAACAAATCAGCCGAAGAATGCAATGCTGATGCTGACGCTGGGAAGATGTTTTTTTTTTTTTTTTTTGAATGTTATGGATGTTGTTGTTACGAGTATACAATATATTATGGGGCCGTGGAAAACAGAGCAAAAACGAAGAAAGCACGACGACATCTACATAGTACGTTGGCCTGCCTAGGTATATATATAATATGTATTTAGGTTTCTAGTTGGTATGTATAACTTCTGTATGTATTATAAAATGTAAAAACAGAAAGCTAAAATAAACAACAAAAAATTATGGGTATATACTGTACAAGCTGGCGAATGCGAAATGGCAGGATATAGCATAGCTGAGGTTAGGCATAGGATAATGGATAATGGATAACGGATAACGGATCAGTTATATGAATGTTAAGGAATGTAGGCACACGGACGAAATTGTTAACGTCTAACGTAACGTGACGCGTAGTTGAAAACACACACATAACTTAGTGGACAAAAAGGAAGAACGGACCGATACACCATATTCAGAATTGTATGGATAAATTGTATGGCGGTTAGGTATGTTTATTGTAAAATTGATTACGATGTGAACCTGTTATTGCAAATGAAAAGTGATTTTAACTATTAAGCAAATCTCTATATACATATATGTATGTGCATGTATGTATCTATTATAAAACCAACAAAAATTTAACAAAAACAAAAAAAAAAAAAAGAAAGAAGGATCTAACAGTTATATATATATATATACATTTAAAGATTAATATAAAGTCAAGCAACACACACAAAAACACACACACACACAGAGACATTTTAAGTTTGAGAAATTGTTCAATAACTAAGAAAGAACAAAGGAAAATCATTTAACTAGAAACAAACTACCTAAAACTACTTGCATATTTAATGAATTTACTGATTTAATATGCTTTATTATTATGTTAACATACAATTTCATCTCAGAGATGTTTCAAACATGCAACCAACCAACCAACCAACAACAACAAGAAAAGCAAAGTGTAATAAAAATTAATTATGAAGTGAAGGCCTATTTGTGTCTATGAATAAGTCCAAATGTTGAATATCGTATATGTATGTTGTCTTTGCCCAAAAGCTTTATTCGACCATCTACTACGTAGTGCATACATATGTATATGGTACGTTCGATGATTACAAGGTTCAACTTTCTGATGCGCCAATTGGTGGATGGCTCCTGCCACAGAACTTAGGACATGTTGAAATTTTGCGTAAAATCGTACTCGATGGTGGGTATTACGGTCTGAACGAACTTCAGAAATATTATCAAATATAAATGCACGCCCAGCTGACCGCCGCCCTCCTCGACTGTCTGGATAATCTTCTTCATGATGTCGGCATGGCGACAGGGATGCACCGAGGCCATATTGGGACCCGGCAAATGCGGATGCGATTCCATAGTGACTGTCTTTTTCGCATGATCCTGTGAGACGTCCTCGTACATTTGCTCCACAGTCAGCGGCTTGCGCTGCTCGTCGTAGCCCACCACCCAGAGGCGTGGCGTCTGATAGTATTTATCGTAGGTGATGTGCAGATCGTAGGTGCGTGTGTGGAGCACCGAATCGCCACTGGCCTCGGACGTGGCAGCAGCCGCGGGGCTGGACTTTGGCTCCGCGTCCAGCTTACGTGTAGTGGTTGCCACGGCTGGGTCAACTAGGTCCAGCATGCCGCTCTCCTCGAACGCATCCATGTCAATGGCCTCGTCATCGTCCTCATCCTCGCCGTCCACATCATCGCCTGGGGCCGACTTGTCGCTATCTGGAGTATGCATCTCATCCTACGGGAATGAGTCGTTTAGAGGCTTCTTTAGAGGAAATGACGGTTCGCACGCACTCACCTTCGTCTCCTCCATTGTCAGTTCACAAATTTTCTCCTCCAGTTGTGTGGTGCCGTCATCGTTCAGCTGGTGTGTCTCCACCCATCCCCCGTCACCGGACTCCTCCTCCACCAGGGTCTCCTCGCCCACATATTCCATTTGCTTGCAGCGTCGATAGCATGGCACGTTCCGAGTTATCAGGAATTGCTTATCTGCGGGCATAATTGGCTTAATTTGTAAATCGGTTCGGTTATAATCGCGTCGTGTCGCGTCCGTCGCATTACTCACCCTTCGGTAAGTACGGTTTTGTTTTCGTCTCATCCCCCGCCGCCCACTGCCAGGTGGGGCAATGGTGGACCAAGTGATCGCCCGCTGCCACAAACTCCTCGGGTGTCAGTACGCCAGTCTCGCGAAATTTCGACTCCTAGAACAAAGAGAAAATTAATGGCAGTGCTGGGGGCGTGTTTAATTGATAGAAATGTATGCGTCGCCAGTTGGACGCCAGTCAGGGGCCATCGAATGAGCGATTGTTCTTTTATAGAGGGGGCAGGTTAGCACAAGCCGTGGAAGGGGGCAATCAATAATGAATGGAGAAACCCCTTTGTTGTCCAGTACGCGGACATATCTATATGTATATAGATGTGCAACCGATTTTTGATCTATCAGAGATTCCAATCTCCGTTGCAGCGCAACAACAAATAGAGAAACAATACCTTTAGCACTGGCGTTAAATATTCGGCCACATTTAGGGCTGTGCCCTTCACGCTGTTGAGGACGCTTTGCATTGCTCTTCCTGGATGAGTATTTTCTTTGTCGCAAACACCTCAACAATACAATCGAGTTATCTTCTTATGTTTATTAACTTTATTTTCTCGTCAGCTAAATTATTTTGTTTCGGACAACATTGGCGATATACGGTCACACTGTGTCTACCCTATCGATGGTGCAATCGATAGTTGAACACACGATAGTTCTACGCGCACGTTTTCAACATAAAATGGACGAAAAAACCTTGCCAAAGTTCGTCCTGCCTTCCCCCAAATTCGCCAAGACCGAAAATGAAGCAAACAGGACAACAATGCACTATTTGACGCCCAGTGGCATGACACTGCTGCCCCGCGCCAAACAGCCCCCGCCGATGTACGGCGCTCGAGGCAGCACAGTACCAGCCAAATATCTACCCGTGGAACAGGTACGATTTGAATGTGTTTTTCCGCACCCAGACATAAACTGATAATCGAATCCTATGCAGAGTCCGATTGCATCCATGCCACAAGCTCCACCAATTTACAAATCGCCGCCCCGTCCCGAGCACTGCTACAACTGTGGCATGGAGTTGGCCAACGCTCAGGACATGAGGCGACATTTGGGACAGCATGAGACATGTCCCGCAGAAGGTTGCGACTTTGCCGCCTTGCACAACATAGTGGAACGCCATATTGAAGCTAACCACATAACTGGGATGTATAAGAAAGTGAAGAGGGTCTGGACACCCGAAGATACAGCCGCTTGGCGGGCAGAGAGGAGAAAGAAGTAAGTACTGAATAAATCTCCATCTCAATGGGCAGGGGACTCACGCACTACCTACGCTTACAGATTTCCCACGGCAGCGAATGTGGAACTGGCCAAGCGTGCCAAGGAACAACGCCTCAAACGCGGAGAACGTCTGGAGGCTTCCAAATCTCGGTTTGGCAGACGCGAAGATCGGGCACGTACGCGACCCAACAGCTCCCAAGAAAAGCGACCCAAATCTAACAAAAAGGGTAAGGGCAAGCACCAACACGTAGACAGGAAGAAGGATGATGAAAATATACGTCAGGAAACAGATACCGTGCAAGAGGAAACCTCATATTTAAGTGGCACAGGCGTGCCCATGTTTCGCGGAACGGGACAAATGTTGGACTACGAGCATTCCAAAGATAAAGTACAGAATAAGGAGAATGTTTTATCGGGCCTCTTGGGAATGTACGGCTCGGATAGTGAGGACAGTGATATTGAGGAGGCTGAGGCTGAGGAAAATAACCAAAGTCAAGTGCAGAAAAGTCCCCATTTGGAGACAGAACAGCGTATAGACACCTCAGGGTGCAGCACTCTGGAGAATGAAAGTTCTAGGGTTGATTCAGTAGCTGCAAATACCACAGCTGTCCAAACCAACACCCTCGAAACTACTGAGGAGCCCATCAGTTCGGAGGACCTACTCAAGGAAAATAACTGCTCTTCTGATGAGGCACCCGATGAAGAGCCCATTCAACGCGTAACCGAGTCCATATCGGAGCCAGCTGTAAACAAACCTCGATTCGCCGAGCCGAAACCGAGGCCCACCCCAAAGCCAACTGCCCCGAAGGCAAAGAAGCGTATTTCTGGCCTTAACTACAATCGAGCTCGTAAAACGACGAAACAGAATACAATGCTCTCCAAGTTGTTGGCCTCCGATATCCATCATGAGCGCAATGTCCTGCTGCAGTGTGTGCGCTATGTGTGCGAGAACAACTTCTTCGACATCGGAGCAAGCGACAGTGGGGACCAAGAAAAGAAAAATATTTCGCTTAGTTAGATATATGTAATTATTATTCTTATTCTGCTAGTGAGTAATTGTGATAAGCTGAAACAAAGAGTTTCAGTTGCTTAATTTTGTACCATCGAATAGAAAAATAAAATACTATCACGCTCCGCCAGGCTCAGGCTTTTCTAACATTCAACTATGTATTTCTTCGTTCCATTTCTTGTATAAGCCAATGCCCTTTATGAGCAATACCACCTGAATGACTAAAGGCCAAACGAATGTAAGCAACAAATCCATTTAGTGCTAAGGCAAAACCTACCAATCGGAAATATAAGGTAGCTCATGAAAAATGGCCCAAAGCTGGACAAGCATAGGCCCACACAGTAGATAGCCTTCTTTCGCTGCGAGTACAAATAGTAATAAGATAAGTAGGAATTAAAGGGAAAAAACCCCCACCTTGAATATGCCAATGCGGATCAATATCCCTGAGATTATAAGTAAAACGGCTCCCAGCATATGCACACATCCAGCAGTAAAAAAATAATCCCCTTTTTAAGTACATATGTTTAGAGGATGAATTATCCAAATCCATTTAGGTATGTAGGAGTATTTCTAATATCTACCTGATGTCGTCATTATTATATGTGACCAATTGATCGAGAGTAGGCCAAAGATCATATTCCATATTGCAAAGATCTTCATTGTCACTGAAAGTGAACAATCACAGCAACATTTACACATGTTAAAAAATTTGAAATATATACATATAAATTGAATAAAACACTCGAGAGAGTTGATGTACAAATTCAATCCAATACTGTTCGTATTTGTTTAATATTATTGTACGCCTACCCTACGTTTTCTATTGCAGGAAATAATGGTACGATTGTAATTAGAGTAAATGCTCGATCTGGTTTCTGGTCATCTTATCCGAAATAACCTTGGAGTACATGCATTCCCATTTATATAATTTTAGTCCTAGAAATTGTATTTTACATTCAGTTAGTGGACATTCCAGCAGAGGCATCGCCACCTATGCCACCACTAGTGTCGCCTCCCGGTGAGACACCTACGCCGCCGCCAGCCTGTTGCTGTTGTTGCTGCTGCTGGGCAACGGCTGCTGCAGCTTGCTGCTGTTGTTGCTGCTGCTGCTGCTGTTGGGCGGCGGCATGCTCCTGCTGTCGCTTCTGCTGTTGCCTGGCGGCGTGTGAATGCTTGGCTTTCGTCTCCTCCAGCTCACGGACTCGCGATCGAGCGTGCTGGATGCGGTGCCAGGCCATTTGCAGCACCTTGGCTGAGGCGTAGCCAGAGCCCTCGTGGGGCTGCCCGGTCGACACCTGTGTGAGGTAGTTTATTTGTTCGGAAAGCTTCGATTCGACACTGGACAAGCTTTTGAGAAATTGCTGCGACTGCGTTTCGGCATTTTTCTGCGATGACTTCTCTTTGCCGAGTTCCTGTAGAGCTTGACCTGAAAAGAGGTTTGTGCATTTATAAGCGGATGATATGCTGATACAACTATATACGCATGTTGCCAATTTACCCGCACTCTGCATGCAGAGAATGATCTCCTTCTCGATTTCGTCTAGAGCGTGTATTTTATCCAATGGATTCATGGCGATTTTTGTTATTTGAGTTTGTTTTGCTTCTTCTTCTTTCTCTCTCTCCAAGTACGGTCATACGGTATAATTTAGAACAGCAAGTACGGTCATACATTATAATTGTATAAAACAGCTGCTCTCGATCACTTAAAAATAGCAACGCTGTCGTGAAATTTCGACACTCAGAAATATATCGAAATATACCGTCACATTTCCAAAATATACCGATGAGAATCATATTCGTCGATTTTTATATTCGGCTAAGTATTACTAGCTAAATAGGACCCTAATACCTGAACACATAATTTTATTCGAATCACGAATAACTTTCCTACAAGACGTGCGAATTCTAAGAACCCATTTTTATTGAACTATTTATAAAATTAGGTTTAAACATAAATATTTTGTTTTTAGATGGCAGCTACACGGTAACTACATATTAACAACATCTATACGGAGGATAAATACAGACCATATAGTTACTTTTTTTAAGCTTTATTAAAACACAGATTCGAATGCACTGATCGCTAGTTGAGAGTTGCTAATTTTCTGGCGCCAAAATTGCACTCTTAAAATAAATTTTCTGGCTATCTTTCATACATGTATATTTTAAAGTGTTTATATGTCGGTTTATTTTTATTTGTACAAAGTTATTATTATTACCTTAAATACCTTAAATATACTATGACTTAAATATACTAAGGATTTACCTTCTTAAGGATATACACGTGCCACTGATAGTTGCTCAATTATTGAATTAAGGTAAAGTCCATGGTGTTAATTTACTTGATAGTTTTCTTGGTACCCAAACCAAACCAGTCGTGCTTGAAGCAGCCTTTCGGTAGTGGCAGGCAATTGTGGTGCAGCTCTATGGCATCTTCCTCCAAATGCCACACCATGAAGCCACGCCCACAATCGATTTGTTTATGCAACGCGAACTGAACGCGATCGCCGAAACGTGAGTTGCATTTTCTGCATTCGAACACCCGATCCTGCCTATCGGCGCGAAGGAACTTGCGCACATTCCAGATCTCCTGTAGGCCCCGGAAATGACCGGCGACATCGGTGTGGACGATGAATGTAGGTGTGCTGTCGATATCGTCATGGCGGAGTAGATAGGGCACGGCGTAGAGTTCCTTGGTGCTGGCACAGACACGAAAGCAATACAAATTCACCTGCAACGCATCCGGCAAGAGTCCTATATGGAATATATCGCTGGGGCTCTGACCGATCTTCGCGAATAGGGCTGTATTGTCGGTTCCAGTATGACAGTTCTTAACACGATACTGGAGAGGCAGCTTTGCGGTGGATCGCCACTGGACCGGTATGGGATGGCTATGACGTTTCACGGTCACTTTCATTCGTCTAATGACGCATGCCTCCAAGGGGACACGCTGCTGCAGTAGTACATAATTGCTGATCTTCTCCAGCAGCATGGAGAAGATCATATCCACAGACTCCACAATGTCCAGGTGGTGTTCGACGATCATCGGACTACTCTCGTAATACATTCGTTGCTTCTTCACGTTCACATAAAATCCAATAGTCACCTCCAGCTTGGCGGCCCCAAAGCTAAGAAATCGCAGCAGTTGGGGCACTGCCTCCATTCCGGCCTCTAGGAGGAAGTCATTCGTTCTGCCAGAGACTCTTCCATCGCAGAGCATAAACGCTTCTATTCGCTCCGTCTCGATCCGCTCCAAAAGGATTCTCTCATCAGGACCCATTTTAATTTGGTGGCTTGTTCCGGCAGCATGGTCATTTTGCCAGTGCCGACTGTAGGGCGCTCTGGTCTCCACACAACTCATACAGGTGGGACAATCCGTTTGTAAATCGTTGATAAAGCGCTGATGGTGAAAGATCCGCGAATCTCCAATTGTCTCGAAGATGAAGCGTGAGTATGTTCGTCGTAGCATGTTTCGGCTTTTACTGATGCCAGACGGACGACGTCTTAAGGATTTATATATGATCTTAGGAATTCGACTTCATTGGGAACGCCCTAATGTATGACCTGGCGCAGAAGGTCATCAGACGGTCTGCTAATCAACATCTGTCAGCTGTGAATTTGGACTTAAATCCACGGACGGACAGGTAAAGAACAAAAAATGGGTCATACACAATAAAAAAAAAAAACTTGATCTGCGTGGCTCTAAAGAGAGGATATTAATGTTCGCGGTGTGAACATTTATAGTCCTTGGTGACCAGGTGTATGGCTGTACGTACCTAATATTACCTACTTTGGATCCATCAAGTGGACGATCGAGAGTATGGATGGCGTCTCCTTAACATTGGTTACCTGCGTTAATTGTGTGTCATTGCTCTGAACGACAATCAAAAGATTCTGCTTTCGCCATATCTGGGCATTGGTCCTTGGAATGCAGCAACGCAGGATTTTCATATTCTACCCAAACTCATGTATGACTCGTGACTGTGGAGCAAACATGACCTTTACGCTGAAGCCAGATGAATGGGTGAAACTTCGGCTAGTTCCATTTTGCCCTCCATATTACCCCTTCATGACTTACTGACCTCTTTCGGGGCCTTTGGTACAGTCCAGCTGGCTTTAAAGCTGATGCTGGTATCTATTAAGAGAACCACCACTGAGGGAGGGGAATAATGGGCGAAAAAGCGGCTTAAATGAAACGATGAAATGTCATTAGGGAAAGCATGAAGAATCAATGGATATGGTGAATAATGTAAGCAGAGAGAGAGCACAGAGCCTCTACGCAGTACTTGAGTAGACAGCCGGGACCAGGGGAAAACACTGCCTAAACTAGTTGAAGCAGCGAGCTTTCGTGTAGCAATGCTTAGAGAATGTTTTAAGGATCTCAAAAATTTGCACCTGTTGGACAAAATTAAACCGGAAACTAGACCGTGGAAGTCTCCGAAATAAACACTGAACGTTGGTAACATTTATTGATCCGATTTCTGTGCTCTTTACACGTCTTCAACGTAACTTTCCTAAATCTTTCTAAACCGATTTCTTTCAGATTATGCCTGAATAATGAAGGACGCAGGACGGTGAAGAAAACTCCCGATGCTGCTCTTGAGTATTTCAAAGTATTTTTGTACCCGGTACTCGAAGATTATAGGGGTGTATTAAATTTGTGGGGAAAGTGGATGTGTAACGCCCAGAAAGAAGCGTTTCCGACGTTTCCATAAATATGTGGCATCCCAAATTTAGAAGATACAAAAAAACCAAAAACGCAGAATCGTAGAGAATAGCCATATCCAACAGATTGCCGAATCCGGATATTTATCCGAATTATTATTAAAGCCAGAAGGAACAAATGGATTTAAGTAGCCACGCAACGCCTTCTACGCTTACGCGTTCTCTCTATATCTCTCTATCAATTGTTTCCTTTTGCGAACAAAAAAACACATATGTACGTATAAAATTGCATAAATCATAAACTCACAAATATACTGACTGAGTACCAGGTACAAAGTAGAGCAGCGGCCTTTGCCGCGGATCAAAAACTTCCCCCTCTTTTAATTCTAATAGGACATTTTCATCTAACAGTAGCATGCTAAAACGTTCTTCGGGAAATTTTAGCTTACTATAAATTTCTTATTTATAGAACTCTATACCATAAATATGTTAAGCCAACTGAAATTATATTCTAAAATAGCCGGAAGAGCTCTGCGAGCAGCCATAAAATACTGTCGTCAGGTGTCGCCAGTGAGAAAAATACTGTTAGTTCGAGCGCTCCAAGAGCATATTGATTGCGGCTGCTTTATGGTTGCTCGCAGACCTTTCGGCTACTTTGGAGTATATTATGGTAGAATATACCGATAGAGCGTATTTTTTATTATGGAAAATAAATAAAATATAGCGGATAATTATTAGGGACATATTTATGGGATTACAGTTCCTTTAATAAGAAACTATAAATATAGCTGAAATATTTTAACATGTGACTGTAAAATGAAAATGCCCCTCAGAATTAAAATGTCGGGTTTTCCATTGCGAGACGTAAGACCATCTCTCACCATCGCTAAACATTACTTCAAGACAATCATTGTCTGTTCGTTTTGATCCTCTCTGAGAGAGTCGTCTTTCCCTAGGCAATGAATTCTTGAGCAGCAAACAGAGCAAAATACACTGAGAATAATATTCGGATCTTACATATACATATGTAAATATGTAGTTATATATGTAAAATAAACATAAACAAAAAGCATATTATTAAATTTAGTTTAGTGTTTCCATCTACTCGTTCTTCCAAAATATCATCTTTTTCTTTTATTCTTTTTCGATCTTTTCAACTCTAGAAGGTTTATTTGGTCATTTCGCTCCTTCAGCAGCACTTTGTAGGAATCTAAAAGTTTTTCGTTTTCCTCCTGCTTGGCCAGATACGATTGCAGTTTCAGGTGAAGACCTTCAAACCTGTATTGGCTGGCACTAGTCTCCGCTATCACTGATTCGAGGTCAGTAATCGATTTCCCTAGCTGCTTGATGGTGTCCTCGTGCTGGCCAATTTTCACTTGCGACGCTCTAATCACTTCCTCCTTTGATTTTCCATCCAGTTGTAGCTTCGACAACTTCTCCTCAAAGTTGATATTGCTGGAGTTTGTATCCTCTTCCAGCTTTGCTAATTTCTCCGCCAGATCCTTTATGAGGGTCGTTTGCTCTTTAAACTCCTTTGTAGCCTTCTCCTTTTCGGCATTTGATTTGATGTCTGCTTGCAAGTATTTTTGTTGCTGTGCAATTCTCTTCGTTAGAATATGTATTCGTAAATCTCTAAATGAGCGAAAAGGACAAATTGTCGGTTGCCCTCTAGATTGTCCTTCCAGTCTGGCTAACTTGTCCTCGAGCCTCGCTATGGAGCTTTGACGAGATCTGTACTGCGCAGTGTAATCGATGGGAGATTTGATTTCTGATTGACGATCAGCGAGTCTTTGATTGAGCTGCCCGATTGTCACTTGGAACTTCTCAATCTCAACATTCTGACCATTAAGTATTCTATTGTTTGACATTGTTTCCGCTTCCAGATGACACAATTTATCCTCTAGAGTGCTGATCTTCTCTTTGTACGCCTTCAGCATGGACCGTGAGGGCTCGTTATAATTGAAATAAGTTTCCATCTCAGAAACGGGGTCAAAATGATCCTTAGACGCCTCCATGCTCATCTGAATTTCGAATTTAGACCGTCCTGTGCCACAGACATAGCTCCACTAAACACAGGAAATTGGGTGAGCTTTTCAGCTTTTGCCGGGAATTGATAAGAGTATCTTATCTGAGGATTGCTTAGGAGGTGGAGGTGGAGGCGTGCAAGCAATAAAGATAGCTAATTTTTGTATTTACTGACGAGTAAGTGCTTATCTCTATGTAATAACCACTTTAATAGCAGTGGGGTTTTGCTATATTATTTATTGTTCCTTATTTATACTTAAAAAATGAAAATCTGTTACACGTTTATTAAATTCACAATAATATGTAAATATATTGCACTTATGTGGGCTGGGTTTTGACAACGACGATCGTTTTCAGTTTCTTGTAATATTTAATATATTTCGCATTTAATTATTTATCAAAATCTTACTCGCATTAATAAACAAAAACCCCACATATACATATTTAGATATTAAATGTTCTACTAATTCAATTTAGCCATTCTTTTTTGAAGTTCCTGCAGGAGGTCATCTTTTTCTTTCATCTTAAACGAATCCAGATTGTTTCCCAACTCCAGAAGGGTTATTTGGTCATCCCTCTCCTTCAGCTGCGCCTTGTAGGAATCCAAAAGCTTTTCATTTTCCTCCAGCCTGTCCTGATACGATTGCAGTCTCAGGTGAAGGCCTTCGAGGGTGGCCTTGCTGCCACTGTTCTGCTCATTCAGTGTTTTCAGGTCAGCGATCGACTGTTTTAGCTGCTTGATGGTGTTCTCCAGTTGGCCAATTTTCACTTGCGAGGACCTTAGCAGGGCCTTCTTCGTCTTTCCCTCCAGTTCCAGTTTAGCTAATTTCTCCTCCAGATCCTTTATGAGGGCTGCTTGAGTGCTGATCTGCCCTTTGTACTCCAGTGGAACTTTGTTCTTCAGCATATCTGGGCCTGATTTCATTTCCGATTGCCGACTTGATTTCAGATCATCAATATTCTGCTTGAGCTGCTTAATGATGTTCTCTTGTTGGCTAATTGTCGTGATGGACTCCTTGTTATCATTTTTCTTAGCATAGAGCATGCCCTTACTGAATTTTTTTTCCGCTTCCAGCTTTGCTAACTTTTCCTCTTGAATCTTTATGATGGCTGCCTGTTTGCTGATCTGCGCTTTGTGTTCCTTTGCCGTGGGCTGATCTGTGTTCTTATATAGATCTAGGGACACTTTTAGAGCATGTATGATATCGTCCTTGTCCTTGATTTTCTCCTCAAGGAATGTTATCTTTTCCTTGGAAACCAGTGTCTCGGTTTCCAATTTTCTCAACTGATTTCCCAGCTCAGCACTTTGGACGTCTTGCCTCTTAGACGACTCCATGCTCATGTCAAGATTTTCGGAGATTACGTTTACTTGACGGCTCTGGAAAAGAAAAGTGCATATTATTTTTTGTATATAGTAATCGCAAAATAGTGCACAATGTACCGCATCTGTTTCTAGCTCGTTTCCATGATCAATTATAAAATATTAAACTTGACTGATTGGAGAACAATGGAACAATTTTCATCACAAGAAAATATGTATAATTTACTTTCTCTGAGCGTGCATAAGTTTTCAATTGTGCAACAAAATTTGTTTGACTTAAGAAACCATCTCAGAATTTTCCAACTCAAGCATATTTCACTGAACCCATTTTTTTGGTACTTACTTGGGAGTACTCGTCCTGTCTGGAAGGGGGGATGGCGTGGACTTTAAGGTTTTCAAAGATATTCAAATTATTCGAATTTTCATCTTTTTCCTCCATTATGCTTGGGAATATTTGTTAATGCTTAGATCTGTTCTGTTCTCTAGGGCGGAAAAAAAGTCACTAACCACAGGAAACGGTTTGAGCCTTTCAGTATTTGCTAGGAATCGATATAGTATCTTATCCGCGTACTGATAAGAGTTGTGCAAGCATTAATGGGAGTCGATTATTTGTAATGTCAATAAAATATTGCACTTATGTACCTACGTATATGCACATACATACAAACATACATACCATACATATGTATGTACTTGTGTGCTTATCCAAGGAGGAAATTTGTAATCGATTGCATTTTTGCACTATTATCATTCCTCGTATTCCATATTACGATACACAGGCCAGTAATTCAGCGACTTAAATGCAAATAAATTAATTTAAAATTTGGTTTTATCTTCAATTACTACAGAGGATGAGGCAGATTTTGACGAGGCCCGGGAAAACATCTTGCATTTGTCGAGTGGCCAAAAATGAATACAAATTGAATCAATTAGGCGGAATCCGCCTTGAAATGAGAGCTAAAGATGGAGCAGAGCACCTAGGAGGACGATGGGTGATGGGTGATGGGCGACGGGCGAGGGGCGATGGGCGATGGGCTCCAGCGAAATGCAAATTTATTTATTTTATCCCGCGTTCCTTTCGGGCAAAATCAATGTGCGGGCATTGCCTTTGCGGCCCAAAAGTAAGGCGGAAAAGTGGCAGGGAAAACAGGTTAAGTCGAGAGCCAACAACAAAAGTAGGCAATTAGGTTTCCTTTCTTGTTTTTGTTTTTTTCTTTGTGCTTAAGAAGAAAATACGGTGGAATTCGAGAAAGAGGGAAAATTCAGACGGACACTGGCCCAGCCCGAGGCGCTGCAGACCGGAACGGAAGCGATGGCGAAACTTTCCGGCTGCAGGCACAGGCACAGGCACAGGCCCAAGCCAAGGCACAAGCCAAGGCACTGGCACCCCTCTTCTGGTTAGCGGAAGTGCCTGGCCTGTTTCAGCTTTCGGAACTGCATATGGAGATGGAAGCACCTTATCGATTGCCTGGCGCTCGCACGTTGCATGGACCTAGGCGTTGTCTCCTACTTTTTGGGCTGCGGCGTTCCTTTCCACCGCCAGACCAATGTCATTGTCCCCGGGCGACTATTAACCTTTGGAATCGATGTTGAGGGGACTGCTGAAAGCCTGGATATACTTGAAATAGTTGAAAACCGAAACGTGCAGTGGGTTTTCCTACATGCAGTTGCACACAAACTTATTTAAGAATTAATGAATCAAACGAATCGACCATTAGGTTTCAGTCCCTTAAGCGCGACCAGGAAAATATGGGATCCGAGCCCCATCGAAGCACATTCAACATTGAACATTTCGAGTGTTTCGGCACCATAAAATCGAGTGGAAAGGTTCCTTCGGCTTAACCCGTGCATGAACGTGCATGAGAGGGCGAAAGGGCCGAGAAAAGTAGTCTACACAGATAGTCGGAACAAGAGTTGAAAGCAACGAGAAGAGCAGCAGCAGAAGCAGCAGCAAACTACTTCTAATAACAACAATCAACGCTCCCGACTCCTTCTCTTCCGGTTGTTTTTGGAGCTGTGTAATTACATGACAGCAGCAGCAGCAGCAGCAGCAGCAGCAGTAGGAACACCAACAGAAACTAAAGCAACAAAAGCAACAAAAGCAACAGCTAAAGAACCAGCACCACAGCAGATAACAACAAGAACAACATCGAACAACTACACCAACATTGGGAATTACGATAATAATTTCCATTTCTAATTTCCTTACCACGCAAAGGCTTTTGCACTTGCCAAGGCTGACAGCCTGGAATACCCCACCAGCCACCAGCTACCAGCCACCAGCCACCAGCCACCCCCACTCCCTCGACCAGTCGAAACTATGCCACCATTCAACACCTCCACTTACCCCAACCTCTGCGCCTCTTCTGGGCTTCCACATCTACTTCCGCCTCCCCATTTCTCTACATCCATCCACCCATCAGCCTTTCCGGCAGCAAGGGGAATAGGGAAGTGGAGCCAGGGCCAGGGCCAGACGTTGGCATAATTTCTATGCAGAAATCTAGCAGAATGCAAATGCAATCATTGACTTTTTAGCTTATAACGAAATAAGCGTCGTGTTTATTGGTTGAATCGTCGTCCTGCACCACCGAGAAAGGGGAAGATATACAGATAAGATAGACACAGAGTGAAAGAGAGAGAAAGGCAGAGAGAGAGAGGAAAGTGTGGGTATAAATGGGTGGGTACTGGGGAGTCACAGGCAGTCACTTGCCCAAGAATTGGAAACAATGCTCCAACCCCAAAAATTCAGCCGAAGCTGAAATGTTGAGGATTATATAGTATGGCTGTAGAACTGATTGTTCCTATTAAACTAATCTGAATGGTTTCGCCATAAATGTACCATATGTACATATGTATGTACATATGTATGTATGTATGTATGTATATGGAATACTCGTGCCGCCTCGTGCAAAAGCTGTAGCTGTCACAGTAATGCTTTAATCGAAGCTTAATTTGAGTCTCGGTTGAGCTTCTTGTTGCCTCCCCGGAACAGGTGCAACTAGATGGCACGCCTCACGAGTGAAACTTTTGTGTGTTCTGCCCCTGATGCTGCTGCTGCTGCTGCCACTGTTGTTGGGATACCTCTTCTGGTTGGTTGTTGTAATTTGATAATGCATTTGATTAAGGAAATGAAATTTTTATTAAGGCTGTTTGCTCATTCGCGTCTCTGGCAGCGCGCGAGATCTGCTTTTATGCTGCTCGCACTTTCCCTTTTCCTTTTGCTCTTTCCGCGTGTGAGGGACTGTGTGTTGCCGTTGTCCTTTTTTCTTTTTCCTTTCCTTTCCTTTCTTTTTTTTTTTGGTATTTTGATTGCCGTTACTCGTGGAGTACAAGGGTATATTATGTAAGTGAAAGTATACGTAACAGGTGGGTGGAAGAATATCCATAATATAGATAATATGTATACATATGTATGTATATAGGGGGGAAGCTTGCGAAGGAAGAGCCGACCCCGGCTCACTCGCCATGCTCGCTCGTTCCGATATGAGTCAAATATCGATGCATAATTAAATAGAGATATAGATAATAGCCGAGCCGCCTGCCTGTCTGCCCCCCTTAATGTCCACCAATAGCACCTAGAGATACAGAGTATATGTCAGAGACTTGGAGCTTCCATCAGTCATATTTACGGCATCAGGGGTAGCAGATAGTCGTAATGTCTCGATTATATCGCTTTTTTTGATGTTGTTTTTGTTTCGATTTCCTGCAATTCGCCACACTCCCCCGCACCACACCAATGTTTGCCCTAACTCTGCAGTTTTGCTTTCGCATAATTTCTTTGAGTGCGGTTTGGATCTCCGCATTTTACGATGGCCAAAGTGCTTCTTCCTTGATGGGAAGGGGAGTGTACCAGGTGGCGGAGCGGGGCCGGGGCCGGGCCGGGGCCAGGTGCCGAGTACCGAGAACGCCTCTGTGAGGTTGATGCCGCTGGTCCAAAGGTTGACTTCCTGTTCTACGATTTATTCAGATTTGCATTGGAATGTTTAAATATATTAGTTCGTTGCTTTGAGGCGTTTGCCTGTAACATATGACTCTGTTACGTGAGCACAAAATGGAACCGAGTCCCAGGAGCTTCAGACAAGGTGAAGGCGAAGGCGAAGGCGGAGAATTTTCTTGGGAGACGAACCTCAAATCAATTTAATTTTTCAGCCAACAAACAATGAATATTCCCGATGGCTTAGCGCATTATATAAACTCAATCATTGTTGTGGCGTTTCCCTGCTGTACCCTGGCATACATAGCACCTCTTAAGGACGGAAGAGTATAGAACAAAAGAAGAAAGCGCTGATTGTATTTGCTGCGCCACATTTTCCCGAAACAAAGTAAAATTTATCACATTTCCTATTATTTTGCACGGCCTGGTAAATGTCACGAAATGAGGGGTGGGGAGCGAGGGGCGAGGGGCGAGGGGCGAGTGGTGTTTCGGGGGGTGCTCTGAGGGTCTGTCGAGAGCAGTGGAATTCGTATTCAACACCAGGGGGACATCAGGACACCAAAAACCCTTCTTCCGGGCACTAACTAAGTGCGCTCTGCGCTCATTCAACTCCGACGAAACAAACTTTTCCTATTGTTATTACACATTTTTTCCGCTACTTATGTTGTTTCTTTTTGTTTGGTTTTTGCCGGGGAATGGTGTGGGCCAATACTCCTCCGGTCGTTGACTTTCCACCAACTTTTCGCTTGACATTTGGCGGGGAAAAACAGCATCAACAGGAGTGTCAAGAGGCGGAGGAATAGGCAGCGCCAAATATAATTTCAGCATGTTAAGTGTTAGCTGACCATGCCCATAGCCCACCACCCACCATCCGACACTGTCCTATGACAACAATCCTTCTGCCCTCCCCCCATTTGCTCGCTTAAAGCAGCACAGCCTCGCCTTCCATCTGCTCTGCGGAACCTGTTCAATTTAAGGTCAGAAAATATTTCTACATTACTGGTAGGCCATCGGAAAATGGGTCATTGGCTGTAATGTTGTCTTAAAGACTTGGCCTCATTTATTATTCAATTTTAATCAAAAAGGGGTCAGTAGTGGAGGGAAGAATATCAACATGAGTGTGGGATGCAGGATCAAAGTAAATGAAACGTCTAGGTAAGAATATTCTTTAAAAGGCATAGGAATAGCAGACCTTTAAAGACTTCCTTCCATTTTCCATCTGAAAATGATCGAATTCAACCATTAAAAAGAGGACACAAAATTGATAGACCATTTCCAGATATAGGAGGAAGAATCATTTAGGAAATTCATTTAAATCTGAATTACTTTTAATTACAAAAATTTATAATTTTTGGGTTTTTAACCCTAATTATGTATAAACACATCTGCTGTACGTCAAATAAAATTGTATTTTTATACGATTTCCGTTGGGGGGAAATCTGTGTAAAGCGATTTTCTCCGAGGGAAAATGTTAAGGAAATTCAACCCCTTCGAACGTGCTAGGACAATGCAATACTGGTTTGCTGCTCCCCGTCGAACATGTGCGTCACAACTTCTTGCCCGTGCAACGCAACCTGCTGGACTCCTCTCTCAAACATGTCACAAGCGACCAAGTTGAACGAGGTCCTGAGTGTCCTGGCATCGGCTTCAACTTGGATTTCTGCCTTCAACTTAGCTGAAATGCCTTTTGCGACCAAGTTCCATCAGTTTCAATGCCGATTCCAGCTTTCAATTGTGCCACAAAGTAAATTTTCGTGGATTCCGCAAAAAGCGAGAGGTGTATGTGGCTGTGGGCTGGCGGTGGGACGCCGGCTGGCAGCGGACCTACCTCAAAGTCACTCATTTTGAATAGACAATGGGCCGCAATTACAGACACGCTCGCTTCTTTTTGGGCAAAGGTGGAGCCTGGGGCTAGGGGTGGGAATAGGAATAGGAATAGGACTGGGGTTCTTCGCTATGCAGTGCCACATAGACATAGAGCGAGGGAGAGAGGAGAAAACAAATGTGTGAGCGTGTGTGGAAATGCGTGGAGAGCCCACTTCCTTTGATTCCATTCAAAAGGTGCGTGTCCGTGTCCGTGCCCGTGCCCGTGCCGCCCGTATCACCGCGGTGCAACTTTGTCCCATTGTCCCACATAGTCTGGGGGGGCCTGCAGGCGAAACGAGGATCAGCGGGCACCGGATATGGCGAATTATTCACCTTTTGACGGACCGGAAACATAGCTAGCCATACCCATCTATACACACCCATCCCAGACTGGAACTTCTTCTCCTCTGGCCAGGCCTCTCAGTCAACGTTCTGCGGTTTCTGTCACCTGGCTGGGGCTCCAGTGTGGATGTGGATGTGGATGCCATTGCCATTGCCATTGCCATTGCAAACTAAGCGATTTATAAACGATTTACCAAACTTCGTTTCGACCTTTTTGGGTTTTTGTGGCTTTGCAGCTCCCGATGCTGTCTACTCCTGGCCTATCTCACGTCGCCCGCCCTCCTGCGGTCGAGTGTTAAGTGGTTTTTTATTTTTTTCTGTGGGAGCTGGAGTAGGCCAAATATTTGCTAATGAGTTCTGCTTTCCATTTATATATGCCAGGCTGGCAAACATTTGTGACCTTTTCCCTTCGGAGAGTCCATAAGAGAGAGGAAGGGAGGGGAACACATAATATTTACCTATGCAAATGAGAATTTGGATCTCTCCTACGTGTTTGTTAGACATTTCTATTGATTTTTGTTGCTGGTTTTTTTCTCTCATTTGTGTGTTCCATAACTGCACATAAATATGCGAAAGTTTCCAGAATAAGTGCACTCTTATGAAATAATGTATATCGACAGTGTATTGACATAATATTTAATCCAAATCAATAGCCAAATAATCGAATCTGTCAGAAATGCCTTATAGTTGATTGGACTTTTGGATATTCTGATTTTTTGCGATATGCTTTTAATTTTAAAAACATTTTCACTCCATCGGGGAACAGGGAAAACTGTGAAAACTGTGAAAACTGGAAAACCACTGGAACTGAAACGGCGGCATGATGGCCGTAATTGTTGGTGTCCGCCAACGCTTATTGTTTTTTGTTCGTTGTAATGGCTTTGGCCAGGGATTGCTTCCGGCTGAGCGACAAAACACGAATGGCAAATTTCAGCCACGCATCAATGATAGCTCGTCATTGAAATTCAAATGGCATTGTGCAGGTTCTGGCTGTGGCCAATCCGCCGACAAATGGCCGCAGTAATGTTGGGGAGACAGTTGCTCCTCCCCAGAGCTCTGGCGCGACAGAGCTGGGGCGGAACTGGAGGCGATCCTGGGGAGGCGCAGGTCATGGCTTTCGCCTTTTGGCCTGTTTGTGGCTCTGTTTGCGGGCTGGACGTGCGGCCTATGGCTATCAATATCCTTCAACACACACCCACACGCACACACACATATTTACAGTATTTTGAATATCTCTGTAAGCATTCAACCTCATAATGCGACTTCAACAGATTGCATTTATATGAATTTAATAATATGTTGCGTAATTAATTTAAATCACTTCACACACAACCGACTCCCCTCAGCCTGTCATTATTCTTATTATTATTTAAATGGAACATTTTTTATCTGCCATCCGCTTCTAGCGGCCGTTCCAGTTTTCCCTTTGTCCAGCATTCTCATTCAAACGCGATTCCACATACAATTCGTGATACTTTTCAGAGCGGAATTCCCCGCTGGAACAGCCGTGTAAATATTTGTGTTTTTTTTTTTTGGGTGGCTTGCGCCTAATTAAGCTTTCTTGTTTTGATGCCTGCACAAAATGTGTAACATTTTATATAAAATAAGGTAAGTGCAAGAGTGAAGTGCGGTGTCAGAAGTTTTTAGATGCAGGTAATTAAATTTTAATATGTTGTGGAGAACGGAAAAAAGGCATAATTTAAATTTAGCTCGGGATTTTTTTTACCGTCTAATACATTTTGAAAAATTGTGTGTGAAAATATACAAATTGTTTTGGTAAGCGCACGTAATCTGCTTCCAAGGCCTACATTTTCATGCCAATGTAAACTTTGAATACATACTTTAGAGAAAATCTTAAATTTTCCTATCTGTTACTCTAATTAATATTTTATGATTTTCGTACATATATTTTAAGACGTGTTGTAAAATGCGAAATAATATCCGGCTTATTTCCTCCTCGTTTCATATGATGTTTTGGGCACAGGAAAAATCGAATTTTCCCGAAGGAGCAGCAAATTGATTTTAAATACAATTTAACCGTAAGAAAAAAACTGTACTCGGGCAACGCTCCGACAAATGTTTTCATATGTATGTAGATACATATATGTTGACGGCATCCCGACCACCCCCCCCTTCGCTTTGAGTGTTGTGTTCCTGGAGGATTTATCGCACTTGGACTGACCGCCCGGCGCTTTGTTTGCGGCTCAGCTTTGGACTGACACGAAAATCCAGGCAACGCCATTGTCCAGCCCGGAAAAAAACACACCCAGAAAGTAGGAATGGAAGGAAAGCTGCAGCCACATGTTGGGGCTGTCGCATTGCCACTACCCCTACCCCTGTCCCTACCCCTGTCCGAGTCCCTCTCCCAGTCCCTGTCCATTTCTGTCCGTCTATTCTAACACAGCTTTGTGGACACCTTTTGCCGCCCCTGCCACTATTTGAAGTCCCTTTGAAGACCCTTTGAAAATCCTTTGCCTGTGGCCAGTCAGTCGTCCTCCGTCGCGACGATGGGAGGCAGTGCTCGCTTTAATTGCATTTTGGCCGGGCTTGAAAATTGCATATCATTTGTCAGCAGAGCCATTTGCATTCCCTTAAGGCTTAAGCCATATAAATGACCATCCAAAGCGATGGGTTTTTGTTTTTTTCGTGGATTTTGTGGTCTTTGTGGCTGAATTGCAAGTCAAGGGCACAGCACCGACATAATCCCACCCAATCTGTTGTATCTATTGCATCATTTCTATCCTAAACCTAAGCCTAAACGTAAAATACTAAAATACTTGATTAGATGAATATAAATATACCCATCAATTTTTGCTTCAACTACGAGTATTTGGAGACCTTCGAGTTCCTTTCCCGTTTCACATTTTTTTCGAGGAACAATGGTTTTATTTAGCGTTTATTTCGGAATTAATTTCAACTTGAGCTCGGCCCAGGTCAGCTCCAAAACCCAACAAGAATCAGCCAAATGAATCATCCGAAACAAAATGTATGGCCATCCAAGGTTTTGGCCAAATAAACGACCGCAGTGAGGGACTAACAAGTAATTAAATTTATTTCAACTTTTTTCCCCTGCAAGGCAGAGGAAAAGCGGTCCGCCAACAAATTTTAATTTGCATAGAAAAAACGAGAAAGGAATGCGGTTAGGCGGAGGTTAGATGGAGGAGGGCCCGAGGGATCCTCATCAACAGCAACGGATTCGTAGAAATCATGGGATTAGCGAGCGCATCCCGTTTGCTGCTTCTTGTAGTGGTCCTGGGCTGGCTCCGGGTCGTGGTCTTGGCGTGGTCCTGGCCCTCGTCCTCGTCCATGTCGTCAAGCACGTCAATTAATCAGTTGGGCAAGTGGAGGACCAGGACCCTCGGAAACAGTGAAACAAAAGTCAGAAATTGTCAGGGGGTATTTATTTGAATGTTTTTTGTGGGTACAATATCCGTACTTCCTCGGTGCGGGCTCATTTATATGGCTTCGATTTTTATGGCCCCAACATTCCCCTATGGTTTATGGCAGTCATCCCTTTTGGTACTTCCTTCTCTCTCACTCTTGATATGTTGCTCTCTTTCTATCGTTTTGTTTTTTTGTGGTTTTGGTCTAAAAATATTTGCGGCCATAAATATGGCCATGGAATTGGCCTAATTGAGTGTATTACATGTTGGCCAACCAAACAATTCCCATCTAGAATTGAGTGTGGCACAGTGTATTGGAGTGTGTTCCATTTGGAGACCGCCCGGCGACCGGCCCGGGGTTTTGTCATTGTATTTTTCATTGCCACATGCTGGCTTGATTTGTAAAACATATAAATTTGGCTCCATTCGAAAGGGATTTCCTGCACATCCACATATGTACATATATTTGATATTTAGTTGTGGAGACGTCTCTCATGATGTTTCAGTGATTGATTTTGTCTGGTGTTTTGGGGTGCGATGTGGAATACTTACTTTTATTCTTGACTATTTTTGGCTAAGAGAGAGAGAGAGAGGGAGGTGTCTCTTAGCCAGTTCTTCGGCCGTTTCGGTCATTGAGGACAAAGTTTGTCCAAAGTTCTTCTTTTTGCTTACTTGAACTAATAAATGAATATTGACAGGAGGCGGTCAGGGATCCAGGGCAGGGGCGGGGCGGGGCGGGGCGTTCGCCCATCAAACAGTCAGCCTATCGACATGAAAACTTAACTAATCGCCCAGTTATCGACTTAATGGTTGATTTTTTCTGAGTTGTTCTGCCTTTGCTGGAGCGCAAAAATCCTATTGAAAGGCATTTTGACATGCACACACGCACACAAACAAACAAACAAACACATATGCACCATCCAGCTGTGTGCGTGCGTGTACGTGTGTATCTCTAAGTGGCACTTGACAGGGCAGCGGGCGGGCACTTGAGCGGCGTCGGCTCACTGACCTCCAAAAGGAATCAGGAGCGTCCGCCGGCCGGTCGGCCGTCCAAGCCCGAGCCCGAGCCCGAGCCCGAGCCTAGCCAAGCCAAGCCAAGCCAAGCGAAGCCAAGCCGAACCGAGCCTTTGAACTGCAAGTCAAGTCAAATGAAAAGCTTGCCAGAGGAAAGCGCAAAGGAAAACTCGGCCCGAAACAAAAATGGCAAATGCCTGCCCCCGGGGCCGGTGCTCTGGGCAGTGGGTGGGGTCGGGTCGGTGGGGTCGGTGGGGTCGGTGGGCCTGTGAACGGACTATAAATAAAAAATTGCCCGCCATCGATTTTTATGTTGACCGAGCGAGAGCAGACGTCAGAAAGGAAAAGAGGAACCCATGAGTGTTTGTCTTTTGCTTGTTTGCCCATCGTTTCCTTTGCTGCCTTTCTGCTTTTCCGATTCTTTGTTTTCAGACATCCCCGGCCTCAGCATCCACATCCCAGTCCACGCAGTTTTCTCTATATGTATCTGTATGTGCTCCCTGTCTATGTGCGTGTCCCTACACTTTTCTAATGGAGAGAAATGGCCTTTTAATGAGTCGACAATTTCATCTCCTTTTGCTCCTCAGCGTTTGCAGGCGTCAATTAATTATTTGTGTGTCTGCAATGTTTTTTAAATATTCGTTAATTAAATGTCATTATGTTGTGTGCACGAGTTTGCCATTTCCGCAAGCCTTTGCTTTGTCTAATTTTGAAAATAAAACAAAACAACAAAACAACCTAATCAATACGAAGAAGAGGGTGCGGGATACATGTGGATATGAATATAAAGTAGAGCATACGAGTATCATGGAATCATTGAATATCGGACGTGGGATATCGGCTAGCGATTCTTTTGTTATTTTTATTATAATTATTGTTATAAAAAACAAATTTAGTTCTATAATTTAAATTATACCAACAAAAACTTGATTTAAGTTCAAATATGTGTGCCAAAGGAGACTCGTATGTACTCGTATTATGTGTTCGCTTTCACGTGGAACTGCCCGACTCATAGTTGAAGCCGCGCCCAACTCCCCAACGGTTAGCAGTAAGTGGCTTGATCCCATCTTATCAGGCTTCGCTTAAAAGCATTTCCTCCAAGCAAACCTCAAGCTGCATTAAATTGCTGGCTGGTGTTTTGAAATCTCCTCCTCGCCCGATGGCCATCTCCAACTGCTGTCCTGTCCACAGGACAGGCTGGCATGCCTGCTTCCTTGTGGGCGTGGTGTTCTGGAGAATGCATGCCCCTATCGTCATAAATATGCGTGCAGATGCATATGCATGCAAAGGCTAACGGGAAACAAACGCTTGTGACTCTGTGTGTGTGTGCGTGTGTGTGTGTGTGTGTGTGGAGGGGTGGTCCGCTCCATTTGCTTTACGACTCTATTTTGTGAGCTTTTCAATTCCCTTGGTTTTTTTTCTTTTTGGTGTTAGTTCTTTGGTTCCTGCTGCTGTCGCACCCTGCAACCTGCACCCTGCACCCCAGCCCCAGCCCCATTCCAATTTGTTCTACTTTGCTTGCCACGTTTGAGCGATTTATGGCGGCTGGACGGTATGGAAAACTCAGCTGAAATGTGCCCCACTTCTGGAGATAGATAAACGTCCTTCCTGCCCTGCCAGCCAGCCTACAAATTGTTTCACCCAGATGCAGGGACATTGATTCACCCGTAAAAGTTTCACCATATGTACCCAACCAAGGTCAGGCTCTAAAAGAGTGCCATAGGAACTCCATTAGCCGGTTGAGCGTACTTCGGAGCGGAGTGGAGTGGAGTGGAGTAGAAGTGGAAGTGGAAGTTGTAGTGGAAGTTGTAGAAGGAGTCAGGAAACTGAACCTTCTGGCCTGCGCCGCAGAGTTGAAAGTTCATTAGTAAGCCATAAAGTAGGCTATAAATTCTGGTGGCCCTCGCACATATGCGATAAGCATCCGCCCACAAGCACACACCACACCACACCACACCACACCAATACAGGCTCACCGAATGGCTCATTATCAACACCCACACACACACACACACACACACCAACACAGAAGAGAGAAACTGCTAAGCTCTCCCCAGGATCAAGCAGCTGGCGATGGCAGCCCACAACAACGGTTTAAGTGGGCTCTTCCTTTTGCCAACTAGTGTTCATGTGTCTAGGTTCTTATGTGTGTTTGTGTTTCTGTGAATGCGAACGTATGTAAGTGTAACACATCTCCAGGCGCTAACCAGACCGCATATCTACATTTAAATTATGCAAGTCCTTGTCTAGGCAGCGGCGGCGGCGGCGGCGTCGTCGTCGTCGTCTCCTTCTATTCCATCTGTTTGTTTGTTGGCCCAGCCGCCCGTGTTTTTGACCTAGAAGCACACATTTCGTCGTTGCCTCAGTCGCGTTTTATGTTCCACTTAATATACACATACATACATGTACATATATATATATATATGTATATATGTATATACACTCACATATATATATAGATATATATAGGTATACTTTCGGCTCCGCTCAGGTTTTTTGTGTTTGTCAATTTGGCTTTGAAAGCCTGCAAACGATTTTTATTTGGACCTGCTGCTGTTTATTTGTTTAAATTTAACGCATCAGCGTTCGTCCTTCCCTGGGTCCCAGTCTCTTGTGCCTATGTTTGCCTTGCTATTACTTTCCATACTTGGCTTTCGTTTTTCCTTTTCCTCTCTTTTTTTTACGAGTAGAGGAAAATGGATTTTATCTGTTGGCGGCGCCCCAAAACAGGCTTTGCAATTTTCCTGCAAATTTAATTTTGTTTGGCCAATAAAACGGGAGCTTTGCTATAGTTTGGCTATATATTTTATACAAGCATAAAAACATAAACATATAACTTTATTAATCAAATGTTTCTATTTTCGGTTTGTGCTCTGTCTAGAGCTCACCAGATCACACCACGCCCCCTTTGCCCCCCAATATTAGATTAAATTGTACGGCGCATTTCGTTTTAGCCAATAAATGCTGCCACTTGATTGATGTAGCATTCAGCAGATATTCCAAAGAAGTTCCGAAGGACCAAGTTCAACAAAACCACATCATACATATACAGAAATTGGTTGTCAAATATCATGATAGGAGAAATTAGAGTGGTACATGCGAGTATGCATCTTAAAAATGCAGCATTAAACGCAGCCAAGTATTTCATCCTTCCGGCAAATCGGTTTAAATCCGATCTGCTCGGGTCGCCAACAAGTTTTCAGAGATATTCTATTTCGGTTTTTGTTTTTCCCCGCAGGTTCTATTCGGAATGGCGCTCTTTTTCCTCTTTTCAATTCATTTGATTTCAACGTTTCCACCTAGTATTTTCCGCGTAACATTGTCTTTGATTTTGGTGCGTTTTTTCGCTTTTCCTTTATTTGTATTTCGTTTTTGGCTATTGCGCGCTTCTCTTTCAATTTTCATTTCATGTTTTCGTGTCGCGAACCAAAGTTTTTCCTTGCTTTCTCTTTCTCTCCCCCTTTCTCTTTGTCTTTTTTTTTATTTTTATTTTTTTATTTTGGAAAATGTTCTATTTTCTCTTTGGTTCGGCAGCTGGCATCCGACTAACCCCCGGGAGCTGTGTTGCGTGAAATCGCATCAATTGTACAAACTTTAGGCGCGTTATTTAATTTGCCATTGAGGCAGTGCGCTCCATTTACCCGCCTGTCCAGTCACTCCGCCAGACAGGGCGCAGAACGGACTCCGGAGCTCCGGCTTTCCGGCATTGTTAATTGTTTGGTTTGGCCAAGACCGTGTGAATATTTCGACAAAGCCGCTTGCTTTCCCTATTCGCATTCGCATTCGCTTTCGTATTCGTATTCTGCTTACGTGGATTCGAGACACACCAAATTTAATTACACCGGAATACGAAATCCTGAAATCATTGCGACCTTGGCCAAATTCAATTCAATCAGCAGAAATTTCATTCCTCAAGTCCCCGACATGTCCCTTGGCACTTTCCTGGGATGGCGTGGCTGTGGATTCGCCGTCAGCCTCAGCCTCAGCCTCAGCTTCAACTTCGGCTTCAGCTTCAGCTTCAAGCTGTTCAACATGACCCAGTTCGATGCTGTTTGAATAATTGATCAGTTGCCCCGACTGTTTTCTGGCAACGTCAACGGCCTGGTTGGGTCTGGTTGGGTTGGGTCTGGTCTGGTCTGGGCTGTCCTGGTCTGTCCTGGTCTGGTCTGTAATTGAGCCTCCAGATGTGTGGCAGGCAAGAAAATGGGAAAAACGTCACGGAGCTTAAATTATTTTCCTTAAAGTAATTGATAGTCTGCTGCTCACATAATGCCATTCGATGTGGCATTTTGGTTTCATATGGAATTCTGGGAATTTTTGAGGGGCGGGCTTCAGCTCTCTTCAATTGGTTCCCATTCCCAGAACAGAGAAGCTTGAGCCAAGAAATATGAAGATGAAGATGTAAAAAATTCTTTAATGGTGTGACTACTTTGGTATATTATTATTAGGGTTTTCGTTGGCAAAAGTCTGTTACTGAAAGCCACAAAGGATGCCTTGATACAGCATAATCTTTAACAGTATTTACTTAATTCAATAATTAAATGTATGTTTTAATCCTTCCGCCTATTCTCTTATGTGAATTGTAAATTCCATATGTTTTTCCTTAAATTCTAGTTAAATTATTCATTCAGGTTGTAGTCCCAGGCACCACGGCACTCTCAAACGCCTTGACCCTTAATTAATAGCCTGAATTATGCAGCACAAGCTTGTTGTGCAGTGCAAAGTTTTTCTGTCAAGTACTCACTCGGGAAATGGAAACTTAATTTAGTTGTTTAACCCGCACAAGTTGAGCTTTCGGCCAAGTGAAGTGGGAGCAAGTTTCCCCCCCAACAAGACATTCGCCACTGTCTGCATGTGAGGAGATCATTTAATTTACTCGTACTTTAAGCTTGATGAAATTTAAATTCGCAACTTTTCTCATTTCATATTGGTTTAATGATGTTGTTCTTGGTGAGAACTTTTACTGGACCAACAATTTTGTTTGCTTGTTCGGCATACTCGTATTTTTGTTTCAGACTAGACATGGAGTAAATAGCGCACCATCAGCTGGAAGGGTATCGGTTTCAGAAGCGGGCTGTGGCCACCAGTTCGCTTGAGGTAAGACATTTTCTGGATGGCAGAGGGATACCGTTAATAAAGAAAAGTTAATTTGGATTTTCGAACTGAATTTCATTTGGGGAATAATAAAGATGTTGAGAAAATTCACTCTGACTCATACATAAATGATGAAATGTATTAAACAGTCGGGCCATGTTTGATCTAAATATAAAACACTTTAAAATTAATCAAATATATCAAATTTGTTGGAAATAATTTTAATCTAACAATGAAAAAATTAAATATAAATATTAATGTCCAAATTTAATGACAAGAGTGGAGTGATGGTCTATTTTAGGAAATTTCAATATCTGCATCTGCAGAAAAGTATCAAGTAAATATTCGTAGTCGCCTTACTGCAAGGATATGTCATTTTCGGCGCACCAAAGCTGGGATTCCTGCATTTTTATTTTTGTTTATTTTATCTTAATTTTTGATTGAATAAATCGAAGGCACT